>JAPQRQ010000026.1:8960584-8978143 GCA_037367365.1 Apogon talboti | reverse complement strand
TAGATAGATAGATAGATAGATAGATAGATAGATAGATAGATAGATAGATAGATACTTTCTTAATTCTTTGCAGAAAACTACAGTAGTTACAGCAATTACATTTAATTGTTACAAGCACGATGCAATTAAAACAACCTAAGATAATAAAAAAACACTCTAAGATAAAAAATACTAATAAATAATAGAGGAATAACAGTACAAGAAGAATATACAGTTGTAGACAAAAGGTACTATGTGCAAAAACTATTGATACATAAAATCATGGAAATGCAAAGAAGATATACAAATGCAATGACATTGAAATTGCACTTCAGGAAGTAATAAAGCTAAGTTTTCAACTGATTCAGCCACATTTATTTCATTTTCAGTGAGCATAATAAACATTAAAATCCTGCAGACTACTCCCTCTTTCTGCCATGCCTCTTCTTACTTTATGGGAGTGAATAGTGTATCGGCTTGGAGGTTCTTTTGTTTGCATTTTTTTTTTCCTCCGCCCCAGTCTCATAAGTTAGCGGTCGTTTGTCCTCCTTTCCGACTTTTAAACAAAGAGCAGTGCGCAGTAGTTGATGTAGCTGCACATTTAACCTATTATTTCAGCGTGCGCGCGCTCCATAGAGGCTCAGTGTGCTCTGCTCGTATATTGTGCTACGTCCCCTTTAAGGGAACCATGGCAGCTCTCAAGTCGAGGCAGACATTTTTCAATGCAAGATTTTTCCTTGCATAAATTATGTTCATGACGTAGTGCAAAAGGCCAATTTTGTGGCAATTTTGCACGACTTTTCAGCTCAAACAGGACATGGTGACACACCTTGAGGATTTTTCACTGCCTGAACTGTGTCAGAAAGGGCATCGTCATTAAATATTAAGAGAGAGGAGATCCTAACATTGCAACCCTCCTTATCAATGCAAATACCTCTTTTGTGTGCAGTCACAGCGCCTGTCTGGGAGCTGAGATGAATTTTTAATTATGTGTGACTGAAACAAACTGTGACAAGGACCTGTTTAAGAGCGGGGGCTTGCAGAAAATAAGCTGTATTTACGCGGTAAGTTGGATATAATAACCGGACTGTATTGTAGCTGGATGTTCGCGCATAGCAGCGAAATGGCGAGAGGAAATGAGTTTTGGTTAATATGCAATGTTCGTAATTAGCATAATTTATATATTTATGATAAAGAGAAGGAAATACATAATATTCGGTCTCTAGGCACTGGTCGGCATGATTTCTGTCGCCTGCACTGGGGTGGTTAAAGCCGGTGTTGAAAAGTGGCCGAGGCGGTGAGACTTTTATTGGCCAGGATGGGGGTGGGGAGCTCATCAACACCCGCTGAAGTTTTGACAGATCCTCATTTTCTAACGGGGCACTGCAGCAGGAAATGCATCATCTTGAATCTTTTTTGATACGTGCACAATTTGTAACCACTTCATGTCCACGTCCACGCGTGTTTTGGTCACGTTTTCTGCAGCTTAAGTGCAACACAGTAGGGCCTTGCTGTTTATAGGCCCTTTCGAAATATTCTGATCCTGCTATGACAGAAATAGCAATGAATTAAAAACAGTTTCCTGAATAGAGATCTGTTTCAACCAGTGCATGTGTGTGATAATGGCTAACACAGTAGGTCACTCTGATCTAAGTTGCATAATTTTTTGTATCCCCCTGAAAACAATGCACAGGGAGTGGGTTAAGTAGCCATGCAGACAGGGAATGGATGTGTGTTTCTGAGTTTATTCAGTGTTTGTCCTCTTAGAATGCCTGGAAAACAGTGACTGTGGTGGTGCAGCGAGCCATGAACTCTGAGGATCTCCCTGCCAAAGATGCCCCACTCACTGTCAATGAGCAGGTAACTGTCAAATAAATAAAAATGCAATTTCCTCCCACTGTAACCTCAGCAAAGCCCAGCCAAACTTAGTGACTTATGTTGCATTCAAGTTCTTTGCTGCTGTTTGCTCTGTATCACCTTCCATGTGCCAACACATCATCATAATGGAATGATTAAGTCCACGTAGCAGATCATTGAGATCCGGACCCTCTTTGCTGGTTATCACTGTATAACACCTGCCGCTTTATGCTTGTGAGGGTTACATGTCTTAAAACTGCCATGCTTGATGATTAATTGTGTTTTTACTCTTTCTAGTAACATTTGACATAGACATAGCCAGCAAACAAAAGCAATGCACTTCACTGATGTAAAGGGGAGCTTGATGAAGGCATTGCTTGATTTGCTCGCTGGCTGATGCTCTTATCATTGTTTTTGTTGTACTCATCCTATTTTCATTTGTGTTTTTCTTTTTTTTTTTTGTTATTGTTTTTTATGTCATTGTGTCCTAACACGTGCTCGGCTTCTCTGTTCTCCTTAGCCATTCACTGTCTGACTGCAGAAGTCTTTTTTCAGCCATTTAAATCCTGCACTTTGAAATTCCCTGCCAAAGACAACCAGGTATGCATCCTCTCTCTTCCTGCATTGTCTCTCTGCATCTTGTCCTCCAAGCCCAGGTTGTCTCCCTGCCTCTCTTTTAGGTGTTTCATTATTGCATACCATGTATCATCAAATAAGTCTGAGTGACTACAGCTGGATATTTTGATAAGTAAAAGAATATATGAAATGTAATATTTTTTGTGCCTGCGCTGGCATAACAAGTGAGACCGTATATTAAAACGGTCTGTTTACTGTGTATTCTAGAATAGTAAAACAATCATAATATGTCAGTTCATTACAGCAGTATATTTTATTAAGTCATAATAGATGCTTAAGTAAATGGAGTGGAAGACAATAGGTAACTACTTCAGCATTTGAGCAAGTTTGACTCCTGATATCACTGTGCAGGTCATTGTGATGTCTGGCCATGAGACCATTCGTGTGCTAGAGGTCGAGGTTGATGCGTCTCTGCCGTCGTCATTACCTGATGGGAAGGCAGCAGTACAAGCCGACCAGGGATCGACTCGAACCACAGACCAACCCGAGGCCAGTAGCATCCAGGATGGTCCGACCACGCCCCAGAACACCGGGGGATCAGGTACATCACTGCGCACATCACAGACAACTTTTTGACTCACAGATATAAATGGCTGCTGAAAAAAAAAAATCCCTTCAAAGGTCAGTCATTCCTGGTTGTTCTCCTGCAGTGCTGGGTGAACAGCAGGTGGTGTCTGTGGAGGCTCCAGCACCTGCTGTCCAAACGTTGACTCCTGCTGTTCCCATCAGTGTGTCCCTTCCACAACCCCAGGCCACCATGCCCATCAGTGTACAAGGCTGCCCACAGGTAGGACGGTGAAGTCACACACTCACTACGCTCTGTATTCATCTTTGTTCATCGGAGTAAAGACAACTGCTTAACCCAGAGATGAAAACTAACAGGGCTTCGTTTCTCATCATTTGAAATTTCATGAATTGAGTCTTGAGTGAGACAAACGACATCCCGAAATTTAGAATAACCTCAGTCACATTTTTATCATTTTCATATATTATTTCACACCTTCAATAATTCACCCACAGCCATCTGTGGATGATTTATTGAAGGCCTGACTGAGGCAGCTGTTGTAATGTAAATATGAAAAATGGAATTAATTTGATCCTAAATAACCTGAGGATGTGGAAATTGTTTTCACAACATTACCACCAATGGGGGAACAATCAGAATGATGCATATTCCTGCATAACCAAAAATAGCGTACTTGGAATATCATATTTCAGTAAAAAAAAAAAAAATCACCTCTAGAAACAGTACTCTTTACATCCCAGTGACAGATGTTGATTAGAATCATATTATTTTTATACCAGGTACTGACCCAGGAAAGTCTGGCCACGCTGATGACTGGTATGATGGCCCAGGCAGGGTCTCTGGGGCAGCCCCTACTCATCCCACTCAGCATGGCGGGTTCGATCGGTGGACAGGGCAGCCTGGCCGTTCTCACCTTCCCCACAACCAGTGTAGCTTCTCTCCCTGGGCTGGCAGCAGCTAACACGGCCGGGAATCTTCTCAAGTTGCCCTTTGCTGGCCTCCAAGGTGAGTATTAGTATGTAGGTGATGATCCATTAAATTATTAGTGCCGACCCGTAAACTCAAAGTTCATCATCACTGAGATGAGATAAGGTAATGAATAAGAAAAATCATTTTATTTAGACACCATGTGAACATTTTAAAACTTTTATCTTTGTCCTGTATCTACCTCCATCTACTGAAAACGACTCCAAAGTCTCTCAGAGGCTAAGATGGAGGTGATCATTAACAGGAGTAGTTCAGGGACGTCTGTATAACAGAGAATCACAAGACACTTAAGGAGAACCAAATGAGGTTGAGTTTTTCTGAGTTTTTCTGCTGGTTTTATCATCTGAGAATGGACTACCATAATATCAGTTTCCATTTACATGTGTGTTTTATTTAGAATACCGTTGCTGGTTTTTCTTGGTGTCAGAAAGTTCTTTCCTACAGGGAACTGAAGCCCTGGAGCTTCTTAAACTTACCAGTTCGCTGACAAAAACAGCAATTTAGTACGTTTTTTTAAGCTCAAACCGCAAAAACAAATGAACCAATTGGGGAAGCAGTTTTATGAGGCAAAAGCACTGCCTTCCTTGGAGTTCAGTGCCTCCAAATAGGGCAATAATGGCGTCAGTTAGATTTGTTCATTAATTTTATGAACCGCTTAATTCTCAGGAGGGTCACGGGGAGCTAGAGCCTGTTCCAGCTACCAGCAAAGTTGGGCTATACGCTGGATGTGTTGCCTGTTCATTTGCAAGGCCAGAAAATGAACATTAACATAGATTTTTTTTAAGGAACTGAAGTGATTTATACATAAGAAACAAATAAAAAACACAAATGCATATGACACATTCCCGTCAGATGTAATAAAACATACTGTAAGTATGTAAAAAGAGGAGTACAAACATAAAGTATAGCGAGAAAGGGTTTCACATAGGGTTGTGCTCAAACAAAACTAAAAGTATGACTATATTATGAAATGCGTATGAAGCTTAAAAAAGGTTTTCAATCAGGAAGTGGTGATTTCATGTGGTTTCACCATCAAAAAGCAGATTTTTACACGTGCCAATTTGTATATGCGTCATCACCAGCACTGATGAAGTTACACAAAAGCTTCTGCACCAGTTTTTTCATGAGAGTTATTAGGAGGACAGAGCCAAACATGGACCTCTTAAATTATAGGCTAGGTTGGAACTGTTTTTCACTCTCTTCAACGGTTGAGAGGCCCAGGCTAAATTATACCTTAGAATGTAACTTAACAGTTGAAAAATAAACTAACCAGTGGTACCAACTGATAAAAGGGAGGTGTAATATGTGTTTGGTTTGTGGTTTAATAATATTGTGGTATGAGAAGAAGTGTTCTTCAAGTGCCCTTTAGTGAACAATGTTATCACATATCACAGTTTTTCCTCATGTCGTCCAGGCTGAGTCCAAATTTAGTTTGGCTCGATCACAGCTGACAATAGACTTCAAACTTTCCATAGAAGTGCAACATGAATACATCATTTCCCCTCTGAGACTTGAGACTAATTAACATTTAGGAATTTTATAGTGTTGTACCAGAGCAATGACGAGTTGCTTTCTCTTGAATTTCCCCTCAGCGGCAGCAGTCCTGAACTCAGTCCAGCCGCAGCTTCAGGCCAATGCACAGACTGTGTTCCAGCCCCAAGCGGCTGCTATGCAACCTGTGCAGGCTGCTGTACAGCAACCAACACAGGTGTCCAGTGCCCAGGTTACTGCTGCTGCTCAGGTGGCAGCCGCCCAGGCCACCGCCGCCACCACCACAGTCACTCAGTCAAACATCCCTGTGGCTGCACTGCAGACTGCAGGACTCTCCATCAATCCTGCCATTGTAAGAAACACACTGCTGTCATGTCGCTTCAGACAACTCTGATATTTATGTTCATGTGAGTAATGTTATTTTTTGTGTGTGGTGGTTCTGCTTAGATTAATGCTGCTTCCCTGGGGGCCCAGCCACAGTTCCTCAGCTCACTCACTTCTACTCCCATCATCACCAGCGCCATGTCCAACATGGCTGGGCTCACCAGCCAGATTATTACAAATGCCCAAGGACAGGTGGGTATATGTTCTATTCTATTCTATTCTATTCTGTTCTATTCTATTCTATTCTATTCTGTTCTATTCTATTCTATTCTATTCTATTCTATTCTACTGTAATTGGTGATTTGAAATGGATCAAATTTGTTATATCTATTTATTTAGATTCTGTTTTTACAATGTTGCACTTTGCATGATAATCTTTTGTAACAATATGTGAACCAAACAAACCTTACATTAACCAAAATCTTCATTTAATACAATACATGATGAAATCACAATGTTGTATGTACATGTAGTACTGATGTTGGAATAAGCCTATAAAAACCTTTAGACCATGCCACTTATTCTGTTCTTTCTATTTTTACTTTTTAAGCTTGACAAGTTTGAGTAGCAAGTAGCTTTTGGTGCTCCTGATGAGTCATTACATCATAATTCAACATCACCTTTAACTATTTGAGCTGTTATTTCTGTTGACTCATATAAATGAATAATCACATCCTCTTCAAAGAAAACACAAGTATTTCCATGCAGCCATTTTCTAATTTCCACTTCCTGCTGATTTATCAATGCTTTTTTTTTTTTTTTAACTCTTTTCTAATAATCATTTGTGTATTTGTACATGAATATTGCCATTGAAGTTCTGTTTTCTAACTGTGAAATTAAAACCATGTTAACAGGTCATAGGAACTCTCCCGCTGTTGGTAAATCCGGCCTCTCTGACTGGAGGGGCTGCGACACCTACTCTCCCCCTTCAGGGTCTTCAGGTACAGACTGTCACCCCACAGCTTCTTCTCAACAACCAGGGCCAAATTATCGCTACAGTGGGTAATGGATCTGCTGCAGTTGTAACCTCCGCTGCAGTTATGCCCAAAGCTACAGCTCCTCCAACTCTTTCCAAACCTACCACACAGGTACACAACAGATATAGTTCTCTTTGGTTAGAAATTATTAAGTAATTTTTGTATTTACACAGAAAAAAAAAAAAAAAAGCACGATCATTGAGTCGATTCTGAGCGGAAGATAATTGAGTATACTCGATAACATAATTCACTGATTGTGGATGTATTTACCCTCTCCCAGGCTTCAACAACTGTCACTCAGTCACCAGTTGTCATTGCTCCACAGCCGTCTGCGCTGAAGACCGCCACCACACTGTCCTCGACAGCACCCATCACCTGTGGAGACATAGCAAAAGTGGGCCAGCTTGTCAGCAGTATGTACACCTGCTCCTTCTATCCAAACATAGATCCATATTAAGCAGGTAGATATTTATAACCCATCTCTTCACAATTGTAGAACCGCAGCAAGCAGTCAGCAGTGAGGAAGGCATTAATCTGGAGGAAATTCGAGAGTTTGCCAAGAATTTCAAGATCCGTCGGCTGTCCTTGGGGCTTACTCAGACACAAGTAGGACAGGCTTTGACTGCGACTGAAGGCCCGGCCTACAGCCAGTCAGCTATTTGCAGGTAATCTACATTCCTGTTTATGGTGCTTTACATATAGAGGATTTTCAGTAATGCATTGTAAATTAGTAATTATTCATCCTTACATGCTTTGGTTATGCATCAATTAAATAATAAAACAGTATTTGTAGTGCATCTGTTAATATGGCATGAGACTGGTATGAATATAAATTGCACACATTTTTTCAGCAAAATGTTGTTAAGACATCTATATAAAAATCTCCTGGTTGTATCTCATTATGTTTCTCTATTGCTTAACATTACATGCCATGACTTATTGAAAATTAAAGCCTGGAGCTTTTGTGCTTGTGAAGATGAGTTTAGCCGCCTTGTTACCAGTTGATATTTTTGGTCCTTAAGGCTCATTTGTGTATGAAGTGATATACAACGATCAGCCATAACATTCTGACCACTGACAGGTTAAGGGTTAATGATACTGATTATTTCATTACAATGGTAGCTTTCACTGGGTTGAATATATTGACCAGCAAATGAACATTTAGTCCTCAAAACTGATTTGTTGGAAGCAGCAAAATGTGCAACATCAGGAGCTGAGTGACTTTGACCAGGTCCATATTATAACGGTGATGACCGGGTCAGAGCATCTCCAACTGCAGGTCTTGTTGGGTGTTCCTGGTCTGCAGTGGTTAGTACCGACCATAAATGGACAAAGAAAGGACATCCCAATCTCTGGACAGCTGACCATCTGTGGGAGGCGTTGGACAAATAAATCTGATCCATGGGGGTCCACCTCTCTACTTCCAGGACTTCAGGGATCTGCTGATAATGTCTTAGTCCAGATCCCACAGCACACCTTCAGAGGTCTGGTGGAGTCTAGGCCGCGGGTCAGAGTTGGGTCAGTGTTTTTGTGGAAAAAGGGGAACCTACACAATATTAGACAGGTGATAATAATGTTCTGCTCCCATAGGTGCTGGATTGGTTGACATGTTCTTTAGATACTTTTTGTAGGCACTTTATATTGGGAATGAACAATAACATATGGAGATGCTCTGACCAAGTGATTTAAACATTCAACAATTTAATAATTTCTCCCTTGTCAAAGATGCGCAGATCCCAAATCTTGCCCATTTTGCTGTAATACACGGTAATACACATAATTTCAAGGTTTTTGTGTTCACTTGCTGCCTAATATATTCCACCCACTGACAGGTCCCATTGTAATGAGATAATCAAAATTAATACCACTTTGTCTGTCAGTGGTCATAATATTATGGCTGATCAGTGAATATTGTATGTATATTTAAGATTAAAAGTTACTGATGATTGCATTTTAATATTAACATCAATATCTTTATTATTAACACAATATCAGCAAGTCATATAAGTTAAATAATGTGGTTTGTTAAAGGCTCGCTAAAGCTTGGTATGTCGATATCAATTTTCTGGATGAGAAACTGGGTTCAATTTCTCATTCATGAAGTGTAGAAATACGCACTAAATACAGTGTGATCTGATGATACACTTCAAATGAAACTGTTTTTGTAACTGCAGGTTTGAAAAGTTGGATATCACCCCAAAAAGTGCTCAGAAGCTGAAGCCGGTGTTAGAGAAGTGGCTGGCTGAAGCTGAGCACTGGAACCAGAAAGGCCAACAAAATCTAA
The DNA here is from genome assembly GCA_037367365.1 of Apogon talboti. Taxonomy (NCBI): domain Eukaryota; kingdom Metazoa; phylum Chordata; class Actinopteri; order Kurtiformes; family Apogonidae; genus Apogon; species Apogon talboti. The sequence goes on along the minus strand of JAPQRQ010000026.1, from coordinate 8,969,022 downwards.
TGGAGTTTGTTGGAGGGGAACCGTCTAAAAAACGAAAGCGGCGCACCAGTTTCACGCCTCAGGCAATAGAAGTTCTTAACTCCTACTTTGAGAAAAACGCCCTGCCAACTGGCCAAGAGATTACAGAAATTGCAAGAGAGTTAAACTATGATCGAGAGGTTGTACGAGTATGGTTCTGCAACAGACGACAGACGCTAAAGAACACAAGTAAAATCAATGTCTTCCAGGTTCAGTAGTGACCTCGTTCTTGGAGGGTTTGCCACTGATCTTTTGCCCTTTTGGAAAACTGAACATTTAACACAGCAGTGCAGACTGTAGATTGTGTTATTATTAAATCATTGAGGTCAAAAGAATCTGAACATTTTGAGAAAATGAAGGACATAATGAATCAAGATTTATTATTGTGTTTTAATGCTGTATATGTGTTCACTAATTCTGTATGGTGGGTACTGAGTCAAATTGCATGGTCCTCCTATAATATACAACAATAATAACATGTCATATTTAAAAACATTTCTTGAAGTTTTATACAAATGGTTTTTTTTATAGACTGTCCATCCAAAACACAGTGGCAAATGTCAAGTCATGTTTGATTTCATGTTGACGTGTATATATACAGTATATATACTAGTATATACAGTATACTAGCATTATGCTTTCGCTGCCATGTACTGTATGTCTTGAAAATGTGAGTTGCTCATTTATTTTAAGAGATTTGTACTGTAGCACTGCAGAAATAATCTGAAAATCTGGTAAATTGAGCAGATATTCTGTTTGCAGTGTGAAGGCAATAAGTCCTAGGATTACTTCATCATTGTTGTCTAAGGAAAGCCAAAAATTACTTTGCTCTCTATCAACTTCAGACTCTGTCACACATTTTTTGGACAATCATTTCAATTTCTCCTAGGGATAATCACAAGAATAAATGTAAAACCTGTAATTATCTCCTACTGTAAAGACTGGAAACGATGAGTTTAATAGTTAATATGAACACCTACACTGTTAGGTATCCATAGAGAAGGTAATTTCTTATGTTCCATGGACAACAATCTCTGTTGAAAAAACTTATTGTTTACATTATAACTTATGGTGACAGAAGTTAAAACTAATATTTGTTGTTAATTTTTTTTTTTTGTGTGTCAATGGTCCTATAAATGCACTTACTACACGTGAAGGCGATACATATACTGTCTATGTATATGTAACTTCACTATAGTATGTCCTGGTGTTAAACTCTGTTTAATGTGTTAATGGTACTCTGAGGGTATTCAGTGTTTTTATATTTGACTCATGTCTGTACTTCATCTCTTATGTCAAAGTTGATGGAGGATATTTGTTTTGTAAGAGCCTAATTGGTCTCATTTTAAGGCATCTTAACGTTGTTTCACATTGCCAGATGCATTAGTGCCAGATTTTTTGAGATGTACTTAAGCCTAATCAGTCAAATTGGGAGCTGAATTAAGGATTTGTACTCATTTTACAGCCAAGGCAGATGGTACTCTTTAATGTGTTATGACTTATTTGATGAGTGAGTTGCATGTGCAGTATGGAGGTATTTTCTATAGGAACAGTATAATTGCAGTAGTTTTAACCTTTTTAAGCCAATTCTTCAAGAATTCTTTGCACTTTAGGGACAGCAGGGAAAGTAAACGGTCTACTCTAAGTACAGTGCAAGGTTTTAGTTATGTTTGTGAGAAAACTGAATTCATAACTTTTAATGCTCTTAAACAGCAAAAGCTTTGCTTTGCAAAAATGTAGCAGTACTGGCAAAATTGCAATCATTGTATGTCAAACATTTGTTGTTAAAGATAATGTAATTTTTAATGCTGTTAAAATATAAAATAATGCAGATAACATATGAAGACTGAAATGCGTAAATCACGTCTCTGAAATATTTTCATTAATTTCCTTGTGGATGATATATTGAATGATACATTTTATGTTCATTTAGGTTCCTTTCTGCCTTTCGGACAATAGACTTATTGTCCAGGTGACATACTTAATACTAAAAAAATTACAAATGTTTTGCTTTAACATGTTATTCCTTCATATTTAATATGGACAGACAATATAAAGCATTGTTTAATATACTAAGTTATTAATAGGAAAAAATAGAAAATAAATATTAGCCATTTGACTCTGCAAAGCACACAAAAAGTTAAAATCTTCGCAAGATAAGAGATAATGAAAAAGAGTCTCAAATACTTTTTTTGTTGTTTACTGTTCGATAAATCAAATAAATCCTGTCTTTACTAATCAGTCAATGTCTATTTTTGTTATTTTTTCTCAGACCTGTGTAATAAGTGGAGAATTTTAGGGTGAGTATCAGTGTCACACAGTAGGTGGCGGTAGAGTAACATACAGTTCATTACAAGCCTTGTAAAAAAATCCCACGAAGAAGAAGAATAGACGGAAATTACGGCAGCCCCATTTCCTTACAAAGCTAGATAAACAAACAAAAGCAAGACGCGATATTCTATACATATTGAGCTTTTAATGTCATTTTGGCAAACATATTATCAGAAAATCATAGATATGTCTACCGAGGTTAAATTTTTCTCGTGAATACTCAACAAACAAGTCAACGTAGAGCTTCAATCTATGTAGCTAAAGTTAGCTGGCAGGCTACGTTGCTAGCGTTAAGTGGTTAGCTCGACATGTTTATTTTAGTGCTGGAGCGAAGGAGCGCGACATGATGGCATGAAACTGTGGCAGTGATAGCAAGTAGCTACATTTCTAGCACTTAAAGGTAAACGAAATATTTAATTGGATTACCTCACACAATTATGTAAAGTAAAGATTAAACGTACCGTGCCTTAACAGAAGTTCTTGTCATCTTTTTGAACAGTGCAAAAGTGCACGGTGGCGATAAATCGATTGAGATTACAGTCAACCGCAGCACATCTGCATTGTTCAGAGTGATAACCTGTAACAGACTTTAACCAGCTTTTTTCCTACTCCTAGTGTCTGGTTTTATTTGATATGTCACCTGACTAGTTAAGATGTAGGTTTGTTTCCACGGTGTTAAAGTTGCAAGTTCATTTTATGATTTATTGCCTTTTTATTGTACTTTCTCCGCCAACAGCTTGAAGGGTTTGGGACATAGGTGTAAGTATTGTCTTGAGTTTTATTCGGTCGTGCACGTCGTAAGGAACTGTCGCTATGGCGTGGGCTCTGAAGTTGCCTCTCACGGATGAAGTGATCGAGTCAGGACTGGTCCAGGACTTTGATGCTAGTCTCTCGGGCATAGGCCAGGAGCTTGGTGCTGGGGCATACAGCATGAGGTACAGTACAAGTTTTGGACAGATTGTTCCCTCCCTATGGTGCAACACAGACATGTATTATCAAGCAGCATATGACAAATGTTGTGTACAATATGTTGTGTTTATTCAATACAGTCCAGATTTATTTAAATAGGACACATGCTAGGTTTACTTTGAGGCTTAATATAAAATAATGGAAACTTTGACAAAAGTGACAACAGTGCTTGATTGTAATGGTATCATCTGACTAAGCAGTGTGTGTTTAAACTTCAGCTAGACCTTTAACTATGCAATTATTTATTGTTTTGCTATTTGGTCATCACATTAATGTGCCTGAGAAGTTGTCACCTTTCAATATCATTCTCACATCTTTGTAGCTATGTTCCATGTGTGGTCATAAGGACATATCATAAACCATATCTTTTATATTTATGTTAAATATTGAACAATTTGTCACTCATTTTCTGTGTGTCTACTTTTGCAATGGGCCATATTTTTCACTTTAAAATTGTACATAAATATGTGCTGATCACAGAAGATCAGATTTATTACATTTCAATGAACTGCAGTGCCCTGGAGTGCTTGGTGCCTATGCAGTGAAAAAACTTTTTTGATTAATGTGACTGGAGCAACAGAATTAGCCTTAGTCACCATGCATCATATCTATGATAGATTTAGAATGAATATACCCACACACATCTGTGGGTTTCCACTTGGGGAGGTCTTATTCAAGACTTTAAAGTCCTAATAGGTATTTATAATGTTTGTGCTCCCCGTTGCTTGAAATTACCTCTGGCAGAGTGTTTTTCATGATGGAAATTATGTGAAATCAATTTAAGTATTGCTGACTCAAGCACATTGTTTAGCTAGAGAACGATCCCTCCCCTTTGTGCTCTGTTATGATTTTGTACTAGCTGCAAAGTGCCTGCTTGTTCCTGAAATTCTTCTGTTGAGAGGAGCAGTGACATACTGTTTGGATACCCTGGTATTTTGAGTTGCCTTAGTTGCTTCCATTTTAATGATCTGCAAAGAGTACAGTAACAACCATTCAGCTAAAGCAACACTTGTCACGCAGTTACACTTGTATCAAGTGATTGAATGTAATTGTTCTGTTAAATATCACTTTATTTTTTGCAGAGTTGCTTCATAAAAAGTAAAGAGTTGATATGTTGGTGGTCAGGCTTACTCACATCTTTGTTCTTATTTCCCTGTTCTCCAGTGATGTACTTGCCCTCCCCATCTTCAAGCAGGAGGAGTCCAACCTCCCTCCTGACACGGATAATAAAATCCTCCCCTTCCAGTACGTTCTGTGTGCAGCTACCTCGCCAGCAGTTAAACTGCATGATGAAACACTTACCTACCTCAACCAAGGTCAGTGTTGGGATTACTGTCTATAGTCCAAAAAATGTACCAAGTTATAAATGCACTGCAAGAAAATTGGACACAGGCACAAATTCTTTACACTTATTGAATTATAGGTCGCATTATGGTTTGTGATGTATTTGTAGCAGCAGTCTTTTGAAATATTAGGTTATGTGGCAGTGCTGTGTGTTTGTGTAAGATTTTAAACTGAAATCACCCAGGATATATCCTGTATCTGCTTGCTGTTGAAAATAAAATGAAAATAAAGGCCTATACAAAAGTGTGTTGATATTATACTAATTAATAAATGTGAGGGTCTGCAAAGGGAATGTTTTGTTAGATGAGATCTATTATTTTACGTGTCATTCCAGGTCAGTCCTATGAAATTCGAATGCTTGACAATCGGAAAATTGGGGAACTTCCGGAAATCACTGGTAAAATGGTAAAGGTAAGATCCATACAGGCCAGTTCAGTACATTTTTCTAGAGGTCAGTGTCTACCGGCACAGAACAGATTTGATTGCATCAGTTAAGACAACATATTTATACTTCGGAAACTTTGCAATGAGTTTTTCTGTGAATTTCAGAGCATCATTCGTGTGGTGTTTCACGACCGGCGCCTTCAGTACACGGAGCACCAGCAGCTTGAAGGCTGGCGCTGGAACAGGCCCGGGGATCGCATACTCGACCTCGGTGAGCCCTGATTCAAGAATGGATGTTCTACTTTTGTATGCACTTTTAAATTATTTGTGTGTTTAAGATTATTGCTGTGCAGCCTTGTTTGTATATTAACCAACAGTGTTAGATGGAATTATTTAGAGATTACCGATTGTTAATGTCAGTTTTAAGACTTTAAAATATAGAGTGCAGTGGTTATGTTTGAGGAGATGAGATGTCCATTACCGCTCTTTTGATAACTGCCTGTTTCACATTGATCCATTGCAGATATCCCCATGTCAGTCGGCATAATCGACCCCAGGGCTAACCCTACTCAGCTTAACACTGTGGAGTTCCTTTGGGACCCATCAAAACGAACCTCAGTTTTTATCCAGGTAGCATGACAGACAATATTCTTTTCCCAGAATACATTTAGCCAGAGCTTTTAACATCGAGTGAGCTCATCTTTTCTGTTTGGCAGTATGACAGAAGTAAATGTCATCCTGCTGGCAGTAATTACTAATAAATGTATTATTCATTCAGGTTCATTTTATGTCAGATTTCTTGAGTTCAATTTCACATTACTTTTCTTTTTAGGTTCATTGCATCAGCACAGAATTCACGATGCGCAAGCACGGGGGAGAAAAGGGTGTGCCTTTCCGCATCCAAATAGACACATTTAAAGAGAATGAGAATGGAGAGTATACAGAACATCTTCACTCAGCCTCTTGCCAGGTCAAAGTCTTCAAGGTGAGACGAACGAGGAAAAGAATAGCACTGGGAATTCTACAAAAACTGAGAACAGTTGATGCATTGCTTCTCCTGACACATCAGTGACCCTACATGACCTGTTTCAGCCTAAAGGTGCAGACAGGAAACAGAAGACAGATAGGGAGAAGATGGAGAAAAGGGCGCCACAAGAAAAGGAAAAGTACCAACCCTCCTATGAAACCACAATACTGACAGAGGTTAGAACAAATGAGACTGAAGTGTTAATTGTTTGCTTGATTAGTGAGAACATTTAAAACTTCTAAAACGTTTACATAAATACCAACAAATTATTGAAAAATGGAATAAAACCAAGATATAGAATTATGACACTGGCAGAGTCAGGACACATGGATGAATTAAATTGAAGAGATAAAAACTATACACGTGAGAAAAACCAGCAGTGGTTCTGATTACAGGCTGGAGCTTACAGCTCGTGGCAGCAGAAATGTGACAGAAATGTCTGACTTTTGCAGTGCTCTCCTTGGCCTGAGGTCACATATGTCAACAACTCCCCGTCTCCTGGCTTCAACAGCACACACAACAGCTTCCCAGTGGCAGAGGGGTATGGATTTTTGCCAGATTCTTGAATGATTAATGCCTTTTGCTGAGGGTGGATTTAATTTACCATTTACTATATACACATAGTGAGGATCATGCATGACGGTTACATTGAAAGCATATCAACCTTCAGAGAAAACCTGTTACAGTTGCATTATTATTTTATCTGGATTCTGACATTTTCTCATCTTTTTTTTTTTTTTAGAAATGGATCACCAAACCACCAACCTGAGCCTGTCGTTCAGGCAGCAGATGTAAGCACATTTACACTTTGGGGATATTTGCTCACTGAAACACTGAATATTAAGATAATGTTGTGGGTGTTGTAAATTCTCTCAGTTTAGAAACATTAAAAAAAATAAAAATACCCCTCACCTCAAGGTGAAAATGATAAATCAGATATAATTCCAGCTTCCATTTCTGCAGAAAATTAAAGTAGCAATGATTTTTTTTTTTGTTCATCCAGACTTTTCTCAATATTTCCTCTAGCATGTTAATGCTAGTTCTGTCTAACTGAAGTGATCCCAATAGATTTAATATTAATGACTAAATCTCTTAATAAATATTTGTGTGATTATTTCTGATGTTATATATTGATGGGATTAAATTAAATGTTTATCTTTGGTAATACATTTATTTTATTTGACATTTCAAACATCATTATCATGCTACCAGAGCTGGGCACAGCCAATTAACAAGTGAGAAGTGAATGATGTACATTGTAGTTTCCCTGTCTTTGGTTGCTGAATTTTAGTATTTCACTACTTTGGTATTTCATAATATAATATATTTTTACGTCACAAAAGAAACAAGAACCTCTGTGCATTTTAAAGCTTCTCAATGTGTTGAGTAAAAATGACATAGGTTATTTTTGAGGACAACTTCACTGTAATTTCACACCTCTGGGAGTCATTGCTTTTCTCCTTTTCTTCTCACGGTCCGTTTTATTCTTTTCCGCTCAGAACTTGTTACCCACAGCAACACCACAGGATGCACAACAATGGCTTCACAGAAACCGCTTCTCACCTTTCTGTCGGCTTTTCACTAACTTCTCAGGTGAAATACCTCCCAAATGAAACAATAATTTTAGAACACTGTTGAGCAGGTGATGGCAAAAGAGGTAATTATTTAGTTCAATCACAGTAAATTATTTTGATTGCAATTTATTATTTTTTTATTTCCCAGGGGCGGATCTGTTGAAGCTGACAAGGGAGGATGTCATTCAGATCTGTGGTCCAGCTGATGGTATAAGGCTCTTCAATGCATTGAAAGGACGGTGCGTTACCTTTTATGTAATGAAGTCACACAGTATGTCATTCATCTAATACAAAGAAAAGAATGAGTATATTGGCATTGACCTTTCTGTCATTTTCTGTGCCTGGATACTGTGTTTCAGGGTAGTACGTCCAAGACTGACTATCTACGTTTGCCAGGAGTCTCAGCAGGCACGGGAGCAGCAAACGAAACATGAAAACGGAGATGCTGCTGCCAACACGTTCTTTGGTCAGTGCATGCTCAGTGGATTCCTTCCTGAACAGTGCAGCAGCAAGTAGCTCATTTATACGTAGATAAAGTCCCACGCACTATTATTAATTGGACCACCTTTAGCTTTGATTCTGGTACAGATCATAACGCTGCCCCCACAGGCTTGTATTGTAGGCACTAGGCATGATGGGTAATCACTTCATCTACCTCTTCTCACTCCCATCATTCTGGAACAGGGTCAATCTGGACTCGTCAGACCACATATTAAATGGTAAATGGACTGCACTTATATAGTGCTTTTCCACACTGTAATGGTGCCCAAAGCGCTTTACATGGCCTCTCA
>JAPQRQ010000026.1:8918983-8946814 GCA_037367365.1 Apogon talboti | reverse complement strand
CATCATGATGTTTCCAATATAAGCAATTATTTAATTAAAAAAAGCCAAAACTCAAAAACCTGTGGGGCTCCTGGGTTAATTCACTGGTATAAATGTAATCACATATATGATAAATATGGTTCCAACAATATCCAAAATAACAAACAAAAACACTCAATACAAGCTCATACCCAATGATAATACAACAATAACAGGAGAAAAGGATGACTATAGTATGCACACACACACACATACACACAAACACACACACACTTAAGTATACATACATGCACATGTACTGTACACGTACCCACATACAATTTTCAGAATTCTTTTACTGCTTCATTCATGTGTGTGTTGCATTTAACTACTGTATATGTTTGAGGTTGAGTTCATTTGAAATACTTTACATGCTTTACATCAGTGTATCAGGATTTAGTTAAATCATCCTATAATTGTAGTGTTGTTGTCCTGTGGGAACCATGTATCTCTAAAAAAGGGAAGGTTAGAAAAACAGGTCTGTTTCCAGCTTTGTGACATTGCAGTTTCCAGTGAATCCAAAGAGTTTATTTAGCTTAAGAACCAGAATAATTTTCTCAAGCCATAAATTAACAGTTAATCTTCCATTTTTTTCATAAACACTATAAATCATTTCGTACATATATTGTTTTCACCAGACAGGAAAGAATAAAAAATGTAATTTGTAAAATGACTAAGGCTGTCAGACAAATGTGGTGGAGTCAAAAGCAAAGTATTTAACCCAGAAATGTGAAATGCAAATGAATAAAATAGTAAGTAATTAGTTAAGTATACGCATATATACATTTTTGTTGGAAACTGAATGCTGGAATAACCTATCATTACCTCTTCTCATGAAATTATTGTGATATGACTTATTTCTTGATAGATAAAGCACAACTGGGACTCAGTATGTAATCATTACCCCTGGTCAAAGGTGATTACCGATGTGTATAAATAGGAATAAAAAGAGGAATGAGTCTGAAAACAAAATTATTACAACTCTATGGGTGAGAGTGTTTGTGGTTAAGAAGAGTACTGGTACTTTAGTAAAAGTATTCAGATACATTTTATAACAGTGTGTGACATTAAATATATTTAATTTGTGACTGTTCACACTGTAACACTAATTGCAAGTGAAATCGCTTGAATGTAAAGGACAACAGTGAAGCCAAAAGTCAATATTTCTATTATGTCACCAACCTCTGGGTATAACAGGGCACTGCCAGAACAAGCAAAAAAAAAAAAAAAGAAAAAAAAAAGAAAGGAAACTGAATGACAGCAAAGCATGGCAGCAGAAACTCCCAACAGAACCAGAAAAGCAGCTGTGTGTCCACAGCTGTGTGAAATATGATGTGTCTTGCGTTTTTCTGCCGGTCCCCAAAGACATGTCCATCAACGTTTCATCCAACAACAAGCCCGCACCATCATAGTCAACATAAAGAAAAACATGTCGTTTTCTCTCCTGTGCATGCTTCTTTTTGGTTTTTCTTTATGTTACATGTTCTTGTTTCCTTTCACTACTGTAATAAAAACCATCCCATTAGCTAAGCACCTGGCTGTGTGCCCAGCTCTCCCTGAGGTGGAAGTTTACATACAGTATCTATATACTCACATAGTCTCTGTACAACAACCACAGGGCAACCTCGTCCGAATGTTTTCTGTCTTATGGAGGAAGGGAAAAGAAGTGACATCATATCAGAGGAATCTGGAGAAAGTGGAATCAAAAATGGTTCCTGATTTTCTGACCTCTGTGGGTTTCAAGATGCTTTCGATTCATGTTTACGAAAAGGCAGTGTTTCCAACAAGGCAGTTTTTAATCCAACGGTCCGAAGGGTCGATGGACTATTGGTATCAGTTGTCGTCCGTCTGTCGTTCGTCCGTCTGTCATCTGTCTGTCGTCTGTCCGTTTGTCCGTCCGTCGTCCATCTGTCGTCTGTCCGTCAACAATTTTCCCAGAATCTTCTTCTCTGAAACTGTCAGTCAGAATGACTTGATATTTGTTGTGGAATATCTTTGGGGTGAGGTCTACCAAATCTGTACAAAGAAGTGGGAAATATAGATTTTTCAATTCTTTATGAATTTTTGAAACTTTAAAAATCCACATTGGTCACAGGACAAATTTCAAAGGCCAATAACTTGAAAACAGTTGAGGATATTGATATAATTACTATTGGCAATAGATAGAAAGTCACATATGGGCTTTCATTTGGTGCCATGACATTTGACCTTGAGTGACCTTGAAAGGTCAAACGAATGTCAATTAATGTCTTTAAATATGCCGTTGGACTACAGGACCCTTGGTGCTATTCTTAATTTGGTGAGAGGATGTGTAATTATGTTTGTCTGTTGCTAAGTTTTTGGTGTTTTCTTCTCTTTTTCTTTCTAATCTTGGATGGCATGTGAGAACTCTTATTAATGGGAGCAAAGGGGACAAGAATACATGATTCTTGTGATACGATAACACTGTCATTAAAATAAAAATATTGCAATAAAGCATGACACTCCACAAAAACATCTTGTCAAAGCTTCAGAATGGAAACGACACAACGTCACCTTATCTTCACACACTGCTTTCTGATGTCCTTTTGATTTCAACACCGCTGTCGCCTCAGGCTCACATGATCAATAGCATATTTGTCTTGTAAGTGGTGGGAATAAGAGGGATATGTGTTTTGGAAATCTGGGAAAGGAAGCAGAATCACTTCCTGTCCATGTTCATCTCCCCAATGGACAATTAAGTGAATCATGTAAAACTCCCCGCTTGCAGAACTGTTTGACCTCCAGCACAGCAGGCAAAGCACCCCCCCCCCCCCCAACCTTAATTAATACCATATTCATGAGGTTTCTCTTGTAGAACACTGACAGCGATAATCTTTCTCAGTAGGGGGTCGGGCTCTGCTGATGTTTATGGTGGTTCACTTTTCAGTAGCGTTCTTGTGTTTGTATTGTTTTATCTGAATGACCCTATTTCCTGTGACAAAGCAGTTCACTGGTCTACCTGTAAAAACAATACTTCACCCCCGTGTCTCTGCGGATAAGAGTTTCCATCCTTGTGTGCTGGGCCGTGGTGTTTTTTTCATCGTGTCCCTTGGTGTCGTGGAAACATGTATGCAGAAGCAGGAAGTGTCGTGTGTGTGTGTGTGTGTATTGGAGGGTGGAGGGAGCTTTCCATTTGTGGAATAGCATGGGGTTTATTCAGGAAACACAATGCTGTTGGTTACAGGTACTTTTTAGTCTGAAGCTGATAAGAAATGTCTGTAAAAACAGTGACAGTACTTTTCCATTACGTGAGCATTTCTACTTTATACACCTTTATATCTGTACTCTGCTGCATCTCAGAGGCACAGATTGTACTATTTCTTACATTGGCCATCCCCTCCCTTTCCTGTCAAAACCACAGATCACTGATACTGAATGTGTGTGATAAACTGAAGAATGAAGTGTACCTTCTTGAGTTGACTTTAAAATCAAACTCCTCCCTCCCTTCTTATTCTAGATAAACACTTTACAAACCCATCTTAGATCAGCTTAAAAAAGCAGAGTAACAATGCTGAAAGCAGGTCTGTTTTTCTGGGCTCATGAAATGTTGACTTTTTAGAGATATGTAGTTCTCACAGGACACTGATGCTACAAACATATGATGATTATTAATTATCCAAAAACATCATACGTAAGAGTAAAACACTTAAAGGGACAATTTTACTCACATAAAGTTTGGAATGCAGAGCTTTTGCTTATATTGGAGCATTTTCACTGTGCGCAGTTAGAAAATACTAAATACTATGAGGTTCAAAGGTCATGTCAATTTGTGCATGCATTTAAAATTTTTGAACTACTGTTAATTTACATTCTTAAATTACATAATTTCATTCCATGTAGATGTTTGTGTTTTTACAGTAAATGTTATGGTTTTCAATGGTGGTGTGATTAGAATCACTTTGAAGGTAATTGTTGAATCTGCTTGTATGTCTCACATCATGCATTTACTTCACTCTGCCTTCCTGGATTGTGGATGGTTACATACTGTGCTGTGCAAAATTTTGTCTTAGGCCACCTTTGGGTTTGTTGTTTTTGCAGGGTTAAAGTGAGTATACATATTTATTTCTCAATCTCTTTTCTTTAGATACAACAAGAAAATACAGGAAATTTATGCACAGCCTTAAAAAACACGCAAAAACTGAAATGAATGGGTTGTAAAGGTTACAGACACTGACCACATGACAATAAGCAGCACAAACATTTACAAACATCTGACACCTGGTATAAAACATAAAAAATTCATGCAATAAATCTTGTATTGTCTTGGTTAAAGACATAATAAGTGCAAAAGGTTTACGCATTTGGTTTACTTTTCCCCTGAAATGTTTGTTTTTAATTCTGTAGCCTGTGATGTGGAAGAGTTAAGTTCTGACACCTTTTTGCTGATTCTTTTTTTTTTTTAAACCAAGGGTGACTCACAGCCACCTACCCATCCTGCACATTACACTACATAATTAAATTTTACCATATTTTCTCTGCGTTAGAAAGATCAGGTTATTGTGGAAAAGGTATCTGTCTAGATAATGCAAAGTGGTTTCACATTTACCAACCTAAATGAGTCTAACTTCACATAACAAACACATTAAAATGCTATTTTATACCTGCTGCCTCATTGGAGCCAGTATTTTGCTGGGAATCAGGGCCCAGGGTCTGGTTACTGCTGGGAAAACAGGCGTAACGCGAGTCCAACAGGTGATGGTCTTGATGGAGGGTCTTGTCATAACACTGCAGTGCTTTATCACCGGGGGAAGTGAAAATTAATTATGCCTCAGAGATGACTTCAGAAGATTATTTATAGCTGCTCTCTGGGGTTTTAGCGGAAAGGGGATCCCCTCAGAGAGAATGGAAGCATCAGAGGCCCTGCTTTAAGAATAAACTGCAAGTATGGACTAAACAAAGTGATGCGAGGTCGTTCAGAGTGTGCGTTTGCTCTGTATCTGTGAGCTGATGTCAACTTTTAAGCGCAGACAATCAGTAACAGATCAGTTCAAGTAAATGAGTATGAGGTTAAGCTCTGGAATGCCAAACTGGTTTGTGTTTACTCTGTCCTTCATTTTGCTGGATAATTTTAAAACTACACGTTTATATATGTCACCAAATTGAGGATAACATTTCTTTGCTTTACGTTCTATTTTAAAGCACTGTGTATGTTAAGATAATCCTGTCTGCTGGATTTAGAGGATAGCAGCGTGGGCATGCAGAGTCACCTGAGCTGTGCGTTCTGGTAAGAAGGGGAGATTAAACAGCAGCAAGAGGGAAGAGTTAGGAGGTCACATCACTGCTGAATGTCAATTTGATCTCCTTCTTCTTTTTCCTTTAAAGACCAGACACCCCAGCTGCTTCTAGACACAATGTTATGGTTCAGCACTTCCGATGGCTTTTCCACTGGGCCTCAAAGGGAAAATCGCTCCGAAAATCTGGTTACCGAGGGTCTTCATTTGTCTGGGTTTTAAGGGTTAAGGCAGACTGATGAGGTATTCCTGAAAAACATCAGAGGCCTCCGCTGTGATCTTTGGTGCAGATTTACTTGACTCTCATGTCACACAGCATATCCCGGGAGCTGATAAAATATTTAAATAGAAACCGAAAACGGCCGCCGTGAGATTAAACTCCTGGGGTGAAAGACAAAGAGAGAAAGCGGGCGATGAGGAATTCAAAGTGCCATAAATTGTTGTGGATGTAATGTGAACTGGAGAACAGCAAGATGGTTAATGATTAGACTATGTCCTGATCCGCCTCATTTCACCCCCTGGTATTGTTTCCCACAGGCTTTTTTTTTCCTGAGCGTATAACATAAGCACTGAAAGCCCACTGTTTGGGGAAGGGATTTAGGTCTAAAATGGGTACAAATGTTAAGATGGTTCTGTGTATTTTGCATTAGAAGATTTCTTCCCACTCCTTTTCGAGCAGTACTTAATTTATTATTAATGTGCATGGGAATTTCCATAATATATTGATCACTTATATACCTATACGTGCTGATACTTTTTTTTAATCTGTCCTTGTTTTTGTCTGTAGCACTCTGAGATTCCCTGAATGAAAAGTGCATTACAAATAAAATGTATTATTATTATTATTATTTATCAACTTGTGTGCTCTGAACAGTGTGCTATTAGTTCCTTGTACATAAAAAAGATTTTTCTTTTCTTCTGCTCGAAACAAACAATAAACAATCAAACAAAAAAACAAACTTGTAGAGATGTTTAGGTTGTGTGACTGGAAACTGGACACACTATCTCCAGATGACTTCAGATGATGGAAAGCTTCCATCACCTGGCAAGGCAAGTTTATTTCTGTAGTACATATCATACACAATTTGCATGAATAAAAGGAAAATAAAAACAGTTTAAGCAATAAAAAGCAGAATATTAAAAAATATAAATAGATGAAAATGAAGGGTACATAAAACAATAATAGAAAATAATTTGTGGATACTGAATTTGAGAGTCTGGTTTTGACCAGAGATAACGTTTGGTATGATTTGGCACTATATAAAAAAATGAATGATTGATTGAATATACTATATTTAATGAAGTGAATAAATTCAATATGTGTCATCACTGACACCAAACATCTGCATTCTTTATTAAGACCACATCCCATATTAGTCAGTGGTGTCAGTGGTGTGTGAATTAAAAAGTGGAAGAAACATCCAACTATATTTTGCTTGGTTGCTGTTTGTATTCAAGCCAGAGTCATTGTTGTTCAGGAAGTTTTTGTTTTTATTGGTTTTTTTAACACTTTTGTTTATTATGTATACTGTACATTTGACCACTGATTTTTTTTTTCCATGTTTTACCATCATGTTCTAGTATCTTAATAAAATGCTCAATGTTCTGTGCATGTCAAGTCTGATTTGGCCTCATATTTCCTCTCAGGTTTTAAATGAATTTGGAGACTTATAGATCTCTATTGATAGTAAAGGTGTTTTATATAGTTTGAGAGTGGCTCAGACTTGTTTTTGGCAGTTGTATTTATGCAAGTCATTTTTTCCCCTTATGTTCTTCATTCTTATCTATGTTTAGAGACATCGTTACCAGCATATTTCCATGATTCTGTGTAGTGGGTGTTATTGTGTTGGCTGTTGTACTTTTGTAGGACTTACTTTTAGAACATTGAGGATTGATTTTTTTTGCAGCAGCCATTTTTACCCTTTTGTTCTTTGCTTTCCACCCCTGTCGTTAATGAGCAACTGATTTCTTTGTACACATTTACATTTGGTGTTTTTGACCCAGTGTACTGCCTACTGCCATTTTTTCCCCTCCAATATAGATCAGAATCCTGCTTATTTCTCCCTGCCATGAATTCTCGGACAATTTTTTCTTACGCTCTTTAACTATTCCAGAAGAAATTGTGAAGTCATTCTGCTATTTATTCTGTTCAAATGAAAGTCAGCAGAGATGGGATAGTAAACGACTTATGTGACATACTTACTGATGGTGGAATGTATCTACATTAAATCATTCTCAGTCCTTACCATCTATGACTGCCGCAGTATGAAAATACTGATTGACCCTTTAAAGAGCACTTAGACATAGTTGCATGCAAACACACACACACACACACACACACACACACACACACACACACACACACACACACACACACACACGTGTCCATCCTCTGCAGCCTGGGTTGGGACTCAGCAGATTAGAGGGTTCTGTGGTTTCTCACTGACATCAGCCTCTGACCCTGCAGGTCTTTGGTTGCTTTCAGACCCCTTCATTAGGCTCCTGCAGAGTGTGGCTACTCACCCAGGGAGGAAAGGTCATCTCCCAGCCGTTTTCTAATCACAGACCCCGCCCCCCCCTCTCTGAACAAGCCCACTCAGCAGCAGCTGGCAGGTGAATCAACGCAGCCTTTGTCGAATCACCTGAAGGTCTGTTTTCTCCTCATGGAACTTTTTTTTTTCTGTTGGTGATTATGGGGTAAAAGCCTGTGAGTCAGAGAAGTACCTTTGTAAGGTTCGGAATAACAGCTGCGCCTCATTCATTACCTTAATGTGTTATTTCTGTCCTTGTCATCACTGAGGACTCTTGCAAGGCGCGTTCTTGTATTTTTTGGGGGTAATTATGCCGTCATGTAAAGAATCAAACCTAGCAATCTTCCAATTTTTCTCTGTCTGTGTAATCTTGACTTGATTCTTGGCAACGGAAGTATGAATATTGGAAAGTGGTGAATCAGATTACATAAAAAAGGGCGGATTGTGCAAGAATGGTGGAGTGGTGGAGAAAACGGGAAGTGGGAGAAGGGAGTGAAGAAGTGATATATGAATGTGGAGGAAAACCCTCCCCATTAATGCTTGGGTTTAAATCAAGCAGGGTGTGTCTGTGAAAGAGGATAAGGTAAGTCAGAGCTTCATGCCGTGTTAATGAGGGAGCCCGGTGCCTTCAACCAGCATGGTTGCTCTTCCATGCCGAGGAGGCTGTGGGAAAGCTGAGTGGCAGTCCATGGGATTTGGTTTGCAATGACAACTGTATTTTTTTTTTAAACAAGAAGTCAGAGAATAGTGTTCACCCATAAGGAGTCAAATGGAGTTTACATGTTTGTGTCTTCTGTAGATGTAGATATACAGTATACTACTACTAGTATATCTATATTTTATGTTAACAGCATCTGTGGCATTGTCCTTTTAATCTCTAATTCCATGAAGAGGAAAACAAAGTCATACAGACTAACCCTTAAAGACCTGGAACTATTTTTTTCATCCAAAATTTTACCTTATATTATAAAATTATCCCCTGCATTTTCCTATATATATATAATTCCCTGACATGTAGATATCAGACAACAGAGGAAAAAGGGACTTTTTTTTTGGTAAAATATATAATTAAATTAACATAAAAACAAGACGTCTACAACCCCTGTCTGCTGCCAAAGTTTATTTTACTGGTGAATCAATGATGTGGAAAATGTCAGCGTTTCCATGTTGAGGCTATAGAATAAAACGGAAAGACCACGGACCAATTCTTTCACAAAGATGTCTTTAGTAATACAGAGAAAAACACTTTTCTCTGTGTTCGTATTAGTTATGGGGTTTTCAGTCTTTTTTATTGTTTTGTACTATTTTGTGCGGCTGTTTTTCTGCATGTTTTATTGAGTAAACTATAAAATATCTGTGTTTTCTGTATTAAAAATCTCTTGTCCTGAACTATTTAAAACACTATATGTGTACATTACTGGAAAAAAGCTTTTTTTTTTTTTAAATTTCTCAGTCAGGTAATAACTGCAATCAGTCTGTCTCCTGAGAAAGTATTTATCTGAGTAGTAGACATGTTTTTTCTCACAGTTGGGAGGAAACAAGCGTGTGAGAAACTGTAGTTATTTATTCTGTCGAATATGTTTAAAGGGAAACCACAGTGGGAGTCGGCACATCCCTTTTCAGTGTTTCATCATCACTGGAGTATGAAACTCAGCCTCCCTGGTGAACAGGCGTCTCCTGAGCTTCAACCTCAGACAGTGGAAGTGAGTATGAGTGGAGTCACAGACTGAGTACCGCCTCCTTTCACAGCAACATTTCCTCATCTGTTAGACGCAGAGCAAACACCATTAACAATGCATTCACTTGTGCTATTAACAGATGATCTCATTATGTGGCAAACCAGCAGAAAGAGGACAGACCACCATCACACTGATGTCCCAAGATCTGAAAACAATTGGTCGTTGTTCTCGTGAAGGTACTAGTTGAGCTGAGCTTGGCTGTGTTTCTCTGTGATGTGGGGTGAGGAGAAGGTTCATGTCAGTTAATCATTTCAGTAGTCAGCACATTTTCTTAGGGCTCCTCGAGAAAGGTATCACCTCAGATCTGCGCTTATCAAAGGGTATCTATTTGGAGGAATGGGAGCACCTGGCGCATCGAGGTCAGAGGAACCCAGTCACACCTGTGGAATCCGACCTCCTCACCTGCTGCACTTTTGAGGAGCAAATGAAAACACCTGCATCTGGTCAGACACTGAGTTCTTTTGGTTTGTCCAAAAATATCTGGCTTTGAATGTGTGTCTGTCTGAGGGTTTAACAGACTGACATGTGTTGATAAGTGAAAAAAAATTCAGGAGCATACAGTATGCAGCGTTCAAAAGATCAAACAGGTTGGAAGTGTAATAGTTATTTTCAATCTGTTTTCAATCCAAATACCTCTCATTTCATATTGGAGGACTCCTCACAGTTCAGAAAGCTGTAAGCTGTTTACCTCATTCCTCTTTTGCCAAGTGTGTGGTGACTTTAATTGGCTCTAGGGGGTTGCGGTTCAAGACGTAAGGATGTCTGACTGCTATGACTGCTATGGAAATAGCACATTATGAGCAAAGGAAAGCCTTACTCATACATCGCATACAGAGGTCTCCATGGCTGTGTCATCAATGTGCAGGACTCTCAGCTGAGAGAACTGGCTCCCCACAGCCAGAAAATGACCCCACCCAGCTGGTCCCTGCCGTCTTTATCCAAAAAACTCCCCTCTCCACCTCTCACTAACATCATCAGTATGGTCTACACCACAACTGAGAGACATGGAAGCAATTATAGCTGCAGACCGGGAACATAGAAGGCCTGGTGAAGTCAAATCTGAGAAACCTACAGTAGGAAAACCAAACTTTTATCAGGGCACTAATCATTGATTAACCGTGGTTGAATTGGACTGATATGAAAAATCTTCTTGATGGTAGATTGAAAAAAAATAAAGGGACAGAAATAAGGATGACCATAATTTTTTGTTTTTCTGAGCTTTTAATCAGAAATGCTTGTGCATATATTTGGTCCTGAAGATCGGGTTAACTGTTATTATGTGACCCCAGTAGAGAAAATAGGTAAAGTATCAACAGGTGGTTGCACGGTGGAGTGGAGAGAAGGATTATAATGAATACTGCACCATCTTAATGCCATAAAAGACTACAAGATGTGGTTTTAACCTCTTCAAATACCAGTAAGTCGACCTTAAATTAAGATCTTTTGATCCTTGCCCAAAGTTAACAAATTTCCAGCAATAAAGGAAAATATAAGGGACTAACAATAACACTTGTTTACAAGCTTTAAGTCTCATTCATACTACAAACCACTGTATTTTAACAGAAGAAGCCTTTGGAGAGAGGATCATCTAAGATCTATGCTTTAAAATCAGTCCACACTAAAGTAATGTATTATTGACTTTTACTCAATCAACTAAAAATACCAAATCATATTTTGAAATTAGTCCAAATGATTTGTTTCTGGTTCCTCCTCCATAAGGTTGATTTTTTTTCTTTTTCCCAGTATATGTAATTATTTCTGAACCCAGAGCACAATTTTGTCCAACATTTTCTCTGATCCTCCCATCATACCGGTACTATTTTTTTTTTTTTTTTGCTCTGGTCTCTCCTCGCCAGACCGAGGTCATGAGCGTTCACATCACATGGGGTATGACGTGAGAAAAAGGTATTTCTTCCAAGAGTAACCCCATTCCTCAGTGGATGTAATTTGGCCAGATGATGATGAGTTGAGGTGGGTCTGTCCAAAAACGCAGGACGCGCCCATGACAGCAGCTCATCTGGGAGTCCACCCGTCCTTGTTACCCATGGAAACCAACATGTTAACACATACAAGGTTACTGGGAGACTCAAATGTTCCATGTTGTTCCTGTCCCCTGGTTGCATGGGTGGAACAGTGGGGGGCAGCATTCAATTAATACAGAGTTTACTGTTTGTGTGTATGGGTGTGAGACAAAGTGAGAAACACAGACGGCGTTATGGGGGCTGTGTTGTAAAAGGGAAATTTCTTCCTTAACAGCTCCTGTACCTAGGCAGAACGTATGCAGGGACCTTTGCCAAATCACTAATAGAAACCAGACACATGGTGGATGAGGAGTGAGGCTTTCACTGCACAGCTCCAGAGGGAAACACTGGAGGAGTGATGGAGGAGAGGTGGAGGAGGAAAGGGTAATACAAGTAGATGAACAAAAGAAAGAAACAAAGAAGAAAAACTGCTTCTTAGTTTGAGTCATTGAGTTGAAAGAGAAACTTTTAGCTGTTATGTACTCTGGAGGATGGCTTAGGTGAGAGCATCAACTCCCTTTTTGTGTCAGATTCTTCTACCCACTGTGAGAACTATGACTGATAAGGGGAGAGGCAGCATAGCACTAAAATGAGATAATTCTTTAACTCAGAACTAACTGTATATGTGAGAATTCTTTACTGCTTGTCATCTTATTGATAGGACTTAAAGGATTAAGCGCCTAAGTGCAACCACATGCGCACACACCCAGATAACCACCCACCTTCAACTCTGAACTCAGTGGTGAAATGTGGCCATCGGTGTGGTACAGGATAAACATGGGCAGAGAACATGTCAAAAGTTTAGTGTGCTGTAATAGTGGTTTCATAGGCAAACTCTGTCTCGAATGGGAAAAGAGGGGGAAGAATTGGAGGACTTGTGCAATTTGGGACATGAGGGACGTCAGATCAGATGATTCATCGTCGTCATTTTCTGAATCAGATGTTTTCTCAAGACCACCAGACCTTTAGCCTCCTTATACTGTAGCTGAGTCTCCCCTCTTCGTGTTTCTTCTCCTCCAGTTTCCTTACCTCTCCTCTAGTTTCCTTTCCTTTCCTTTCCTTTCCTTTCCTTTCCTTTCCTTTCCTTTCCTTTCCTTTCCTTTCCTTTCCTTTCCTTTCATCTCCTCTCGTCTCATTTCATCTCCTCTTGTTTCTTATTGTTTCCTCTTGTTTCCTCTCCTCGTTTCCTTTTGTCTCCTCTTGTTTCCTCTCCTTTCATCTCCTCATCTCCTCTTGCTTCCTCTCCTCTCGTCTCCTCTTCTTTCCTCTTGTCTCCTCTTGTTTCCTCTCCTCTCCTCTTGTTTCCTCTCCTCTCCTCTCCTTGTTGCCTGGAGACTCTTCTTGCTGGTCATGTGTGAGACATCTGCTAAGTCCTAACAGAAGCTCCACTTCAGTCTTGTTCTGCCTCAGTGTACTTCATGCCAGGTCATAAACTGGGACAGTGAGTGCTCACACCAGGGAATGCACTGATAAATGGTACCGAGAAATACACTGCCATATTTAGCATCACAGCTGAAGAGGGTCTGAGTCACAAGGCATCGGCAGCAAGCGGATTATTAACAAGTATGAATCAGCATTTTAAGATAAACATTAGCGCTTGGTGTTTATGCTATGAAGGCTTTATCTGAGATAGTCCTTACCATGAATAGTCAGATCTCATATGAGTGAGACATTTAGTCTGCAGGTGGTGGAGATGAATAAGCACCCAACAGTTCTGTCACTTCCTGAATGAGTGTGCAAAAGAATAAAAAGTAATATTTTTTAACATTCTTTTGTTTGAATAGACTATGGTCCAGTGGTGGAGGTATAGTAGTGCTCAGATATTTTACTCATGCAAGTATAGTGTAATAAATATACTCTTTGCATTAAAATGCAGTTTTTTTTCCAGTTTTGTTTTAATTTAGGCTCCATTTCCACATTTAAACACGTCTCAGTCTGACTGGGATATAGAAGCAGAATAAATGTCATCTATTCATGTACGTGTTTTTTCCCATTGGCAAATTCATGTAAACTTATTTGACAATAGTGAGTTCTATTTTCTGTATGCTTTGCACATTTTCACATCATATAGGATAAGGAAAGGTATCATCTACTGACTCCAATTAGAACATGAACTATGTTATTTGAATAATTAACTTGGTCTTAGTATATGCAATTCTAATAATCTATGAATGAATTTATTTTATGGTCTTTATTTTCACTTTTTTTCCCTTTTGTTTTAAAGATGCTTCAATGAAACTTTAATAAATAAATGTTGAACCAATTTCAGTTTATTCCAATGTATTTAACTTCAATAGATGGAGGGATTCAATGAAGATGTATATGGTGTAATGCTTATTTTTGATGTATGATTGACCCTTTAGGTGCCTTAGATTTTTTTTAAAATTTTGATATGAAGATTTCAAAAATCTGTCTGTTTCGTTCAGTTATGCTGCTTGTTGCAGTATTGCAACTTTGGTGCTTAAAGGGTTAGGTTGAACCACAGACTTGAATGTGTAGAGTTAAATTTGTGTGTGGATTCTAAGTAATTGAAGCATACATTTCAGGATAGTCTTACAAGTGTAGTTAATGTTTATTTCTACAACATACTGTATCTAACAACAAGTTACTTGTAATATGAAGAAGAAATTTAAAGTAGCAGAAAATGGAAATATCCAAGTGAAGTACAATTAATTCAGTTCAGTACCGTACAGTAAGTGTACATTCTACATCTGAATTATTAAAAAGAAGAAAAAGGTCCAGGGAATTGAACCGCTAACCCTCACAAGCCACTTAAAAATAAGAAAGAAAAATATGAATATGCAATACATTTTTGAAAGCGTGATAGCATAAAAATAGAAGTGAATTGGAAGCATCCAAATCCATCCATTTGCATGTCTTTAGTTTATCCATGTACACCAACAGAAAGGTGAAAGTGACAGTTGATGGTTTTATGGTCAGTTAATCACTATGACGGTTTTCTAACAAACAACAGTTTATCCATCCTACAGTGCTTCTTTTCTGGTCGCCTGGAAACCCTGCGGTGATGCAGGTCTTAGGGAAGTCACTTTTTCCTGCTGCTTTTTTTTTTTTTATCACTACAGCATATGACCCCTTCGAAATACCCTAAATACTGTCTATACTGGTTAAACAAACAAGATGCAATGTGTTACTTCTGTGTGTTAAGCGTTGGTGTTAAAACTTTGAAGCAGTCTGGCAAGCTGTTTTACTGTGTTGGAGCTGAATAAATTTAATGCAGCAGATGCTAATTGCCATATTTTACTTTTATTTGGTTGTCTTTAACCTCAGTAAGTAATATGTGATTAAAGCCCCCTCATTTACTGTGGTGGTTTTGTCGGATGTTAGGTACATGGAAAGCTATGTTTGCCTGTTGTTTTCTACCTGGGTGTTCTGCTATTGAAGCCTCTTTTTTATATAAGTGAAATAAGAACTGAAGCTCAGCTGTTAAAAATGTATATTTTGTCATTTTCCCCACGGGGAGGACACCGCTGCTGCCGCTCCAGTGTGTAGGTGGTCTCTCATTAAGCTCTCAGATGTGCTAGTGTATAACATTACCAGCTATGTGCGGTCAGAAAAATGGATTTTGTTGGAGCTATAATCGCAATGTTTAATGTGATTACAGAAGTATTTCATAAACTCTATGTTATAGCAAAGTGAAGTCAAGGCAAGTGCAATCCATACTATAGCCTCAGACAGAGTAGTCGCACATGAAGCTGTCAACACTTTTGCCTCAAGAGCCTTTGACTTTAAATAAGCTGTGAAATGAAGAACAGCCTTTGAAGAGCAGGGGATTCATCAGCAGCACCAAAACAACATTCCTGAACACAAATGCAGGAAGACTGGGATTGTTAACGCTGGGCTGCGCCAACATGGCATTCTCCTACTAATGCAACATGCCAAGATCGACCGATCAATGACATAGCCATGAGTTAGGGTTATATAGAGTGAGTATGGGAGAGATGAGTGGGAGTGGTGGAGACTGTTCTGTGTTTGTAACATGGATTTTGATAAACCCAAATAAAAGGCAAGGTTCAGAGCAGGCTGTTTGAATTATGGATTCCTTGCAGGCAGAAGAGAAGTTGCACAAGCTGTAACACACTCGGCTTTAACGATTGACCCAAAAGAAACTCTACTAAAAGCTTTTCCATGGACCCAGATGTCCCAGAGCTGGATGCAGCGGCTATAAAAATGTCTGGATCATTTTCTACTATTGTTTGAGTTTCATTTATTAGTTTAAACGGCATGTTCATGTCAAACCATCATCTGCTGCCTACAACATCTGCTTATGGTATATATATTTAAAGGTTCATATCACTGAACAAATAAACATTCGGGGCGTAAAGGATGGGCACAGAGGACAGGTGGAGATTTCATAGAGTTTGCTGAACATCCTTCTGGAATATCTAACATGTAAACTTTGGAGATGTGTCAGATTTCAAGTAGATGGAAAAACCTGCACTGTGCAGGCTTTCATTAAAGAAGACACTTCACTTCCCCTCTGTGCTGTTTGCTTATGTGCATGCTTCGGTTTATTTAGGATGTAATCCAAACTGAACAGAGGACATGCAACGGGCCAGATCTCTTCATACTCCATCAATTTCAACCCCCTGCGTGAACCAAAAAAGTGATGTCACCATGTCAATCACCACAAGGGTTCCTCATTATATGCCTACACAGGAAAGACCCTCACAACCCCTCATAGATGGACAGTCTTTACTAGTAGTAGAAGTGTAGATTTATGCACATCAGGTAGATGAGATGAGGCTATCAAAACCAGTTCAGTCTACATAAATAACCTTAAAACCACATGCACTGTTACCCATAAAGTGGTAATAATTTAGTTTTCAGACACATTTCTGTTTTTATTCCTATTTATACACATCAGTAATCACCTTTGACCTAGTGCAATGATTACATACTGAGTCTATTATACTTTATCAAGAATAAATCATATTGTCGCAATCATTTCGGACGTAACAAACATTTTATTCCAACTTTATGGGCAACAGTGTATTTTCTAACACATGTAGGTAACATGTGCAACCTTAATCCAAGCCACAAAACTTTATGGTATCATTTTTATCCTACTTAAATTTATTTCAGTTCGGCTTAATTTAGCATCAATCATAATAAATGATTACCTCAAGACACTTCACCAATGCAGATCAAGGCCTTAAGAAGACCATAAGGAGAGGAAACCCAACAAAACCTCCTGGTGCAAGGCCAAGGTGACAGTGGGGAGGCAGAACGTTTCTTTTACAGAAGGAAAAAACACCTCTGACAGAACTGGGCTCTGATAAAGCGATGATCCGCCTCAACTGGGCGGAGTTAGAGTACAGAAGAGTCTAGAATCAAACATGAGGAACAAACAACTCCACAACAACAGGTACCTGAAGAAAGCAATATGGAGAGAAAGGACAGAGAGAGAAAATCATAAACTATGAGAAAGGGAAGACAAAGTTAGCAGAATGTGTGGAAAACACCCTTTAACCCCCTTTGGTCACAGAAGAAATGACATACTAAAAATTGCAGTGGTTTCCATGTTGTGTTTGCAACAATAGTACAAGTGTGTAAAAATACAAAACAGATCTATATTTATACATTGTGTGCACTAATAGGCTGATGAGCTCTAAGATGGTGGTGATGGAACCATTCAAACACCCAAAGATGATAAAACTCCAAAAATAAGTAGCCATGCAAAAGCCATACTTAAAAAATCCCATATATCAGAATGTTTATTTATTTATTTATTTATTTATTATTGGCTTCTGTTTGTGACCGCTATATTTAAAAACAGACCATGATGATTTGGATGTTGACCATCCAAATGTGATCAACCAAATGCATGACGTGTGCCTTGGATAAATTATGCAGGCGTTCCCTCCCTTCATAGGGTGTTGGTCGGACCACCATGGCGTGTAACCTTTCTGTGCGACTGGTACATTAGCAAGTTGACAGATCACTCTCCGCATGTTGGTTCACACCAGTGTTGCCCCTTGTGCTGATACTCTAATGCACTGATCATAAACCTCTGATGGTTTCTATATAAGGCTGTACTGGTGTGCATGTCACCTCGGTGGTCTGGACAGCATTAACATCAACATTGACTTATAAGGAGGAGCAGGACAGATTAAGGGAAGCCAGGGGGGTAGGTGCAACATTCTAATAGACATTGTGAGTCACCGTTCCAAACATTGTTTTTCAGTGTTCACAGAAGTGACACAGCTTAAGTATAATACATTCTTCTGAGACGTCCACATAGTTCAAGTCCTGCTATATTGTTCATCCGTTAAGCGTAGATGGAACAGGACATAAAACACAATACATCAGGAAGTAAAGAGATGAGAGATAAAGCTGGAGTAACAATTTAAAAGCATGTGTCAACACTACATAAGATGTTAAAATATTTAGATTATATTATTTCACCAAAAGGAAAACAAAGTATTGCATATAGACTCTCAATTAGCTATTGCGTTGAACGATCCTGTTCTGTGCGTACTCTGAAAATGCAATAAATGTGAGCTTATGCTATAGGAAGGAAGACCCGACTTGAAGACATTAAACAGACGCATTGAGGAAACTATACAGTAATATGTCACAACTATAATGTCTATGTAGATAATACACGATGATCGTAAGAGTAAAGATGAAAACCCTTTTGCTGTAATGTCCATCTGTCTCATTGTGAAGGAGGAAGCATTAATCTGTGTTTCTGCCTTACGACCTTATTGTTTCATGAGTCCCGTCTGGTGGAGGATACACATGTCACCGTATAGCTGATGAAGTGTTGAAAGTCAACACAATAGTCCTGTCTACTGCTGCCAATAGCCATTTTAGAGTCCTTATATGTCAGCAAAAGGGGTGGAAATAAGTCTTTAAGGGTGTGCCTCTGTAATTATATATCTAATACAAATATGTGTGTGCTCAAAACTGCAATGGTTTCCTTGCCATTTTTGCAGCAATAACACAAAGCTATAAAAATCAAAAAGGATCTTGTTGATGTTTATGTCTGTGTCTAGATGTATAAGAAGAAATGCTATCTATACTTATCTATTTTGACTTCAAGCGCAGTCTGTTTTTGCCATGGGAAGTTAGGAGTGTCTGCTTGCAAATATATTGTGCCAAACATGTTTGGCCGTGGGAGTGGGTGTGGGAAAGAAACAGCAGCAAATTGGAGAGAATGTGTGAATGATTATATGTGTGTATTGTGTGTGTATATTAACGCGTGAAACAATACCCCGAGGCTCTCCAGTGATCACACTGATTCACTGCCCTCTCCTGCTGTACCCCCAGAAACTCGCATTTTACAGCCGCATTCCTTCACTCCGAGGCCTGCTGGTGGCCCCACAGCACGCCTGCCCCAATAGCAAAACACAGGAGGTGGGTCAGGGGGGCACACCATTACTCTGAGAGACAAATAGGCCATCCAAATAAAACATGACACCCAGAGCATGAGACCTGAATGCAAAACTAGACGACCAGCTCTGCACGTCTTGTCCATTCAAACATTCCTGTTCCCAAGATTTCAGCTGTAGCTACATCTTTTCTGCACAGGGGTTTAATGTCAAAAAAGACCAAAATCAATACCAACACTGACTCCAACATAAGTATCAACATCAATACCAACACATGAACACCAATATCAATACAAAGCCTGAAACCACAACAAAAATACCAACACCAAAGCAAAAACCAAAACCAACACTCTCACACCACTACCAACACTAACACCACCCCACCAATACCAACATGAACACCAGTATGAATGCCAAAACCAATATCAATATCAATACCAATATCAATATCAATATGAATACCAATACCAATGCCAATACCAACACTAACACCAATACCAACACATCAATACCAACCAGTATGAATGTCAATACCAATATCAATATCAATACCAATATCAATATCACTATCAATACCAATACCAATACCAACGCCAATACCAACACTAACACCAATACCAACATGAACACCAGTATGAATGTCAATACCAATATCAATATCAATATCAATACCAATATCAATATCACTATCAATATCAATACCAACGCCAATACCAACACTAACACCAACACATCAATACCAACCAGTATGAATGTCAATACCAATACCAATACCAAAGCATCAACACCAAAACGAAACATCAAAACTACAACACTGACACCAGTAACAACTTGTAACAACACACCAACACTAACATGAACACTAATACCATTACCAAACCTAACACCAAGTCAAAGACCATTACCAAACTGACACCAACACCAATACCAACATCCACAATGCTGGTCTAGAACTAATAACAGCTTATGTTATTGGGTAAGAACAGATTTTTGTGATTGATTTCTGTCTTACTGTACCACTAATACATTACAATATACAGTAATGTACCATTTATTGTACCATAGTGTCTCGCCTACTGAATCCAATGAAAAAACGATTCATGGAAGTGAAATGAAAACACCAGTGGTGGAAAGGAAAGATACACACTAATGTAATGAAACGGTCCAAAGGTGGTTCTACACACAGTAAAGTAAATCAGATCTTAGAAGGTTCACAAGTTGAACCAGCTCAGGCTCAGGTAACTTTGGCTAAAAACAGCTGGTAGAATTGTTCCTCTATGAGCTGCTTCGTACTGAATACATTTCAGAGCCTAACCTTTTTTATTTTAGTAGTAGTAAAGAAGTTGAATCTGCACTTTTATATGTACCACAGTTTCTATTTCTATAACAAAAGCATCTGTACTTTTGCTTGAGTAAATGTGTGTACTTTTTCCCACCCACCCCAGTTTGTATTATAAATCCACCTTAACCGTAAGATTGCATCTTTTCTTGCTCCATAAGTCTGGTCACTCTGCTTCAGTGACCTCTCTTTAAATGATGTCAAGCGTTTTATGCCTCCTCTTAAAAACTTGTGTTTTAAGTAAACAAGTTCAACGAGGACAGAGACCCTACACACTGAGGCTCAACGATGGCTGTAAATGCAGGTGGGTCTGAGATGTGTTCGAGGACACTTGTGTGTGTTATGAACTGTAGAGCAGAGTTAATGGAGCTGGTAACAGAAATGCTTCCCCCCCCAGCAGCTTGCATGCTGCTGATTTTACTGCTGTGCTTCCTCAGACTGATTAACAGATGTACATAAAAAACACAACTGCTCATTTTCTGACATTTTGTGGCTGTTTTAACAAGGCAACTAAACAAAGGATACAGTTTGGGTCATCTTGCGCCCCACACACGTTGTCTCAATTTGTCTTAGATTGACAGTAAAAGCTCAGTAGAGGAAACACAGTTACATGTGGGAGGGTGATCATTGCCTAGTAAGGAGCCTTAGGGATGATTTCTCCGTCTAAAACAATCATATGATTCACTCAGCCACTATGTTGCTAAGAGCTTGTGTTGAAAACAATGGACAGTCCACTCAGCAACGGCGAAGGACTTCCACCCCTTCACGACAACTCCGTCATCCCCTTTTCAGACTGGCCGGAGCGAACAGTAACACCTCACCGCTCTTCCTCATTGTATGTGGGAAATGTAACAGAGCACAGAGAGGAAAGCAAAGGGGATTAGGAACTGAGTGTGTATTTGTGTGCAAGTCTAACAGACGCAAAGAGTAGGAAATTGTTGAAACAGGAAGCCCAGGCAGGCTTTTACACTGAAGGAATTTCCTGCTTGTAAGATACATATCACTGTGTTTCTACAGTTGAGGGAAGATAGAGAGAGGGGAGGAAGGAGGAGGAAGGAAAACTTGTTCTGGGTCTGAAAGCCTTTTCATGACAGGTTTCAGGCTTACGGTTTAGATCAAGAGCAGGTTAGATCCTAAGCCACAGTAGCCCATTCTTCTCAAAGACTTATATGATTCAGAGCCACCTATTATAACAGTACAAGCCTCTGTTCACAAACCACATTTTCCATCATTACCCCCAATTTCCTCAACAAGACATTTCATCCACAACAAAATGAATCACAAATCCAATACATCCGAGAGGAACTGGCATACTGCTAAAGGAACAAACAGAAGTTAAATCCCCCTGGTTGTTGTGACTAGTGACTGGTGTGTGTACAAACTATGGAGCTGCCTGTTGTGGCCATTATTTGCTGTCTGTTCCCGAGTGGTAAAATGGTGTTTATTCTTCGACTTAAAAGGCTAACAGTTGCCTAATGGGAGCCATCAGGGTGTCTCCCCACCCCACCCCCATGGAGTCCATCAGTGTCAGCCCACCTTTTGTGCTGCAAAGAGAAATGAGATGAGGGAGGAGGATGTAGCCTCAGGGAATAAAGGTCCTCCACAAGTAGGAGACAGAGAAGAATGTCATATGGAGTTTTAAATTAGCACCTACACGGACTGATTGAATATAAGATTAGGCCTAATTACAGATTAGCAAACTGGGTTTAACTGGATAAAAAATGCAGAGCTGTTGTACAATTAAAACAAAAAAAATCAAGTTGATTAGTATAATGGTTACTTACTTTTCTTTGACTTAATCCATCCCTTTGTCTTTATACTAGCTGAGTGTAAACAGATGTAGCATGTCACAACCTTCTGTAAAACAAACAGATTTGATATATTTTATGAATGTGTTATATAAACAGAAATCCAACTTCAGTCCATCTTCAGTTCTTCATCAACCCCAAAATATTAGATGGCTTCATCTCGCATCACCAAAAACAAACTCTATAATAATACAATGATATTTAGCACATCGATGTGATTTGGGTTTCATTAAAGTGGTTGTATCTAGACTACTGTCCAGTTTCTATCTGTGGACACGATGGTCCAGTGTTTTGTATCTGCAAAATACAATGTAATATGTTATTTTCAACTAGTATTGCATGATTTTTTAATGTTAATATTAGGGTCACATTTTGAATTCTTTAAAGTTGTGTAGGAACAACATTAAATTTAATCTTGGTGTAGGAGAAAAATAAACTGACTTTGAAGAGAGATCTATATTCAATTTTCCATAAGTTTAAGATAATTTTAAGGTTGGAAATTAAAATGAATTGTTTTTGCTATTACTGGACCTTACCATCTGAGATATAAAAACGTACAGTATCTACTGGTGTAAGACATCTATCGGTAATGTTTTCTTACCATAAGCCTTTTGATTCAGATCGCACGCAACTCTTTTCTGGAAATATATGGTTAACTGTCCAACCAGTAAAAGGTTTTCATAATAACAACTTTTGACCTTCTTACCTTTATATTACTCTGTGGAGGTCTTTGGTCTTTGAGCAGTGTTATTAATAAGTGGCTGCAGAATATTGGAAAACATATGCTCAGTCACAGCAGAAGAAAAAGCCATTGTATGTACAGTATATGCATGTAGGCAGTGTGTGTATATTTGAGTGTGCATGAACATGAACATACATATACGCCTGGCCTTGCAGAAGTGCCAAAGTGTCAAGTCTAAATATAAAAGAGTCGGCCAGCTGTGTAGAGTCCTGTGAAATGTTCTATAAGTGTTTTGTTGCACTTCAGATCTGTTGCCATAGTGGCCAAGTTATGATGTCAAAGCTGAGGCATTGGAACAAAACCACACCCCTTCTTCAACGGAAATCACAGTTGGAGCAAGATGGAAAATACTGTTCAGTTAGCCAGACCCAATTACGCATCACCAAAAGCAGAAGTAAGCCTCTAGCCTCTCACAGAAGTATGAAAACATACCATGCAGCCAGTATACACTGGTTTGTAGGTTCAGCAGCTACTGGATGACACACATAAAGACACGTGTGAGGAGAGGAAAGCAATAAAAACACTAGGAGTGATTTTCTTGCATTAAATGTAAATTCCTTAAGGGTTCAACTGGTGCATGTGCATTTAATGGGTAGATAACATAAAAACAGTACAATACAATAGGTCAGACTCTAAGGGAGACAATGACTAAGAGCCAATACTAGGATTATCAGGTCCCAAAGTATTTGTTTGCCCCCTCTTACTGACCTCATACATGACTACAGGACTTACATCACTCTTACAAATGGAAATGTTAGAATACCCAGACATTCAAATAAAATTTACATTCATGTTAAATTAATGAACCATGGCTGCAGGCAATGCGCTAGCATCTAATTTCAGAGTTTACTCCGAAAAACAAGTTTGCTTCCAGTGGGAAAGTTTAGGTTCCAAATCATTTTGATGGGAACACCAACCACGCCTTGAACTTTGGGTCTCCTTCATCTGCAGTCTCATCCAGCGGACCTAAAAACAGAGTGAGAGAATGGGATACTCCAGGATTAGGGCTTTGAACCATCATGTGCCCCCAGCAGCTGTGAACTGGCCCCCTAGACACTCTGGATTACCCTCATCAGTCTATACGGTCAGACCACGCTCCCTCTGTCGGGCTCTTCAGACCGGTTATAAATACAAGCAGCACTTGACAGAGAGTTCATGTTGCTACTGCCACACAGCCAAATTTGGCCCCTGTGTTCAATCCCTGAGGCTTCCAGTGAATCAGCTAAACCAACAGTCACTAATTCCAGCCGTCCAGGATCGGTTTATTAAAGGTCTCATTTCAGTTAGTAGTTGCTTTTCGCAGCCTTAACCACTTTCTAACTGCATCGCTCTCGTGTGATTCAGGGAAATCTTCCCACACCCCCCCCTGACAGCAGCAGCAGACATCATATGCTCAAATCAGATCAACGCTGTAATTAGATAGAAATACATATGGATCACACATTGAGTTGCAAACTGTGTGTGATGAAGGTATAATTAGTGTGGAATTATGTCATCGGATTTTACATTTGGATGGTTTACTTAACCAGTAGGAGCAGGGGCTGTGTTTATTCCTGTGTTCTGACAGGAAAAACAAGTCAAAACTGGAAACTGAATCATCAATCAAATGACATCAAATAGTTTTTAATGTGTATAAATGAGAAAAACATTCAGTAAAAGTGATTACTGGTTAATTTGTGCTTGAATTCCTGGATTATCAGTGAAAATTAAAAAGACAGATTAAATACATATTAACATGTCATTGACAGAACACACATGTACATCTTGGACATCTGACCCTCCAACACCTTCAGCTTCAAAGAGTCAAGATAACTGGGAGATAAAATCTAAAGGAGGTTTTTGGATCCATTGTTCCTGTGGTGAATAAAAATCTCTGAGAGGTCGATAAGGACGTTTAAGAAGTCGGTTAAAAAAAGTGGCAACCTCTTTACTACGGTGATAAACATGTACTCTGACACTGGTTGGTCGTTGAGAAAAGCTGGTTCAAAAGTTTTTCTAAGGGAATCACAGGCTCCACCTCTCCCAAACTTTGTCACGGGTGTGGGAACTCCCAGCTCCATGTATCTTGATTAGGTGAGCAGAGAAGGCGTGGGCCTGGAGAGACGCAGAGAAAGAGAGGCAGACAGAGGAGCGAGGACGCACAGAGGAGCTGACGGAGCATTAATGAGATATTGGCCGGTTAGAGTTACAGGGATGCAGTTTTAGCCTTACTCCACCGCTGTTTTTACTCCTGTTCCACGGACGCGAAAGCACCAAATTGGGACAAAATCACTATTTAAACCAAACTTAATTGGATTAATTTATTCTTTGAATATGGGCTTGGAACGATTTTGCGTAAAAACGCCGGGGATGGTCACGTTAGCCCTTCGTGCCCGCTCACTTCTTTGTATTATCGGGCTTTTATTCAGTGTTTCTCAGCCTGTCTGTGAAGCGTTCAACTTGGACGTGGAGAACCCAGCTGTTTATAGCGGACCTCAAGGGAGCTACTTCGGATATGCCGTTGACTTTTATTTGGCAGAGTCAGCCAGGTGAGTTGTGATTTTCTGAATATATGCATCTATTATAGCAACAAGTCAGGAAAACACGTTCAGCGGCAAAGTGTTAACACATATCAGCCAACTCCGGTGCATGCTCTTTAACATTTGTTTATAATTCTATCTGAGCAATTCATGATCCCCAGTTGGACACAAGTACGTTGCGCGCTGGTTGCAAACTTTCCATCGGACTTTATTGGAGATCTTTGCCAAACTTCAGAACTTTTACAACTCCCCTGGCACAGAGTAGGTTTCCAATAGGAAAAACGTAATGCTTTTTAGGGATACTTTTTTTTTTTTTATCTCTGGCATAAAATAAGTTTTGTGTGTATACAGTGTGTATCACCGGACACATGCTTTACGCACAGCGCATGTCTCCATACACACATCTTACTTTCATTGAAGGAAATTTGATTTGTGCTTTCACTGATTTTACACATTCAAGTCGTAGGATGCCAATTATAAAAGAGTGGTGATTCATCGTAAAAAGGATGAACCTTAACGGAAGCAAAGCTCTTTATGAATTACCTTCACATCTTGATCTCATTGCTCTACAAAATGGCATTACACGTTGACCTTTTAATCTGCCCTTGGTTCTAAACGTCGGTAAAAACCGGTTAACTTCAACCTTAAGCAATTACATTGTACTGGTCTTAAATGCCTCTGCTGATTGAGTTGCTTCTGGCTCAGTGAGGATGTGAGCTGTGACAGCATGCTGTGACTGTCTGCACATTCCTCCTGAGGAGATTTTGGCATCAGTCATTTTGAGGGACTTAAACTCATGCATGACATGCCTGTGGTTCCGTCTAATACCCCAGTAGTCTGAGGAAAATAAAGCAGAGCAGGACAACCTGACTGTTACAGCAGGAAGTACTCCTTTGTATCAACCCAGAGGCAGCAGATGCAAAACACGGGTTAATTCAGTTGTTGACAGATCTGCATTTGTTTTGCTGTGCACTGGGTATATTTTAGTGACCCAACCCATCATTAACAATCATTAACAAAGGGTTATTCAGCCACACAGTCAAGGTCTCAGACTTGATCAGACTTCCTGGCTGAGCCTGCGTCTGCTGAGCACCAGTAGTGTCTCAGCCCACTGTTCAACCAGCCAGCATGCTGGGATTTGAGAAAGGGCTTTGTGCCGAGTGGGCCGCTAGCAGCAGCTCTAGTTTCCCTGTTTCTCCTCCCCACATCCCTGGACAGCAGACATGCAGAAGTTCCCCCCTCTTCCACCGGCCCCCGCTGTCTCTTTAAAAGCCTGCTCCCATTGGTCTTTATTTCTTTGACAAGGAAGCAGGGGTTTTAGGAGAGCGGTATGATTTAGGACATACATGTACACCCCTCTGCTTTCTCATCCCCCACTTACTTCCTTCTATGCTGATGTCATCCTGCAGGGGTTTTTAATTCACCCATCCTCAGACCTCCCCCCACTGTCTAGCCTTTCTCCTCATCATCTCTCCTTGTCTCATTAAGTATCCGACAGACGTCATCTTACTGATGACTTAATCTGAATTTCATACAGCTGAGACACTTTTTTTTTATGGACATGAGACAATGGTTTGTGTGTGCCGAGCAGGAATAATATTTAAATGTCGCTTCCTACAACTCAGTGGCCTGTAATTTTCCCGGGGATGATGTGTACTCAGAAATGTCAAACAAAACAAAGTTGCTTTATCTGCAAACCACATGTGTCTGCCACTTTTCATCTGCAGTTTCTTAGATGTTGACACATCAGAAAATCAGGGTCATGAAATGAGGTTCTGTTATCTCTTGTTTTTGCCATCACATCATCATCGCCCACACTTGGGAGACACGGAAAGTGGGGGAGTAGCTCGAATCCTGAGGTGAGGTCAGTTAAGGGTTGCACGGGGAGTTTCCTTCTTGATAAGACGTGCTCCTATGAACTATGCCAAGACAAGCTTATACGTAAAACCGTTAAGAGTTGCTTTTTGAAGGAGATTGAACCTGAGGTAGACACGGCATGAAGTGTGTTGGTGAGCGCTTTTACGACATGAGACTGATAGCAGATGTAGATACACAGACAAGCAAATCTCCCATCCATAAATGTGTCTGTCATGGCCGCAAACACAAAGGCTTACTTTCTCCTTGTTTGACGCTGAGACTTGACAATGAGTTTATGTATGTGTCTCTGTCATGCCCTTCGGCCTGGTGTAATAAAATTACGTTTGGACACTGGTAGAGGCCCACCATGGAAGAGCGCCTGAGGATAGTATCTGTGAACTGCGTGTGACTGTGTTTTTGTCACACAGGAAGGTCAAGTGGATATATGGTCCCCCGTTGTGAGTGTATGTTTTTCTGAGTTGAGGAGCTGGACTTTTCACAGTCTTTCTGTTAGTGTCAGTCCACACATACATCTTCCTTTAACTCATGGGAAAGGGCCGACTCTTCCATCACACACTTAACCCTACGTTAGTCACCTGGGGTGTTTCGA
This sequence comes from Apogon talboti, assembly GCA_037367365.1. NCBI lineage: Eukaryota > Metazoa > Chordata > Actinopteri > Kurtiformes > Apogonidae > Apogon > Apogon talboti. Next base: position 8,919,023 of record JAPQRQ010000026.1, on the reverse strand, counting down.
CACCCCAACTTTTTTAAATTGCTCATAAATTATAGTAGTT
>JAPQRQ010000026.1:8902613-8915356 GCA_037367365.1 Apogon talboti | reverse complement strand
TTGGGGTGGGAGGAAGGGGGAGGGGGATAACAGAGGAATTTGCCCACTGACAGCCTCCTTCTGTAACCTCATCATAAACCTTATTAGCCATGGCCATGCATGATAGTGTCATATCAGCAAGTTCCAGCACTTTGCATCAACCCTAATTTCGTAACCCCACATAAAATAGTGGTCACAGTCTGGCAATTATGGTGTGGTGAGATCTTTTTTTTTTTTTTTTCTTGTAGAATTTCCTCTGATTGCTTGAGCTTCATATGAAACGAACCCCATTCCTTGGTTACAGTGAAGCTGTTGTTTACGCATTCCTCACTTGCAGCCCAAATCACTTACAGTAGTCTAATTAATGCTAAATTGTCAGCTGGGTGGTGGGGGTCATTAGTGGCTGCTGTATTGCAGCTGGTGGAGTTGCTGTTGGTAGACATGGTGAGGCCTCTAATGCATTTCATCCGCTCGCTCCCATACAAAAACATTGCTCAAGTCCCTCTTGTGAAACATATAGGTTTGTTATCTAAACTCTATCTTAAGTACTGTAATAATGTCAAATTAAAACATAACAAATAGTGATAGGATAACTGGAAAAGCTGTAGTTTGGTTTAGGATAAGCAACAAGCATTTTAAGGCAATCCAGATGAATTAGGCACAAAGGGAACCACAAGAAGCACATGGTTGGCTTAACTGTTGAGCTACATGCTATTTGCTTTTCATAGTGCAAAAGACTTTATCCATTGTAGCTTGAAAACAAACCAGTGAACATGTCTCTCTTTCTACTGACCAGCTGAAAGGCTCTCGTCCTCCACCAAGAGGCGACCCCATGCACCCCCTAATTTCACAAAGGAATTTGTAATGCAGCACTTGGCCGACTGCAGTTAAAGCTTCATTAAATGCTAATGATACAAAGGCTTTACCTTTTGAGTGCGCTTCTAGAAGATAACATATAGGGGTGGGGATATGCCAGTTACAACTAGACTGATCCTGCCCAGATAAAGGCCCATTAAATGCTAATTCATCCTCATTTACAGTACTTTGAGATGGCTATCAGTCGGTGTGAGTATGTGTCTGTGTGTTCCCACATCTGCACGTGTCACTAGTGTGAAGTCGTTTCACTCGCCAACCTGCTGATTAAAGCATGATCTGCTTGTTTTGTTATTTCCTGTATTTTTTACTTTGAAAAGCTGCCACCTCCAACTACAGCTGGGCTTGGTTCAGATCTGATTCAACAAAAAGATGCTGTGCCTTCCAATTTCCTTGGCCTGTTTAGTGTGTTTATATTCATCCAATGCTGTTGATTATTACTTACATATGTTTGCACTTAAGGGTATTTCTAAGAATCTTCTGTAGACTCATCAGCCCATTTGTAAAGAAAGTATAGACCTGTTGCTCAAGAGAATTTCCCTCAGGAAAGTAATTTCTCTAGTAATTAGAATTTTAGAATAATCTTTTTCTCAAATACATTTGGACCATTTGCAGATGACAAACAGTATATGATGTTTTGCAGATGAGAGGTGAACTAGTTCAAAGGAGATTAATGGAGTGTGGGCTGGTGGTGTTAAATACTTTCTCTGTTATTAGTGTCAGATGGTCTGAAAACAGCAACAGGGTGATCCTCAGCTGTATTACTGTGTGAATCTGTAAGCAGGAAGTCTTTCTGTGATTTAGATTACTTCGCAGGTGGAGCTCTATTGGGATATTCCTGCATCTGCACATGTGGTCAAAAAAAGGAGAATGCATTTTCTTGGTCTCAAAGTCAGACCGGTTTGTTTCTTTTTCTCGCTTCCAACACAAACCGGGGGTTTCTGCTCCACGTTTGGAATTGGCATTGTACTGTATCTCTTCAGAGGTATTAAGACCACAGTAAAGGTGGGATATTAAATTCATAACTTATGCTCAGTGACTTTCTCTTTGTTCTCCCACTGTTGAGTGTTTTCAGAGCTGTAGCTTTTGGAGGTTTTAAAGCTTTGTTCTGACCACCAACGCATCCCTGGCTTCCCTCTTCTAGATTTTTTTTCCATAACCATCCAATAACTCTGCTTTTTGTCATCTGAGGTAATAGATAGGTTCAGTGGGATTAATTACCATGGATTTACAAGTCCTTGGAATATTGCACGGCTAAACTGCTTTTGACTCATGCTGGTTTCTCTTTTCTCCTCCGGACCCTGCTGAGTAGCAACCCTTCGGGGTATGACGCTAACTTTAGCCAAAATGTAAACGTTCATGCACTATTGGGAGATCTGGGCTAGGGAAGGGTGTGCGCTTCCTGTTTTGGAACCCCCCTAGACATGTCTGCTCTCAGTGATCCCATGCCTCCTTTACCCACATCAATGTCGGCAACTGTATCTGTAATGTTTGGTCAAGTGAGTCCTCCACAATGAGGTAATGGCTGAATCATCCACTTAAGATATATTATCTCCAGGGAGACTTTTTTCAGTTGTATCATGCCAAAATCTTAGTTTTCTCCGTTTACCTATTATCACTCCCTGCTTCTTTTCCCCTCTTTCATCTCTGAAGTCTGTCCCATGTGTTTTTAGCCCTGGAATTACCTATAACCTCACTGATTGTTGCTATGTCTGTTGAAGTGGTCTGCTGCCCTTCCCGTAGTTGTACAGTGTAGCTCCAAGGACATAGATGTTTAGTGCCACAGCTGTAGAAACAAGAGTGTGACTCCACTTAACCTGTCTGCTTTCTTGTTTTTGCTGTTAAATCTGCCCTACAGGGTGCATGTGTGACTGTGCAAGTGATTCTCCTCATGTTTTGTGACTGCGCACAAGTCGAACAAGTGTATATGAACATCACATGTGCATATGTCATAGCAGCAGTATTCCCTGGTTGTATGGGATTATGTAAAGCAGTGCTGTAACCTGTTAAAATGTTTTGCTTCTGAGTCAGAATACAACTTGCTAAGCGGTGAAAATGCATGCACTGCATTATGTTCAAAGATGTCGAGTGGGAGGTCTGGCATGCAATTTTTAATTGAGGCCAGACAAAGCGCTGCAAATTGCAAACTTTAGTGTTGCCTAGGTAAAGAAATGCAGGTTTATAATGATCTTGTGTTTTGGTAAACAACATATTTATCGTGATTTTCCCTCCTTTTTCTTCACAGTGCAAGTGTTATTATTGGAGCGCCAAAGGCCAACACACGGCAAGTTGATGTGACAGAAGGAGGCTCCGTCTTTTACTGTCCATGGAGCCTTAGCCAATCAGATTGTCACTCCATAGAGTTTGATGCAGAAGGTAAGACATATGGACGACACAGACAATTTTTCCTTTCATTTAATATTGCTAAGATATGTTACTCTTCTCTATGCAATTGAGAATTATTGCTCATCAAACACTTGACTGTTATTGTGTGATTGATCACCCTGCCTCTTCTTGTTTTCTTATTTGGTTGTTAAGAAGTTTTATAATACCGAGGTTATGTTTAAGCTGTCTTTAAAGGATAAAGCTTTGCTGCATCTGTCTACACTTTTTAAGCCAGCAGAAGATTTCCTTTCTATTCTCGTTGTCAGCAGCAAGTCTGGATCAGGCGTCAGCGTTCCGCCCCACTGAACTTTAGCTGGCTATGTCAGTTCCTGAACACTAGATGATCAGTTTTCCTGTTTGTATCCTGTCTTTGGGATGAAAAGGATAATGGGGTGTTGAAGATGTTTTGGAAGGAGACTCCTTCCTGCCTCCAGGTTTTGGTTCGAGATAAGCAACCAATAAACAAATACATTTGACAAAGAAATGTCTGACCGGTGAACCCAACACTAGTCACGACAAAGATCTTCATTTGAATTACCTAAGACTCATGTTTCATTGTGTTGATAGAGTACTTACCTACTTTGCCCAATAAAGGAGATGCATAGTGAGAAATTGGTACAATAAAAAGAGTATAGCTACTTTCCTTTAGCTTAAAAAGACCTTTAAACATACACATGCTCTCATACCACACATGTATGAATCAGCCATATAGTAACAGACATTGAAGTGCATTGGCATCTAACCAGAGAAATGAAACCATTCGCTGTGGGTCGACATAAATTTGCAGTCCCCAATGCGTAATACATAGACATATTTTGTGTTTCACAAGCCTTATTTAACAATATTCTTTACTGGACTACACTCAGTATCCCATGCTTCACTACTTTTGCACTGTTTTTCTTGCAACATAAAATGTGTGTTCTCGTGTGTTGGCTGCAGGCCATAGTGAGTGAAGTCATGCAAGCAGTGAAGGCCTCACAGTGAAGGTTAGTCCCCAGGGTTGTCAGAGGGTGTCCTTCATATTTTGAAGGGTCTTTGATGGAGCTGATTAGAGTGCCAGAGCTGGTTCCGACATCTGGATCATAACAGATCTGTCGAGCAGCGGAGGAACACATTTAATACACGGACATCTGCATGTCAAAGTGTCTTTGCCAAGCAGCTGTTGCATGGATGACATTCACTGCTGCAGTTCATTTACTGTAGCTGTGACCGTGTTTTCTTTGCCAAGCTTAATTGTAAAGCCAACATAATAAAAAAGACATTTAGTGATGATGCTCGTGGCTGAAAAACTTAACGCTTTAAGCACCTTAATCAAGAAATCCTGCTATGATCTGATTTATCTTCCACCAGAGTATATGCCTCTAACAAAGTGGTGTCAGAGGTCTCTCTGGCTCTTGGTGTGTTTGAGCTCTGACCCACATGCCGCAGACCCTCTTAATTAGCCAAACTAATTAGGTCAAAGCGGAGAGATCCCCCTCCCATGCACTTCCTCTGCTACAGAGATAAGAGCCGACTATGGATGTATGAAGAGCAGAGAGGACCAAGGGCATGTGGGGAGGGTATAAGAGGGGCAGGACAGCAGGAAGGGAGGGAGGGAGGGAGGGGGAGAAACCAGAGCCCTGTTCTTCTGCTCCGCCCCCCTCCGTCCCCCTCCGTCCTCCTGCCGTTTGTGCTCCCACAGGGCCAGCTGATGTGATGAGTGAATTTCCCCATTTGTCTTCAACCCCACAGACACACACACTAAGGCCCTAGCAATACTAATGGCTGTTCAAAGGCGAGTGTGAGTATATGGACACACTCCCGGACTCCCACACTTCTCTGCTTGTCCCAAGAGAGGCCTGGACGAGTCAGGCACCATGTCACATCAGCACACTGCGCTAAGTAGCCTCCCACAGGGACTGTAGATGCTTTTTCTGTTCTTGCCAGTCTGTGGGTCTGCTATCTACTTCTAGAATCTCCCCTACCTTCATTTCTAAGTCATTCATGTGACTTCGACTGGCTGCCTTCAGACATCTCGCAGACAACAAACAGAACTTTTCATCACCCATTATACTGACACAGAACTAATGCTGGAACAAATGCCAGCATGTGGGAACTTCCCCTCTTATGGTAGTTCTCTGTTTTATATGGACAAATAACCAATCACGGTAATGCAATATGGATTTTGAGACACCTTTTCTGCTTCTGCATCTGGTTGCCTTGGTAACATGATTCTCAGCTTAGCTTAGCTTTCCTCTCCCTGTTGGCTTTGCATTTGCCTTATCCAAACAAAGACCTCTGAGTAATGAAAATATTGAGAAGGTTTACACTTAAAGAAAAAGTACCATGCCACTAAAGGAGATTAGTTAAAGTAACAAGCGTATAAGGACCCTTTTGATGTGTGGGTCGTGTTATTGCCTGTATGGCTAAAGCACTTATTTTCACACATGGACTTCTGATCACATAATACAATGGGGGCAGGGTTGGCTCATGATAAATTATGTTAGCTGGAAAACCCAGTGATGGAGATTAAGCAGAAATGCAGTTAAGTTATTAAAAACTGTAATCTGTCTGCTTACTGTTTTGGGTGAGGGGAGGAAAAACTCCTTAAAGACAAGTGGCAGTAAGGTTTGTATAGACCAACATGAGATAATGTGGAGAAAAATGAATAGGAATATGGTGATAATATTGAAAATGAAAACAGACAAAGGGAGAGAGAAGTGTGTGCCTAAACAGACATGACTGAGAGGTTGCTATGAGGAAGCCGGGCCAGAGTGTGTGTGTTTTCTTTGGACCCCGGCCTCTTCGCTGTTTCCACAAAGACGCCGAGCAGGCCTTTACTCTCAACTCTAGGCTGCCTAGTTGGCGGGAAGGAAAGAAGAGGGATGGGTGAGCGTGGAGAAAGAGGGCTTGCATACACGGCCTGGTTTCTCCACATCCTCAGAGGTCATGATCTCTATAGTATCCATAAGGCTTCTGTCCTTGAAACACTCCTCCTCGGTTTTCTTGCAACACCATTTAGCCTTTGTTGGCTGACAAAATATGCAGGGGAAATCTGTTGGGGAACTGCAGAGCGTTAGGGTGGAGTGGCTCTTAAGAAATGCTTAGATTGCTCTTGTACTCGCATTTGCACTTCTCTTATTAGGGATCGAGGGGATCTATTTTTCCCAGTATCTGATAAAATAGATTCATTTCAAATGTGCTACCTCAGCACTGATACAGCTCTCTAATTCTAGCCAGCGCTCTGATCTCAACCAATGTCCTATCTACAGAGCCGTGTGATGGGATGGTTTGACTGTTATATGACTAATAGCCTATCTGCACTGAAAAAAAAATATATTTATGTTTTATTGCGTACAGTACCAGTGAAAACTGACAGTAACTATCTGAATTGATTTGATAGTCAAGTCAGCTTAGATGCATTTCCAAGCATTTGCACTTTTGGCAACAAGAATTTTAATGTTTACTACAAATGTATTAGTTCCAAATATCTGTCTGATCTTAATTATTAGTAAATGGTGTCCACATTGAAATGAACATGCAGTTGAGCCTTATCTCTTATATCATGCGCCGATTGCCGGTTGTCAGTGTATGAGGCATCTGGTGCTGATATGACTTCCTTTTCTCTTCAATTTGTCTGAATGTTATTCTCCATAGCAGCACAGATGTAACATTGGTCTTCTAAGAAAGTTGTGACTCCCCCAGACCATCTGTCATGTCACCTGCTGCTGTCAAAGAATTGAGGAGGGAGATCAGAGTTTGTGGCCAGGTGGTCAAACAGAACCAAGGGTCAATGAGGTTAAGCTATGCCACTTCAGAAAACCACTATCTCTTGTAAAGAAGGAATGTGTGGCAAATGTAATTCTCCCCCTAGTTGCATGTACAAGAAAAATAATGTAACTGGAGTCCTAAAGTCTGCTCTCAGCCAATTGCCCAGATGTTTATAAGAGCCTATGATGGGAAGACTGAATTAAGACACTTAAGGGTGAGCTGAAGCAGTGCAAGTTTCATCGTGGTGTTATCCCTCACTGTCATTTCTCTGTGTTTTCCCAGGGGATCGCAATGTTTTGCTCAACGACACTGAACATCAGGTTGATTTCAAGTCCCATCAATGGTTCGGCGCTACTGTGCGTTCCCATGGTGACACAATTCTGGTAAGCTGACCCTCTCACAGACGGGAACGGGGGCAGATAAGGACTGGTGTTTTAGTTTTTCTATAGATCATCGGCGCCCTTGACTATAATGAATGGAGTTTTCACTGAAGTCTGCTCTCACCAGATGGCTGTGGGAAACTTTCGGCTCTCACTCTGATGTCGGGGTGGGGGATGTCTATATTTTGTTTCATTCTAGATTACTCTGTTAAGTTGTTGTCATTCAGGTCCAATTTTCACCTCCAGCCTTGAAAATCCGTGAAGAATTCTTCTGTGCCCCCTGTGACATCCAAGTTGAGCTGCCTGTTGTTTGGTCTGATAGTACGGGTTGTGACCTGGGTTGCGTTACATGGATACCCCACTCCAGATGTACCACTGACCTCAGTCTGGGTCTCCTCCTGAGTTCACCAGGGTGTTGTTGCAACTGGAAAAACATCTCCCACCTAAAAGCTCACACCATTCATCATTTCATCCCCTCCCTCCCTTCCCCTCCCCACCAATCCCCATCTTTCTCCACCTCTTCTATACTACAGGCTTGCGCCCCTCTCTACTCCTGGAGGACTGAAAAGGACATCCCCCGTTCAGACGCCACAGGGACCTGCTACCTCTCAGTCCATAATTTCACCAAATTTGTGGAGTATGCGCCTTGTCGCACAGGTAGCTGTCATCACTTTAAAACTCTGATTGTGACTTATTTTCTCGCAAAGATCTCCACTCAGTTGAAGCATCAGCGGAAGAAATATTTACATCCTGTACTTATGTAAAAATACTAATACCACACTGAAAATACTCAACTACAAGTAAAACATTGAATTGAACACAGAACTTTTGTTTCTGTTTTTGGACTGTTTTCTCTTATCTTTGATTTTGGGTGAGATATTGCATGAAATGAAAGCATGTGATAACTTTAGAGGGAAAAAATAGCGTTTGGTGTAGCTGATAGCTCAAACACCTGACCTATGAGCCATCTCTGCATTGTTTTTTGTAAGACGGGGAAAGCTAAAAAAAAAAGAAAGCAATGGTTTAATCTTCACCAGTGTCTTTTTAAAGCTTATGTAAAACCTTCATCTTATAAGTCATTAATAACTAAAGTTGTGAGACAACTGTAGTGGGATATATTTGCATAAAATATAAGTAATTGAAGTAATCTTTGGTAGATTACTTGAGTAAAAGCACTTGGTTACATCACATTTTACCACTGTTGTTCTGTGTATCGCTTTGAAACTAAGTCCTGTGTAGTTATAAGTGGAATAATAAACATTAATGCTGCTTTTGACTCCTGTTTTATTTTCAGAAATCAGTGATGCGGTTGGACAAGGCTACTGCCAGGGAGGATTCAGTGCTGATTTCACAACGGTACTAACTATGTTGTTAACATGACCGGTATATATCTGGGATAATCCTCTCTTTTTACCTTTGTAGTAATTCATAGGTTTTATCTTTCAGGATGGCAAAGTGGTATTGGGAGGACCAGGCAGCTATTTCTGGCAGGGTATGTAGGGCATACCAATCATCCACATGTAAATCATAAAAGTGAAGCCTTGAACTGCACGTCCAAGTCGAGTTTCCTTACCTTCTTTTTTTTTTTTTTTTTTTACTGCTGGATCTTGATTTTAGGTCAGGTGATATCTGCAGCCAAAGAGAACATTATCAAAGCATACTACCCAGGATATTTCATGCAGTCTGTGGATGGCCAAATACAGACTAAACAGGTCAAGGCTGAACACGATGACAGCTATCAAGGTCAGAAAATCCTGCTGCTTTAAGAAATGCATATGCAATATATATTTACCATGTAAGGTGAATAATGACTTTGTGCTTTTTACAGGTTACTCTGTTGCTGTTGGGGAATTCAGTGGTGATCAAGCTGAAGGTGAATAAAATCATCAATTGGATTATGGACTTATATGATCAATGTTTAAAGAGACATTACAATAATTAAGTAGAGAAGTCACATAGTGGCACTGCTGAACTGAACGTAAACAAGACTCGGCTACAATATTTTACATGACTATTGAACTGGAAAAGTCGTCAGTGCTGGAATTCTCTTATCCTCTTGCTGCTTGTGACCTGTGTATTTTCCCTCCTAAATCTTCGCTTCATCTCTCTGTGCACCTTTTCAGATTTTGTGGCTGGCGTTCCAAAAGGACTCATGCTTTATGGTTCGGTGAGAAAGCTTAATCATCACTCTCACTCTGGCTTTCATTTTGATGCCCTTGGGTTTTAAACTTGGGACTGATATAGGAAAGTTGAAGGAAGAAAACAGCCTTGGCGATACTGTCACAGTGGGAATAGTTTATTTTTTCGGTTAAATTCCAGGCTGTGCTTATATTACATGGTAAAAAAAAAAAACATTCACCATATGTGGCTGCTGTGTTGCAGGTGTTCATTCTAAACGGTACAGATATGAAGACCATGATTAACTACACTGGTGAGCAGGTGAGTCTTCTGCTGCTGTCTTTTGAAAACTCCTTCATGCTTCGGTTACCGTGTGTACTCATTGCTTGGCTCCTCATGAGAGCTCTTAATTTGTTGAGTCAGTATAAGCAAAAATAATTTCCTTTACAACATTCTTTTTACTAGATTTCGAGGCTTTTTCGTGGTTATGTTGTAAAGCTCAATTATTGAGGGGGAAAGTGCAGTGGCAATTTGCACAAATGGTTCTGGGAATAGAAAAGCGCTAAGCTCATTTAAACAGTGATGATTGACTCAGCTGAATAAATGAAATCACAAGTGAATTTGCTGACATTCGGGCTGTGTTTTTAGATTACAGTCCGTGAAAGAAAACTCAGAAAAATAATTAGAAGCGAAATAGCACAAAAGTAAGCAGTTCTGTGTAACCTACTAAGCCTTCATTTCATCTTGTAATGAAAAAAATCTAACAAAAAATAAACTTCTGGATCATGCACCTGTATGGCTGTTTTGTATTATTGAAGAACAAACCAGATTTTGATGGAAACACGTTTGTTTACAGATGGGAGCATATTTTGGTTATGCTGTGGCGACGACTGACATCAACAGTGATGGGTGAGTAATAGTCTGGCCTCATCTGCCTCTCTCATCCTTTCACTTTCAATCTGTCTCTGTCTCTCTCTTTGTTGCTGAATAATTAGCAGGAAAGAATTTAGATGGGATGCCACCAGCAACCCATTACAGCTGGTCGTCAAAGTGTCTGAGCTTAAATGGGTTTGGGCGGTTTTCCTTTGTTGTCTGCAGGATGGCTGACCTGCTGGTGGGAGCTCCTATGTTCATGGTGCGAGGCTCCGGTGGCCGCCTCGAAGAGATGGGAAGGGTCTATGTTTACCTCCAGCAAGGGCCGCTGAACCTGCAGCTCAGTGAACCACACCTCACAGGCACTCAGGTGTTTGGGAGATTTGGCAGCACCATTGCACCCCTGGGAGATCTGAACCAGGATGGTTTTAATGGTAAGATCACTCTACACTTTAATGAATAATAAAGAACTGTTAAATGGGTTTTACCATTAATAGCTTAATTCATATTGGTAGGAGCTTCAATGGGTCAAGTTACATAAAATTGAAATGTGTATAAGGGAATCAGGTGTTCATCAAGTATGCATGAAAAAACAAATGGGGAAAAAAAGTGATTGGTAATTTGGTAATTGGTAATTTAATCAGGGATAGCAACAACCTGTTTTTTTTTTTGGTTTTTTTTTGCATTGTACTCATTTACAGTAAATCCAGTAACTTGATTCTGTGACATTTTGCCCTTTGGCAGATGTGGCCATCAGCGCTCCTTTCGGAGGGGATGATCATCAGGGACTTGTCTACATATTCAACGGATACTCAGGAGGACTCAGGGAGAAGCCGTCTCAGGTGATCGCCGGTCAATGGGCTGCTGGGACTATTCCTGCTAGCTTTGGATTCTCCCTTAGAGGCGCTCAGGACTTGGACATGAATGGGTACCCAGGTGAGCAACGATCAAAGCTGATGGACAACGTTAGATTTGCATAGGGAAAATATACCGTAAATGTACTGCAGCTGATATGCGGTATTTAATTTCCCATATGGAATGCTATAATGCTTCAAATTCAATAATATTGTTTGCTGCTAGAAGCGTTGTGCAAATATTATTGAGAGGGAACTACTATTAACTGTATATCTGTCTTTCTAACAGCTACAACTGAATAACAGCAATAAATACAGTGTTTTCTGTTGAAAAGGATGCAGTCTTTAAGTTTCTGGCATCTGTTTTTGTTTCATTTTTACTATATTGCAGTTTGTACAATAAAGATTCTGTAAAATTTTCTAATGTTTTTACAGACTTACCAAGCAAACCTCATAGTAATCAAAGCCTTCATTATATACGTGACAAACCGAATGCCTTCTGTATTCTGTGTACTCTTGTACTCAGTAGAAAAAGCTACAACCTTATTGGCCCTTTGGGAATAGAGTAATATATATATGTCAAACCACTGGAATCTTAACGAATACTGGGGTAAAGTTTAGCTGTACCGCCCAACACTAGCTTTGCATATTTTTCATGTTTCATGTTTTCTAATTTTGCCTTTTTATGTCCTCAGATCTCATTGTGGGTGCTTTTGGTGTTGATAAAGCAATTCTCTATAGGTATGTTATTTTGACTTGTATATATAATCAGGCAGTTTGTTTGTTTACTACAGTGAAAGTAGAAATTGAATCTTTGATGGCTGAGTCTTCAATCTACATACTTTTTGTTACCCACAGATCCCGCCCAATAGTTAACACCAGCGCCTCTCTGACAGTTTCCCCGGGTATGATCAACCCCGAGGAGAAAAACTGCATGGTTGTTAATGGAAACACCAGCATTCCTGTTTCCTGGTGAGTATTCAGCTTATCGAGTACCAACGCTCAGCTTCCTGTGATACAGGTCTTGAGTTGCCGTTTTGGTATTTACTTGACCCTTCTGCAAAAAAAGATAGGCTTCCCCAGTTCTTCCCATACATAAACACTTTCATTTTCTGGCAGGAAGTTCTGATAAGGAATAATCTTTCTGTCATGGTATTAATTTATACTGTGCACTTCTTATCTGACCTGTGTTCACATGTTGCCATAACACACAGGTTTTGTAGAGGGGCATTGATATAACGCTGAATAGCAGCATTGTTAGACGTTCTTGGCCTCCTCCAAACGTGCACAGTGTTCAGTTCCAGAAAAGGGGAGAGGAAACAGACGACAGTTGCTCGCTGCTCAACATGGCTGACACTCCGCTCATGTGTCTGCCCCCCACCCCCCACCCCAACTCCAGATCCTGATCCATAGAGGAAACTCTTGTATACACATGCGTCTTGATTACGCTACGTTGCCTGGTGATGAGGAGTTTTTGGTCGGGGGGGTGAAAGGAGTGCAGAATGGATAATGGGGAGGAGGGCGGGAGGGA
>JAPQRQ010000026.1:8887093-8902513 GCA_037367365.1 Apogon talboti | reverse complement strand
GGGGCGGGGTGGGGCTGGAAGGGTTTCTGCAGTTGCTTTGAATGAGATATTGTTTGGCGGTGGAACACAGCTGGGAAACATCAGGACACGTAGACTCTGAGCGTGCATACACAGTCATGCAGAAACAGGCACAGACGCAGGAGCATATACATGAAGTTATTACTACTCCTCAAAAGAAGTCCTTGTGTTTCCGTCCCATTTTTCACTTCTCTTTCCTTTAAGCTTTTAAAGAGACTCTCCCTTGTTCTGAGCTCTTGTAGTTTTTTCTCTGTTCCTCTAGTGTGGGTTTACTTGTAAAACGACTGGGGGTTTTGAAGTTGCAGACGTTTGGACAGCAGCAGTGTGTTGTGCAGCTGATGTCATGGGAGAGAGCTACAGGCTTATATAGTCAGCCATTGACTGGTCAGCACTGAAACATGAGTCGTTGCCCAATTTCACCCTTCTTAACTCTGCTATTTCTTAGTGTGTGGGGGGGCCGAGGGTGGAAACGGAGACACACCGATTTATCAGCTTGGCTGGTGAAAGTATTCAGATGCCAGCATGTCTCCAAAACATTTGGCATTTTTTTCATATTATTCATTGTATTCCCATTACGCCTTGTGCCCTGTAATGTGAACCATGTAAGGAGCTGACACAAGAAAACTGGGCCATGGGAGAAAGTGAGAGAACAAGTGGGGAAGAATCTGGGGCCTTGTGTGTACTGTATATTTATACTGAATCTCTTCCATAAATGAATATGCTTCCCTCATCATGTCCTTGTCCCTTCTGTCCAAAATAGTGTCAACCTGAGTTTTTGCTTATCTGCTGATGGGAAGCACCTTCCAGGCATTCTAGGTGAGCCAATTTTCCACATCTGCTCTTTATTACAAGTAAGGAAACTGTCAAAAAGCCACCAATAGTAATGTTTAAAATCCGTAACAGTCTGTAGGTTAAAGTGGTTTGGCAGGTGATGTAGCTTTTTGGATTTTTGGTTTAAACCAAAGACAGTGCAGTGTGCCAGATATCTTCTGTGATCCACCTTCTTATGATCAAACCTCTTCTGTGCTTAATTCCTTTTCCTATCAGCCCATAGTTATTAGCTCTAATTATTCCTTCCTCTACATTCAAGCTTAAATACAAACTCGCTGCCATTCTCTATAAGTTACATTGACTTCATTGTCTGCACTTCAGAGTATTTATGGTCTTTTTTTTTTTTTAACCTGTCATTAAGCAACTCAAGAACATTCATCACGCCATGAATACTCATTTGTGTATTATGTGTTCCAGATTTCCAGGTGGAGGTGCAGCTCGATAGCCGTGACCATAAGAAGAAAGGTGCAGTGAAGAGGGCTCTGTTCTTGGATTCCCAGCAGCCCTCGCTCCAGAAGAGTGTGAGAGTGCGACATGGCGAGCGCGTGTGCGACCACAAAAAGATCTATCTAAGAGTACGCCCTCTTTCTTACAAAATAAATAAGAAATCTGTTACCATGAGATCATTTGTAAATTGAATACTTGGAAATGTGTGAACAAAATCAGGTTTTCAAGATGCTGTATTAGCTGTGAGAATCTGTTCATAAAATAACATCATTACACCACAGCTGCAGCAGCATATTTATTGCAAAATGATGTTTCTTTCACTGTAGGACGAGAAGGACTTCAAGGATAAACTCTCCCCTATTTATGTGGCCTTCAACTACAGCTTGGATCCAAAAGCAGCAGCTGACTCCCACGGCCTGCGACCCATCTTGAACTATCAGACCACCAACGTAATTGAGCAAAAGGTACTTTGACATGCACTCAACTTCACACAGATTCAGCGCGGATAACCAACCCCGGAGGCTCTGACTCTGGTTGAACAGTTTTCGCTAATAACGTACATGTGGTTCAGAGACTGTTTAGACTCAATCTCCCTGAGCTGATGATAAGAATATCCGCACATTAAGTAATCTTTCTGCTTATCACTGTCCAGCTTCTTGCTGAATCTCTGCTGTGCCCGGTGAAAGAGCGACTTTGCTTTCGTAATTAAAGTTCTGTTGGGAACGGATCCAGACAGACTTAAAATTTTGGAATGAAAATGTGGCACAGGGAAGGGTTCGCTGTTGCAGAAGGAGTGGCTGCTTGGTTCTGAAATGGCACATGCTGTAGGTATCTTGTTTGAGAGCAGGACAGGGTTGGTACTCTATATATTTCTGGGCGGGGCAAATCCTGGCTATTTGACCATCTGGTTGAAATCTTTTGGCATTTTGCCGGTCTTCTTTTGCCATTGAGAAGGGCTGGGCAACTTTTCAGCTGCGGCACAGTGTACGCCATATGTGAGTTAAGCGATAGCCACTGGAGAACGTCAAACATTGTTTCATCTCCCCTCCCTTTTCACGTTTCTTTTGCTATCTCTGTGTATTTCTATCTTTCAAGATTGAACCCTCTTATTGATGTTCATTCGAGATATCAAAGCTGTTGGGCCACTGTCAGATGTGGTCTATTTATGAGTCAAGACCTTGAGACAACTTGAGCTAGAATATCAGCCTTAAACCTGAAAAAACCCCTTTTTACCAAACGCCCAAACGGGGCAAACCTGATCTGTGTGCGTGAGTGGGACTTGTGTTAAACTGCCAAGATCTTTCATTAATCTTGCTATAAAGTAACAGCGCAGAAACGGCAAAGGGTGAGTATTTTACCACAGCCTTGGCCTTGATCAGACGTGTGACGCCCTATTGATATCCACACGTGCTCTGAGAATGTGTGGCAGGTCATGTAACATTTCATTGACTCTGCCAAGGACTAACTCTTCTCAAGCCGAAGTGAAAATGAGAGATGGTTGATGTGTTTAGCCCAGTCTCACATAATGTTTCATCTTAACGTATTCCACATGTTTATGTGAAGATTTATGGCATGAGGATAGATCTATTAATTCCCAAGTCATGTCCGATGGCATGTTTGAAACCAGCAAAGATCCCAGTTGTTGCCATCTTTTTAGAACAGAAATTATGCACGAGTGCCCTCATTGTTCTTAAAATAATAGCATCTGATTAAGTAAGTATGACTTTGATTAATGGACCCCACTCACTTTTGCCAAGTTAACATTTTGATTTCACTGCATGAAGCTTGCCCTCATTATGTCTCATGCTGATGTCAGTGTTGTTGTTAGAGTACAGTGATGGGTGTACAAACATATTCTCCTGAACACAGACACACAGATCAGGGAGCACATGGGGCCAAGTCAGCGCGGCGGTTACTATGGTGTCCTAAATTAGAACCCCTAGATGGTGTAATGACAAGGGGGGCACTTGGCCCTCTTTAATCTCTACCTCTATTTCTATTTATTATCATCATCGTCATGAGCATCATCACACTGTCACAGCCGCAGCAGGATGCAATTTAGTAATCCGCAGGGTTTCCCTAGTGCAGCCCTGCCACACGTTCAGCGGTCGTCCACTTATCCAACAGTGTTTCTTTTCTTTTTCTCGTTTTACGCTACACTGTAATCTTTGAACCCACCCCTCTGCTTTTCAGGTCAACACAGTTATCCTATAGCTCAGTAAGTTCCACAAGGCTTGTAGCTCCTCCCTCTGTATATGATCATATACTGGTGTGGTTCGCTGGGTGGCGTAGCGTGTGGTGAAAATGTGGTTTGCCACATAGCGCTCTGATGTGGGATGTTGGTAAGAGCTGGCAGCTTTGTGCTCAGCTCTGCAGGAGTATCTCCTCTGGCACGGGCTGGACTCTCCCCGTTCATCATTTCCTTCTCTTACGTTGCAAACTGGAAGCATGTGTGTGACAGGACAGCTGGTTTTAGGGGAGTGTGTCTATGCCTGTCATGAGCTCACTGAGTCAGTCATTGTCCCTCTGAGCCATAACATTGTTTTTAACAGTCTGATGTGAGGTGATGTCTTGTAAATAAAGGGGACTGCAGTCCCAGGTGTGTATATCTGTGGTGGTCGGGCGGCAGGAATGTATTAGTCATACCACATGTCGCATCTTGCTACACTCATTGTGTTGTCTCTCTTAAACAGATATATGATTTATCTTGTATGTCTAATTCACTTCATGTGTTAAAGAAATGCGTTTTAAGACTGAATGTGCTGTATGATTGTGACAGTCTGCAGCCCCTTTTAAACATTTATTATCCCCAATGTGCATCTTTTAGGCTCAGATTCTTCTGGACTGTGGAGAAGACAACATCTGTGTTCCTGACTTGAAGCTGGCAGTGGTTGGGTGAGTCTGTTCATTTCCTCATACATTTATAAAAAAGACCACATAGACTTAAGGAAATATGCCAGAATCCAGCGAATAATACACGGTAAACTGTAAACGGGGTCACAGACACTGAACTCTTCACCTCTGCTATGCAAATGGGATTTGGGCACTAATGGATAAATACAGCTGTTTTTGTTGCTCAGCAGCTTTGTTTGGTTTAACATACCAGAAATGGACTGTTAATAGCCTTCAGTAGACTGGAGGTGCGCTATCCTCTGAAAACAGGAAGCGGCTGTGTTCTACAGGTGCCATGACAGACAGTTAAGAGGAAAATACAGGAGAGATGAAAGGGATCTGTTTGGAAAATATGGGAGCAGTACGCCAGAGTCCCAACCTCGCATGTTTCTGAAGCCGTCAGGAGCACCCTGCCACACTTTGACTCAAGAAATCTGTTAGCATTTTACTCAGAAATAACAGCCTCCCCGATACTCCCTTCTCTGCTCTGTCATTTTGATTTCACATTCCTATATTTATCTAACATCTGCCTCTATTTTTTTTTTTTCAATGTATGGCTGATCCATCTCATATGGAATAACCTGCTTTGAGTGTGTTTTAGTGTTGTACTCTGTCCAACTAGATAAAGCTAGTCGTAAAAAGTGAGATTATTGCAATTAAAATAATAACTTAATGTTTTTGTCTGCTGCAGTAATTTATGGACGCCTAATCATAGTTAGAGGGTTCAATGAAATGACCAAGATTTAGGGGATAAAAAAAAAAAAAAAAAGATCTGTCCCCTTTTCTCTTGTTTTTTCTATTCCGCTGCCAAAACACATAGGCTGTTAAATCAAGAGTCCCTCAGGGAAGCTTTAAGGTTTTGCGGAGTTTTCTAATTTTAAAGCTTCGTTAGGTTAAAAAAGTGTGATGCCAGTTTGTATTGGACTATGGCTGACTCTCTAAGTGGCTGAGGATTAGCTTCAGGAGTCTCCTCTTCTCTCCTTTTCTTCGCCTTCTTTGCTTTATGAGGGTGAGCTCTAATTAAAAGCGTCTGTGGGGCTGTCCGTATGGAATTTCTCATTGTTCGTAGCTGTGGAGGAGTATGTGTAAGGAAAGGTGGAAGGAGAGAGAGTTAGTAGGAAGGAGGTGTTTTATAGCATGTGTTTTTTAGCACGTATGACTTTATATTACGGCAGAGGGAAAGTTATTTTAATGGGACTATTTTTGCAGCAGTAGTTTGAAGAAAATTAATTAATAAAAGCCTGAAGCTGTATTTTTTATAAAGCCACACTAATACAGTGCTCACAGTGATCTAGATTGTTTTGAAGGACAGTAACATTGCAGGTAATGTTTACTGGTGTCACTTTTTCTGATCTCTAACCCTATTAGTAACCTATTCTGTTTTTGGTTGGATCATCAGGGACAGGAAGGAAGTCTACCTGGGTGACGACAACTCGCTTACCTTGACTTTCAACGCCAGAAATGAGGGTGAAGGAGGGGCGTACGAGGCAGAGCTGTATGTGGTGTTGCCCCCTGAAGCAGATTATAGTGGTATCGCCCGAAATAATGAAGTGAGTGAAACATGACAATGTGATAACCTTCATTATGCTCTTAAAGACTTTTGAGAGTTAAGTTAAAAAAAAAACAAAACAAAAAAAAAAAAACGGAGGCATTGCAACTTTAAATTTTTTCCCTCTTCTTGCCAGAGTCGGACCCAGTTGACCTGCAGCTACGATACAGAGAACCAGACCCGATACCTCAGCTGTGAACTTGGCAACCCAATGAAATCTGGAACCAGTGTAAGACACATCTGACTAATGTTGTATTAAGATGAGCCTTTATTGGCAGCAAGAACAGCTCACAGGCCCAATGGATCATAGGAGATAGTATGTGATATTAGAAGAAAATAGCAGTTTCTTAATTATATTTAGTGCTAGTTTATGGTCTCATCAGCAAAATATCATGCTCTCCTGCTCTTTGTTTAAAAAAAAAAAAAAAAATTCAAACTGGATGGAAAGGACACCGGAAAAGTGTTGTGACAGGAAGTACAGACTCCATCCGTGCCCTTGCCTTCCTACTGGGCAAAGTTCCCCTCTTTAAAGATTGAGTCACATGTTTTAATAGGTCTGTAGAGGACGACTGGCAAATGGATGTTAACTGGGAGACCTCCATAAAAAATAACACTGAGAGGTTTTCATTTATTTCAGGTTGTTGGATTTACTGTCAGTTGTACCCAAGTACATTATGACTGTGTTAGCAGAGGATGGAGAGATGCCAATCAGACAACTTCACAACAATCAATATAGATTCTATGCTCTACACGTCAATGCTGATGTACTAGGGAAGGTTTAATTTGGCTTCTTTTTATTACTTGTTTAGTACTAAGAGATAGAGTAAGGTCTTCCTTTTTGGGTTCTAGTTTTTGCATTAAAACGTTAATTAATTCTATGTTATTGGATCTCTTTGCAGTTGTGGGAAGGTCTGCGCTTCACAGTACCGAGGGTGAAGGACACACATAACACCATTCAGTTTGATCTGCAGATTCGAAGGTACCTTTTCCTTCAATAGTGGCGGTCCTATAATTTAATACGTCTGCAGTCTAATTGAGGAATGCTTTCACAGCTCTTACCACATATCTCAAATGACCAATTAATCAGACTTTCTTTCTTTTTCTCTCTTTGTTCACAGTAAAAATGAGAATAATTCCCACAGTGAGATTGTGTCCTACAAGATGGAGGTGGTCGTCCACGCAGAAGTAATTTTACAAGGGTGAGTTGAATGTTAAGATTACCTCAGTTGAACTTCTAGAACTTGATTAAGCCGTTTCCTCCCTACATATGTTCTCACTGTTCCCTTCTCTTTTCAAGTGTGTCGCGACCAGATAAGGTCTTCTTCCCCCCGGCCAACTGGCAGGTGACCAAAAACTATGGGATGGAGCAGGACATTGGACCTGGAGTAGAACACATCTATGAGGTAATACAGTGTATGGTTTCTCTGTGGGGTTTGGATGCGGATCCTACTGTTCATAAACGAAGCTGAACTCTCAGGACTCCAGTGCAGAAAAGAAGCGCCCCAGATTACACATAGTGATTTATTCTCATGCAGTGCACATGGACTTTTACTTCAGAGAGATTTAAGTGCTCTTACTTTAGGTGCCTCATTTGTAGAATAAAAACATTATCAGATAAAGTCTAAAAGCTTCAAAGTAAGTTTGTGCAGACCTAAAATATACACCCTGCCCTTCAAGCTTTCTAAAGTTTCACCCATTAAAGACGAAATGTATTTTTTTCCAGCTGGTGAACAACGGGCCCAGTTGGATCAGCCACACTCTACTTACGCTGCACTGTCCCCTCAGCGTCCAGAATAACCCTCTCCTTTACCCAGTGCAGTTCTCCACAGAGGGCCCCATCAACTGCACCTCGGACCATAAAATGAACCCACTGCACCTCAAAGTAAGTCATGCACGCACCGCTGCCCACCTCTCAGGGTCAAACGAGGCACAATCTGACAGTGAAGATCTCCCACTGATTCAGATGTATGATTAACAGGCACTGTCCCTTTAGTCGGCCCACACCCACCTCCTCCTCCTCCTTCCAGCTTCTCTGCCCCACCCAGGACACTAAACCCACCACCTCTTTGAAGTTCCAGCTCTTCCCTATGTTCAACACAGCTTGATGAACCACCTCACCCAGCAATACACTCCACACTCATCTTCAAAAATCCAAAGTCGCACCCACTTACACCATGTGGGACTCTGTGGGCAGAGCGTTTCACTGAAGTTGTTTGTGTTTACATTTGAAGCTTGACAGATGTTGAGCAGAGATGCGAGTGGTCATCTGTCTTAACTGTGATCTAATGTTTTTTTTCCCCCCTGGTGCATTGCTAAGTACGATGTATTTCCACGGGATTTCATGTGGAGGAGAGCTCACATGCTTCTGATTAATGACAAAAAGCCTCAGGGTCATGCTAACATTAGGGGCTATATTGACAGAAAGGGTAGTGGTGTTCTTCTACCAAGTGAGGTCAGTGTATGTTGTTGAACTAATTGTGTTTTTTTCTCCCTTTTAGCTCCAGCGTACATCTACAGAACCACCCATTCTGGCTTTGAAAGCTAGTGACCATCGTGTGGAGAAGAGAGAGGTCCACAGGAACCAGCTTTCTCATTTAACTAACCTGGTAAGAGGTTTAGATTGGACTTGTTGTATGTATGAATGAACATTGTTGGGCCAAAAGGTGAAGGCTAATGTAATAGGCAATAATTGGTTACTTTAAAGTGAAATGAATGAGGAGCTTGACTTCACAGCTTAAGGTAAATGTTGTTATTCAGTTGCACACTTTGGGACACAACTCGGAGTCCTGGAAGTTCAAACAATACATTTTGGCCCAAATGTCAAAATTTGGCCCCTTGTCAAATGAAGTGTAAAAGCTGGATCTATTTTGGTCACTCTGACTTTGCTTTTATACGAGACTCCTGGGATTGAGTAATTAGGTCATGATGTCATTAAAAGGGAGAGGTCAGGGGGCGCAGCGTGGTCCCGTTGTGGTGATTAACATTAAAGAGCCTTTAGAAACAGTGGAGGGGTGGGGGGGGGCTGCCAAGACGAGGGACATTGAAGGCTTTTTGTCAGTGATGCACTGGTTACTTCACAGATTAATATAGCTGTGTGCGTTGTGAGGCCCAGCACCCCCACACACTAGTTCTATTGATCGGCCCAGCTGCAGGTAGCGGCTGCCTGGATACCTGCCTCCACCAAAGAGGTCTTTGTCTGTACGCCTGTCGCTCCTAACTGTGCTCGTTTATCAAGCATGTCCAGTGACATGTTAGAATGAAGGACCTCTTTCTCTCTTTTACCCTGTGTCTGCACTTTTGTTTTTCACTGTGGTGTTTTCTTCATGAAAGCGTGTTTAGTAATGGCTCGAGGTCAAAGGGTGACTTGCTTTGTCTTTGAGGAAGTGAGTTGTACAATAACAAGAACAAATCACTGGCTTATTGTATTAACAACAAAATAAAAAGCATATCAGAAAATATGCTAGATAGAATTTGCACAATTCTTTTTGTTCTCGCTAGCACGTAAGACATGAAATTATTTAACTAAATCAGCAGTTCAAGCACAGCTAATATGCTTTATTTCCAAAATTTCTAGGACCAAAAATAAAACAAAAAGTCTTACTATTATGAGGCAGAGGTGCCATATATGTTCTAGTATTAGGTCTGCAATTAATAAGCATATTGTAAACAGTATTTTAACAAACTTGACTCAATGTACAATGATATTTTTCAACCACTTAATTAAGCATCTAATGGAATATTTGTGGCTTACAGTTTTGATAATTATTCTTTTCTTTGTGAATTAGATAACCAACACTTCGGAAAGTGATTCATAAACCTCTTCTATCTGTAAATTTAGTCAGTCGTTATTTTATGAAGTTAAGGGAAGAGCCTCCTTGCCTCCAAGCTCCAGCTCTGGACCACATAATCCCATCAGGGAGGATATGTGGGACCTGCGTCTGAGGCATCTTTGGCACCGGAGCATGTTCATATAATTTCCACGAACCTTTGTGGCCCTGGTGTCCTGGGGCATCGAGGAGATCTACCAGAAGGAAGTGGCTGATACGCTCCCTGTCTGCTGAGTACCCTCATTAAGTCTGTCTAAGACTAGGCCTAAAGGATCTAGGCGGGTACTTCTTCCATGTTTGCCCGACTTGGCATAATAAGTAAACTGATGTGCTCCCGCAGGAAACCACTGAAACCTCTCAGTCTGGGGGTGGTCTGGCTACAGAACCAGTTTTTAAAACACGGTGTGAATGTCTTAAAGTGTTGTATGTGCCAAGCTGCATTATGGGGATCTAATTAACATTGTGTATTCTACAGTCTTGAGAAAAATGGGCTGGTTTTAGTGGTTGGGCAATAATGTGGAGAGTGGAGCATGCTGCATTTTTACAGTCTCATGACATTCCTTCAATCTAATTCGAAGCAGGCGTGGAATAGGGATCATAACATTGGGCTCTTTGTTATATTTATTGGACCTGCAGCATTAACATGGCTGTTCTACCAGTTTCTACTTTTGCTTTGATTGCTTTTTTCCGCTGTTTTTATCCTAGAATGTTTTGTGTTATGTGTGAATCCTACACATACAAATTTTGTGCAAGATAAAACAGTGTTTAACTGCTGTCTCTCTCTCTCTCTTTCCATAGTCTTGTTCTAATGTGGAGTGCTGGAAGCTCCAATGCACTGTGGGGCTTCTGGAGAGAGGGACTACCGCTATCCTCAAAGTGCGATCCCGCGTCTGGGCTGAGACCTTTATTGAGGTTTGTAGGAGATGAACCTTGTCTTGCAAACTCACTATTGAACATGTTCATGTGTTCCCGCCAGATGACAAAGGCATGGCAGAGCAGAGGCTGTACAATGTAGATTAGTCTTTTCCCACTGGCTCCTGTGTGTTTTCTCATGTCAGACGATTGGCAAGAAGCAAGTAGCCATTATTCATTAAAGGTTCAAAAAGGAAAATATAGAGTTATAATCTGAAATATGTGGCTGGCAAAGATCATTGGTTAAAGTCGCCAGTCTGGTTCTTTCTGACTGTCATTATGCGTAGTCTCACATATTTGCCTCAACAAATGGGATAACAGTTGCGAACTAAGAAAACAGATCGAGATCGGCCGTGCAGACTACATTCTTTGCCAGTGTACTAGTGACTTCTGTCTGCCTGCCTACACACATGACCTCTATGCAGACTAATCACCTCCCTCTGTATGCTATAACACAAGGCATATGTGTGAATGTACTGAAAATTCATCATCTACTGGACTGTAGACCCTCATAGGATTGGAATTCTACATGTGGTTGTCTATGGAAGAAACACAGTTTATGTAGGGCTTTGTCGCCATCTAGTGTATATCTAGCGAACTGCATGCATTTTGAGTCTGGTTTATCCCTCTTTCAGAGAGCTTACAAGCAGTATGTGCTGGAATGTCTAGCCAGATACAGCGTGGAGAAGATGCCATATACCATCCTACCGAAACATTCTTCAAGTGGACACAAAAAGGTATTTGTTCATAGGATCTACTGTAACAGTGTGATCTTACTGTAATTTTCTTTATTCAATTCAGACATGAAAATAAACTGTTTCCTTTTTTAGGTGTTGACACCCGTGGTGTGGAATAAACCAGATATAGAGAACTCAGTTCCACTTTGGATAATTATTTTGGCTGTTTTGGTTGGTTTACTTCTTCTGGCTCTACTCATCTACATCTTATACAAGGTCAGTGTTGCTGTTAAAAAAAAAAAAAAAGAAGAGACTTTAACACCAGATCTCTATTCGGTCAAATGTCTGATATTTTCTCCTGTTCTTTTACCCCATTGTTGTAGTTTGGTTTCTTCAAGCGATCCGTCCCTTATGGCACTGCCATGGAGAAAGCACAACTCAAACCACAGGCTGCTTCTGAGGCCTGAAAGGCAACCAGAACTACCACAACCACAGTACCTGGCCATATGATTGCAATGAAGAAATGAGACTGAAACATTTAGAGTGGGTCCGAGAGCAGTTGTGAGAAGACGGAGAGACCACTGGAACTCCAATGTGCTGCACTAGAGGAAGACAAGAATCCAAAGATCTCCAAGCCAAATGAATGTTTTTTCTCTTCTTTTTTATTTATGTATTGTTTGTTGGTATTTTGGGACTGTTACCAAAAAGAACTTTGATCAAAGTCACAGGTTGACTGACTCAAGGCTAACATTAGTCTCAACGAGAACAAAGTGAATGCGGAAGAAATAAGGCAACTGTCCGGCCAATCTGTGGATGGAAGAAGATGCTTCTTGCGTTTCCTTATTTCAACTTCTTGTGATGGCGAGTCCTTTAATACCCCTTTAACTGCCTCAATTTGGTGCTAATAATTTGATGGGTCCACTGTCGCAGATGGGACGTGGCCATGTGTTGCTTTTGGCAGGGGCTGTGAACCACCGCTTGAAGGGGTTTCAGTATATTCCTTCTGAACTCACCTTTTACTGATACCAGAGACCAATCAAAAAGTGAAATTGAATGCATTAACCTCGCTATAGGTGGATATTTGACCATGAATTTGATAAGCATTTAAACCCACTTATGTCCTTGGGTGTTGCCCTTGTATTTGCTGGGTTTGGCTCCAGCACCCTGCAATCCTAGTATCAGAACGTATATTGACTGTTGATGCAAATGTTCTCTCTCTGCCTCAGGTTGGTGGACAGTGCTAGGCTGAGTTGCACTCAAAGGAAATCTACTGATGTAAATCCAAAGACACCAAAGACTGACTGACCTTCCTTTGAGTTATGACTTTAAGTCCTACTGATCACTTTGTTTAAATTCTGTTTGTTCATGTTCAGAGTTACCAATGCTGGCATCGTCGTTACTTTGTAGTCAACTGGGATGGGACTGGAACCACCACAGACCTGTGAAACCTCACATTAGGCTTGAAGCAGTGTGTGGTGCTTCTGTTCAAAATTACAGTGGTGTCTCCCAGAGAACATTTTTGCTGTTTGTTTTTTGCTCCTACCGGTAAAGCACAGAGACCGAATGCAAGTAAATGATGCTTTGGGGGAGCCACGGATTTGATAGCCATGACATAATGATGTCTTGAACCAAAGACATGACAATCCGCAGTGTTGTAGCCCTGACAGGTTTAGACAGAGAGCAGGCAGGATCATCACTCTTTGTGAGTGTGCAGGATCCATTTTCAGCTCACAGTGTGTGTTACTGCGAGATACTGTATTTTTTTTTAATTGTCTTTTGCATAAAGCCGCCCATGTTTAGTAAGATAACTATGTGGTTCAAGTCACCCCACTACCAAAAGACTACAGGGACTGAACATTAAAATGCTTTGTATTGGTTTCTTTAATTTGTCATGTACATGCATTTTATGTGCCTTAAGTGTAAATACTTATTGTCTGCGGGTTAGCATTCAGAGAGTGTGTGTATCTGTGTTTGCATGCATCTATGTGTGACTTTATGCATACATGCATTTGTGTGAATGGTATATTTATGAATGTTTGTTTTATGTATGATTTGTAATTACCTTCCCAGTGCTTAGTCCTGTTCATCCCCATCACCTCTGTAGCATGAGAATATAGAGGTTAACACATTCTGCACTACTGTTGATCATAAATGCAGTCAGTATTCAGGAAGATCTGTTCAAGTGTGACAGCAATTCTCATTTTTTCTAAAACCTCAGTGACATTTGCCATAGAAAAGCCAAAAAAAGTCTACTGTCCAGATGTGTTAGTGTTCTGCGGAACGTCATTGTGTACCTCTTGTAAAGGGATGACAAGTAGGCACTGGGAACAAATAGTTTTTTTTTGAAAGTGCAATATTTATATTCACTCTTTTAATATTACAGTGCTTTTTGTTTTACGTTTTATTTGTGACTGTGTTCTGATCAAACAGAACTTTGTTACATGTGGTGGTTTATGTCAAAGTATGTGACAAGACTAAATCGTGTGTGGGATTCTGGCTTTTCACTTTCACTTGCTTTCTCACTAAGCAAACTGCAGGTGTGACATTACTACTCTGAGATTTTTCCACTTGAGATGTAATCACCATTTCATTGCCGGTCCACTTTTTTTTTTCTTCCTAATGTTTTTGTACCACAGACTGACACAGAAACGCAGACTACAGAACATATCGGGGGTGAAATTGGGTATGTTGACATACCGTAGATTGATAATTTATGTGCTGTGCTGTTGCACCTGTTCAAACACCACAGTTAATATTAACCATATGTGCTACATTTTTTTGTGTCATTACTCTTCTTTCCATGTCCCCCCCCTCGTACTGGACAGTGATTTACTATTTGTCATGGAAGCAGAACAAGCTTGAGGGTCAATGAAATCCGTATTTGATAATTAATATAAATCCTTAACATTGTCTATATGAAAATTTTATACTGAATTCATGTCAGCTCATTATTTATAATAATGGGATAATTTCACTACTCCGTACATGGTTACATCAGGAGAAGGCACTGGTTTTTTTTTTTTTTTTTTTTTTAGCCCATTTTCACTCTCCTGGACTTTCAAAAAGAAGTTGTACATATTTATGACAAGGAGAGTATTTTGAGTTCAACGGATGACTGATGTGTTGTGAATTTTTCTCACCCCATATTGGGGAGAACGTGTTTTTGTCGGGGTTTGGATAAAAGGGTTTTTTTCTTGGAAGTCAATTTTTACCTGTTATGGTTTGTACTTAAAATAAAGTATTTCCCTTTTTACAAATTCTTGTGCTGTCACTGAATACACATAACTGAGAAAATAATTTATTTAGAAAATATTGTATGAAATTCTATGCATGTCAGTGGTTTTGTAACTGAAAAAGATCTGATACAATATATTAGTTTTAATGTGAAAAAAAGAAGTGTACAAATGACTGACCTAAATTGATTAGCTATGGTAAAGTACATGTGTTCTTAGGGCCCTTTGTTTAAAACCACTAGTGTGACTCTTCCTCAAACATCATTATATAAACTCACATAAAATTGTCTTGACAACAAAGACAGGCATACTTTTCTTGACTGTACAAGATGTAACATTGTGCGGCTGACTAGCTTCTACAACCACAGCTGTTGTGAGTGGATCATTTTCCACAGTGGTGCACACTCCAGAAGTAGTGTGCAGTAAGGCTTTTTGGATAATAGGCATCCCACAAGTCCTGTGAATTCAATTCTGTGCTTCAACATTACGAGTCATTGCTGTGCACGCTGCAGAAAGCTACTTCATGCTGACAGAGCTCTCTGAAACCGAGTGAGTATCCATGTTCACTCAGCCAACACATCCAGATGTCCATTTGACTCAGATGAGAAAATGAGCTTTTGTTCATCCTGATGCCGTTGTGCTGCCGTTCCATAGCCTCTGGACGTGAGCGGATAATGTCTCAGCACTCAATTGTTCTCGATAGCTGTGTTAACTTCCGCTGGTTGTCGATCACCTTGAGGTTCTGAATGTAGTGTCGGATGTTAGTGGGGGTCCGCAGTGGGAGGGCGTGCTCTGAGTCTAGATGAGCAAGAAATTTAGTCTGAGTTATAAAACAGTATTAATTCATATTGTATTTTAGGACTGGATGTAAATGTATAGATGCAAATGTGGTTCAAGCAAAAACTCTGTCCCTTTTGCTCAAACTCAAACAGTAAACAGTCAATCCAAACTGTTGCAATATACAGTACAGGCCAAAAGTTTGGACACACCTTCTCATTCAATGTGTTTCCTTTATTTTCATGACTATTTACATT
>JAPQRQ010000026.1:8855469-8883929 GCA_037367365.1 Apogon talboti | reverse complement strand
ACACACACACACACACACACACACACACACACACACACATATATATGTATATAGTAACTATTACTAGCTGCATCATTAAAGATGTACAAAGATAAATATAATCCAGTAATATAGATCATCTGAAATGTATCATTCACCACTTTTACTAATTTACTAATAATTTTGTACTTGGGTTTCAGGACTTTTACCATCTACTGAGTATTTTTTTACACTGTTGCTACTAGTGTTATTTACTGAAAATCTGGGTACTTCCTCCACTACTGTCAGAAACATGTGAAACTTGCAGGAACTGTTTCAACACTTCAGATATCTGATGTCAAAAATGATACAATGAGGATAAAGTCTGCCAAGCAGCGTGACTCAGATATGTCTGGGTAAGTGATACCCGTTCTTTTGATGAAATAAGGAAACATCCAACTATCAGTTTCGGCTTTGGCTTGATATTTGCTGTGTTTACCGTATCTGTAACACTATAAGCTCATTTCACTGGTTATATCTGTCCGTTATAATGTTACCTCATGCATGGCAGTGAATAATTCCCAGTCGTAAATGGTGAGTTCATTGGCGATGTCTTTGGAGCTCATCTGTTCCAGGATTTCTGTCGTTCCTTGTTCTGGTCCCTGCTGCTCCTTTAGGGGAGTCTAGCATTGAAGGATAAAAAAAGAGAGGTGTAGAACCAAACTTTCTGCATCATGATAATTATTTAGCACTATCAGAATTTGTTGTGGGTGAAGTTGCCTTATTGCTTCCTTACCAGTTGTTCCACTTGGCTGCTTGTACAAATGAAGAGTCTCTCATTGAGTCCTAGGGCTGTGTAGACTGCAGTCGCATCCAGCTTCAGCTGAGCTCTTTCTGAATGCATATAACGCATCAACAGAATTATTTTCAGGATACTGAAGTGACAAATAGAAGTGGAAAATCAAATAAATCAACAAAAATAGAATCTGAATTCTGAATTTGAGTATGCCACTGTAAATACTCGTTCAGAAGATGTTATAAATCTGCTTATATACAGCACTGTGCAAAAGTCCTCTGTCAACATGGGTTTGTTGGTTTGGTAAAGTTCTAATGACCACATATATGCATTTCTCAGTCTCTGTATTCAGATCCAGTCTGGATATATGTGAAGTATGTACAGCATACTGTACATAAGTAAAGTTTCAAGAAAAAAACAGCTTCTATAAACCAAAGTGTATTTAAAATGATCTCTCTGCACTTACCACATCTTTAACCCTTTTGTTCCGACCAATAAGAGATTTATTGCATTACATTTCTGTATTACACCAGATTTCATTTGACCTTTAAACTTTAAAAATGTATTTACTTCATTTTTTTGTGTCTTTTAAGGTTGTGCACATATTTTCTGTATTTTCTTGTTGTATCTGAAGAAAAGAGAATGAGAATGAAATATATTTGATATATTTCAACCTTTGTAAAAATGATAAAGCTAAAAGGTGGCCTAAGACTTTTGCACAGTACTGTATATGAAACATTTCCATGCACAAGTGAAATAACTTGTGTCAGATTAATTGTTATCTGGGTCCCACCTCCTGTGGAGTTTAGTTTAACCAGGATGTGGTCGTTTCCAGGTTTGACCACAGCTGACATCACATCCTGTACAGACGTGTTCACCGGGAGCATGAGAGTGACAGGTTTGTTGTCTGGCTGGTAGATCTCATACAACACTTTTAACAGATGAGACAACAACAAAAAAATATATTTATGTGGTAACAGATGTGCGATTATATCTAAAATATATGATACGTTATGTATATGCCATACATAAGCAAATGTGAGCTAATCATCAGTACTGCTGTATTGTACATATGCAATGTATGTATAATATATAAGTTGATTGTTTTGTTGTGCGTATGTGCACATGCAGTATCTTTAATCACCTCACTCACCTTTATCCTGCGCTCGGATCGGCTGTAACCTTCCTACTGGTTCTTCACAGTTTGAAAACCAGTCAAAGTGGTGGTTCTGTTGATAACAGACATTCCAACATTCACTGAGTTCATTTAAATGTAATCTATTTGTAATCTTCAAACATTTCCTTCTTTTACATTAGAACAGAACATCATGTTCCTAATATGTGAAAAGATTTTCCAGCGAAGCAGGCTTACCCTGTTCAGTGACTGGTACCCATTCTCCAACCTTTTCAGGTATTCAGAAAAAGGAAAAAAAACATATTAGACACTATGTTGCAATATGTTTTCCTTAAGAATTTAGATCAAATTAAAGTATGTATGATTCAGTATATAGTTGTAAGATATAATTTACACTTTTGTTTTTCTCCTCTCCCGAAATTGTTCTTTCAGGACGCTGAACAGACGGAAATCACCTGCCACCTCCTTCTTCAGCCCCTGTTTCAGATAATTATTAAAATAGGTGAAAATATTATTTATGGTGCGTACAACGTCTAAATTATGACAACAGAACAACAACTGTTAATGTTTCATTAAAAAGAATAGAATCTGGGCTGTAGGTGACCTAAAAAAGGGCTCAACTTCACCTCCAGACAGTCCAGAACAATGGAGTCCTCCTTCAGCTGAAGGCCGTACAGTGCCACCCACTGGCTGATCAGCTTCACTACCTTCTGCTTAATGTTGAGAACGTAGGCTGCCTTCTCCTGCTCTGAACCCTCAGACAGCTCCGCATGGTAGGTACAGTCAAGGTTAAGGAGAACAACACAGAGCAAATACTACACAACATTTAACACTGGGCATAGTAGTAGCAGTAACAGTAACAGCAGTAAAAGTAGTAGTACCAAAGTACTAGTAGCAGTAACAGTAGTAACAGTAGTACTAGTATCAGTAGTAGTAGTAGTAGTGGTAACAGTAGTAGTATCAGCAACAGTAGAAGTAGTAACAATAGTAGTAGTATCAGTAGTAGTGGTAACAGTAGTAGTATCAGCAATAGTAGTAGTAGTAGTAGTAGTAGTAATAGTATCAGTAACAGTAGTAGTAGTAACAGTAACAGTGGCAGTAATAGTAGTAGTAGTAGTAGTAGTAATAGTATCAGTAACAGTAGTAGTAGTAGTAACTAACAGTGGCAGTAATAGTGATAGTATTAGTACTAGTAGTCACAGTCATAGTATTAGTAGTCATTGTAGTAATAGCAGTAGTAGTACTAATAGTAGTAGTATTTTTTAACCTATAGACCTATTGACAAGTGACGTCACGCGCAAGTGATTTTTGATTCCGCCTCCGACTGGAAGGCAAGGAGACTGCTCCTCTGGCGTCCTGCATTGGTTTTATGTCACCTCCTTGACATATTAACAACTGAAAAATCTACCAATATGGTTAACACTTGTAGCGCTGTAGGATGCACTAACAAACGAAAAAAGGACAGCAGTGTTAAATTTCACTGGTTTCCTGCTGATGAAAAACGGCCAAAGCCATGGTTAACAGCCATGAGAATGCGAACACACGGTGGTCATGCGTTCATTGCAGTGGTCCATTAGCTGTCCCTCATGTCCTGACACTAAGACGTTTTAGCCAAATAGTGACTTATATGCCTTCATGTCCTCTGTTGTGTAAACCCCTGGTGTGTTGAGGTAGTTATAGATGTCCTCATACTGAACTGGAGACCTTTTCTGCGGACTGTCAACCCACAGTTCATCAGCTATTTGAAACGGGTCTGGAAGCTTTTCTCTAAACAGTTAGCTTTGCGTTATACCTTTCGCGATCAAAGGTGATCTAAACTAGTCATACGTATCTCTTTGATTTTAATTTTTGAGCAGATGTTTCTAAAACGACAACGGCAGTGGTTGCTTAGCTACGTTTTGTTATTAGCGGGAGTGGTGCGTTTGCCTTCCATCGTACTGCGCATGTGCGGAATTACCGGAAATAAACAATAACATTCAATGTGTCTATGGGCATCACACTTACCATAATAGTAAATATCAGTTAGAAACTGGGACTCAGATTGTCCTTATCATTTGTGTTATCAGTTTTATTTATTTTTTGACCGTCAGAGGATATTGGTGCTGTAGAGCAGGACACAGCTGACTGGAGGGCATGAAGACTTTGTGGGTAAGCAGAAAGTCAGTTACACAGGGATCTGTTGGGAGACAAACACAAAAACAGCGCTGACTTCGGAGCTGACTAAGAGTATTCGTGTTGAAGGAACAGCAGTAGCAGATGTCCTGAGGCTCCCACCTATGGCATCATTTCCATTTGAGTCCAACTTTACTGTTTCCAGAAGGTGTTCGAGGATTTTCTCAGGGGCTCCTGACATTACAGTGTACCTGTAGACAGCAGCCAGAGACAGAAAACAAATAAGATCCACCATCATTGATGTCTGTGATGGTACAGATACACAGCCTGGCCCCAGACTGTGTTTAAGTGGAAACAGGTCATGTGGTCTGTCTCTGGTCTCAAAGTCCAGATTGACCCTGTTCCAGAGTGATGGGTGCATCAGAGTGAGAAGACAGAGGCAGATCAGTAATTACCCATCATGCCTAGCGCCTCAGTCATTCAGGTCCAGGTTCAGCAATGTTACTTGCCAAAAAAATATTGCAACATTGCATAGCTTATCAAAATGATGTCACAGTGGATGAATTCAGTGATAAAATCTCAAGGCAGTCCAATGAAATATATTGAGTGTGGGACTATTTGTTTGGTCAGGCTGTATTCATTGCTTTAATATATTTGATAATGCATCATTTTACATTGTTTCCTTGAGTTCCTTTTTTAACATAAATGTAAATACATGCAACTCCTTTTGGGTCATTCGCAGCATGTTTCTTTCATTCAGAAACTTTAGTGGATTTTTAATGATTGGACTTCACTGTGAATTAACAAAGAATGTTGTATGATCTGGTAAAGTGTAACGTGTACGTATGAACAGGATTTGTGATGACATGGAAGACTTTTAGGGCTTAGTTTTCAACCTTTACATATGCATTGTATAAACATGAAGACACAACTGTTCATACATGGAAAAGTAACTATATTATACTCTTACTCAAAAAGATTATTCAGTGTATCATATAAGCTCTGTTAAACACACTAATAGGTGTACACATTAATAAATAGTTAAAAATTACTTTCAGCAGTTAACATAATACATACATTTACAATCCTGTGACAGTTGAATGGATTACAGGGATCATAGTTACAGATCATATGTTGACTGTTAAACTGTAAAATACCTTAGCTACGTCACAACTCTTATTTGAGGGATCATTGTCTAAAGGCACTGGGGAAAAAATTTAACACTGTTTGAGCTCTGATTGTTCAGTGACGTGGAGAGGATGGTTGCAGTGTGTGGCTATGTATGCACTGTAACAAGTAAGAGTGATGTAAAAGAAAGTCAACATCATGCTAATTCACTTTTGTGTTTGCTAAAACACTTCAGCGCTGATAACAAGTCATTAAGCAAGGCCGGGTTGAAGTCCATTTCTTTTCGGAGTGTTAGATAACGCTCCATTAATTTGACTTTTACCACATCTGACAAAGGATCCCCCCTCACAGTTTTTGAGGTGTTGGCATGATTTCATACCTGTCAGCACCTACGTAAAGTATGTTTGAGAGTTAACTTACTTGCTGTTGTTTCCTGCATATCCTGACTCTGTTGATTCAGCGCTCTTTTCCAGCACCAACACAGTTTTCCCATGTTCTTCCAGTCGCACTGTATTAGCCTCCACATCCTAAAGAACGTGACAGCCCAAACACATCTTTAGTATATATGGCTTTGGAAGCATTTTAGGCTTTGGTTAGTTCCTTATATTACCAATATGGTCTGATAAATACACAGCCATGGTGCTGCAGAACAAACAGAAATTAGATCATCACCCATACATTACCTTGAGGATGCGTATGAAGTCCTGTTTATCAACGCGGAGGAAATGACAGTTGTCTTCTCTCAAGATAATGGTGGCAGCTCGAGGTGCATCATTCAGCAAAGCTAGCTGCCCAAAATCCTCACCTTCATGTAATGTAGTTACCAGGCCCTGTTTGCACATAACACACAGCATTTCATTATCCAAACAGTCAATATCAAGGCTAAACTCATTTCATGTGGAAATAATCTGAGAAGTGACAAGTTCATTTTGCAATTTACCTTCCCATGTGTGATTACATTTACAGAGCCTTTCCAGATGATGTACCACGAAGTGCCTTTGTCCCCCTGACTGAACACTAAATCACAAAAAGGATGTCAGTACCAACCATAGACATTTACACACATGCTCATGTGGATAAACAGTGTAGCTGCAGAATATCATCTTTAAAGGGCATATTCAGACAGTTAGTTTCTTATGCCTGTGTGACTCATATTCCAGACAGATTAGAAAACATACAGTTGCCTTTACTTTATAATCAATAATGGATATGTCATGCATTAAGATGTTTGAATATTCCTCAAATGAAAATGTGAATATGTATATTTGAAGCAGAATATAAATATTGGAGATGCAATATATACACTGATGTCCATAAAGTTGGAATAATTTTCTTTTTGAATGAATTTCTATTTTTATTGCTATTTATACACAAAAGTAATCACCTTTGATCAGGTTCAGTGATTACATACTGAGTCCTATTTACACTTTATCAAGAATAAATCACATTGTCACGATTATTTCAAGAGATGAGATAAAAGTATTTTATTCCAACTTGATGGACAACAGTGTACAATAGTTGTCTGAGAGGTTTGTTGTGCAGAAGCAGGTGGAAGGAGACACACTGAGCCTCTGAGTGCCCTGTGGTTCATCAACACAGTGAAAGGTGTGTGTAACACAGCAGTCTACCACACAAAGTCAAACGTCAGCAAAGCTGTCACACTCACAGACTGTTCCGGCTTTGGCATGTGATTCAAAGACCAGCACTGCTGCCAACTCCTTACGCACCTACACAACAACAGATCAAAAAGGAGAGTATAACTCCATGTTTCACTTCTGTTTTCCACTGCTTTTATCGGGTCTCAAAGCAGTTCAGAGATCTGAGGCACCTACACATTTCTTTTGGTGTTTTCTTTTAGTAAAAAGTTACTATCATCAACCTTTTATCACAGTCATGTAGATAAATATATGTGTAAAGATATCAGGAGCAGACAGGAGTAGTTACTGACAGAGGTGGAGAGATGAGCAGCAGCTTTGACGTGGAGCAGTTCTTCATAGATGACCTCCAGGTCCTCTGCGCTTCTTTGACTGGGGCTGAGCAAAAGTACATTTACTGTTATCAAACACCATAAAAAATGCATTTTCTTCTGGAAAAATATCAAGGGGTCTATAATCTTTCATAGTAGTTATCATAGCCTCATTCTCAAGTACTGACCT
Source organism: Apogon talboti (assembly GCA_037367365.1). NCBI lineage: Eukaryota > Metazoa > Chordata > Actinopteri > Kurtiformes > Apogonidae > Apogon > Apogon talboti. Next base: position 8,876,644 of record JAPQRQ010000026.1, on the reverse strand, counting down.
TTTCCTCAGGATCATAGTGAGCAGAGCATCAGGACCGAGCTGCGACAGAAGCGACAGAGCCTCCTGCAGCTCATCCTCTGAGTCCTTGTCGTTGGTAATGTGGTTTAGACCAAACTCCGAGTCCTGGAAGCGGTAGAACTGGGTATCCTTGTCGTGAAAGTTCAACTCCTGTTTGACTACATGAGGAAATATTAGAAAGAAAGTCAGTAAAACATAAAAGTAAAAAAATAAAATAAAAGTATTTGCAGAAAATAACTAAAACACAAAAAACCCCACTCAAACTGCATACAGATTAGTTAAAAAGGAAATGAATAAATAGCATCCCGTTATATTTTGAAGAAACTCTGCTATTCTCTCAAATAATATGGAAATAAGTGCAAATCTATGCTGAGGGTTCTTCTTAAATGGACGATGAAGCTTTTCTGTGCTGATTAAAGTGGGTTCTTTCACGGAGATAGTGATCAGTCAAAAGAGTAGAAGTGGTTTGTGAACACTTGACTGAGGACAAGCACATTGTAAAACATATGTCCTGGCAGACTCAGTCACCAGATTTGAGGCCGTTCAAGTACTTTTGCGAAGCTCTTGGGTGCTTTCTGACACCTTTTTCAAATTATCTAAAAAAAAATTGTGCAATTATTCCACATATTTCAACAACACACCAAGAAAGTCATGCATAGTAAATATCATGCTAATGTGTCCCTGTTTTTGGATGGTTTTTTTTACATGAAAAATAATCTTCCCAAGACCAAATGATACATTTGTTTAGAAAATTCTCTGCAAAATTCCGCTTCTTCCTTCTTACCATGCACAAGGATCCCTTCGTCCACCAACACCTGCCACATTCCAACTGCTTGGCTTCTGGACTGGAGACATTCATTTTGTTTCATCAGCCAGTCGACAAGTTCCTTCCCTGAGCAACATTGTCTGTAGAAGATGCAATCTAGGTCAGAATGCGTATGATATTATATTTCTAACACGGAGGGTTGTCAGATTATGTACCTGTATGTTTTGAGGTGATGTTTTCTATCTCGGATCAGACCCGGGTTCCTCTCGATCACAACGCTATACACTGATCTGGCTGCTTTTACCACACGATCTGAAAGAAACTTGATAAACATAAAAAAATTCATTCATTTGTGTTGTTTTAAGTTCGTAATAAAACAGAATAAGAAAGAGCAGAAGTGAGCTGTGTACAAAATGCAGCAGATAACAGTGTTGTTTACTGAAAAACCCACTTTTTCTACAAGACAGTAAACGCAACATGTAGTTATTTACAGTATATGTGTCTGGAGGAGAGACAGGCTTATTTCTTTGCATTCTCTCTTAGCATAAAAGCCATGTGTGGTGGCATGTACGTCACCAGCGTGAGTGGAGTTTTCTGTGGGTGCTGAAGTGTAACATGGTGTGTGTGGGCTGTGGGGAGAAGGGAATGTGTTAAAAACTATCTTAAGCTCTCCCACACCTCACCGAGTTCCCAGCCCCTATAACTCACTTTCTGGGCGGCACAAGGCGACAGCAAACTTTCCTTTCCGACCACCCTCAACGTACTGTATTTCCTTTGAACCTTTTGAGTCCCCCCCCCCCACGCCTCCAGAAACACACAAACACACACACTACTCAGATCACGTCTTAAACCAAAAAAAGGCTACAGTGTAGACAGGGGTGTAAAACCTGTCAGCCACTGATGCAGAAGCAAGCCTTACTGTATGGAACAAGACTGTTCTTTGTTTGTCTGTGCATTGTCCTATTCCCCACCTTTTTACCCTTTATGCTTTGTCCTTAATTCAAAAGAAAATTACATTTAACTACCCCCCAACAATATGGACTGTCTTAATGATTGACAAAAGAATAGTATTTTTATTTCACTCCTCCCTGTTAAGCCCTCTCACTTCTCCTGCAGCCAGTCTTGTGATTCCACGAGTGACTCAGACAGTTGCTGGTTTGTTCTTTGGATTTTCCTCTTGGCGGTGGAAGTGGTCTTGAGATGCACAAAAAGTCAAAAGTGAAAATAAAATAACTTTTGCATTTGTGTAGTAGAGTTGTGAGGAAATGTGCATCAATGCATTTCTTCTGCACATCAAAAACCTGCACTGGATGCAACAAGAACCACATGTTCAGTTAAATGCATCCACTATCTGTCTATTATATTATCTTATTAAGTTGACATTAGTGACAGACTTTTTAGTGAAGCAAACTTTAGTTGTCCACATCCTTAACCTTTGGCCACCAAAATCTTTAAATATTCACCTTTGAATATTCAAGATTGAGCCATATTTTTAGAACAAGAATAACAAGAAGCAGATAAAAAACCAGAAGAAGACAAAGAAGCTGAAGAAGAAGAAGAAGAAGAAGAAGAAGAAGAAGAAATACATTATGTCCACTTAAAACAATAAAAATACACAGTTATATAAAACCAAGCAGGCAAGGAGAAGAGAAAATTAAAACTATAAATAAAACTGATGCAATACAAAAGCAAAGCGCATATAAAAAAATATAACCGTACAAGACTGAAGCCCTAAACGTAAATCCTTTAAAATGACAAGGACCAACCATCATGGACGCCACAAACATCTGCACATCTACAAACAGTGGTGGCTTATGAGTGTGACTGTCCTTCTGCCTCTTTAATGTCAACATAACCTTTGCCCTTTCACCTGCACTCGGGGCAGAGACACATGCCTGTTACATCCAAGATCATAAAAACTTGCTAATTATGATGTAACTCAACTTCAGCTCATCATTCCCACATTGGTGTGTTCCCAGACCTGACATCAGCAAAGTAAATGTGCCACATAGCGTCTACCGAGGCCGTCTACCATTAAGCCGTGCAGAGGTCACCAGTATTCCCAGGAGCTCCTTTTCCCCTGGGACTCCCATGGTCACATTCTCAGGCATGTCAACAGCAAAACGTATTTTCTTGGTGAGGCAATTTTCCATTACCTAAACCCTGTTCTTATAAAAGCAATATCAAAACCCATTTTTCACTGACGGCCTTTTCACTGCTTATCCTGGCAGTCATGCAAATGTGCAGAAAACCAGAGATTTGGTTTCATGGTTTATTGTGTTTTGCTGTGATTTACTTCTGCAAACACGACTTGGTGGATTGTGTGTCATTTGTTTTCTTCAAGTAGGCTATCTATTAATGTTATCTGGATCTACAACCTATGTGTTGTGCAGGTGACTCCTCAATCTGAGTCGGATTACAGAGTAAAACAACACCTTTCCCACAGGTGCACCAATCGGTGACAAAGTACAATACACAGATATCTCCTGTTCAGTGACAAAGGAGGTGACTAAAGTACAGGTTATCTGTGAGGTTTGGACATTCAGCCATAACCCATTTTATGAGTACGGTACATTCTTCTACGGAGGCCCTTCTCAGGCAATAGGCTATACTTTAAAAACCAGAAAAAACTCTATAATCAACTTGTAAGCAGTTTACACTTGAACTGTTAAAATTAAATGGCCATATGGTCTTTAGCTGGGATCCTAAATTACTACGCCTGCTTTTTTTTTTTGCAGGGATACCTGCACAACAGCTGCGCTACAGATTGTACAATTTGCTCAGACACTGACCGGAGTAATGTGTTTGCATTTTCTTTTATAATTACACGTTTTCTGTCTCATGTTTGCTAACTCCAGTCTGGTCCAGCCTTATGACTTCTAATCCTAAGTGTGTGAAGTGTGTAGAATGTGATTTGATGCATTTGTCGTATAGGGGGAGATTATGATGAGTACAACCTCTGGATGTTTCCTTTGTAGGCGAGAAATTTCTTTCCTACTCTCTCAGTGACCCTGGTGGGCTATGCTGTGAAAGAGGTGAACACTATGTGAGAAAAGCAGCTCTGTGAACTGCAGATACAGGATTCTCTCTGCTTTCTCTGGATATCTAGTTATATCTAGTCTTAAACTGCACACGTGTCAGGCTAAATTCCCATGTGAACAGCAGTTGAATGGCAATATATTTGCAAGCATACAAAGCACCATACAGTATCTGCAAAATAAAAGCACCACAGAGACCAAGAGTAGTAAAAAAAGGTATGTGAAAATGAAAAATACTCAATTTTCCCTTTATTTTATTATATTTTAAAATTTTTACCTTATTGTGTGCAATCACACTCTTATGTGTATGATATATGCTGGTATCGTGTGTGTGTCTCTGAATGAGAGGTACAGTATGTGTGTGTTTAGCTTATTTATTTTTTTAGAGCTCCGTTTTATTCTTGTGCTCGAATTTCGTTGTATTAATTACAATAACAATAAAGGATCTAATCTAATCTAATTTTATAGAGTTTTGATAGTGTAATAGTGTAGGAAATATGCAGAAAAAAAATAGATAAAAATATAGTTTACAAAAGCTAGTAAATTATTCCATGTTGAAGTCCACTGTTAAAGAAAACAATTGTGTATTAATTGAAAAAGCACAATCAAAGAAGTTATTAAAATAATCCATCTTATTCAGCTCAATCATAATGTATGATACTCATTTGTGACTTTTTGGGATGCGGAGCCAACACTCGCTAGGCAACCAAACAAAGCAACACCAGCCTCCCGCAGACTCGATTACTCTATCCTCTCCATCTTCCCCCTCTAGCAAAACAAAAATCCACAGGCATCAAATCTATGTGGGTTAAAAGAAAGATAGAGTCTCTTTTGCTCTCTCTCAGTCTACTTCGTCTCTCAGTGTGAGACTTCTGATTCTAAACTGAATCTACTTTCCATGCCAAACCCTGTTATCGGGGCTGTAAAGAATCTGTCTTCAGGAGCCTGTTGAAAATCTGAGATAAAGCAGTGTGAGGGTCCTGGGCTGGGTGAGGTAGGGTCGTAGGAGGGTGGGGAAGTCAATTAACAGGGCTCTGGAGTGCCCTTTAGACTCCTTGTGACTGCTTGCCCTGTTAGGAATGTGTTTTTTAAGACTCGCTTGAGTAGTAATGCAGGATATTATAACAACAAAAGAACAAGTTCAGCAGTTTAAGAGGATGCAAGCACTGCAAATCTGGATGATAGCAGAGGTCAGTGTAGCTCAAAGCTACCAGGAGAGAGTAATCTAGGCTTTCATGGCCAAAAACACAAGTACAAACATGACTATGGTAGTTTTTGTGGATTTAATCAGAAATTATTTTAGATGACACATGCTAAGTAACAGCTAGAGGCACAATGATGATGTACAGACTAATCTTATATTATTTCGTATATTATAAAAGCCAGGTGGCCTCTGTGTGTGTGTGTGTGTGTGTGTGTGTGTGTGTGTGTGTGTGTGTGTGTGTGTGTGTGTCTGGGGATTCACACAAAATCCGAAAAGAGCTGACTTCTGCAGTTTGGCATACTTATGTATTTTTGGTCAAAGAACAAACTAGCGAAAACGGCAAGTTCATAGAACCAATATTTTGGGAGATATTAGTAATTTTGGAATAAAATAGCCTTACAATCATGTTGCTATGGCCACAACGCTTTGGTGGTGACTGCTGTACAAATGCGGTACAGCATGTACGAATACACAACAGCATAAAAGCTATCACATCTAGAACCTGTGGATCCCCACAGGTCAACATGCTAGTTACTTCAAAGCAACTATACGTGTATGAATTTCATGCAGTAAAGCATCAAAACATGCACATCCCCAAAGGTAAGTAGTCCTACTGGGTGGTGAATTATAATATAACCAAAGTAGAACAAGGAAAATATCTGCACACCAATGTAACTCCTGTGCAAGGATTTAGTCCAGCTGTGATCTTTTGAGGAACATTGATCTTCTGTAGATTTCAACAGAAAACATATCCAGAGTAGCCATCTTAGATACCCAAAATCCCTTGGTGGTACATCATGTGATCAACTGTCTTACTAAAATATACACAATCTACACAGAGGAAATGGTTTTTAGGAAAAAAGAGGTATAATTTTTCATACTGTGTATAAGATAAGTTTAGAAAAAAAGCGAAGTTATATGGAGGGACAGAAAATGTGCACAAATAAAGAATTAATACAAAAAAGGAAGGAGGAGACCCAATATTTAGTGGAAAATAAGATTACATAGCTGTCAGAAATATTAAATATAAAATGAGGACTCTTTTTTTTGTCGTCTTTGGGATGTTTCATTCGGTAAATTATTATAAATATTAGCCAGAAATTGCCACATATTATACTTTTAACACTGATCAGACAAATCTACCTTTCTAACTTTAATATTTTCGCTCAGCTGATGTTACAGGGTACAACCCTTTATCACAGCTGGGCTTTAAAGTACTAGATGTTCCTCGCCTTATGTCCAGTAGGTTTTTAGAATCACCGTCGAGAACACTGAATTACTTTTGGCTGTACGACAGGCTCACCATCTTTGGAATACACACCTGCTTCATGGTGTCCTTTGAATTCAGAGCCTCTGGCAGTGGAGTCTAGAAGAAAGAAAGGACAACATTATCACAACTGAGCCATTTCTCCATATCTGGGACCTCTGAAATAACACAGATAACTTGCTTTGGAGCGGCAGAATTAACTGGACTGGTAGTTGAAGATATCTCACTGCAGTTACTCCAAAATAAAGACACATAACCAAGCTGCACTATTAAGATAGAAAGAATAATTATTTTCTTTTCATTGGGACAAAGGTCAACACTAATACATTATCTCAACCTTTACCGTGTTGCCATTGTATTCAACATGGTGTGGGTGGGTGGGTGTTGAGTGTGTGTGATGAAGTGGGAGGAAAAAGTAGACATCAGCTAAGGAAAGCATATAGCTCCTTGCCACTCACTTTATCAAGGTTTAACTCTGTACTTGTCTGTCTTTTAAGAAGCTTTCAGAAATCACAGGCTTGAAAAAAAAAAATCAAACTCTATACTACCTTTATTACACCAGACTCTGATCATGATATGAGCAACCAAGACTAAAACATATTGTTATGTAGAAATAATTGATCTGAAATGTCTGTACTTTGGCATAAGTTGGGGCTTCCTCTTAGCTGTGTGGCTTTTATGTTTTTATGACCCTGCTCATGAGTAACTCTAGTCAAGCACCTGTATTCCCAAGGTAAGGTTGGTAAATGTAATTAAAATGTCAGATATACAGTATGTGAATGGCTTATGAACTTATGGATGCTTTCTACATTTTACACCAGTTTGTTCAGGCTTAAGACAGAATACTTACTAAATATGATACAAGTAAATGTTGTGCATTTGTTGGTATAATCCTAAGGTAAGCTGAAAACATGTATGTCTTTTAGCACTGACTAAACAGATTGCAGAAATGTTTTGAATATGTAAAACAAATGGCTCCTGTTTACACACGCAGCAGCGGTTTGTATCGATCAGGAATCAGAGAAAAAATGTTCACGTCACTGATACAAATCTGTTCAACTGTCTCCACTCCTCCTGTAAGCAGACATTGTGGCATGTTTTTGTATGGTCTGCATTGCACTCTGCTGCAGTACATCACATGATTATAGCCTGAATGGCACACTGCCCATCTTTTGAAACCAACTGTTATGTAATGAAACTCATTAGCTCCCTGTTCAATTCTCTGTTTGTAGGTGAAAAGCTTGAAGAAGCATGAAACCGAGGCTCAGTGGTCTGTCTGGTAATGATTTTATTTCTGATGGGGTTTCATAAAAAGAAAATATGAACATTTATGGCATAGTTTTAATGATTTGTGTCTCCCCTGAGTAAAGAAAAATGTGGAAAAACCAGTGTCCATCTTGGTCTGTAGAAACACAGATGCCATTGGTAACCTTGATGAATGTGTGGCATTTGGTTCTGCTTTGTCTCAACACTGGTATGCAGGAGAAAGAAGGACAGGGGCGATGATGCCCTGGCATCTCCCAATGATGACAGAAAAATGAGGACAGTTTTAGTTTTAGTTTAAGCCTTACTGTCAATACAACTGAGGTCATTGTGGATATCAAGAACTAATCAACAACAGAGGGATTGAAAACATTTGGGGGGGGGAATGAAACTTCCTGTAACTTGAATAAAGACCAAGACATGTGATGCAGTATATTATATAAAAATAAATACTGTTTATGTTGCTCAATTCACTGCCTTTGAACCTGTTAAGTAAAGAATCAGGCGTATGATTTATCTCATTTTATGACTGAACTCTACACTTCTCGAAGGAAGCTGTCTTGAGTAATTTATTACATATAAGATAACTGCAATAAACATAGCTCCCTCGCTTCAGTGACAAGTTAAACTACTCTTGTGATATTTAAAAATATGTGGAGCATGTAATATAAAGTAATATTGATGCATGGAGTGTCAAACCTGCTAGGTCAGGACGTAATATTTCAGATATTACAGTTTTGATCTCATTTATCGTGACATTAGTATTTGGCTGGTAACTTCAGAAGGGTCAGGATCCAGCCAGTGGAGATTTATAGTTGTTTGAGGCCTATTGATGCTTAAAAGTCAAGTAAATTTAGAAGTTATGTACCTTCGCCAGTGTTCCTCTGTCTTCCTGTGACCTGGAAACAAAATCCTGTCCTTTGTGCATTCTTCTACAATCTGTTCTGTAAACTGAGCAGGGCTGTTGTGGTGAAGGTGAACAATAAACAATACACTATTTATAACCGGAGTTTAATAAAAACTTTGTGCTTTGTTACCTTCCTGTGTCTCCACACCCGAGCTGCTAAAACAATAGAAAAATATGCCAAAGTCTAGTGAAAGCAATTCTTGAAATACTTGCAAACGTCTGTTTTGTAGAATTAAACTATGTCATAGTGGAGGAAGTGTTATGCCTGCTGTGTTATACCCTGATGTCACATTAAGAGCTTTTATCACCTTATCACCTTCCCAACTGCTCATGCCATTTGTAAAAATACAGAAAGAGTTTCAGCATAAAATTGCACATTTCTTAAATGCTGGCGGGAGGTTGTCACTTTAACAGATGGAGTGGCTTTTAGTGCTTTTAGTCACAATGTGTCAGACATTCACTATGCACTATAATAAGGACCAGTTGTTACAACCAATTATTATTACACCAGGCTTTTGGAAACTAACATGGGTAGTGAAACGCCTTAAAGTCATTGGAAAACTGATATTTATTCTGAAAAATCGAGCCTATGATTTCCTGATTTAGACATTTAAGATGTTAAAAGCCATATATTGACGAATTGTAGGTTATATACAGATTGAAAATGTGTAAGTAAGAGCAATACAACAGAAGGGCACTGTGGTGATACTATTCTTGTCCGTCCTCATTACTGTATTATTATTCTAGTGACAGATTGATATTTTTTATAATATAAATAAGTCTGTGATTTTCTTATTTAGAAATGAAGGATTTTAAAAACCATTAATTGACAATTTGTGGGTTATATGTTAATTAAAAATGTTTAAATAAAGGCAATATAATAGAAGCGTATTGTGGTGATACAATTCTTGTCACTCCTCATTACGGTGTTATTATTCTGAGTTTTCTATAAGAGTATATTTATTAAAGCTTCATACCCAGCTGATGCCTCTAATGGTCGGCGTTTCCCCAGAGTAGCGGTCCGGGAACACTTGATAATGGTAACTCCGAAACAGATGCATCTCGTCTCCGATCAAAACAACCCGAGATCAACTTTCCAGAAGATGAGAGGGTCTGCACACGGACTCGGCACCTCCAGACATCATTTACGGAGAAGTAGATGAACCAAACCAAACCAAACCTCAGCCGGTCATTACGCCAGCGATCCTGCACGGCGACGGCGTTAGTCCAGACCTCCCCATTTTACGCACCAAATCCAGACGGCATTACGGATCCTTTATCCAAAACACGACCCGGTTGCTTCACTTATCGTGTCTGCCTCATTAAGGACGAGCCGGGAAATGCGCAGCCATCCGTCGTGGCACAGGCGCACTTTGTTGCGGAGGTGCGTAAGTGCGCGTTTTGGCGACGAAACGCACGGAGTCATCGGAGAGGCGGCCTCCCCTGGCATTTTTAACGCCTAATTAATGGCGTTTGATTTATTTTACTTCACACTGATGTACTTTGTGTGTGTTGGCAGATGTAGACTTTACATTTTAGAACTTCTTGAAAAAAAAACAACTTAGAAAATTCAGTTTTAAATCAGACTTAAAATCCAGATTCTCCACTGATGTACTTTAATGTAAATTGGTCAAAAGTTAAAAAAAAAAATTTTAAAAATTTAAAAATCCAAAGACCAACTATTCACACTTTTATTTTCAACATACCCTATTTTATGGTTATGATTTAATCAGGAGTTGAATTAAAGTGTATGTAGTGATGAAAATAAGAAAAACACATGCTTTTGCTCCAAACCCATGTTTATGAATTACCTGTTTAGTTTTTCGACCTGATAATATGAGACTAAGTCAAGGGTAAGTGGAAGGAGGCATAATGTTCCTTGCAGGCACTGTATGGTCTAGTTTGTTCAGCCCAAACTGCAGAACTCTGTATACACACTTATCAGGCTGTCCAGCTGTCTGGCTCAAGCGGGTCTGTAGGCACATGGACGTGCAGATAAACTGTTTCAAGGGCAGAAAGTAATAGAGAACAGCACTTAATGTCTGTCTTCGGGAGCGCTGCACAGTGCTTGTTAAAAGGTGGATTTCCTTTGTGCAGGTTTCCAGCTGCTACGGCCTCGTTTATAGTGGAATCATCAAACTCAGGTGCTTCATTGTACAGGTCTGCTGTAATATTGAGTTCTGAAAAAGCAGATTACTTACTTCCCCATTCTCTGGTGTGCAACGTCTAGGTGGATAACAGATGGATTTGACCATGTTCTCCATAGGGATAATGTCATGAACAGTATCTATGTCAAGCATGAAGAAACAAGACAACAATTAGTTACTGTAGCAGCCAGGAGAGAAACATGGGAATGTATTGTTATGCTTGTTCACTTCTCCGCAATTAGTCAAATCCAAGCAGAGACAAATAGGCCTATGCAGACTCTGAGACAAGTACAACTGAATGCTCTAATTTCCCATTCACCTCCAGCTTTAACTGGATCATGGTCAGCTGTGCCTCGCAGACTGGACTTGTTACATAAGACTTGTTTAAATCCCTGCTATTGTTCAAGCAAAGGCCTGTTCTTCCTGTACTTTAATGCCTGAGTCAATTTGCTCTGGCTTCCCCAAAAGACACACACAAAGAACATCTCTTGCTCCCTGTTTTCTCAGCTTTTCTTTACAACACCGTCCTTCGTTAGTATTTGTGGCAAAACAATGATGCACCCTTGAGTCTAAGCAACAGTGGGATCACCTAACACAATTTCTCTGTGAAAAATAGTAGCTTAACTCTTACCAAATTTAGACGTGACACCATGAGGATTCTCCAATCACAGCTGCATCGAAAGCCAGTAATAATGTAAAGCAAGACAAACCAGACTAAAGGGGCTGTGTGCGTCTGAACTTTTATGTGCTCTAGTTATCTTGTGTGACTCGCTGTCTTTTCTGAACGCCTCACAGGGACTTAACAATGCCAAATTAAGAACTTTCACAATGAAGGAATCTAGTTTTCCTTCTTATGACCTCCTGAGGGAACGTAAACATGATCATTTATCTGATAAGGAGGAGAACACTGCTACAGTCTATGTGATTGTATCTGACAAAGTGACTGTGACTGTCTTCTGTGCACAGCAGCACAACTGTTTCAGCAGAATTTGAGCTAAATATAATCGTTTTAGTAAGCTGTAGAGTAATTTTAGCCTGCTTTGTTACACAAGATAATGATAATATCAGAAATGTAGAAAATTTTTGGAAAAAATCTACATTTTGACGTCATTTCGCATTACAGTGAGAGAATATATTATACAGATCATATAATCATCAAACAGTGTCATCAAAACAGTTTAATGTCGGTTTCTGACACTTTGACCCAGGTCCCAGGTTACATAGTCTGTTGTCACATGGTTAACTGTCATGTTGTAAATAAATGCTGCCCTCTGTTGTAGAGATACGTGCCCTGCAGTCTGGATGTGTACAGAAAAATGCAGTTCACACTATTCTCATCCAAATTTAAACACAAATCTGTTAATCACAACCCTGTGAATAGAACACTCTCCTTCAGTGAGAATAAGAGCAGCTCTTAAACTAATAATAAGAAAAAAAGTCTAATTAAGAGTCTGTTTACAGTTATGCAGTTTTTATGCACTTATTGCAAGCACATATAATTATTGTTGCCATAATAAAAATTTAATATTGTTTTGTGTGTTGTTTGTGTGTCTGTGTGTGGCTTTCTTTTTCCCTTTTTCTGTATACTTGAGTGTGTGTTTCTATTTGGATCCTTTGGGAATGGGAGTGGGATTTCCTGCAACATATCTACGCCCATGGAATGTCTACTTTGCCAACTTTGTTATGCCTGTCTGGTGGTACACACACACACACACACACACACACACACACACACACACACACACACACACACACACACACATAAACATGCACATACATACGCCCACACACACCTTTTCCTTCCTTACTCTTGGCCACCTAGAAGTGACAGGGAAGGACACATATTTTATTTGTCTGACCCCACGGTCAAACAGGTACCGAATCAGTGCAGGAGACACTTACTCATAATGAAGACAATACAGCAGACAATGATGGTCATCCTGAAAATCACAATGCTTTAAATATCCGAGCATTGTTCTCTCACTTAAGCCACTACAGTGGAGCACATGGTGACATTAAACAAATGGAACAAGCTTTGACACTACAGAGTAAGTTATAAATCCAAAACAATTTTTGGAGAACTATTTACTGTTATTTGAAATAGTTTATTTCTTTGGTAAAATTTATTTCAACAATAAATACTGAAAATCATTACATTTTGTCAGTCATACAATTATAACAAGTCAGACAATCTTAAAAATATCTATGCTATATTGCATGTTAAGCATAACTCATATTTTATCTTCAGTTTTAAAATATTTCAACAAAAATCAGTCATTTTAATTATTCCAACTTATTATGGGTAACTCACCAGAGGAAGAATTTTCAGTCCGGTAGCTTCCCTGCTCTGTTGCCAACTCCATTTCTTTTTCAGCGTTTGCGCCTTTCACATGTCTGAGGATAATTTCTCAGTCAGTGAAGTTTATGTGAGTTGTGGGGAGTGTTATTGGACACAGCTTCCTGTATCTCTCCAGTTGGTTGTGTAGAGATTGCCCCGAGGCACTGGTCATACAGCACTGAGCCTCACAGTGGTATGTGAAGACAGCAGCACACTTCGATGCTGCAATCATGTCAGTTTCACTTCACAGATGTGACTACATTTTTCCCCCTGTGGTTTACATATGCAACATCCTGCATGCATAGCTAAGTCTGGTTTCACCTCTTCAAATTTCAGTTTTAGGTCAAACTGTGAATCACTGCTCAGAATAAACAATAATATCACTGTTTAATGTTTTCTGTGGGGAAAATGATTTACAGTCATGATTTCATCTGAATAGCTCCTTTGTTTTCAAATTATGCAATGTTAATATTTATGAAGTATTAGTCTCTGAGGATGACACTTTGTATTTACACAGTTCTCATATGACCAGAGTGATACATTTATGTGTGTGCTTGATATTTTGATACTACATTTTTATTTATGTATTTGTTTTTAGCTGCCTCAGAGATTAATTGTGCTAAATCTTACCAACTTGACAAAATGAAGAAAGTTCTGGTTAGCTTTTCAATGTATATGCTAAAGTGTTATATTTGATTTATTTATTTATTATACACATATTGGGTTATGCACATTTATACAATAAATGTAAAAATCATCCACTAGAAACAACCTGAAAAGTGAATGTATTGTAATGTGCAGACAGTGTTTTGAAGCAGATCTGGTTGCTCTGATACACACATTCCTTTCGAGAAAAACCCATTGTCTCATTAATTCTCAGAATATCACACTTTGCTTTGATGTACTGTTTTTGTCCTTATGTATTGTCTGAGTTGGCTGTATGTGTTTTTTTGGTTTTTTTTGTGGGTGTTCTGTTTACAGATGGTGTGAACTGCAACATGATGTACTGAAAGAAAATTCGACGAACTTGTTGTGTAACCATATTAATATATTATTCTGATTCTGACCCAGGACAGTATCTTGGAAAATACAGCAACCAACATATTTGATTTAATTTTTCGTTATTGGTGACCCAAACTTGATAAAGTTTCACCACTTTTATTAGGTTTATGGTTCTCCTTTTAATTACAGCCCACTGTTATTCACCCAAAATAAGTTTAGTTGAGTTTATTTATTTACTTAATTGTTGTAAACTGAACTCACGCAACTGTTTTCTGCTGCTATTTCTCTTGTCTCCACTAGGGGCAGTAAGTCTGTGAGCTGGGGTTTTTTTCTGTACAAAGATATTCAAGTATAAGAGATAGATGACTGTAAAGTAATTTGAAGTAAAAAAAAAACGAATAGATTTTTTTTTTACCTCTAACATTAATAGCTAACTATTTCAGATATTTCCTCGCAAAATAATTAGGTGTTTGAAATAAAATATATGTGACGTTTAATAATACCTAGATTTTTGATCACTGTCTGAGGGAAATGCCATTTCCGGGTCACCATATAAAATCTTTGCAGTGTCTGCCAGATAAACACCGCAGACATAAACACTGCCTGTTAGTCTGTTGCTTCCCTGGATTCCTAAACAGTGTCATCGATGGTTGAGCGTCGTAAAAGACTCATAAACTACTGCTCATTTTAACTCGGAAGCTAGTTTTGCTAGCGCGAGTCGGTCGAAGGGAGTTTCATGTGGTTTTTCGGGCGTTAATATCTAACGGTGTTACATAATAATGTGGCGATAAGCTGTAGATGTAGCTTAACACCGGCCTGTTTTATTAAAATACGCCTCTAGATTTACACCTGTTACGCACGTTTGACTAGCACTACTCAAGCTAACCTGTTTAACAATGGGAGTCAGTAGGATCTATATTAGCATAGGCTATGCTACGTTTGGTGCTCTGGTTGGATTGTCGGCGTTTTTGGTTTGGAACATCGCATATAAGCAGCCATGGACGGCGGCTATGGGAGGCCTGTCAGGTATGTCAACTAAATAGTGTAATATATTGTCACATGTCTGTCTTTTTAACTCCACGTTTCCTATAATAATCTTGAGCGTCTGTGGAGGCCTATACTTGAACCAACTATACAAGGGATCATTAGAAATCCAAAGTATTTCAACTTCTGTCTGGCTCAGGTTTTTATTATATTACTCCTTTATTCATCCAGTGATGTCACACTGAGAAACAAGATCTCCTCTTCTAGGGAGTCTTTTAGTGTTATGGTAAAATGGTTAGATGACATCAATCAGTATTTGTTAGAGCTGCTTAAAAACTCTGGGGCCACACTGGTGCATATGACCATCCAGATTTGTGTGTTTATCCCCCTCTCTTTACTCACATGACATCCATTGTACTATGAGGAATGTCACAAATATTACATTGTGTTCTTTCGTGTATATTGGACTGAAGTAATTCTCAAGTTGTTTTTGAGGTCTCCACCTTTTACTTCCATTTCACCAAAGTGCGTGTTTGTGTCTTTTCTCAGGTGTCTTGGCGCTCTGGGCCCTTGTCACACACATCATGTACCTGCAGGACTACTGGCGTACCTGGCTCAAAGGCCTGAGATTCTTCATCGTTGTGGGGGTGGTCTTCTCAGTTCTGGCTGTGGCTGCTTTCATCTCCTTTCTAACTCTTGCCATCACACAGAAGCAATGTAATCCTCCCTCAGCTGTTGTTTATGAGTAGTCCAGTCAATTCAGGTTTATTTACCAAATATAGATATTTTTGTAGAAGCACTGTGTATTTTGTAATGCATGGTATGTGACAAATGACAACCTGTATCATCTCAACTTGGATTTCTCAGAATATGTTTGAAAAACAAGGAGTTGATGAGTACAATTTTACTAAAGACTTGTATATTGTATGACTATGACTGTGAGAGTGAATGAATAATGGATCAATAATGTAAAGCACTTTGGGTGCCTTGAAAAGCGCTATAGAAATCTAATCCCTTATTATTATTATTATTATTATTATTATTATTATTATTATTATGAGACGACAGGATGAAACAAATGAGGAATATTCTTATAATGCCAGTATTAGTCACCCTCCTTTTCTGTCCCACAGCTCCCACTGATCCAAGGAGCCTGTACCTCTCCTGTGTGTGGAGCTTCCTGACTCTCAAATGGGCCTTCCTTTTGTCCTTGTACTCGTACAGATACCGCCAGGAGTTCGCAGACATCAGTATCCTCAGTGATTTCTAGTCAGTGCTGACTTTATAGACTGGAATGGACTTTGAGGAGTTTAGGCTGCCAGCAGGAGCTGGTCAAAGAGTTTTTGTAACAAAGAAGAAAAGCAGATCTGGCTAGATTTAAAAAGTCATCTGACTTTTACCACATGGAGTTGCACTTGCTTAACAAGCTATGTATTTTTATTGTAACCTGTTCTCCTACTTTTAATGACCCACATGTCATATTTCTTTATGTACTCCCTCTCTTTTGAATTATTTAAGTTCTATTTATGAAGAGATATGCAGGTGTTTTTAGACATTTTTCTTGAGTGACCTAATCTTGAAATAGTTTATATAGAAAAGGAAATCTCAATATTAACAGACTTTAAATGAAAGTGAAAACACATATGAAGCAACAAAAGAACCAAAACTAAAACCACTTTGCTAGCTAGACAGTTGAATTGCTTGATTGTACATTAATTTACTTTTTTACAAATGCATTTGTGAATTATTGAAAACCCATATCTCAAAGTAGTTGCTATTTTACTGTCTCCTTTCATTGTCAGTGAAGCAATTGAAGAAAGTGCTGTTTCAAATAGACAGTTTGGAAAAGTTTCACTTTAATTTAAAGGGTTTTTTTTAAAAAAAAGAGCAGTAATTTATAATGGGGGAAGAGGAAGTGTACTTTATTTCTACTTACATATTCTGCTTTTCTTTCCATTAGAGCCAATTGGTTGTCAATCCTGATGAAAAGGCAGCCCTGTGTAATATATGCGTGTCATATTTTTGCCACCAGGGGGAGACATGCTATTTAAAGACACACAACATTCCTCATAAGAGAAGATAAAAAAGGATTTAATGGAAAAATTGCACTTTAGTGTTTGATATTTATGCCATTGTTTTGCACACAGATCATGTTACAGTGGAAAATCACTTGTCTCACGTTTGTCATTTTTACCCCACACATTTTGATGTTGAAATACACTATTTAAATGTCTTGTTTTCCATTTTGTATTATTTGTGCAAGTCACTACCCTTTTTTTGTGGTTTATTTTCAGCTGTAATGTATGAGTACTTTTTACCATAAAATGTAAATTGTGTTTTATTTGATGGGAGATTGAATGTGAGGATGCTATAGAATCTGAAACTATTAAACATGCATTTATTGTGTAATTACAAAATCACATTGTGCTATTCTGATCCGTGATCTTTTGAGCCACTCATTATTCCACAATTCTGGGTTTTAATTCCTCTTAATTCACCTTTGTGATGACTGTTGGTGCCCAGATGTTGCATATTAAGCTCCACCCAAACAGTGAAGCGGGTCCTTAGCAGAACTTGACAAATAATTAACACCACTGACTCAGAAACAGGTGAGAAGTACGCATATCTGAGCCAAATGCCTTCAGACGCCGTGCATCAACTGTAAGGTATCGTGCTATGTTTTCAAGTTTTGGGTTAACATCAGATAGCTTTAATCTACTAATGCTGGCCTGGAGATAGGTGTGTTGATTCACAGATTTTCATGACTTTGAAGCTACCTTTTTAATGTTTTTATTAGTAATTATGTCATAAAAAATGAAAGGTGTTTTCTATTCATGTTTTTCATTGTAACTGATGAAAATGGTATGTACTATATCCTTAGCCAATGCAGACTTAAATTCAGCATGTGCATCTTTTTTCTTTAACCCCTTTCTTAAATGATACAATTCATTTCATCTCATTGTTAAATATATTTTGCTCTTAAAATATATTTAGGGAGATTGCTCAAAAAGTTAAATGTTAAAATGCTGCACTGGATACAGACTGAAATTGTGGAGGACATTAGAAACAAGTGTGGGTGCTATTATTCACTTGACGGTAAAATATTCATATAAACTTGCATGTCAGCCTCTGCAGACAGACACGGATGTGAAAACATAAGGGCCTTGATCGAAACTTGACTTCACATTACAAAATGGCAAAGCACCATGTCAGACTGATCTAGGAGGTAACAAATCCTTTATGTTACTCCTGGAGAGTCCATGTCAGATCCGGACCAATATTTCAGACATTTGTCATATTGCTTTTCCTGGGCGTGTAAGCAGAGTCTCAAAGGCTGTCTGAATGTTCTGTGTTGACTGTGCAGCACAGCAGGAGACCCACGAGTAGAAGTGGCTTCATGGGCATGTGTGAGGAAGGGTGGAGGGAAAGCTGTTGTTGAATGAGGGCTTGTATTGTAATCTGGGGCAACACGGTTAAAATGGGATGTGATCAACTGATCAGTGAGTCTTCCTGAAAGTGATTTAGGGACAATTTATGCTTTATGGATGACAAGCAGCTGAAAAAATGTTTAATCAGGTTGGACATGAGAGAGATTCAGGACTTGAACATTAGTGGGTGTAGCTGCTGTGATGGGGTTTTTGCATCATAGTGGGTGTTGTACACTGATATTAAAAAAGAGGCCACCACTTCATATCCTTTGGGCATTTGGGGACCTTTTTTTCACACACTTGTGGTACTTAATATATGACAAAAAGAAATATGCAGTGTTTTTTTTCTGGAAAATGTCAACTAATACCCCTGCTGCCGTCCCTGTTTTCTCTGTAGTCATCCAATGGTTAATTTGCCTTGGATGTCACAACACTACCCATTAATTGAGCTTGAACATAGGAAGCTGTCATGGGATGTTTCCTCAAAGCAGGATGCGACTTGTGAAAATCTTCCCTCTTAATAGAGACAAAAGAACTGGAGTCAATTAAAGAATACCCTTCAGTGTCTTCCATTATAGTTAGCATGATAGACAAAACAGTCATTATTGTCAAACATTATCTATGGGGTGATATTTTCTTGTCAACTTGAGCTAGACAACATACAGTAGAATGCTTTTCAGGAGACTGAAAATGAACACTGCCTCTGCATATTTTACTTCTTTGCATCTCAGAGCAAAACACTGCCCTTTTTTACTCCACTACATTGGTCAAATGTATAATGATCTTGTAGAATATGATACATTGATGTTGACTACCTGACAGTTTATGAAATAGATGTGCATCTACATTAATTTTGTCATTCATTTGTTTGCTTAAACTGCCTAATTTTGGTTCAGTGGCAGCCGATCCCAGCTGACATAGAGTGAAGGCATGCACACGAATGCGACAATGAGCTTCAGGCAAAAACCTTATTTAGAATATTAAAACACTGACAGGGACCATTTCACTGCACAGTACTTTACATATTTTTGGAGATAACAGTTTAATCATCAAGTAAGGTTTTGAACGCATAACCTTTACTTAAATTGAGTATTTTCACAGTTAGTACTTTCTACTTTTCTCATCCACTCATTGTACTTTAGAAGGCCATGACCATGCATCAGCATCGCCCGCGTTATGTGATTGACAGACCTGCATACAACCTCCCAGACTTTGACAGTGAATTTGACAAGAAGAGTCGTCAGTTCCCTGTTGGAGAGAAAGTGAAGAAACTCTTCAGGTAAGGAATTGCTATCTAACTGCAGAGTCAACTCGAACTACATGTCTTCCCATCACACAAAGTGTAACTCTGACAAGCTTTGTGCAGTGATCAAACAGTACAGAGCCCTGTAGCTGTGCCTCAATACAAACTTTGGACATGTGTTTTGGACTTTTTCAAAGCAGCAACCAGAAAACCGGAGCCCTTCAAACACTTCCTCTTGTGTCTTTCCGTCAGATGCTCTGTGCCTAGACTGAAGGGTTTGTTATTTAGACATCTGCCTGTTCTGAGCTGGCTCCCCAAGTACAAAGTGAAAGAAAACCTGCTCTGTGATGTCATCAGTGGGGTCAGCGCTGGCACCATTCAGGTTCCCCAAGGTTAGCTGGTCTCCTTCCTTGATGCCCACTCACTGGCAGTTGTTGCACCATACTTATTCTGGGATGTACCATTTAGATAAAATGTTTTTATCAGTATTTTTTTTTTATAAGCTATGATTTATGTCACTATTAACATGATTTTTGTTTCTCCAGGCATGGCTTTTGCCCTGCTGGCAAATCTCCCTCCTGTCAATGGTCTCTATTCGTCTTTCTTCCCCCTCATCCCTTATTTCTTCATGGGCACTGCTCACCAGATGGTCCCAGGTAAATCAGCTTGATTTATCTGCAGCAATTTTGTGTGATGACAGTGATAAGTTGCCAGAGCTGCACAGTGCAGATCAGCTGCACTCAGCCTGACTCTGCTCAGTGTGCAGTGTGGCAAAGAGAATAGATGCAGCACATTATTTCTATGTATTTCCAGGTACTTTTGCCGTCCTCAGCATTATGGTGGGAATTGTGTGTCTAAGGCTAGCTCCGGAATCAGACTTCAGTCATTTCAATGCTACTCTTAATACCTCAATAGTAGACACAGACAAGATGAATGAGGTGCGTTTGGGTATATCTGGAACTCTGGCCTGCCTCACTGCAATCATACAGGTAATAGTACAAAATGAATATGGCCATTTTGACTATAACTGTATTTAGAGCACTAAAGATATAACCTGGGCCTTTTATATTTGTATAGATTGGCCTTGGTTTCATGCAGTTTGGATTTGTAGCCATCTATCTGTCAGAATCCTTTGTCAGAGGGTTCATGACTGCTGCAGGCTTACAGATCCTCATCTCTGTGCTCAAGTACATCTTTGGCATTAAAGTGCCACCCTACAGTGGACCACTGGCTGTTGTATATGTAAGTAAGTTCTCTTGTTGTGCCCATTCTGCAAAAAATACCTTGACCATAGGATTAGCGCAATCTGATGATCTTTTGTTGCAGACTCTTACAGACATTATACGAGGCCTCCCTCATACCAACATAGCCTCGCTAGTATTCGCCCTGGTGAGCAGCGTGGTTCTGATTGTGGTGAAGGAGTTGAGTGCACGCTACCGGCACAAACTACCCTTTCCCGTTCCTATGGAGATCATCATTGTGAGTTGACACATTTAACCCTTGGTTGGTCACATGGCCTATTCAAACATGAATGGTCACGTGGGGTGTATGCACACCCCAATGCTAAAAT
>JAPQRQ010000026.1:8843707-8855369 GCA_037367365.1 Apogon talboti | reverse complement strand
TTATTAATTTGGAAATTATGAGCAATTTAAAAAAGTTGGGGTGTCGAAACACCCCAGGTGACTAACATAGGGTTAATCTAATGTGGCTGTGTTACAGTTTTTTGTCAGTTGATGTCCTTATCCCTGTAGGTGGTTGTGGCCACAGCCATTTCAGGCCCTCTGCACCTTCCTGAGATCTATCATATGGACATAGTTGGAGAAATCCCTCTGGGGTAAGGTATAAACATGCTCAGAATCAACAGAGCAGCTGCAAGTTGTTTCTATTATTTAGTTTAGAGTTGATCTCTGTATCTATTTTCTAGTTTTCCAGCTCCAATACTGCCAACAGTGAGTCAGTGGGATGACATGTTGAGCACAGCTTTCTCTCTGGCAATAGTAGGGTATGTCATCAACCTGGCAATGGGTAGAACGCTGGCAGCCAAGCATGGCTACGATGTGGATCCTAACCAGGTAGAAAAATGCCTCGTTCAACAGCTTGAAAGTCATATTTTACTCCCTTTTTCAAATTGTTCTGTAAAAATTCTCACCCAGGAAATGTTGGCTCTTGGCTGCAGCAATTTCCTCGGCTCCTTCTTTAAGATCCATGTGATCTGCTGCGCTCTGTCTGTGACCCTGGCTGTAGACAGTGCCGGGGGAACCTCACAGGTGAAAGCGGTGTTACATCTCTAAGGGATAAGAACTGCAATTTTTTGTCAGGGGGTGTAAAACTACTGAAGAAAAATTGTAGGAAATCTTACTGGTTCTCCTCTTTTCCTGCGCTCTCATAGTTTGCGAGTCTGTGTGTGATGCTGGTTGTGATGGTTACAATGCTCGCCTTGGGAGCCTATCTCAAACCGTTGCCGAAAGTAAGTGGATGCAGACATTAGGATGTTATTGCATTGGATATTACAGATAAAATAACAAAAAAAAAAGTCAAGACATGATTGGAGACATTTCTTTTTTACCAAAGTCAGTGCTTGGAGCTTTAATTGCAGTCAACCTGAAGAACACACTCCTACAACTCTCTGACCCATATTACTTATGGAAGAAGAGCAAGCTGGACTGTGTAAGTCAAAGCATTTCCCTTTATTCAACACTGCAGCATGATGAAGTGCTTTTTATTCTGTTGCTCTTTCTCTTCTAGTTTGTGTGGGTGGTGTCATTTCTGGCCACATTCTTTCTTAGTTTACCCTACGGAGTTGCAATCGGAGTGGCCGTTTCCATCCTGGTGGTTATTTTCAAGACGCAGTTGTGAGTAAACTCTATTTCATTCTGACTGTATTTGGATCAAAATTAACCAACATACTGTAGACAAAGAGATATGAGAAACTGTCATGTCTCTTACAGTCGTAATGGTTCCTCAATGGTGCAGATTGTAGATACAGATATCTACAAAAACCCCAAGTTGTACAACAAGGTAAGAAAAGTTTATTTTTTTCTCTACTTTTCTCATCACGCTTGAGTTCCATCTCAATATTCTGTAATCCCTCCACAGGGCATATCAATAACTGGCGTGAAAATAGTAAACTATTGCTCACCGCTGTATTTTGCAAATGCAGAGATATTTCGCCGGAAGGTCATCAAAAAGGTAATGTGAACAAATAAACTGCATTGCTGCCACTCAAGGTGAGCCAAGTTTGAATGAATGTGTTGTTTATTTTAGTGTGTTTGATTCTAGACCGGGTTTGACCCTGGCAAACTTATCTTGGCCAGGAGGAAGTTCTTAGAGAAAGAACAGAGGGAAAAGGCAAAAGAGGAAAAGAAGGACAAAGAGACAAGAAGGAGGAAACCAAGCTCTTTGGTTACCATGAGGGCTCAGGTGGGATATGACACATAACTGAAGCATGTTTTACTCAAAGTTTATAGTTCAGTTTCTCTGATATGAAACCCACAACCTTTTCTATATACCTATCTGTACATATTTCCTCTAAATCTAGACCATATCTCAGCTTGAACTACAAAATGACTTTGATATGAACGATGGCGGTGCCAGTAAAGCTGAACCTCCCACCAGCTATGTCAACTTCCACTGTAGTGACATTGAACAGGGCGGGCAGACTCAGGACCAAGAGCCACAAAGTCCCCCTGATGTCACACTGGAGTCCCAGCCTGTTCCCTTCCACACCCTCATCTTGGACTTGGCAGGGGTTTGCTTCATAGACCTTATGGGCATCAAAGTACTGATAAAGGTTATGAGCTACTTTCTAATGCTGTTATTTATGGTTAGATGTATGCAAATGTATGTGCCTCTTAAACAAGCTTCTTTTTTTCCCCCTCCACAGATGAACTCAAGCTACTCAATGTTAGGCATTAAATTATACCTGGCCAATGTTCAAGGTAAAATCTTAAAAACTTTGCAGTTCAACAATCCCTTATATGCTTTAAGGACACAAGGACAAACAAAGTAGGAATGCGAGTCATATAGACATGTCCCTCGGTGCCTGCGTTTACATTTCACAGTGAGATAATATTGTGATCCACAGTAATTTGGTGGGATTGATTACCTTTAAACCTCAAATTACTCTTCTTGTCTGGGAAAAAGCATTGAATTTTTATTTCATTCAGTGCCACATTTCACAGTGTCTCTGAGTGATATTTGTTGTCTTAACTGCCTGCAGCCCAGGTGTACGAAGAACTGGAAGATGGAGGTGCTTTTGATGATGGCAATATTGCCCGCAGTAATCTTTTCCTTTCGGTCCATGATGCGATTCTCTTTGCTCAGCAGACATCTGGGGACAGAGGGGCTTCGTCAAAGGTAGGCTGCATAATATAACCTTATCGTACTAATCCATTTCATAGTATTACAAACACCAGCTGTTTAAAGTTTCTACTGTTGTTAGGGATTTATGGAGAGATTTAGAAGGGTAGAAAACAAGTTTTATTTCCTGAGTAATAAATTCCTCTTTCTAGAATAGCTTTTGTCATTTTATCTTGTTAAACAAGGGTAAGTAAATATCATACAGGCTATTGAGGAGAGTAAATGCCAATAACAAAGTTTCACCAAGGTCAAGCTGCATGCCGTATGCCGTGCGCTTGATTTAGTCCTTTAATATGTCCTTTACATCTGGAGTAAAGTCATATCTGTGTTTATAATGTCACATTGTGTGCATGTTTGTTTGACTAAATATTTGCATTCACTTTTTGGCTGCAGGGAGAGAAAACAAGACAGGAACTTGCCTTTAATATTAATGAGGACAAGGATCTGGAACAGGTATACACTACTTTTCCTCACACAAACTGAAACAAAATAACAGTGTTGCCTATTTATTTTTATTCACCGTGAAAATGTTCTATATCTAATAGTGGTTTTACTCTCACAGGAAATGTTTTAGGGACCAGTCATTCTGCTGGAGAAGCAGAAGAAACATGATGGAAATGATATGAAATAAGACAACAATCCCCTCTGTGTCTGTAATTTACAAAACAATACCCTTGCCTACTTTTTTGTATAATTTTTGCAGACTATCAATTATCCCATAAAAACATGTTACTTCGAGGTTTGGTGTTGTAATCAGCACTTGACACTATTGACAGAGGGTAGCACAAACCTGCACAAGACACCCCAACAGCAAGTAAACACTGAGCAGATAATGAGGTCACACTGAGACTGTTCGCCCACCCTGCACAATAAGTGTGGAGTGAACCTGCTGACTGCGCAGTCATACAGAAGTGGTCCTGTAATTAACTGAGAGTGTGCATGGCCACAGCTGTGAGGTACAGCCAGCTGAGCACTGTGGCGAAGTCCCTAAAGAGGCAAGACACAGAGAAGGGCTAAACAGAAAAGAAGAGAAAGATACACAGCATCAGCAGTTTTACAGAGCTTTGTCTTGCAAGGTCTATTAGAGCATGATTTCAGCCATTTCCTATAAGGCCCTGACAAAAATAACAATTCTAATTGTAGCCAGCCGAGCCAACTGGAGAGTGATTATAACAAAGTGAATTAAGTTGGCCAACTAACTTGTGTTTATGTAGCAGGTACTCAAAGGCCTGTGGTGTCTAGCCTCGCAGCAAGCTGACAATGGTGTTGGTATGCCTGTGATGCATGAATGGATTTATGAAGCTATTAAGAAATCATCCTAAGGTATTCTGGCACACATCTGCTCCTCTGCTTTCCTTCCTCTCTGCAGCAAATTGGCACCACAAGTGATTACAAGGTTTCTGTGGCCATCAGCTTTAATTTGGAGCTCAGGGAAAGTCTCTCATCACTTAATGTGTGCGTGTGTCCGCTTAATTTCCTCACCTGCAGTTCTTCCCCTCGTTTTGTCTTTGTTTTCAGATCTGCCGGCTTGTGCCTGAATCACTTAGGCTTTAATTAGGTAAATATGCCATTAGATCCTGTTGTGTATTATTTGTTTTTTAATATTTGATGAAATAAGGAATAGACCGTGATTGTTAAATATTCCATTCTATGCATTGTACATAAAAAGAATGTGCCGAAATGTTTTTTGTCAGAAGCTGTAATACAGGGTTGGACATAATAAAGCACTTCTGATTTTTGTGGTTGTAGTGCCATGCTTCCTGGGATTTTTTTTAGATTATTGAAGAACATTTTCAACACCAGCAGCTCTTCAATCAGGGTTATTGTAGTTACAGTTTAAGTAAAAAAAAAAGATATAATGACTTTGAAGTATGTGGGACTTTTAATAAACTATGGTTTTGTAACTGAATCTTAAATGCTGCATCAGATGATGGGTTACATATAGCTGTTAGTTTAGATATGTTTTCAGACAGGAAACAGCCACAGTAAATCCACAAATCGGGCAGGGGAGGCGAACTTGCGGCTCTCAAGCCTCATGCTCTTGTCTTCTTTTTTAAAATTTTACATTTTTTTTGACGTATTAAAATGCGTTTGGATATGATATGATACAGATTTACAACACTTAATGTGATAACAGTAACAACTCAGTGACAATCGAGAAATCTCCCACATTTCATGAAGGTAACACAACTGTAAACACAACGGCCGGTGCGCTTCAGCTAAGCTAACGCAAACTGACTGGAGCCTGATGGTCGGACACACGAAAAGCTAAGCGAAAATATGAGGAGGAAAAAAGGATATTTATTTCTGAATAGGAGGAATGGTATTTCTTCAAAGGAAGAAATAGGAGACCATTTTGTCTACTTTGCCAAACTTCACTGTGTCACTTCAATGCCTCAAACTTGGAGCGACTTTGGATGAGTCTAATGATGTTCATCATTTATAAGGTCTGTGTCAGAGGACTGTACAATTAAAGAGGATTTACTTGACATTTTGTCATCGACCTGAAAGAAACATTCATAATTGTTGTTGGAAAAAGCGAATTTGCAATGATCAAAATTAACCGCAATACCTACAGCAGCTATATTAGGATCTGCAAAATGGCCTTGGAGGACTGTGTGTTTGGAGGACGGTTTCCTGGATTTTTGGACATTTCCACTGCATCATCCATCAAGAGCAGCACCTTGTGTCCAAGAAGCTAAAATGGAACACGTAATGACCCCTGTGCTAGAAATAGTTAATTTTATTCCCACTCATGCTCTGAATCACAGACAGTTCCACAGATTAACTGTGGATCTTAATGAAGACCTTCCCTCTGTCCTGCATCTCCACTGCTCTGTCAGACGGCTGTCGAGAGGTAACATGTTTTCTCCTTTCTGGTTTTTTTTTTAACTTTTGAAACCTGAAATGTGTTGGAACCACAGAGTTTCGGAGAACTGTGCCATGCAGACAGATATCCCAATGTAAATCAGGCTGCACTCAAACTAGTGACAATGTTTGGAGGGTTGTTTTGAGTTGCCACAACTGAGAACAAGCCAGGATTAAAAACAACTGTGGAAAACACAGACTGCCAGGTGTTCCACTAAGGTAAAAAAAAAAAAAGAACTTTTAAAAACTGTATTTTAGCAAGCAACGTGTTATGTATTTAACCTGTAAATCACTGCTGATGGGTAGGAATCCATATCTTGTGTTACCATGGTGTTGGGTTTAACGTGGATCTTTAAACTAAACTGGTTCACCACCCCTGCTTTATGGTGTGTGTTGTCAATAACTTCACTAAAGATCTCTTTGGAATTATCCAAACAAGATTAGAACTATCACAGTTTAGACCAACAAGCAACGTAAGGAAGATAATAACATCACATAATATGTTTATACTCTCATAAGCCTCATAATCAAACTCACCCATGTAGAGGAAACACTCATTTCAACATCAAACTCCATTCTTTTTATTTAGAGCTGTGTCCAGTGGTGAAAACACAAACAGAGCTTCTAGCTTTATCACTTTGTCAGTTTCTTTATCTCCAAAATTATTTCTTAGAGTCTCTTCCCATCTGGTCACTTTCTGACACTTTGGTTAAAGGCCTTAATTTTCTTCATCACAGAAGGGTGACTCACTACTCCCTCTAGTGGTCACATATACCCCTCAGCTCATGGGTGTGAATACATATTGCATTGGCATAACTTCATTGCTCTTTATTATCAACACCAAATGTATACATTTAAATACTAGGTGTAATAACTTTTCCTTCAACTGAAATCTATGACCTCTATACCTTCACCCATTACATTTAAGGTTATGATGTTACTTTTTCTGTATCTATATTTAATATAGGTTTTGCCCTATTTTGCTATTAAACGTGCCCATTTTGATACTGTGCTACCTAATTACCTCTTATCAGTGATCCCGTTGGTAGAATGAAGACCAACCTTTCTGGAGGTCAAATAGTGATTACAATGAATTATGAAATGCTTGTAGCTAAATCCTTTCTGAAATGAGATACTGTTATAATGGACTAGCTTCTCAGTCTCTGTAATTGCAAGTTCAAATAAAAATTAATTTTACACTCCTTGCACCTCCACTGACCATGATGGTTTAATTAACAAGGTCCCTTTTAGAAATTTAAGACGGAGAGATTTATGTATTAAATTTGTTTACACGCTCACTGGTTTCATATTATTGAGACTAATTGCGTGGTGTCAGAGGGTATCTCACCATTGAGTCATGGGACCTTGTCATTTACCGCTCGCCTACTTTTATGAAGAGCCGTTCGCGAAGAAAATATTCAGCTCTGACCTTTTTGGAATCAACATTTAAACTTGCAGCACTTTTTTTTTAAAGAGGCAGGGAGCCAGATTTTATTAAAAGACTGTTCCTCAAATAGGCTTATGAATGTAATCTGAGGGAATGAGGACGCTAGAGCAACCAAAACCAATTTGGAGATTTAAATAATGGCTGGATGACATTGATCAAGCGACAGCAGTTGGTGCTTTGCATATGCATTTTATAGACCAATGTTAGGGAATCTATACTGCTTCATTAACAAATCAGCTTACAGCCAGGGAATCATAAATCTTGAAAGTGCAATGTCAGCAAATTGCACTGTCTTTGGACAAGGTTTGTTTACAGACTTGCTGAGGGCAAATCTGACCACTGATAGCTGGTATTAATTAATGCTGCATATTGTCTTGCACCAGTAGCTCAGCGGCGATTAAATGCACCAACAATGGAAAGCGTTGTGTGATTAATTAAGGCATAAAATTAGTGAGTCTGCCTCTGACGGGAGGATGGTTAATTATTTATAGTTAAATTAAGCCACAACCCCATGTCTGATGGAAAATAATGCACAACCTGCTTGCCATTTTTGTTTTTCTCTCTGGTAACTTGTAGCTGTAATGAGTTGTTTCATTTCATGGTACCGTTATTACATTGAAAGTAATCACACTGTTAATTATTTCAAAAGACACTGACCTTTATGGAATTATACAAACAGATGGGTTTGAAATCGAGGCTGCACAAAACCCCAAAGGCACCTAAACGTTTGGCGAAGGAAGGCATTCATTTAAATAATATCCGAAATCAATCCAAAGAAATTACATGAAAAGAGTAAAGTGCTGGAAAGATAAACATTATTGATCTCCCTGTTAAATTTGGCATCAAGACATAGATGGATTCACAGCTATCATGTTGGACAGATACGCATGTGAGTGTCATCACTGCGGTGTTTTATCTCCCCGTCAACTCATTAAATAGAACGGCAGGTAATGTTTGCTCTTCTGTCTTCTTATTAGATAAAAACTGCAGTGTGATGAGTACAGATACCAGCTTCTTACTGAGCCGTTCAGTATCAGCAGGGAAATTAGACAAGACAATGCAAAACAACCCAGTGTGGTGCAACGCTAAGGGAACTCATTAGAACACTCCAGTATGGGAAGAAGCCACATGATGCTTTGCAGCATGTCATCAGGGGCGTTGTGAGTGTTATTACACAATCATAATTTGATAGCTTGTGCACAATTACTTCATTAATTTTTGAGAATCTTGCATGATAAATTTACAGATTTTAAATGAGGAAAAGCTTTGTGAATTTGGTGGCTACAGTTTCTTTAAGAGGATACACTGTATACTTGTGATTTGAATGATTATTTTAGGCAGAAACAATATTGCATGTTGCCTGATTATTCCTATGTGCTCATTTATTTACCAAGGACTTCATGTGAATTGATTGCATGCCTGGAAACAACTGTGCATCCAGGCCTTTGAGCAAACACTGTTCAGAATACAACCGCTTTGTTTAGAAAGATAATTAGTTAAATGCACAGCAATGTTAACCGACTGCATAAAAGGCACACTTAAAGAAATGAGGTATTACCAGTATGTCTGAGCTGACACCTCAGTTAGATCTTAAATACAAAGATAAGCCGTGTCAATGTGACTGTAAATGCCATGCAAAGCAGGTTGAGACCATTAACTCCACAAGCATTAGGGAAATTGCCCTTTTCTTGAACTGCAGAATCATTAACACAAACATTTGCAAATTAGCTTTCCACTGGACGTGACATAAAAGTGGCCCATACAGCCTCCATATGCTGTAATACTCATTAACCTCTACTACATTGCTAACAAACTGAAAATAAGGAAAAACAAAGAGGAGAAAAAAAAATGCTTTAAGTTGCAGTTCCATCGGTTTTTCATTAGAAATGAAGTTCATGGCAGTTTTGTTTGCTCTCTTGTTGTCTAACGTCCCCTGGGTATATCTGTCTATTTCTGGTGCAGAGGAAACACACCTTCATGAAGCCCAGAGGAAAAACTCTTGCTTTTATCTCAGTGACTAGACAAGGCAGGCAGCCATTATCCAGAGCTCTATATCACTTTTGTTTATTTATCTATCACAGCTTACTTTAATCATAAAGACTTAACTCTGATGGTGATTTATTAATGCTAAATAAGAAGTAAATTAAAATCAGTCATGGAATTCATGAAGATTGACAAGGTGCTTATTGTCTCCAATCCAAACAGTGTTGTCATGATATTAAACCAAGGTACAGAAATAAAATAAAACAAGATATTGATCGCCTCCTTGCTTCTTTTTGGATGAAATTGGATTCAATTTAATCTGAACAGGGGCTTAAAAATTGTCTTCCACAAACATATGAGTTGGGCACAAAAGTATCTAAGACATTCCACACACGACGTTGGTCATTCCACGTCACATGCTTAGACTTACGAGCCATTCTCCATCACTATGACAGCAGCACTTCTTTGTAATTTACTGTAACCGCTCTCTGAAAAACATCTGTCTAACAGAACCACATTATGGCCATTTACTCATCTGTCTGTTGCATTTTAATTGACTGGAAATGCAAATATTCTAACAGTAAGTACATGTTCACAGCAGGTCTCAGGGCTGTCAAAATAACATTTAATGCTATATGGCTTCTGATAAATGTTTGAAGGTGTTTATATGAAAATTAAAATCCAAGAAATGTGTTTCAGCAAATATGAAGAAATAAGTCATAATTACCCAAGTGGAAAGCTTTACTTTAAAATCATCAGCTTTGATTAAGCAACATGTAATTTTTCATTATTTACTACTATTACAAAACATTTATAATTTCTCTCAATGAAGGTTGTCAAACAGTTCCAATGGCATTTCAGTAATTATGTTGATTATCTGATGCAATGGCCTGTAATGACCTCAGGATGGCACTGTGGCTTTATCTGTAAACCCACAAACCCACTCTGGTCTGATCAGCAGTGAAAACTTTGAAGAAGTCTCAGATTCCCCAAAGGAAACCATGAAAGACAAAGTTGTGAAAGCTGTAGCTGCGGCGATTAAAAAAAAAGTATGACTTTAAAAGAGCTGGTGTTGTGATCTTGTTTCTTGTGATCCATACATATTGAGCAAAGGGAGAGTGATGGTTGAGTGGGGACTGCTGCACCTCAGTGGCCCTGCAGATGAATGAAGATGCAAATGGTGGGAGGGGGAAGTTAAAGCCTTTAGTGACACTAAAGCACACCCCAGAGGCTGTGGTGCAGAACGTTCAGCTCCAGCACATCAAGGACACAGCCCCTCTGTCTGAGCGTCCCCTTGGCACGCATCACATCCCGTCCATCTACATTTTCATCCAGACAAAACACTTGACTCCTTATGCCGTGCTGAGCCAATGATAAGAGACAGATGTGCCCTCCTCAGAGAATCCAGTCTGATAAGCTGCTGCTCCTCAAACTATTAAATAACCCAGAGAAACCACCAGAATAAAAAAAAACAAAACTATTTTACATGAGAATGGTCATGCCTGGAAACCGTACCCTCACACGTTGGCTGTGCCGAGGCTGTAAATGTCAATTTCATGTCAGATTCTTTCTCTATTCATCCATGACGTCTGTGATTGCTTCATCCCTTTGCATGAGAATGGCTTGAAATAAACGTCGGCCTATTCTTGTGCTCAGGCTCCTGTAAATGAAATGCATCTTAAAGGACTCGGCCCAGTCACATGATCACAAGCTGCGCCTCACAGAATATGAAATTGTGCACTGTACTGTGTATTTCTAAAGTTATGCAGTGTCTCAGCAGACCTGGGGTGTTTCCATTACCTAGTTTTCTTTATTCACTAAAAGCAGCTACCTAGTGGGACCATGGCTATACTATGGAGTGTCACAACCGTGATGTAAGCCCCATGTGGCACGTTGTTTCTCTGAGTCATTCAGGCATACACTACTCTGGCTTTCTTCTCCACTGGTTACAGAATTACAGGTGAGCCCACAGCAGGTGAACCTGTCATAGTCAGCACCTGCAGGATCCTAACAGCCAGCAGGGGAAAACTGAAGGACAGAGGAAGTTTTGTCACGAAGAGTTCTGCTGTACCACCTGGAGAGCTCAGTGATGAAGGTGAAACACAGTGTTGCATGTGAGAAAAAGAAATTAGTACAAAATGACATTAAATGACAAAATCACTTTAAATACCAGGCCAAATATCTTTGGTATTTACATTTAATTTAACCCCCCCCTTCCAAATAAACATGTGACATTTTGACAAACTGCAGTAATGTTACAAGTATTACCTTAAGTACTTAATATGAATGAGGTTGGTATCTGAGTCAGGCCTTTATTACTGATTTCCTCTGTTTGATAAGAAGAATGGTCATATTTAGCATGAAACCTAGTTTGAATCCACTCCCTTTTGTGATGTTAAAAACACTGCAATGCACTTTTCTACGAATACAGCTCTTTCCTTTTTGTTTCAAAATAAAAGTCCAGTAATATTTAATTGGATAAAACAATTCGGCTTTTATTATGTAGTATTATTTACACCGAGAGACACACACCTACAGTGAGTCCAATCAGACACTATCTATCTATCTATCTATCTATCTATCTATCTATCTATCTATCTATCTATCTATCTATCTATCTATCTATC
>JAPQRQ010000026.1:8807333-8833521 GCA_037367365.1 Apogon talboti | reverse complement strand
ACTGTTCATGCAGAGGTGGACCTTACAGACCCTGTAGACCACATTGGACCTGAGATTGTTGCCTCACTGTCCTCACTTTAACTGTTGCTGTCACTGTCTTGTAATGTATATGGAAATGACCAAAAATAGTCACTTGCTCGATAAAGGGTTAAGAATAGCTATTTTGGATAAGATTAAGAAGCCTTAGTGTTAAGCTGCAGCTCCTAGCGATTGTGTTTACAACATTTCTTTATTGATGCTGCTAAAACAATATATAAACATCAAACACAGAGTTACAAAAAAATAGTCTACAAAGTCTGCTCCCATTTAAAACAAGCTCTGCTGAGTAGATGTGTTTCCTGCTGGTTTACAGCTAATGGCAGTTTTTTTTTTTTTGTTTTTTTTTTTGTAATTAGAATAGGCCAGTTTTGCTTTATACACAAACACAGCCTTTCTTAGCATAATGTGTTTTGTCAAACATTTGAAAACCTGCTTCCAGATCAGCTTCTGTGTTTTTTGTTTTTTTTTGTGGCAGTTTATTTCAGTGGCAGACACACCTCAAAGCTGACAGGCTGGTCAACGGTGCATTCAAAAGGTCTAAAAGCCTGCAACGCGAATGAACAAGCAGGGTTACTAGTAAGAAACACATACATTCAGGGATGTTTTGGGCTGAGCACTGACCCATAGGAAGCGCTCCGTTGAATGAAAAGGTGCTGTATTTCAGCACTATACTCCCCCAAGGCTGCGAGTGGTGTGAAGACTGTTGAAACACGTCACTGTAAGGAATTTGAGCTTCTATCAGGTACACTGCATTCACATTTGTGGAGAGCCTCTGGGAACCATGTGCTAGTGTAAAAATGGCCCCACTGTGACTTTCTGTACATGGGTGAAACACTGTAATGTTATATGATTATTCTACATACTCCCACTTGTCACATACTGATGCACAGTACCACTGTCATTTTTTTGAAGCACAGGATAGGCAGGTTTTTTATTTTATTTAATTTATTTTTATATCCAAACAAGTTTAGACACAAAAAATTAGTTGATTTGGGTTTGAAAAAAAAAAGGTTGGAGCTGGGAATAAAAAAACATAAACAGGATATGATCCCTGGTCTCTGTAATCTTATCATAATCGGTGTTTTGCCATAATGACCTCAACACTCCTCATAATTGTGTTGCCTTTAACTAGATTACCTGTCCCATGTCATGAATTTCCAAAGGTTAATGACTTACACTGACTTTGGGTAGGGATGCACAGTTAATCAAATTACCATTGTAGGCATGTATAAGCCTCTGCTGGACGAAAAAAAGAAACAATAATAATTTAGATTCATTGACACAGTCGAAAGAGGTATTAGAAGATGTATTGGAAAAAGTCAAGAAAACAAGTTAAAGCTTCTTTTTTTTGTGCTTTTTAAGCTCTTGTTTTTTAAGCTTTTGTTTTTTTGTATACTTGTTACATTTCTAAATGAGCAGTCTGCATTTTCTTTCATGAGCACTCATGTTGAATGACATCACAATCACATTGCCATTTGCAATCACAATATTGACCACAATTATTGCTAAATGACTTTTTCGCCAAATAATGAGTTCTACTATTGTGATACCCCAGGCATCAAAACAGACACCATAGGAACATAAAAGAGCGACATTCTATGATTACTGAGAAATAGGAACAGAACTGATTATTTAACAATATTATTAGCACTACTAAGTAGACTGATTAGAACCCAAATTATTTCCTTACTTTGCACATAGTGTGTTTATTTAACCTATTAATCTTCTGGGATATTTGTTTCCAGTGGGAGTTATTTACCGTAACACAAAACAATTGGAGTAGCCAGTAGCAGAAGATTCATTCATATAAAACCAAGTTATGATCTGAAAACAGTAAAGGTAAGACAGAATTTGCTCTCCTTTGGCTTGTTCAGTGAGTTGTAGCGGTAGAGAATAATACTTGTATGGTTGGATCTACTTAGTGTTAACTTAGCAGTGCAGAGTTTGTTGCATTGGTCTGTTGTTTTATGAAATTATTCATAACATACACTGGTCTTGGACTTGTTTGAGTTGTATTCTGTTGTCTGACAAGTGGTTTTTGTTGAGCTTTTAGCTAACGTTCTTCTGATTCCGTGGATAAAAAGCATGTGTATATTATTACAAGCATCTAGCATTACCATGGCAACACAGACAGAGGTACAGCTGCTTCTACTGCTGGGGGCAACCGGGTTTAAGAGGGTTGTTGTTATTGTTGTTGTGATGCTTGTGTTGGAGTATGTATTGTGGGTTGGGCATCTCTTTACATTAGCCGAAAAAAGGCACTGAACAACTCCAGACTAAGTGCAAAAATCCAAACCTTTTACATAGAAATAAGTATTCTGTGGCTTTTATCATAGATGTTAGACACTGTTTGCTTAGTAATGGAGTTGACAAACAATCGGCTCTCAGCAGCAAACAGTCTCCAACATAAATTATATGTAAGCACACATTTGACAACATATGTGACAATTGCTCAACACCGACATATAAATATTACAAAAGCACATCCTGACTATGCATACGCCCACTATTTATTCATGTGCTCGTCATGCTATTACATTATGAGCCTGTTTTACTGTAGCTTGTCATCTATGCTTCATATTTACATTATGCTCCTCATTAAGAGTGTCGTATGTTCTCGGTTGAAAACTCAAGACAACATAATAAACCCCATGAATAATGAAACAAAAGTGCTTTTCTTTTTCAAATGATGGTATTTGCTTCAGAGGCTTTTGACATTTACAGCAATTTAAATGTTTCTCTGTGAGATTCCTGGGTGTTGGCCTTGTCTACAGGCTCTTAGCCCAAGGCCACCTCGAGGTTGCCTCTCTTCCGTGATAACCCCCTCATCTCTCCCTCTCTACGACGCTTCATTGGCTGATTCTGTTCTGACTTGCCTGAGCAGGAATGCACCTAGCTTCTAATGCACTTTTATGTTCAAGCAAATTGACAATGAGGAGTGCCATCATTTTGTAGCATAAATATTTCATTCCCCATTTGGATGTAGATTCGAGCTGTCACACACAGAATACAAATGGGCTGTCGCTCCTGTGGAAAATAATGGAGACCCAGCGTGAATATGGTTTATGTGAGTTCAAGACGAATACAGTGTAATGTGATTGGGTCTTATTTAGAAGTGCTGACACACAGAAAAAAACAAAACAGTAAAACTCAATAAAAAAAAAAAGTGTCAATAATATCAGCTGTTCAAGCCAGAATCTGCTATAATCTTACTGTCCAACATATACTTTTGTGTTCATCATCAGTAAATATGATATATTTACTGGCTGCAGGATATTGTATTGTATTGTTGGATAGGGACAAATGAAATTCAATATGCATAGCTCATAGTGTGGTGAAGTTTTATAATAGAGTTTTAATGCACCAAACTTAAGAGCTAGTAGTATTGGTTCATTAATGTTTCTGTTTTAATGGGATTTGAAATGTAGAAGTGTAGAATATCTCCAGTAATTAACCAGTGAGTAATTTGCAGCTAAATCTAATCCTTTTCGAAATGACCTTAGATATTTGACTGTTGTTAATATCTTGACTGTCACGCTGAAAATTAAATACTGGCATACATACTCCTACATGAACTGAATCCATCTCTTTGATAAACTTTACTGTCAATGACAATAGAAGCTGCAGAGTAGGGGTCCCCACTGCCTTTCAGCGTGCTACCTCTGATTGGCTGCACCTAATAAACCTTTAAAATTGCCTTTAAAATGTAGCACAGGATGCAAAGTCGCTTTCCGAAATGAATGCGCTGCGGTTATAAGGTGCTGGATAATTCTTCCATTCATGTGTGAGACAGGGGGTCTGTCAGTACCCCGTGTTTATGTACTTCTCTCACTGACATGGTGTAATGGAACGTGCAGTAATAACAGTGGAGGGATGGCATCGCAGCGGGAATTATTGAAAAGGCTTCCTTCTCTTGCAACGTCGGGCCTTATTTGAATATTACTTGAGCATGAATGGCTGGTAGGTGCCATTATCGCAGCGCATGACACCACAAGCCCCAAAGGAGTTCTCCTCTCTTGTGTCCGAACCATCAGGAAAACACATCATGTCTTGTTGCCATGGGGATTAAACACATTAAATTGTGATAACACAATGTTTCATTATGCTTGGCTGCATTCACAGTGTTCTTCAGAATCTGCAACATTTTTCTCTGCCAAATGTGTTTCTTCTTGTTGAGAGCTCCAATACAAAAGCCCCACAAACACTCCCACTTTTTTTATTATGGTGCACTGCAGCCACACCAGTGAATAAGTCTGGGCTTGTTTTCCGTTCAGAATACCTGTCTGGTTTTTTCACTAAGCCTCTACTTCTATAGAAACTGGGGACATTCCAGCTGGCTGGAGGTGCTGATTAATCCTCGTTTGTTTTCAATGAGACTCTATGGGCTTCTGTGTCTGTGTTGTGGGAGGGAACCGGGGGCAGGCGTACTTGAGAGGTCAACACTCATCTATTGACAAAAGTGAGACAGACATGACCAACAGCCTTTGATTAGCTAGTCCATTAGTTAACCTGGTCACACAACAGATCAGACATGGAGCACCTGGGTCAAATATCAGCCTGGTGGAACGACTTTTTCCACAGAGGTTGATGGCGATTACGTGCGATGATTCAGACTTCTCTGCATTTGCCAGAGCGTGTGTCTGCTTTATACTTTATATGGTGAACCAATTAGTACAGAAAAATATCTAATAGTAATGTCTATCTAATATTAATGTTCAGGTTTAATATTCAAGTCGGCTGCAGCTCCAAACCTGGATTCCCAGCTAATACAATAAACTGAAGGTCATTTCAGGTGCATTTTCTGAATTCATGTTTTCAAATACACAGATTCACTCATGGATTGATTTTTTTTCCTCTCCAGCTAACCTCAGAGCACAAGGTTTGGGTACCTTGATGCAGAAAGTCAATACGTTGTCTTACGGGACTGAAAGGGGTCACTGGGAGGCAATCTAGATTCCTCAGCTTCTGCAGGGAAATGGTAATCCAGAGACAAAACAATAAACAGAAAAAGTGAGGTGAGTAAGGTGTGACAGTGGACACCACAGTAGCTGTCTCTTTGCAGTTTAAAGGTTATTTGGTCAAACCCCGTGTGCGGCAGGCACCAGGCTACGCCAGGAGTACGATGGTCTGTTCCTGCTGAAAACGGCTTTCTCTAAACACATCAACAGCCTTTAGGGCGGTCTTTCAGCCAAATGCCAGACTTTATTTCTTTTAATGACGGAAATGCACAGCATGTGGGTTCTAGCTGGCAAAATACATGAATAAATGTCAACAATTATCTCCATGCCAGAGTTCTTCTTTTTGTATCTTAACGTTTACTGTCGCATAGATAAGCTGTCTTTATTGTTGATGAACTTTCAACCCCTTTCTTCAGAGATGCCTATCGGGCTTCTTAGACAGACATAAAAACTTGTTTGAACGTTTGACCAGATATAGATAGTGTAGGAGCAGTGCTGGATATGTCTTTCTTAAATTTTAATTGAATAATCACACATAGTTTCAGTGAAATGCGGAGGAGGTGTGATTGTGTAGAGATACCCCTCTGTTTTTTTTGTTTTGTTTTTTTTACTGGCTTCAGTGAATATAAGCAGAGGAGTTCACAACACTGTTCTTAACTATACAGTACAATACCACATAAAGATATTTAAAGCTTCTACATAAACTAGCATGAAAATATCATGTGGGGAATTGGTATTGTTGAATTCATAGATGTGTGAAAATGGCAAATTTTACGCCCACTTCTTTAGTGCTCAGTGGCATCATGACCAACACATATTAGGTTTTAGCATGATATACTCTACTTTAATGAAAATGGATCATTTTTTCTTGAACAGATGAAAACTAGTTGGAAGTTCACATATTATTTTAATTTAATAATCACAATGTGCACAAATTTGGTGCAGTTAGAGTACGTAATAGTAAAATTTTGTAAAAATGTTGTATTCTTCTTGTATATTCAGTCCACAGGTTAGCAGCAGCTACAAAGTTGTAACAAAAAAACACGTGTTCTGCCAATCCATAGCTCCTATTCTGGAGGATGTAGACACTTTTTATGCTAAAGAAATTGAGGCCAGCCCTTGTGGAGTTAAGTTTGAGTCTTCTAGTGTCATTTCTATACAGAGTTACAGGATTATTCACAATGAGCCTGCAAGAGAACATTTGTGGTAACACCAAATTTTTAGTGGTGTTACCACTAAGAGGAGATAATCCTTCAATTTACAAGGCCAAGAATACTCTGTGAAGTCTCATAATTTAATAATGTGACGATATCTGTCTCACAGCAACATTCTTCTACTTGTTGTATTTGTTATTTATCACTTAGTTACCTGTACTAATTGAAAGAATGAAATGTTTTGCAATTACAAATCATCAAATGCTCTGCAAACACTAATTCCTGGCACTAGTGTTTAAGGCACACAACACGTAACTGTATTTACTATAATTTAATAGCAGTTCTCACTGTTATCTTTTTTGTATCTCTGCCATTTCTGCTTTCTGTCGCCTGTTAAATTGAGCCAAAATATCTAAAAAAGAATAAATTAACAATAATGAACACGTTTAAAAAGATCCAAAATGCCTGTTTAAAACTGTCAGGCTTATAAGTTTCTTGAGAACTATGTTTGGCATCTGTGGAATTATTTGACTCTTATTTCAGGTTATTTTTCTTCCAACAACTCAGCAGGTTTTCTTCACATCATCATCCAAAATGAGATCAAATGCTTCAGTCATATTGTGTCACTTGCTCCCTGCTGTGTGAGTAGAATGAAGCTAGAAGTCTTATTTATAGATCAAAGCTATAAAAAACGATCAGGTGATAATGCTGTGTTTGTTCTTGTGTGTAACAAAAGTGATCTCTTTTTCCTCTAATGTTCAGTTCCCATGGGCAGGAGGAGTGAATTGCTTTAAAAGTGTGAGTTTTTGTGAATGTTTTATACAGAATTTTTTTGAAAGTGTAAGTGTGGAGCATGTGGGTATGTGCAAATGAGATGGAGAGTTTGCAGGTGTGTTGGTACATCTGTGCATGCATGGGTAGATTCACTGGTCTGCATTAAATACTAATATTTCCTATGCTTATAACTAATACTGGAATATTTGCTTTGAATGATACCTCGACATTGGTACAGTCGGGTCATTCATTGAGTTTGAGAACACACCAGAAAATATAACCTTTAGAAAGTTTTGATAGTAGTGTCAAGCTGTTTAATGATATTGAATGAAAGAAAAACAGTTGTTAGCAACACAAAGACAACCCTAGATAGTAACAACAGACAGAAGGTCATTGATATTTATCCCAGAAACAGTTCCTACAGCTTAATATTTCTAGATGTCATTGGCTCTAAATTGGGAGTTTGTAATCTGGCATTGGTTATTTTCTAGCCTCTGCTTATCTGAATAGAACATGAGGAGCAAAATGAGTTTCTGACTTTTGAAAATAAGAGCCACAGCCGCCGGCTTTACATATTTATTTGGTAGCAAAGGTTGGATAACGCAGCTGAGAAACTAAATTATGTATCAACATCTAATGCTGATTCCTCTTCACAGGCCAAGCTCTCCAAATGAGGAGAGGGCAACAAGGAAGGCAGATGTATAGCTGTGCAAGAGCCTATTTATCCGTCTGAAGTACACAGTGATGGAATAAATAGTTCCTACTTTACATGTGGATAAGAATTATGTACTATGTTTGGGTTTTGATTGAAAGCCTTGGCATCTAATCTGTGATAAATATTCATCCCGTGGCCTTTTTTATTCAATTGTTGTGGAGCCCAGAATAAATGGATATTTTGTTGGACAGCTCCAAGATGCAGTGTAGATTCATGACATTTGGGTGTCTCTGGTGTGGGGAGGCTTTAGTCTGACCTGCAGCGAGTCAAAACCGCGCAGATTTTCATTGTCTTAAAATAAACCTGACTGGTTTTGAGCATTTATTCAGCAATAAAAGATTTATTTTACCGTCACAACTTGAAGGTTACATTTTGTCTGTCTTACTCCCTCTGCCCTCGTTCTTTTCTGCAGGTTTCAGGCAGGAATTTTCCACAAGTGTT
The DNA here is from genome assembly GCA_037367365.1 of Apogon talboti. Lineage (NCBI taxonomy): Eukaryota > Metazoa > Chordata > Actinopteri > Kurtiformes > Apogonidae > Apogon > Apogon talboti. Next base: position 8,825,440 of record JAPQRQ010000026.1, on the reverse strand, counting down.
TCTGCAGAACTGTGGAATGTTGACAGGACGGAGCACGTCCCCGGTTTATTCACTGTCTTCAGAACATAGTTGTCCTCCAGCAGCCATGCAAACTAGTGCAGACTTCTCAAATGGGCTCTGATTTAATCGGACTTTCTACCAAGTGCGTTTATATTTTGCGTAAAAATCTCTTCAGTGTTAAAATATTACATGCATTTGTTAGCGCAGAAGTCATGGTTATGGCAGTTAAGAGAACATTTTAATGGGGATATTGTAAAAAAAAAATAAAAATCACATAGGTAGAGTAAATGTGCAAATATTTTGGCAGGAAGTAAATCTTTCTACTGAAACTTGTAACATGATCTGGCTGCTGTGCGGATTGTTTTCTTAGTCTGTGATATTGGGTTTCTAAGGACAAACGGCAGACATTCTTCATGGCATGCCACAGTAGAAAGAGGAAGAAGAAACTGCAGACTGAGGTTTAGCCGAAGAACTCAGACAAAGCTCTACATGCGCTGTAGGCTGACTCACAAATGAATGTTTTGCTTTCACCTCCTCTACCTTCATCCCTCACATGCCGAAGTATCCTACTGAGGTTACTGCAGGAATTTGATGGAGCGAGGATGCCTTTATTTTTCTCTTACACGATGCTGACACAGGGCAACATGAGCTGCAGCTTTGTAAAGCTCCTCGTCCTCTGTGATCAGCTCTGGTTAAGTCACTGGACCTGCCTGCCTGTGAAACCTGATCCAGTTGTGAGATTTTCTTTGAAATAGAAAGGTAATACAGCTCGCCTGCCTGCAGCATAGATAACACTTAGGTGCTTCTTGACTCTGTCTATTATGTTGGAGTACCATCAAAATGCACCAGTGCATCACATCTCAGTGGAGGTAATGGGATCTGAGCCCCCTGATAATGGTGTACAATTTGAAACCTCATTTTGGCGGGATAGTTAAGCCTTAACACCAGCGACGCCTGACCATTATCTGCCCTCACGCTGATAAAGATTAGGAAACTTCCCTGAATTAGGCAAACATGACCACGGTGTCCTTTTAATAAGAAAAAGACTTAGTGAGGAGTCATCTTGAAGTTATCCAATTTATTCCAATGGAAAATGAAGCAAAATAAATGAGGACAAAACCAACGTCGGGAGCCAATTCACCCTAATGACCTGCAGGAGGAACATCAAGTATATGTGTTGCCTGGAAAACTGAGCGTGAAGACACACTTGTGCGCCATCTACTGAAAGCAGAAAAGTTTAGACAAGTGGGTAAAATCCACAAGAGGCCACTGTGTCCCCAGACAATAGTCACACCCCGGCCGCATTGTACCTTTAGTGTTTTGGATCCATTTAACACGTCTGTCCTGTTGAATTTTCTCCAAAAAGACAGACATAAATGAAGAAAATGCACTCTGATTCCCGCTAAAAGTGAGTGAGTAAATGCATTTGAACAACCCAAATAAATAATCTGATGTTGCTATTCAGAGCGTGCCCCTCACTCATCGTTTTTGGAAAGCCAGACAATTAAAAATCCAGACAAAACCGTTGGACAGAAGCTTATTCAAAACCTGACTGGACTTAAAATTAGAAACTCTCCCAGACTTTCCCCTACCAGCTGTTTGAAGCCTAACTACAACTTCAGGAAATTCATGGCGTGTCCATGCAGAATAAGTTTGGAGAGATGCTAAATGAGAACCCTACTCTGGCCTCTTTAATAGCGCTCAACTATTTTTTTTTTCCTTTTTGACATCTCATTTAATTTTATTTTTAACTCACCCTTATACTCATGAGAGAGCACATTGTTAAGTAGTGCTGTAGTTCCACACAAACACCAGACAGAGGCTCCTCATTATTGTCATCAAACAGGCAGCATTTTATTTATTTATTTATTTATTTATTTAACCTTTATTTGATTTAGTTGAGAACAGATTCTCATTTACAATAACAACCTGGCCAAGAGGTAGCATACAGTCTCTCCTTTCACACTGAATTGAATTAATAATAATGATAATAATAATAATAATAATAATAATAATAATAATAAAACCAAAATCCAAATAGATACTGTAACGATTAAAAGAACTCATCTGTGATGTTTCAGTTACTCCACAATGTTGCTCTGTGAAAAGTTCCTTTATAAGAAAAAGTAATTTATGTGTTTACGTTTGTAGTAATTATTGTGGGTCAGGGAGCTGTTAAATACTGTATACATTCCCAGACATTCTAAATGAGCCTGGATGAGACTATTCTACTATCTGTCTCTCTCAGCATGTAGCCTATTTTCACTTCTGATATGCTTCTTTTCTTTTTGGAACTCAGATATGGATTTTTGGAGAAATGTGCAGAAACTAGATTTTTGCAACTCTCGAAAGTTACAAATGGTTCGTGCAATATCTTTTCTCCATATGAGAGTGGGCGAGTCATGCAGAGGTATTTTCTCTAGCCGGGGGAGACACATAAAAAAGAATGTTGGCAATATTATTTCTGAAACCGAGTTGACGTTATTGCAGTTTTATGTGTCATGGGAAATCATTGTGTCCTGGGCTGCAGCAAATGATTATTGAGAGCTAATAGTGTGCGATGTTTAATATAAGGGAAAGAACAGACAAAATCACTCATAGCACCTCAGGGAATAAATTAGGGGTGAGGGAGAGTGGGAGTGTGAGGCATCTCTGCAGAGGGAGAATGTTTATTACCACCTGCCTGGCTTTGTGTTGTGTCATTACCGAGACACAAAACGACAACAAATTTGGTACTGTACAGCTGGTGGGGGTCTCTTTTCCCAGACTTTGCCGGAATGAGCAGTGTGTGTGGACCACAGTATTTACTGAAGCCAATACATCCAGCAAATATTGACCTGTGAAATGTACTGGGAAGCCATCGTGCCTACAAACTCCTGAGGCAATCTGCAGCATTCCTTCAATTTCTTTTGCCATATGTTTGACTTAACAAGTCCACTGTCCTTTTATTACACACCTCATGTTCTCTAGTGTACGAAGCCAAACAAGGATAAATTTGCTGTCTGCAAACTAGATCATACATATTTCACTTATTCTAACGCTCTGGACGTGGTCTGTAGTGTCAGGTCATTGGGTCTCCTCTACATCCCGGTCCCCAGGCAGGCAGAAGCAGATTTCTCTCTCATTGACCTTCTGCAGGGGTGACTACTGTTCGTGTGTTGTGGAGAAAAGCAGTGTGGTCTCAGGAGGCCTGCCTGAGCCTGGATGTGCTTATCAGCAAGTGGAAGAGAGAAGCTATTTTCCCCTATCCTTCAATGAAGGGCACCTGGAGGGGCTTCAGCAAAGGGCTAACTCTGATATACCGTGAGAAATAATAAATTAACTCAAAATAATATCAGACAGAATCATTTATTACATGTTTTCATGTCATACCTTATAATAAATTTGACTAATTAGTAATTACTTGTTAATTACAAATGGGCCAAATATGAGCATCACTCTAGTTTGAAAGTAGTTTTAGTTTCAAAATTTTCTCGTACTATAATAATATATAACTTATTGAATGGATAACTTTTTTTTTACTGAATAAATCATTATCATTGTGTTCAACACTTTAGTCATCACTTGTTTTATCACACTTATTTTACCTCCTTTATTCAATATACAGAGAGATACTAGAGACTTTCATCACAATTACAGCATTTCTTCTTTAGAAATGTATGAAGCTACAACTACAACACACTACAAATTAAATTAGATTAATATAATAGTTAATGAAATTGATATGTTGCAGTAAAATAAGAATATTGTTCAGTGTTGGGACCTGAAACAAAGGGACATATGTAAATTCTTACTGCTTACCTGATAATTGTACATTTCTGAACACTGTATTGCACAATGAAAAAAACTAATGTTGATTATATGCAGCATATTATTATTATTATCATTATTATTAATGCTCAAATACTTCACCACTAAGAGAAAAGAAAGAACCAATTAATAAAATGGATAGTTTTGTCTGTAACTTTTTAGTTTTACAGTCGTGCTTTCCCTCTGTTTATGTAAAGTGACTCATTTTGCACTTCAATCAATTAAATATTTATTTTTTTTAATTTTTAAATTACTTTTACACCTTATAAGTGTATAGCCTTGACATACTAAATGATAATGTGCACTTTGCTTCCATATGTATATGATAAAAGCCTCATCTATACTCTGACAGCAAATGTATTTTTAGCATTTCAAGCTTATAGTGATGTTTTTCTCATAGATGAAATGGAGATCATGACAGTACAGCAAATATAATATGTTTCATGAAATGCTATATGTATCTAGAATTTATGATTGTTATAAAAATGACTTTGGACGAGTGGAAATCTGTTTTGAGTTTTAGTGGCTTGAGTGACCCAACACTGCTCTGTATGAATCTAAAATGCTTACTCTTACTTCCTTCAGTGACTTTTGGCCCACCGCAGGCGTTGCCCGCCACATCATCTTACACTGCTAGAGGTCTCGGCAGAGCAGCAGTGAAGCGAGTGGTGATTAAGTTGGAAGGTCAGGTGGAATTGATTCTTTTCCTCCTGGTACATCCTTGCAGCACTTACAATGGAGACGAGTGCCAATTTGTTTTTGGGAGCATAGCATTATTTTTGGAGACATTCACTCTCCTCCTTGCCTTTGTTTCCCTTCTTTCTCTGGGGTTCATCTGCTCCTACTCATCCTCTGGGTTTGCCCTACTGTGGATAACTTACACTGCTGGCTACAATCAGACAGAGGGTGTTCATATGCTGGAAGAACAAGGCGAGCCCTACAGAAAAGGGCTTAATTGAGCTCAATTACTTCGATGAGCTGGGGTCTTCCAACCTAGAATGCTGTCTTCTAATGATTCATTACAGCATTAATCACCCATTTAGCTAATGGGAATAACCCTCTCTGTTTTAATAGCTACTACAAACAAAAATCTTTTGCCCTTGGTATGTAATCTGTCTCCGGCCTGTGTCGGACAAATCAATGATAAGACCACCTCACCACTTTTGAATAACTTTGAATAACTGTTCAATATGGACGCACATCATTGTTGTTTAATTTGTCACAAAAAAAACTGCTCTGTTTTATCATTACTGGTGGTGGTGGGCGACATGTATTTCATGTCATGTTGACAATATCTACGCAGCGTGAGCTTCAGTTTGACAACTTGTTCTGTTGTCTTAATGCATCATCAAGCAGTGACAGCAAGCTGTAACTGTGGATGGCGCTTTTTGTTTTGACAGAGCTGACAGACACAAAATTGACAGCACACACAGCTCCCATCAGTTACAAAGCCACCAACACTGTCTACATGTTTACTGAGCTGAGCTGATTCAAAGACACCTGAAGTCTATCAAAAAAGATTCACAAAAATAGGATGCATTATCATAGATATATTGGTCTTTTAAAAGTTATATCACAGTTACTATAGCAGAATATGTCTCAAATACTAAAATATGTAAATTCACTGTCTAAAATATAATAGCATTTAGTGAATGCCCCTCAGCTCATTCTTTATGGTGGATGCTAGAAATGGAACAAACACAACATCAGTTTTACAGGAGAATCAGTGTTTGGTTTGTCTGCAACATGGTAGGTAGTGGTGATGCAATCGTGACAGAAGATACCACAGAAAGAAAAGGAAGTTCTGTAGAAACATGGCAGACTTTGTCGCAGAGGACCTATAGTAGTAAAGAACCTCCAACGTAATAAAAATACAATTTTCATTTTCAGATATTTCTAATTCTGTCCCATTCTTGTAGTTAGATCCTCATAACTGCACCACTAATATGTGGTATTTAATGCCTTTCAAAGTTCTGGTAAGTTTACTCATGGCTGTATAGCAGGGATGTCAAAACATACAGCCCTGAATTTGTGAAATGCAAAAATCACAGAGATATTAACAGTCAAGGGTGTCAAAATCATTTTAGTTCAGGGGACACATGCAGACCAGTTTGATCTCAAGTGGGTTGGACCAGTAAAATACTATCACAATAACCTATAAATAATGACAACTCCAAATATTTGTTCAGGTTACTCACAAAAAATGTGAATAACCTGAACAGATATGAACAACCTGAAATGCCGTTTGAGAAGTAAGTGTGATTTTAATAATGTTATGCCTGTTACTAAATTTTTGGTGCCTTTGTAGATCCACTGTGATCTGTAAGTTGTAATGCACATGTGTAAATGAAAAGATGAGGCATAATATTGTTAAAATTGCACTTATGTTTCTTCAGAAATTTCAGGTTCATTTTTTAAGAATAGTTTCTTAAACTTAATGTGATTTTAATTTTTTCTCTCTTATGTTATTATTTTAGTGGTTGACTTGAGATCAGATGAGTTGGACATCCTTGCAGTAGAGTATAAGCATAATCCATAACATTTTTGATGTTTACATGTCATTAAGGATGTGTGTCTATACATAATGTGCACTGTCACCTCTGAGGCTGCACATGTGAGATACAAAACAAATAAAGGACAGGATATTTTTATTCTTTTTTTTAACAACTCAGCCCTTTTTCTCCTGAAAATTGCTGCGCCATAGCGGAAAGTGAGTCGCCGTCATCATAGGTGTTGGATGGAGGCCAGACTGTGAAGAACGGGTGTAGAACGTGCTGCCGCTAAGCACCTTTTCCCCACACCCCTGGGGAAACGCAGACATTGCACTCTCCTCACCTTGCTTAGTTACATGTACGAAGTGGGGGTTGCGGCGTACGGTGGGTAGACGGGTTGTTGGGTGGAGGGTTGGCAGTGCGCAGCAACAAATGCAATCATGACGCAGGTAGTGGCTGCTTGGAATGGTAATGCTATTATAATGATTTTGAGGGAATGTCTTCATAAATGTCTGCTCTCTGGGGAGCGAGAGGGGAGACGCGTGGGCCCTTGTGTGGATGGGCTCTTTTCACCATGAATAAATTCATGTCCACCCCTGCGCGCTTGGTGCAGCCTCTGTTTGCTCATCTCGTATGCAGCTGGTTCTGTGGCCCTTCCCAAGAGATGAAAGTTTGTAAACATGAATAATAATTAGGAACAGGTCGACGGGCAGGTAATCTGCATTTGGGTTCCACAGGCATTCTTGCCTAGTATGCATCCATTTGGGTGGCCTGCCATTAGCATTTTGTTTGCACAGAGACACAAGTAACGTTTGATCTCTTATCAAGGCAAACAGAATAGATGTAATTTCTAATTGCTTTTAAACGAGATTAAACCTTATATAAAGAAGGGGAAAGACTGGTAAATGGATCCTGTGACTCCTGGGCATCCTTGGTTTTGACTATATTTTAAACATTAATGTTACTCAGCACATTCAGTCAGCAAATTGTACCAAACCCTTTATTTGTGCTTACTGAGTTTAAATACGAGACAAAACACTTACTCTATATAGTTGTGTGAGTGGTAAGCGTATGCATACTAAACAATATAGCTGATGCATTTGCTTTTATTCCAATTTATTCAAACATTAACTCTGAAAAAGTTGAGAATTGCATAAGAGCTGACTGGCACCCAGAGCAGACTGGCAAGCATCTGGAGGATGGCTAAATTAGAACTCATGGGTTTTATAGATTTGATAGAAAGCCTCTGGTGGCCCCAGGTTCCTGACTTGCTAAAATAATGACAGGATGCTAATGATTAATTAAGAGCTTGATTTTCATTATTACTGTGGCAAGAAAGAGTTTGATCTTGAAGTGACTTTGGAGCAGGAAGAGGATCTGAGGCTCTTGCTATTCTGCACTCATACCTTCTCCTGGCACTAACAAACCCCTGACAGCAAACAAATCTTTGACAAGTCCCCCTTATTGCCCAACCCCCTTTTATAGATAGTCTTAAGACTTTAATCCGGATCCAGTGACAGACTCATCCTCAGTCAATAGGGTAAAGAGAAGCTCATGCTTGGGATGTGTGCACTTGTCCACAGGCTGGTTCAAACACACATGTCCTGAATTTTAAACTGGAGCTCACTTCAAATGAAGGGTATTGAAGGAGGGATTGATATATTATTTGGGAATAAAGTTGTCGTGTTTTTCAGTTCTGCACAATGTGATCTGTCTGAATCTCAGTCTGATCATCGACATGAAGCAACAGTCTGCTAATTTTCAGAATTCGTCATTTTAAGTTGTTGGAAAAAAACTGTAAGATAACATGAGAGCCCTAAGAAATCTGACTATTGAAACAAAGTGGAGAGAGTTTGAATTGTGCCACTGTTTACACATATGATGTTTGTCAATTTAAACATAATTCTACAAGCCAAGAAAGTCATAGTTTGTGCCAAAGATGAAGTTATGTGTTTAGTGGAATACACATGTCATTGCACATTAAAAACACTTCACACAAAAATGGCCAGGGCTAATATAAAACATACAAATACAAGCAGCTAAAATGAGCAGGTGGTCTCTAGAGCATTCACCCGTCCCTCATAAGTAAGTCCATGTGTCTGTCTTTTATGGCAAAACATTCAATGACATTCTCATGTAGTTGTCCTTTTCATTTTAGTTGCTTCAGTGATTCTTTCTCAATAGACAGAGACGCCAAAGAGAGATGAAAATGAGGCTGTACACACTGGGATAGCTAGGACCAGGCATGGGAGTGCATGAAATTCTGTCATACTGTCTGCAAGTCATTACGTCAATCTTAGAAAGCTTTTAAAAGAAGTCAAAATCGCCATATTGTCTTCGTGTTGAAGCTGCAGACATCTTCAGTGAGACATCTTTGAATAGATCACGGAAAGATAGTGATAATGAAGTCATCTTTTCGACTGTCAGGTGTCTAATCTTTGGATTCACCTATGTTCAGTCTGATAGTATAACAGTTTTACCACAAAATGTGACTTTCTCGATTTACAATATTATCTATTAAACATCATATGTGTAAATGATTGCATATAATAATATAAGATATGACTTTATTTATCCCACCATGGGGAAATTTTACAGTTAACAGCGGTAACATTACAACAATCAAGTGAAAAATGAAATATAAAGAGAAAAAAAAAGAAGTCATATATTTATGTATATGTCTATATGTATGTAATTGGTGAAAAAAATGGCTCACGTCATTGACTGCAATATGTTTTTTATCTGAAATATGGTACCAGAAGGGTCAGGACTCCAGCTCGATATAATGATTCAGAATATATATACTGTATTGATGTAAGTGTTCATTCCAATTTCTGAAGCTCAACTCTTGAAATGCAATTTCAGCTTGTTCTATCTACTGCAATTATGTTGTTATATGTATCACTATAGCGTATTGTGGTTTATGAGACTGAAAACTATATACTGTAGTGATGCATGCACCCAGCCTTCATTACAGAAGAGTTTATTTCTGTAATTAATTTAATTTCAGTTGGATACATGTTCCAGAATTGACAGCCTTTTATGCTGGAAACTGATTGTCTAAATTTAGAGCTACTATGTGGTAATTTACAGTTTCCATCCACCACTCTGTTATTGTCTCACATTTGGATGGAAAGAAGAGAGATGATTCACAGCGCCAATAAATTAGCTTTATTATCTTCGACTGTGACCACTGCAGCTGTGTGACTCCTGCACTAGGAAGCCTTCTTAACTTTTAGAAATATATGTTTGTATATTGGCTTGTGCATGTCTCCGGTGTTTTATGTGTGTGGTATCTCTGTCCTGTCTCCAGTGATCCATGCACGGTCACATTTTAGAGCCTTAAACTGGAGTGTGTGAGGGGATCGGCTGCTTATATCTTTGTGCCCCGCAGGTCCCAATCTGTCTTTGTTAGGCCTGCTGCGTGGCCTATCGCACCTGCCTTGACTGATCACCACCATCTCCACCAAAGTGTGCAGCTGCAGCTAATATAACAATTCATATGCGCTTTGTTATTGTCACAAGTGGCACTGAGACTCTGTCCCTTTTGTAAAGTGACAACACCATGTTAACTGTATTGGTAAAAATGAAAAAATAAAGGAAATTTGAGATACAAATAGTGATAAATATTATTGAGGAACACATCAGGTTAAATATCTTAATATAGTGGATTTAAACCTGCATTAATTGAATATGTAATTCAGGACATTGTCTTAACCCAAGATAATGTCTCTCTAAAAAGTGTTAAAACTCTTTGATTATTCAAGACACAGCAAATTGGAGCTACAAAGTCATGGCATACTGTGTGCCATTCATAGATCTGAAAGTCTGTTTATTGAATGAAACTATCACGTCTGGTCTGGATGAATCATATGGCATCTGGTCCTCATTGTTTAAACATAAAGCACGTCTATATCGACTAGTCGTTAAGTTTATCAGAATGTCAATAGCCATTATTGCTTATCTTGTCTTGATTATCCTCTGAGCTGTAAAATCAATTAAGCATAATCCAATCCCATTTTGTGGGTCAGAAGTTCATGCTGGATGATAGTTCATTGTACAATGTCAAACTTACATGTGGCTCATTCATACCTGTATTTATTGCAGATACATGCATATATTTTCGACCACGTTCTCAATAAATCAAAGATACTTTACTTCACTCATTTGCCAGTGAAAAACGTTCACTGTCACTGTTTGCCTCCAGCCACATTCACCACACGCCTACACAAATATCTTTAATCAGTTTGTGTTTTTATTAGACCCATCAAATGATTAAAATGTTTTGATTTATTAATTAACGCCTTTTTCAGAGATAATTAAAAAAAAAAATTGGTATAGATAAAGCATGTTATTTTTGTGCAATACAGGTCTGTTTAGGTCTGTGTGTAGGGTTTTCTCTTTTGGTAAACTTGGACCTGAAAATATGATCAATTTCCTATTATCATTCCCTCACTCTTGATCATCTGTATAATGTTGAAGTGAAAATATGAATTCAAGCTGACTTCACTGAAGTCACTTGAGAATTCAGAGTATGTACTCAGCCTGGACATGGACTCAACAAAGAAAGTTGAAAATTGTTAAAGAAAAACTGAAGAAACTGCACAGTGGGTATTGGAACACTTTTCAAAGGCAGTTTTGAAGAGTGTGTACAATGTGTATGAGAACGTTTGATTTTTATGGTGACTAGTGTCTTGATGACTAGTTAGCATTACTAGTTGGCTTTGACCAGTTATGTGAATGACTAATCGAGTAGCTGAATAGTCAATATAGTAACCATAGTCGACTTCTTTTTAAAGAGGTTTTGCTTGGGCTGGGGGTAGGAGGAGGTTTTTATTTTACTTCCTAGTGAGAAGGAACTCAAGTGCTTCATAAGTATGTCTCATAGTTCTTGTATTTCTCTGTTGTAGTTCACCTACTCCATGGTTAGACAGGGTTTTTTTATATTATTATTTTGGTTTGTGTGGAGGGTATAACAAGTTGATTAAAATGTCTTGGTTATTCAGCTTCAAAAGCGAATTCAATTTCCCAGTCCCTACGTGGTTTTGACATAACCTGTCAGTTAATATTCAGACATTCCTGCCCTGACTCATTTTTTCGGTGAATAAGGCGGCCTTAAGACACATCAAATTTCTCTTTTGAATCTCTGATCTGCCTCTCTGTCTAATCTCCCTGATCTAGATTAATCCCATATCAATATTTGCCATGAGATGCATTTACATATATTTCAACCCAAATTAATTTTGCCAGAATCATTGACTCAGTGAATAGATCGATATATTAAACTTCATAGTCGCTGAGCTGGTTAATCTTACTAGACATACTCAGTTTCTGAACAAACACTTGTCTGAGTGTGACGTGACTGAAGCTGCTAACGCACCGTACCAGCATCTGGCCTGGAAATGTTTTGTCATCTGCTTCCATGTCGTTTATGAAGCTGCTGCGGAGTGTGTATCCTTTATATGACAAGTCCTGTAGCTGTTTTGTGTCTGCAGATAAACCTGACTCACAGCAGATGATTGTGAATGTTTTAAATGGATACAAATGGGTTGGCGGATCACTGTTGGGTTTTGGTATGCTGCTGTCTTACCTTTTATAGCACTTATAAAAGGTAAGCATATGCCATTTATGTTCCACTTCTCACCAGGTTAGATAATTCTTTTGACAACTGGGCACATGAAAATGACATCTCAATTCACTTTACAGTCACTAACAACTCCCCATTGACTTATTATGATTCTTGACTGGTGTGTTAGCTGCATGTCTGTTGTACGTGTGTGTTGTAAGTCTAAAGAAAAAGAATTATTGTTTGCTGGAACAAAGTGTCCAGTTGTGTACACTGTGACTGCTGTTGTTAAAAGCCTCCAGGAGTAGAGATTAGGAAAGAGGGGTGTGCATTTTAATGCAGGCTAACATGATATTTTCTGCCAAGGATACTGGACCAGAGGTCATGCTGTACTAATCACAAGACTAAAACTGGTGAATACAGTTGTAAACAGGAGCAACACAGAATGACAACGACCATTTCAACAGAGCAATGAAAACTATTCAGTGAACAGGTTAAAGATGGATGATGTGACCTCTGGCTTGGTGGAGTGTCTCATATGGAACAATGCGAATCTCCATATCCAAGGACAGACTCACTTATTCTCACACTCCATAACACAGCAAGGAAAAACCTCTTCAGTTTATTGCACTGTAAGCCCTGTGAATGACTTCATCTTTCTCTGCCTGATTACATGATCAAATACAAGAGTGACAAAAAGCAGTGTATAGAAACAGAACACTGAAGAAGTAATAATCCCCTTATTTCCCCTAGAAAATCCAATTTTAACAGCATATTGTGGCAGATAGGTGTTCATCCTTGACTGAATCTGATGGAAACCAGCAATAACATGTGGGTTTGCCTGAGATAATGTGAACTGACATTGCCATGAACTGCTTTGTTTTTCACATTTCTCTCCTGATATAATTTAATGACCCATTGCAGAGGTAGAAATCAATGTGATTAAGAAAAAAAACACAGGAAAACAGCTTGTGATAATTACATGGATAAATGTGTAAATCAATAACGCAGATTTCTGCTGACGTTAAAGATATGCGGTAATAGAGCGAATGTGCAGTATGTTGCCATTCCGAATAATCAGCCCCAGACTGTAGCTTTCATAGGTGATGGTGGAGGAAAGCTGTAGGTTATTGAAGAATCGTCCGTGATGCAGCCCTGGCCTAAGCCCTCTGCGTCTCTGGATCAGAGTACACTAATTTGATTTCACGGCATGCTGTTGAAGATGCATTAATCTTTCCCAGACCATCGCATGCCCCTGAGCAGCTGGAGGAAGAGGGAGAGTGAGACACAGAGAGGGAAGTGGGGTCGGAGCGGCGTGCCTCCCATGCTAACAATGTTCTCCTGCCAGCAGAAGTGCATCCCTCCAGGCAGGCCATGTAAACAGTGCACACCATCTCTAAATCACATTCACGCCCTCGGAGACTTTCAGGCTCTCAGTCCCTTAGTGTTTTCTATTGCTCCCTCTGTCCGAAAGCTGAGGCAGCACGGTCAGTTGGCTGCTTTTGCTTTTGCCAGTAACAAGTGATACGTCTCCTATCATTTGGTGGCACCTATTTTGTTACATTCTTTTATACTTTGCTGTAACCTGTTAAATGCAGTGTCACACCGAGCATCCCATGTGAAAAGTTAAAGGTTGCTGTCAAATTGTCAAGTGAAGTTGAAGATGGAGTAGGTCTTCAGGCAGGAGTATATGTGAAAAAAAACCCTTACGCTTAAAAAAACCCCAAAAAACTATCAACTGCAGACTCACAAAGATGCAACCTCCCTCCTGTCTCTCTCCTTAATCACTAATCACTTTATGTTCTCTCACCCTCACCTCCATGGACCCTACCACCTGAACAGGCAAGAAGAGAGGTGACCGTTAAATGAGGGCATACATACACAACCAAACAAAGAATGATGTACTGTGGTTTCTGCTAAACACTAAACAAATGACCACATTTAAGCATTAATGTCCATATTTAACAGAATATCAAAGGTTACAAAAATGTCTCTTTCCTGTCTTCCTCTATACCAGGGGTGTCAAATATAAGGCCAGCGGGCCAAAACCGGTCCACAAAAGGGTCCAATAGGGCCCTCTGGACGAATTTGTTAAGTGCAAAAATTACCCTGAAGATATTAACAGTCAACGATGGCAAAGGGGCCATGTACAGCCCAATTTGATCTCAAGTGGGTCGGACCAGTAAAATATGATCATAATAACCTATAAATAAAGACAGCTCCAAGTGTTTGTTCAGGTTACTCACAAAAATGTGAATAACCTGAACAGATATGAACAACCTGAAATACCTTTAGAGAAGTAAGTGTGATTTTAATAATTTCTGGTTGTTACTAAATGTTTTGTGCCTTGGTTGGTCCGCTGGGATCTGTTAATTGAAATGAACATGTGTGAATAATAAACTGAAGCATAGTATTGTTAAAATTGCAGTTATTTTTCTTAAGAAGTTTCAAGTTGTTCTTGTTATTCACATTTTGTAAAGGGTAGTTTGTAGATGTAAACATTTTCATAATGTAATTTGACTTTTTTCACTCTAAAACATAGAGACAAGTTGGAGGTGACATTATTTATAGGTTATTCTGTTATTATTTTATTGGTCTGGCCCACTTCAGATCATATTGGGCTGTATTTAGCCCCTGAACTACAATGAATTTGGAATCCCTGCTCTATACCTTTGTGCCCTAACCACTCACAGCTAAGACTCTATTCATGTAAACCTGAATTCACTCTTTCTATTGAGCGGCTGACCTCAAGACATATGAATAAACCGCAAACAAAACCCTACCCATGCTTATTACTAATAATCTGTTATGAATGAGAGTGATCAATAATCAAACCATGGATGGTAATGTTGGGTGAACAGGACAACGTCAAAGTGGGAAGGGCACCCCTTTCACATACAGAAAAAAATACCACATGATTACATCTATTTATCATTTAAAATATTATTCTTTTGTTGCAGCCAGGTCCATTAGTATTCAATGCAATACACCTCCGGTCCCAACTGTCTGCAGCCTATAGGTTAACCCCAAGACAGCTGTGCACAGTGATAGCTTCTGTCACATAATCAAAGCTAATCCATAGCTCTGAGGCAACTTCTCATATCTGAGTTTAGAGCCAAGTGGAAATAAAAAAGATCCATCAATGGGAAAAATGTCCCCAAGTCAATTTTGGTCAACAGAAATCAAAGAGAAAGAAGAAAAGAAGAGGGAGGAGATAAAGGGGACCACCACAGACTGTTTCTTGCTGTTAACCCCCACCCACCTCCTGTCCCATTGGCCTACCCAACTGTCATCTCACTCTGGGGCACAACACAGCCCTGCCAACGGCTTTCTTGTCTTGTTCCATTGATCCATTTTAACACACGGCAGTGAACGCATCAAACGTTGCATGCCATGCAGGATCCATACCCCCCTCCCTTCATGGTTTTCAAAGGAACTGATGAAGGCATGAAAATATGAAAATGCTCTTCACAGGGGTCTGTGAAGGAGGCAATTTCCATCATGCCCATGTCTATTTCCTATGTAGAGGAAAATAACACATTTCTCTGATGTTCCTGCACACAGAGCAGCAGTGACTCTACTTGTGCTGAAGCTTACAGAGAGGGTAGAATAGATTGGGGGAGTATTAAATTACTGAGGAGGCTGACATTTTTTTAAACTCTTTATTTGGTTTACACCCCTGGGGTATGTAATCATAGCCACAGTAAATCCTTGGATTGGCTTATTAGCATATTCATATATCCAGAGTTATTTGTTCACATAAAACTTTGTGCTTGTCCTTGATAAGCATTTTTAACTGGTTGTTTGATTGTAACATGGTGGTATACTGTACACAGAGGCAACACTGTGGAAGCAGCAGGAGACAACATTATTATTATTATTATTTATTTCGCTTCATACAGAGGGGTTTTGGATTCTAGTTGTGGCAAAAATTAGCAAAGCAACTCCACGTACAATGTAATCCTCATAGTACAGATGACCCTTGTATGTGAGGTTAGGATTTTCATTTTCATTGAGTAAAACCACATACACATAGGATGCATTAATGGGATTCAGTTCTTTGTTGGATGGATTTTACTCCAAAAAACTTTTTCACATATATCAGGGTTTGATTAATCTTTTTACATAAACAGGACCTGAGACAGATCATAGTATAGAGAGTGAGGTGAGGTACTATTCCACTAAGGAGAAATTTGCATGATGGAAATGTGTCCATATCAGAGTTTGATGAGCTGCTCTTGCTTGGTAAATAAATGAAGTAATCCCGTCTATTGTCCTTGTGATTTATTCAGCTGGTGTCCTCACAGGAGAGTAGAAGTTAATTAAGATCATCATGAAGGATGTACTGTCTAGCTACTCATAAAGACACTGCTTGAGTGGAGTAGCAGTCCTTGGGCTTACCGCGGTGTACACAATGCACATTATTATGAAAAGATTTACTTCCCTTTTGAAGATAATTGTAATCTGATTAAAATAATTGAATTTTATTGTACCAAATGCATATGGCAGGAAAATAGTCGGAGTAAATTTAAGAGCATGCAAATCAACACAATCCGAATTAATTCTCTACTGTTCATATATCTGATCAGCAAGTGGACAAATATTTTATCTCTTACCACGTACTGCTTGAGTTGGGTTTTTTACTTAAAGCTGCAGGAGCTGAAATCAGGGGGAAAATATCAGAATTTCTGTAGCAGTCCAAATCAAGAGATAGATAGTGATGGAGTAGAGAAATGGTGTGATTCATTTGATCATAGATTACAGCAGTCAGGTATTTGACCCCCACCCCCCTTACATGATAATTAAACAATGATTTGTCAAAGTCCGTTTAATGAGGTAGATTTTCTACATCACAAAGATTTTGTTTCCCCTCAAACCGTTTGAATTATGATATGCTGAAAGGTAATGATTGAACAAAAATAGAATAGAAATACTTTTTATTACTTTCTGTGACAATTTTCTTTCTCCCATACAAGTCCATTTTGCTTCATTGTACTATTTAAAGGGATTATGGGTTATATATTCCAAACTTTGAGCAGTAGGGGGAAGCCACGTACCAGAACACACTTTGGGCTGCTAAAACCACCAGTGAATAAATGCTGTTTATCCACCTGTGGCATACTGTGGGGGTTTCAGTCAGAACCTTCAATAAGCAGTAGTAAACCACTTACACAACTCCAACACATGTCTGGTATAGCTAATATATCCATATACAAATATAGAGCATTTTCAGATGCTAACCACAATATGCACGACACAATTCTCCTCAAATAGTACAGAATAGAATAGAATAGAATAGAATAGTTTTATTGTCATTGTAAGAAGTACAACAAGATGTAAATGTACCATCCAATCTGTACATCATATATAAAATTTGTATAAAACATACAAATAAAAGCAGCTAAAATAAGCAGGTGGTCTCTAAAGCATTCACCTGTCCCCCGTAAATAAGTCCATGTGTCTGTCTTTTATGGCAAAGACATTCTCATGTAGTTGTCCTTTTCAATTCAGTTGATTCAGCAATTCTTTCTCAATAGACAGAGACGCCAAAGAGAGATGAAAATGAACGCTCTAGGATGAGGCATGGGAGTGCATGAAATTCTGTCATACCGTCTGCAAGGCCTGTCCTTAGAAAAATCAGAACATCACTTACACTTTTACTGTGAAAGTTTGACACGCTAGACATGACTTTTACCTCAGTTTGGAGTCTGTTCAGGTCAAACTGTGCACCGTAGCTCAATCAGACTCTGGAGCAGAAAGGTCTGCTTCAATTTTTCAAGCTGCTTAGAATCCAATCCAACAAACATCAGCCTCTTGTGATCTTCACGTCTGTTCCTAATTTGTGTGAGTCTCTGTAGTTGGGTTGTCCATGTGGTATACTCACCTGTCCCACCGCCTTCGCAATTTTGTCAAAGATATTGTCTGAATTTAGCACGTTCCCTTTCAACACTGGGAAAACTAAATCTAACATTCTGGCCAGACTAAACTGCACGTCTAAGGTTTTTCTTTGGAGAATCCCAGAGAGTACATCAGTAATGTCAAAAATGCAACTATGAGAAAAGAGAAAAAACTGAAGTTGAAACTTTTTCACAGATGTACAAATGCACTGTATACAGTTTCCGGGAAAAAAATCATCAGTGTGGTCATGTATGTGTTGGAAAAGCTTAACCCTCCTGTTATGTTACGGGTCAAATTGACCCGGTTTAAAGTTTGAAGATCTAGGAAAAGTAGTTAAAAGT
>JAPQRQ010000026.1:8778917-8801835 GCA_037367365.1 Apogon talboti | reverse complement strand
TATTTAGAGGAAATATTACTCTTAAAGCCTTGAATCACTGTCATCTTTGATTTTGTGATTTCTTTATTATCCTGAAATGGGTTATATAGAATAGTAATCCTAATATTATAGCTATATGTAACTATGAGTGAAAAATATATCAAACTTATATTCTCCTTTCCTTAATGCACTAAAGTCTGCAGTAACGTGCAACTTTGTGAAATACAACTGTATAATTGACAGCAATAACTGCTGCTATTAGTAGTGATTATAGAATAATGGTAGTGACATGTTAATAATATGTTCGGTGATAATAAATGAATAAAGACTGTACTCCTTTAGTGTTTGCTGTGTGTCATACAGGCTTTACTACATAGGAAACTCAATGGCGGCAAAATGAATAACGCAGCTGTGCTTTTGAGCTGTAGACATTGTTCACTGCGCTTTCTTAGCTCCCACTGGTACTTGAGACATGTCGAAACTAAAGTAAAATTAAGTGTAATAATGTGTTTTTGGCATACTGTGTAAAATCAAATAAAAACTTGAGACCCTTAATTAAAACCAAAGCTGCGATGTGGAAATGCAAACAAAGAAACTTCAATTTTTATAAAGATTCACACATTTTGTCAGCCAGGTGCTTATTAATAAGCCACCCACTAGCTCCTACTAAAACCACACTCCCATAATAACCTGGTGCTTATAGTGTATTTATTCACTTTCAGAGACACACCACCGTCAAACAAACTATTAAATGTAATGTACAACATGCAGACCACACGCTGCAAATAACTGTTTTCCACTAATGACCATGCAGCAGAAGCATTCATAGCATTCACCCTTTAATAACCTCGGTTCTTGCATCCTTTGTGTGCCTGCAAATCCCACATAGTAACATTACTATAATATATGACTTTGTTTACAGTTGGAACCCTTAGTGCTACTACAGTTATTTATCTCCACCACCTTTTTACTGTTATTTCCAATGAGGTAACAATTTCAAAGCAATTTTCCCGAATCTAACTAGACCAACTGGGAATATGTTTGTTGAGAATGATGTGACTGGAACACATCACCATCACTCCTCTCCAGATTACTGTCATGTTATGGCACTACAATATAATTACTGTATATGAATAACGCTGTGCAATATCTCTGTCTAAACGAAGCAGGACCTAAATTGGCCCCGTAAGGAAATCTGAGTCATTCAAATTGAGAAAGTATTTGATGAACTTAAGTGAGTTTTATATTATTCCTGCTTGAAAATTTGGTTTCTCAGTATATATGCTCTATGATGACAGTTTAATCTCCTCTATGATGCTGTATTGTTTGTCCAGATGACCTCGCAGTGACCACTGCAAAATGCCAAATCAGATTAAACTTAATAGGAACGCATAATACTGTAATTTAAAGTTTATTTCATATGTTTATATTTACCCACATCACATGCAGTGATTATTACGAGACAGCAGGTACATCTTATTGCACTTCTTCTATTTGTCCCCTCTGTACTGCATCTTTTCCATGTTCTTCGAAGCAGCATTTAGGGATCTGGGATAGCCTTGATAACGGCAGACCAGATCGATTTCCAGGTTGAATGGAGGATGAAGGACAAAGGAGAAAAGAAGTAAGTGAAAGGAGATGCACCAGTGGCTTGACTAAAGCAAGAGCAACAACAGCAGCAAGAGTTTGCAAAAGTTTCTTTTTGTCAGGGGCCGTTCACGACATAGATTTACTCCACCTTGTAGATATAACACTAAATGAAATTATCATTTCAATATGATTTGAATCTCTTACTGTTATATTTAAAAAAGAAGTATATTCAGAGAGAATTTCTTGTGCAGCCGGCATATGCTGAATGTCCCATAGGACTGACTAGACAAGCCTAATGCTGACTTTAGGATAATTATCTGCATTAACATCCAGGCCAAAATATTTCATTTGTGTTATTTTAAAACGTGCTACTCCCTGAGGAGATCACACCACCTGTGTCTGCCCCTTACTGCCTGAATCCCCTGTGAGCCCAAGCCTTCTCCAAACACAGGCCAGTGAAATGCAAACAGACTAATGAGGGATTTATCTACTTCCCTCCTTTTGACTCATACATCCCAGCTCCACTTCTGCCCTGTATTAGCATAGTTTTTGTTCACAGTGAGATCATAATCCACTTGTATGTCCTTGAATGTAGCACAAGGAAAATGCAAAGTCTGTAATTTTCTGTCAACATAACTGGAATCATCCCACTGTTCAGTAATCCAATTAAAATTATTCTCCAGCCCGATTCAAATGAGGGTCCTTCCTTTTCACCGCCACCAGATCAGCGATGTGGGGGGTTGTTAAGTACGTATTACTCACTGTGGGTGGTTTACCACTATGCGACAGCCAGACCCCATCAAAAGAAATATTATACTGAGCCTTCATTACCCTCCAGACCAGTAACATTTCCCTGAGCTAATAAGAGAAATTCCTCGAGTTTGACACAAAACAACATTTAGTCAGGATCGGGACATAAAATTACTGCCGGTGACATGTTCTTCCTGTTGCTTACATGGTTTACTTCTGTGACATCCCTCCCGATAAATAATATCTGTAGCTGCTGTCACCACGGCAAGAAAATTTTACATAAAAACATCAATTACAATCGGTAATGAAAAACCCATAACGGCATCCTGAGAGTGAATGGAGAAGTCTCTCCACAATCACGCTAATTATCCCTGGACTCTTTACCCATTTCCTTTTCCTCTTTTTCTCTCAACCTCTCTTCCATTTTTCACTTTCTCGCATCCATTCTTTCTAATTGGATCTGATGAGTATGGGGACTTCATTACCGGCTTGCTATGAATTATTATGGGATGTAATTGGCCCTCCAGTCCCATAGGAGGTGCCCTGTTCCAGCTGGTCTAACCGGTGGAGGCTCTTCTGGTTTAGGTGGAGGCCCTTGCACAGCTGAGGTGCAAGTGCCACCCAGCAGCATTTACATTTATGTCTAAATCCAAAATCAGTGCAACGGATTTCTGCTGGACTCGCCGGATTCAATGCGTCGTAAATTAAAATGGGGGTTTGAGCAGATGCTTTTGAATTGGCCGTATTTGCAGTCTTACTCGTAAAGCTGATGTTGATGGAAATCTTTCTATTCCATAATCATGAGTTAATTAAAAAGTGTTAATGACTTCTGAGATGCTAATTGAAAGTCAGTGTTTACAACACAACAAGTAATGCATTCAGGCGATGGAAAGGAGTTCATGACTGATGTATATATGGCCGGTATTGCATGGCCCATCGCTCTCCAAGACGTATTTAATAAATCATGCCGTCCTGTTAGAATGACTGATAATTACCCCCGTGATCAGACAGTGAAGCATTTCTAAAGGACTCTAAAATGTTTTCCTCTTTCACTCATTACACTTAGGGCTGCCTCTTCTCTTATTCAAGCAGATTAGCAAGTCTGTAATGTGATATGGTGTCAGAAAGACAAAAAAAAAACTGATGTTGATTGCTAATTGAAAAATTAGAAAGTCAATTAGAGGCTGGAGATCTAATTAAACTGGAATTGAATGGAAATCTAGCTCAGGACTCAATTGCTCTCTCCAATTTATAATCTCCTCAAGGCTCTGGTTTGTCTGGTGAGTGAATGTGGTTCTCCTCTGTGTGTTGCTAAAGTGCAATTGGCTTTTCCAGCGTAGCCATCTGACAGACTGATTTGAATTCAATCAGTGATCCCTCCCTTGCTGTGTGATAGATGAAAATAATAATGTAAATTCATTACGTGGATGGGAAGTCTGAAAACAAAGACAGACCTCTGTTTCTGTCCCTCTCCCATGAAGCCCACGAGGAGTCATTTTCTAATTCAGAGTTAAGGTGTACAAGACAGGGGAAGCTCAGGACCCGGCATGCTTGAGCAGCACGTCTAATATCTTAGTTAAGGGCATCGCTCCTATTCTTTAAGGAATTGATGGGAAAATGAACATGTCACTCATGACAAACTAGTCTGTGTGGTGCTCATAAGTTATGTTGTCAGACTCTGAGGCTACCTGTGACTGTCTTAGATCTATTGCACTCCAGCAACATCATGGCATCCACTCACATCATTGTTTACCCCTCAGTTGGTCTACCTCATGCAATGGTGGGGGTAAAACTGGTTAATTCTAAATAACAACAGCCCGGGGCATCGCCAGATAATGCATTGCTACGCCTGGGCTCTGATGCATGAGAGACCAACAACAGTTTTTGGCTTCACGATAGGAGTCCTTTGACAAACAGCTGCGTGACAAATGAAAATAGCGTTAGCCGACTATAATCTATAGTCTTCCTCTGCTTCATTGTGTAGTTCAATGTAATGTGTTATGGGATTTTGCGGGTACTGCTGACTACTGCATTTTTCCCCCATTTTGCCCTAAAATGTATTTCCTGCCTTTTGGCAATTACTCCGGAGATCCATGAAAAATTATTGATTTAATTTTCATATAGATAGAAATGAAGTCAGTTATCAAACACAGACTTTCACCACCACTGCTGCAATACAATTAATGAGGATTTTTCATAATATCGGAGTCATTTAAATTCATTTAAAATGTTGTGTTACTATAGACGACACTTCTATAGAACTGAGAAAAGGGATTCTAGATGAAATTCGCAGTGAAAATCCAACAAACTTCATTGCAAAGACAGGTTTTATAGTGTACTGAAAACATATTGAGATACTATCTACCCCACATATGTAGCACACATCTCCTCCTTGTGCTTTATTATGTACAAAGCTCTCTGCAAACAAATGGAATAATCATTTGTTCAGTTTGGGGAGGGCTCCACTAAGCCATTTATCCCGTCTCATTATCTAAGGCATCCTCCTTCACTCACAGTGAAGGCAAGGACAAACATTCACCTTCGCGTCCCTGCTTGATCTAGTTTTTCTCCTCAGTTGGCAGAGATTGCTGAAGCAGGACAGACTGGATTTTCTCTTCAGCGTTTCTCTATAACCCCCCACTTTAAAACACCCACGGTGATGAATCGGATTCTTCTGAAGGTCTAGCTTAATTTATTTATTTTTTTTGAATTAAGATTAAATTTGGAAGATTTGCTGTTGATGAGCACATAAGTCAGTCTTCTGTATTACTATGTATTTTTTGTCATATATTTTTGTCATTTTAAAACTTTATTTGACTGGTAGACGAAATATGAACACAAACTGAGTACAGCAACATGCAACAAAGGGGAATTGAACCAGTAATGTTGTGGTTCATGGCCACTGCCCTTAAACACTCAGCCACCCCATGTAATTTAGATAAAAAGACTTTCAAAATATCCCCACTGCCAGTATTTTCCTTCCTCCCTTTCCTTTGTTGTCTCTTTATTTGTGTGTCTGTGTGTGTTTGGCTGTGGATGCTGCATATTGTGTCAGGTATTGTGATTTTTCTAGTATGTTATCTTTCTCTTTACAGAAACTGAGCTCTAAATGGACTTCTAAGAACATTTTACATTTGGCACTCTAGCCTTTTAAGTAGATTGACTTGTGGCTATTATAGAAAAAAAAAATAGCAAAGGCTTTCTGTAATAGTCCTTTAAGAAGCCATTACGGAGTCAACAGTAATAAATTATGAACAATACTGTAATGAGCTTGCAAGAGAAGAAGCCCATAGAACTTATTAATGATGACTGGTCACAGACACTTAATTTAAAGCATTAACTCTGATTCATTTGTTAATATTTATCAGAAAGGGGGAGTGTATGAAAAATGACTTGAGGGAGCTGAAATGTTATTAAGCTTGGAGCTGAAATTACTTCTGCTGCCTTTTCAGGGTGCAGGCAACTCTTAAGTCCACAAATGAACTACCCTGCTTGAGAGCGAGTAGGAGTTTGACCTTATCTGCTGCCTCCTATACTGTACATGTGTTACTGTGAGGCTAAAGGAGAAAACCAGAGCAAAGGAGAGATAGTGAAGGAGTGTAACAGAATGGAAATGTCTCCGAGCATGTGAGTGTGACTTCTACAAACTTGGTGAACGGCGGAGGTGACCTATGGGAAGCCAGAGGCGGGGCAAGACACCCTGACACACCCTGCAGACATCCAGCACCTAAACATGCAAATAAGGAGCACGGCATGAAGAATATAGGAAGTATAACGATGATAGAAATGAACCGTGGGGGGGGGGCAGAGTCTGATACCACTCTCTGGTGGCGCATCTGTAGGTGGTGGGCGTGTATCTTGCGCGTTGACCAGTCTGCCCCCTGCTCTATACGCTGCTTCGTCCCTGCAGCCGTGGGTGACAGGGCCTGGAGAGAGGGGAGGGGGAAAAGTCACTCCCATCTGGTACAGTCAGATCAGCCTGGTCTGAGATGGAGGCGTGGTAGTGTGTGTGTGTGGGGGGGTCATATGTCCCTCTGCATCAGTGACAAGTCCCCTCTGCCAATGATGACACTTTGTCCACTGGGGATAGCCTGTTTTCTTTCGCTTGATAGAAATGGGACAAAGGCTTTCGCTTTTGTTTATTTTTCCATAAAACATTTCAGTTTCTTATGTAAAAAAGAGAAAAAGATTATTGTGAAGTAAAATATTAAAGTTGACTTGAACTATCTGACTTATTTGTACATTAATGGAACATAAATTATGTTTGTTAGAGTAGGTTTCCCTTAATGGTATATTCAAATTAGATTATTTTTTGTTTGTTTTACCAAATACAAATTCCCTGCCAGTATCTCCTATAACCATTCTATTTGTGATGGTCATCCAATATCAATTGCTCATGTGTCTGCCTGTGCCGTCGTCCTCCCTAAAAGCTTTTTCGCCCACGCACAAATAACGTTCCGCAAGTAATGCATCTCATTTTTTTTGCTGCCCACTTCAAGAGATAATGGATGCGCTTTGTTTGTTTTCTATAAAAGTATGACAATCAGACTGTATGTAAAAGTTGTTTAAAACCACTTAGATGAAAGAGAAAAGTGATGAAAAATGTGAACATTATACAGAGACGACTTCAACATTTGTCAGTCTGCGTAAATAGTTCTCAACCGCAAAATCGAGTTAAGTTTTGCCGCTGCACCCATCAATATTTTTTACATTAACTATAAATCAATCTGTCTAATGTGCATTTCGACTATCTGGCATCTTAGGCTTTTGTAGTATTTTTCAGCCTGCGACGGGCTCCAAAACCTGTTCTTTCTTTAAGGCTTTAAAATAACCTCAAAGTAGGTCTGAGGTCTTCAGAGTGCAGAGAGAAAGTCACATAGGTCTGCAGTCCTTGCTCTTCAAGTGGTTTTAGCATATTTTTGATGTACTTTCAGGGTCATTGTCCACCTAGAGACAAGAACTTTCCAAAAAAACTTTAAGCCTTCGAGGACATACTTCTATGGACAAGAGCGCTACTTCTCTCTCTCTGGCCACCAATCCAGTTTTCAACCATATTAGTTTATATTTAGCTGCGGAAAAATCCCAGGAAAGGTTGTTTCAGGGAAAAGTCCGACTACACGTATACTTGACATCAAAAACAAAAATTAGTGACACTCATATGTATTTTTTCCCCTTCTCCTTTTCCTGTTTGCCCTTCTCATCTGGTTCCTCTGTGTCTAAGCCTTGTCGTTTTGGTGATGAGCCAGTCACTAATTGCTTGATGAGCTGTCAGGGAACACCAGCTAAAATTCCACCTTGTTTTCCGAGGAATCCTAGTGTGAAGGGCACAGACAGAACTTATAAGGTGATTTAAATTATTAATCATGCACTGTGCTTGTTAGCTGGTGGGTCAGTGGACCGTGCCCAGTGTCTTGCCCTCTGCCCCTCAGCTACCTCAGCTGTTAATCACAGTGTCACACAAACTGATTACTTGGCAGCGCTCGTCATCTTCATTACTAAAATTATTCTGAAAGGGGAATGGACTTATGCTAGAATTGTCCGTTAAATAACAAAAAGAGACAGTCGAATCAAATCGGGACTGAAAAAATCACTCCCTCAAAAGGCATGACAGTAAATCTATCTAATAATGTGATTTTTACTTATTTTCATCTTTGTTTTTGATTATTTTTTTTGATTTAGTGATTTATTCCGAACATGCAATGAAAGTTAACATCTACGTGAACAAGTAAAACAGAAATAATAGTACAAATCAACAATCGAAACAATCTTAGAAAACAAACAAAAACAAAAAACAGCACAATAGATTCATTTACATGCCTGAAAACCCTTGAAGAGTTAAAACAAGCACTGGTGACCCAAAATATCTACCAATCTAAAATGTTGAATGTCTTTTGAACCACGAATCCTATCAATACACTTAAATAATTCAAGCAAAATGCAGTTTCTCAACTTTTCACCGGCATTAGATGTGACCCATTCGGATGCAGAGGCTCCATAGTGAACATAGAAATACCATTATCTTCTCCAACATTGATTTACCATTAAAACCCATGTAGTTTGACAAATGACAGTGGTTTTAGACGCTTGCTATTATGTTCAGTTAATGAGGTATTTTGCTGAAATAGTAATTTTTGCTTCAGTTTACTCTGATTTAATAACCTTTGAATTTGCTTTGAGCATTTATGAATATCTACCTGGTTAATGAATTAAATATAGGAAATTCACTGAAAAATACAGAAGATTAAATAATATGAGTAACTTAGGAAAGGTTAAATGTAGAGAAAAATGTATTTAGAAATCACCACAAGAACACGTCTAGGCCTTTTAAGGATTAATCTTTAAGTAAAACCTAGAAATGTTACTTGTTTTCTTACATGATCTTTTTATTTAGGGTTTAAGAAAGTAAGTCTAAGTACTTTCAGGTTTGATGACAGAGGCTTTTTCTAGTGACATTTCTAATAAATGTCCGGCTTTTCTGCATGGCCATTCCACTAAATCAAAGTGAATAACAGTGATGAAAGTGAACAAATGAAATCAAATAAAACAGGGTCACACATCACTGGAAGGGCAATAAATGGGCACTGAAATGGAAGTAATTTTTTTCCCTTGTGTCTCAACAAAAACGGGAAAAAAAGCCATCCACTGTGGTCAAAAAGCAAGTTGTCATTTTGCCCAGAGCACCGCCAACCGCATCAACAAAAATATAGGTCTGCGTGGAAC
Source organism: Apogon talboti (assembly GCA_037367365.1). NCBI lineage: Eukaryota > Metazoa > Chordata > Actinopteri > Kurtiformes > Apogonidae > Apogon > Apogon talboti. The sequence continues at coordinate 8,792,796 of JAPQRQ010000026.1, read as the reverse complement.
TTTGTATGACAGAGGAGGGTCACTCATTTTAATGTAAAAGGACAGTTCTTTTGTGGAAAAGCGCTGAGCGATCCAAATTCCCAGCTAGGTAAAAGCGGGTTAAATAACCTGAATCTTATTCAGTCTGATTTCTTCTGTTCTGTACTGGCAGAGGTTTTCCAAAAGTTACACAACCTGGTTTTTTATTGAATTGAAGTGCTGGTGGTTTTTGAAATGTTTGGATACTTCCATTTTAATCTAATATTATTCACCTGAGGATGTGAATTGAACAATTTAATGAAGGGGAAAATATATGTTGCAGATAAACTTGTTGGATGTGTCAGTATTTAATGGTTTCTCAGTGTAGTATAAAGGAATAACAGAAGTCAATAGAATTAGTGTGTTAATTATTATAAGAGTGTTACACCACCGACCAACCAAGGTGTTACTCCTCTTTACAGATAAGATTAATGTTTTCAAACTAAGAATGAGAACAGGCTGAAATAAATAATCTGTGCACCGTAGCAAATAACTACTTGTGAAGAAGCAGCATTTTAAAATTGAACAACATCGCTAAAATGGAGACAAGGGAATTAAATGGTCTCATGGACAATGCAGCCTTTTTCTTGCGCTGGATGTCACATCTTTTTATTTCTGTCAGTGCTTTGTTTTTATTTAATGTGTTCATGTAAATCTGAGAACACAAAACTAACATCTTGCTTGTGTTGATCTAAACCTATTCCCATCAGAGTTAATTCAACACATCTGACAGTTCGGAACAGCTGCTCCAGAGCTGCATCCGCTGTAAGTGGACAAACAACTCCTCAGTCCCAATATTAACAGGAGGTTATTTTATTTTTTTATTCCAAATGAAAAAGAAAAAAAAAAGTCCATTTGCTCTAATCATAAAAGGAAGTGGACATCAGACTTGTGGTGTAAGGTGTAATGAAAATGAAGGAGTCATTTTCTATTGTAAGTTCCCATTTTCTTTCTTGTATGACTCAGATAAAACCCTCTCTAGCTGTTGCCCTGGGGAGGTGTACAGTTTGTTTGCCCTGGCAAACAGCCTTCTTCAGGGGGGTATGAAACATGCTGGAGCCCATTAAGTGTCATCGACCACCATGTTAGGCGGCTAGCTAGTACACAGTATACGTCTGTGATGCTAGTATTTGTGGCATTGCCCTCCTCCACTACCCTTTAATTACTTTACACCTGATTTCAAAGGTCTCTATACTGACTAACACACCGTCCAGGCAGGTTGTATATGAGTCATACGTGAAATATACAGAAGCAGCAGCAGTGGCTGAAGGCCATGCCCCTGTGGGGAGTCCAACCCTGTGGCATATTTAGCCTCTGTGTTTCTCTCTCCTCCACTCACCCCGACTCCCCCTCTACCCCTCCAGGCCTGGCACATGTGTGACATATAATTGATTCATTAATAATGTGAACAGATGTTTCTGGTCCAGTCTGGCATCGTGCCAGTTTGCCAGCATAGTATTTTACAGCCACAGGCAGCCCAACGGCATCCCATTATATGTGCACTGACACAGAATGAATGAAGGTGATGCATTTTTGATCCTTAAGAGAACAGAGGGAGTAAAGTGATTACATTGTTTATATTTATTGTATAATAAATGCACATGTCAGAGAGATTCACTACTCAAGAATAAAATAATGCTCGCCCTTGGCTCTAAATTGTCAACTTCATTACGATGCATATGAAGACAAACCTTAAGATGACGTGTGGATCAGTCTCCATGTTTTAGTTTAACATAGTAACTAAATGGCCATTTTTTTAATGTCATGCACAAACGCTCTCTTAATGTGATTGCAGATGTACATATACTAGTACTACTACTACACAGCCTTAAAACAAACCCTTTGATTAGTCACACAATAATAATCCTAGCTTTATTTTGTTCGATATTTCATTATGCTGTACGCAGAGGTGTTATTCTTTGGTGCTGTGTTTATGAGTTATTTTGTATTTCTGTGGGGGATTTCTATTTGTCTGAGGTGACCATCTTTGTTATCACCCCCTGCTGTTTAGACCTACTGGCCTGTCACACCTGGTCAGACTCCACTCCTGCTCTCACTGGTAGAATATCAGATCATCATTAATCAAAGGGGACCGAGGGTGAGACGAAACACAGTTGTAGGATGTGCAGCGGGAAGTGAAACAAAATGTCATCGCCGTCCATGGCAGCAACACGATACACTCAAATGTTATCACGAGCCAATCGTGCATGCAGAGAATATCAGTTTTCACTACTCTGAAAGGATAATAAGTATTGTAGCCAAGATGTGGGGGCTTTTGTTCTAATGAGATGGAAGGCAGAGGCTTTAGAGCTCATGGTGAAGGTCTAATTAATCAGTCTCTGTGGCAGTTTCCCACAGCTATCCATTAGGGTTTCATTCAACAAGTCACTGGAGCTTCAATCTCACTTTCTTTGTTGGAAATAGCTCCATAATAATAACATGATTGGAGATTGATCATTGGAAGGCTCTGAAGGGAAATGCATGTGGTGAGGAATAATGATGCCCTGTATGTATCTGGATGGATATTCCTCAACCAAAGGATTTTATACAAATTCCGGATTCAGAAGCAATTGGAAATGGTTCCAAATCAATTATGTTTTTCCATCAACCTGAAACAGTCTGACAGCAGCCGTAAAGCATTTTCACCAGGCTTACTCATACCATGTGTATGAAGCACAAGGGAGGGCAGCAATTTTTGTATAGAGGTGAGAACTACTGCAGAGAGCTATCTGGACATTCAACATTAAGCCCAAGTTCCCTGTGGCCACACTGGAAGCACACTGAGGATAGAGACAGTCTGCTATAAATTAAAGATGGGTAATACAAACAGTCTGTTAACATTCACTGCCCTGCAAGTCCTCTCTAGTGTATTAGGCCAGAGACCTACTTTCAGTAGAAGCAGAATATGTGGAAAAGCAGATTTAGTAAATAATGGCTTTCTTTTTCCACTATGGCTTGTGTAAAAGTCATTTGCGACAGTACATTTCTTTTAAATCAAATGTGAACCCTCACCTGGAAATGGGTAACACTGAATAAATGCAGTATATAATTTGTTTCCTTTACCACTGGAATGGAATAAGTGTTCTCGGCTGTGGAAATTTACATGATTTTACCATTAAGTGGATTTTTGCTCACTGAATCTATAAACCTATAAATGAACTACTATTTCTCCTGTATGTGCTTAGTAAAAGTGCCAAATGTTAAATGATACAAGGCTGAAATCAAGAGTCTCTCCTTCAAATGTCCTCTGCCTCAGAGCCTCCTGAGTGCACAGTCTGCCTAAATGCTTGTGTCAGTAAAAGTTTGTGGCTTATTTTGCAGCAGCTGGTGATTCAACCAAAAGCCACCCCTCAGGCTTAACACCGCAGGCCTCATTAATGCAAATCTAGCTTTAACAGACTGATGGGGGAAATTGGCTCCCACCATTCCATCGCAAAAGCAGCAACAAGGTGAGAACGCCAAGAGGTTAAGTAGCCTGGGCACAGGATGTTAAAGCCCAGGTATCAATCAACTGGTGGTCACATTTGGAAACCTAAATCAAGGAAAGCGTTCAGTAAGAAATTTGACATTTGATAAAAACTTTTTTTTTCTTGAAATGTAGGCAAATGTTAAAGACTAAATCATTATCCCAGTATCTGACAACAAAACATAGTGAACCAAAAAAAAATGTACGTGTCACTGCTCACAACATGCCTGTGCTGCTGTCTTGGTTGGAAGCAAAAGAGAGAGAAAAATAATTTGAACAAAGGCAAATATTCACAATGTTTCTATTTGCCTAATATTAGCAAACATTAGTCACTGTGGCTGTTGTTTGTCTTGGTTCTCGTCACTTCAAGGTTCTTGGATACTGTCCTGTCACGCTTTTCAGATAAAGCTCAAACTTCCCAATTAAATTGACATGGCCCAAAAGTTTCAGGATGAGTTTGAGGGTTTTATAATGAGGAGAATTTGGTGCATACAAATGTGCGTGCGCTGCCTGTTTTCATCTTTTGTTCAGAAAAACAATATAAATCAGGACAAATTCTGTATTATGCTCTATAATATGCTTTATGCATGTCAGCAACATTATGCTGACAATAACAACAACACACTTGGATTAGCATGAACATTAAGATTTTTAAAGGGCACAGAAGTGGCAATTATTGAAATTAATTTTTATGTAAATATTAAATATCGCTTTCTATTTCTGAAACTCAGTGCTTCTAAGATAAACTACTGTATGAGCTTCTGACTCCAACCCCCAGTTTCAGTTGCATGCAATGACTTTGCCAACCATTTAAATTTATCCGACTGTGGTCATAGCTACTGTAAATGAATAAATGGGTATGCCTACCTTAAATAATTATTGCCTTGTGATAGGCTGGAACCTGATGAAGTTAGACAGAGAGGTAATGGTAGAAAATTAGATTGAGGACACGTTCACGGTTACATAGAAAAAATTGCTGTCAGTAACAAAGATTAACAGAGGAAGCTTTCATATGGCTTAGAATGAAGTGAACAGATAAATCCCGAGTATATTAAATTTTTTTGTCATAATTACAAAATAGTAAAACAAAAATCATTATGTATAAGACAGTTAAGCTCAGAGCAAATGCTTACCACCTACTGTTCAGTGTGTCATAATGTGACTTGAGGTGCTTCAGTGAAGCATCCCAGAATGGATGCATTGTTTTTTTAACACATGGATAAACTAGTTCCTCTGAATTGCAAAGACAGTGATATTAAGAGGAGAAAAGTAATAACATGATTGTTTTAGGCAGGAGGAGGAGGAGGAGGAGGAGGAGGAGGAGGAGGAGGAGGAGGAGGAGGAGGCGGAGGAGGAGGAGGAGGCGGAGGCGGCCAGTTGGCTATTCTGTGTCCATCGGTTCGTGCCACTCTATAATGAGGGACATCGCAGCACTGCAGGTTAACATTCTGCTCATCTCTTGGAGACACCATGTCAATATGGATTAGGGGACTGAAGTTGCCCTGAAGGGAAAAAAAAAAGCCTCTTCCATCTTCAATTACAATAAGCAAACAACTCCTGGGAATGAAAGGGAGAGAGGGAGGAGATGCACTTTTAGCAGCACCGGGTTCAACCCACACAAGACTAAGTAAACATTATTAGCTTAATAACATTTTCAATTAGCTGTAACCTGCATAACCACAAGCTAATGGAACAGAAAGCCCAAAATTAATTATAAAAATAATTTGTAATTACAACAGAGTTTAAAGGCCCTCACAGGTCCTAACTTGAATGATGGCATTGACCTAATTCAATACAATCATCCATGCGTGAATGATGTATGTGAATATATTCCTCAAACTATCCTGGCCTTGAACAAATGTGAATATACCGAGTTCTGCCTTTACTTCTACTTATGTTCTGGGCTATTACCGCTGCTATGTGGAACACCGTGCCCTTAGGATGTGTTTATAGCACATTACAGAGCAGATACACTTGTCTGAACAATAACTGTCTACTCACTAGTGTCCTTAATGATTAAAGGAGATTGAAAGTGTTTTATGATCTAAGCTGAGCCCAGGTGCTGCACCACTTACCATCTGCTTTTGTTTGTGTCTCCTGCACATTTGCTTTTTATACCCTGTTCAATAAAATCTGACTAGGAGTAACATTTTCAAAAGCACTTTAATTAATAAACATTTTGATCACAAGGCAAAATATTTGTCGCTCCTGTCTGATTTTTGAGTTTTCTACAGCTCATTTCTCCAAAACTCCATTCGTCGTCACCCAACTCATTATCAGCCCCAAAATCCGCCACTTGTTCCATCATTTGGCTGTTTTTAATGACACGGAGGAGTTGTACAAAGCCAGTGAATACGCTAATGGATTGGCCGGTGTGTAACGATGAGATATAATGAGCACCGGTGGAAAGATATCAAACTCATTTCCATTTGTGTATTTAAGGGCAAGGTGTACTGTGATGTCTGGAATGTAGTCCAAGCTAACTGTCCTGCACAAGTCCAAGAATAGCTGGCCAGATTCACTTAGGTGCACACGCTGAGGATCTGTCATCGCTGGCTGGAGCATATGTAGACTGAACAAACCAGCGAAGACAGCGTAGACCATTAACCACCAAATGATGCAATTGAGTACTTCCTTTCATCATATTTGCAAGAACATTTAGAATTGCCAGATTTTTTTTGCACAGTAAGACTTCATAAAAAGTTATTTCTAAAACTTCTGTCGGCTTCCATCCTCTTAAAAGCTTGGTCAAAGTGGTTTAGCTTTTATTTTGTCAATACCTGTATTTTAACATACTTACCAAGGCCAGTGTTTAAAGCTTAGGGAAGAAGACGCATTTATGCATGAGCTGTCTAAGCAGCAGGGAAGATGTTTGGGCTTGCATGTCTTTTGGGAGTTGCTTTAAATGGTTTTTACTGGAGAGTCATTAATATTTTAAAGAGTGTAATAGGCCCCGAGCCTTGGGACTTTGTTGGCACCATGATTACAGCGCACATACCCATTAAAAGTGATTAGCTCTCATATGAGGGAAAGCCCCTGTCCACAAAATGCTTTGATAATAATTTTGTTCTAAGTATTAAATGTTGGGGCCTTTTGAGTTAAGTGAACAAACACTCGCCGTTGCCTGTGAAAGTGAGAAAACCCAGCCCCTGGGTACTAAACAACTTCCATCAAAGCTTGACAAATGATTTCACCACCTCTTTATTATGCATGCCATAACAGTTGGGGAAGAGAAGTGGCTGTGTTTAAATTGACTGAGCACCGTGAAATGATACCACTAATACACAACAAGCTGGTTGTTCTGGTTCAGAAATGATCTGTTCAAGCATGTTGCATGGTCGGTTTGCCCCTCACCAGGTTCTAAAGCAGAAATCCTGTACACTTATAATATTGATAATTCATATTGCTTACGTATTGTTTACAGTAAATGAAATGTGCGATTCCAAGAAAGAAGATAACCCCTTGAAATTACTTTTTTTTGTGTATTTTTGGACTCTGTGCTGTTGATAGTGCCAGCCGTGTTGCTTAAATGTATGCTGGGTCATAACCTAATCATGAGACAGTACAGATTCTATGCGTAGGTACTTTAGAAATATCAGGGACTTACTGTGTTATGCATGACATGTGTGCTGTCTCCTGTGGCTGTGTGGGGAACGTGCTGTGCCGCAAGCTGCAGGGAAGATTCCTGAGAGCTGGACACCATGTGGGAGAGATATGGCCATTACTGGCAGCGAACCCTCCAGTGTTGGAACAGGCCACATCAGCATGGGGCTGTGGGTCCTTGTTAACATTATTGGCAGGTGGTGCGTGAAGTCAGTTGTCCTTGTCAGGACCCTAAAGGCAGCGTCTCAAACTAAACTGAAAGCCTAGAGACCCTGTCAACTTCTGTCAGCCATACGTGGGAGGACAATGACACATTGAAGTGGGGACATTTCTAATATTTTTGATAAAAACACTCAAATATGAAATACTGTGTAACCACACAAGAAAGCTGAATTACATCTGCTGCAGAATTATCTTATTTATTAGTTTAGAATTTTATATTAGTTTTTATTTAGCAATTTTTATATTTTAATACCTGCCTCATTTTAATTAATTTTCAGTCCGTCACAAACAAAGGCTTCATTTAGATAAGCTGAGAAATTGGAATGAAAGAAAGCGTGACTTATGGTTTATAAAATATTAAAAGTATTAAAGGTATTGTGGAAAGCCATTTTATTCTCATGAGCCATTAATATTGCTTTGACCCAGAGCAGAACTCAGTGAGAAACCAATACGATTCTTTTTCCTTTAACTTTATGTTGCAGTGTTCATTGTCCTTTTTATTTTCCCATTTCCATCACTGTCAATTTAATTTCGATTTCACCTAACAGAATGACTTTTTCCATCTCTGCTTCTTGTCTCAGTTTTCATGAACTATTATAGCCCTCTTGCGTATAAAAATTCTGATTCTGAATGAAAAACAGTTAATAGTGTTACCAGGTGATTTAGAAAACTTATGGATGTTTCCCAAGATAGGCACTTAACTGCCTCAACAACAGATGGTGCATTGCACATTTTGTTTTTATTTTTCCCAAAACAGTCATGACACTTATATTCTTAAAAATACTGGTACAAAATGTTCTGAAGCAGCAAAAAAATGTAACTAACAGTTAAACAATAAACTCATGTCTCTACACCCAATATTTTTCGAATGCCAGTAGTAGGGATGTGCACATATGTGTGTTTGCAGTGTAAACCACATGATTTTAGTCTCATATGACGCTGTTGCTTTTGCTGCTACTCATAAATGATGCTCTGCTACTACACACCATTAAATCACATCCATCAGATTGCATTGAAATTTTACGAGAAAGCATACAGTTACTGTTGTCAGTTCATCTCTTCGTATTTACTTTCAATATCAATTTTTCAAAGCTCTGAACATAAACTGCGCATCCTCCTTTAAAATTGCATTGGCTTGCAAGAAACGCAAGACTGGTCTAAAGGTGCGTGTTCAGGACTGAAACCGCCTTAAGGGAGCTTAGAAGATGAAACCACAGAAGAAAATAGTGTTGTAGAAACTCCAGCTCCTGGACAAACCTTTGTTTGTGTATTCCTCAATCAACCTTCACCTACACAAGGTTAAACTGTGCAAACATTCGCAGCCTCTAATTTATAGGCTGTTCAAACAGACCCCGGTGTTCCTGCCACATCAGACACAACGGGGAGGAGCTGATGGATACCACTGCTGACAGGGATTTAGTGACACATCTCTTTGTGTATGTGCACTCAAATATCCACCTTAGTCTGAATGATTGTATTTTCAAGTGATCAAGAGATTAGCCTGAAAAGTGACATTCAGGCACTCTTAACTGTTATTAGAATTACAACATCACATCATTACATCATTAATCAGGCACATATTGTAAATGGTAAATGCTCACAAACGGAAAAAAAGCTAAACAAACCAAATGAAAAAGTCTTTCAATGTGTTTGCAGAAAATACTACAAACAGTATGTGTTGTCAGCTTTTCTGTGTAGTTGAGTGATGAAGGCTATGACTTATCACTTAGTTTTAAACTGAAAGTCATTCTTACATAAACAGCTCAGTGAGGGTTTGCTTATTTTAGTCCCTGAAAGTGGATTTATGTTTTTCAGTTGCAGTCCACTGTGCAGTACGGGTGTGGACTCTTCACTTGCACTGAAAGTGCTCACTGAAGTGATTTCGTTATGTTGCAAATATTTGCTGGCCTAAGCAACACACTCAACTTTGAATACACTCTAATAATTTTCCTATTTTTTCCGTCTGCATCCAGTTGTCAGCCAAGCCTTTCGGAAAAAATGTCCATCCTCACCAACTGTCGGCAAATGAAAAATCTTCAGCAAGAGTTTGTCTCTCCCATTCTACTGACAGCCCATATGTTTGCTCCTAGATCTCCACTCCAGGGGTTTCTGCAGCTGTCAAAATGTCTTGGAGTCCAGGTGAAGCTGAGAAAATGAGAGATGAGAACATCTCAGCAGATGATGTGCTTTAATGTTGGCCCAAACTCAAGTCCAGATTCTCAACTGGTGTGTCTAATGCTCATTAGGGTGGAGGCTTTGGATGTAGTGTATAAATATACATGCAGATGTTTATTTGCTCTCTTTCGTTGGCAGGTTATCGTGAACAGATTGCGCCTTCTTAGCATTGACACGGAGGTGCTGACACACAGACAGATGGGTTGCTAGTTGCCCCTTGGTCTCCGTCTGATGGCGTCTACGAGGATGGATGGGCTTATTCTTAAGGTACAATTGGTCATCTCACAGCCTGCTGTGTATTTACTCAGTGATTTACTCACATCGATCCTGTTACTCTTGGTAAATAACTTCTAATCACGAGCACATGGTGTGCTTGTATTGGAAGTCAAATGAATAAATTCTGCTAGTGCATATAGTTAACAAGGACAGCACTACGAGCACACAATTCTTTGGCCATTTCAGCAGAGTATGTTAGTAAAAAAACAGCATGTTGGAATGCTTACGCCTTTGCCACATGTCACAGCTGTTCACTGGTGATGCCAGTTATAATCTACAAAAAGTAGAAGCAAGCAGCTTTTTGAGGATGCTACTTTGCATTTCTGAGCTGCACTATGATGCAGCCAGACTCTGTGTGTGTGTGTGTGTGTGTGTGTGTTTTTGCGTGTGTGTGTGTAATGTCTGTCTGTCTGTCTGTCTTGCAAGCTGCTGTGCCAAGCCAAAGAAGGAGTCAGGAACAGTTCCACAGATCTAGGCATTAAACTAATGTGCTGGGATCAGGGGCCAGTGCCTCACAAGCTGTCTCTTTGGCTGAAGGCTATAATACGAATGGGCAGTGAGTGAACACTGGCGCCCGAGATGGCACGGAAACCAAACACCTGCCTAAGTCCTGTTCCAGGCCCCATAAACACACATATTTCCATCTATCCAGTGTCTCCTCCGGTTGTGATTAGTGTGATCAACAATGGACCCAGGTGATGAGATTAATGCTTCTATTCCTTGGCCAGAAGGACCGTTGAAAACCCCACGACTACTGGGATCATAATAATTGGTTGCACCATTATACTTCTAGCAAACATGGTGCTGCTCGTGAAATGTGCACCTGGCTCTATTTATCTCTGATTTAGCACTCACTCATCACTGCTGGTGGAATTGATAATGTTCTGTGAGATGTTCAACAAACTAGTCATTATTTCAAACTTAAACTTTTAACATAGCACTTGAATAAATGAATATCAGGAACTATGTATCCCCAGGAGTTTCCATCATTACAAAACACATTTATTTTAAGTAAAGCTGTGAGACTTTTACAGATATATTATTAACTAGATATTTTATCAGTAAGAATAACAGCTGCAGGAAGACTGGGACTTAATAACCTGATATGAAAGGAGCTTTATTTTTATGCCTAGTGATGAATTCCTCTTGACACACTCGCTGGTAGAGGAAGTTTTCTGTCTGTGCTCCAGAGTGAAGCCGCTTCTTCTGTTCAAGAGGATTTATTTATTTATTTATTTTTCAACTCCTTCACTCATCGTAATGTCTCTCTAATTTCATTTCTGATCTCTCTCTGGGCCAAACCAAAAGAGAAATGAAATGGAAAGAATGGATCTGTTGTCACTCCGCCATCAACGTCTCGCCCCTTGACACTAAGAATAAGGTAAAGAAAATGAACCCTAGATCCCTCTGAGACTTAAAGTACTGTGGCTTTTCGAGAGGATACAATGCACAGTTTATTTTGATTACTGGCTGCAGTGTGAGCACGGTCAGATAGAGCTTATAGCCGGTGACATCTGCCGCTAGGATTTTGTTGTTCGGAAAACTGTAGGTTGCTGCTTATTTCCGTCCTTGGATCTCACCCACTTCAGACGCCACCAGATCCAGATTTTCAAAGCCGTGGCTCATAAGAGACTACATTCTCTCCTTGTCTGGCATTAGCAATTACCGCTGCTGTGGAAAGGTCAGGAGATGTTTTTAAAATGCGACCCAGGCCTTTGGCTGACTGCTCCACTGAAACGCTGTCAAACATTTATTGGGTATCAAATGAGACTTCCACAGGTAGTGCAAAGTACAGAGCCTTGACATTCTGACATTTTATTACCAAGGTTAAAGCTTGCCAGAAGACTTTCTCTGCCTCTTTGGCCCGTGTCTCTTACACCATAATCCTTCGGGATTGATAATTTATAATGAATTTGATAGAGAACTGGTTATTTTAATATTTAGGGGCAGATCAGTATGTGTACATAGAGCAGACGCATGAGCAGAAATTAATTGACTTAGCCTCTTTTTGTACAACAGCAAATTATCATAAGTGGCGACAGATTTGACAGATAGGTATATAATTACTTTGGTGTATTTTAAAGATAATAATTCTAAAGATCTGGAGACAGTACCATATTTACCAAGTCAGAAATTTAATTCACTTGTTCACAAGACGCTTAATTTACTCCAAGGTTGATAATGGAGTTGTCAAATATGCAATAAGCACATTATATCTAAATAATTACATAGATAATATTACATTCTGTTTTGATACCAGATAAATCACTCATGCACATTTGCAGACAAATGGACACACATACTTGAGATAACATATAGCGTATTCTTTAGACAACCGTTGATTTTCTTCTTTGAGATTTTAATTGCTCCCCCAGAACAAATAAACCCTCAGGCATACTCAAAGTTTAAACACTGTTCATTAACCTGAGTCTGAGCTATACGTGGCTCTTTCAGCAGACTTTACGCACTTTCCTCCATTTTGATTGTAATGGTAAAATGGGAGCCCTAATGTGAACCTAATTCACTTCACCCCTCAGCAGTTTAGGTTTTGCCTCATCCATCTCACTTAGAAACTGCATAGCTAGCCAGATCCCCGCTGTATAGAGACATCAGGTTTATTACGATGCCTAACACAAGGATGCTAAATTATTTATCTTATTTAGCCATGGTATTACAAATAACTGTTGGACACAGACTTGTAGCGTTCTAGTTATACTATGTTCTGTCTACTATTCTGCAGTAGTGAATTGTGAAGGAGGGGCATGAATAATAAAGACAAATGGAAAACATTTTTTTAAAGGTCACATCTGTGTATTTCAGATTTTTTTTTTTTTTTGCGTGGTTGCTTTGTGAATATCCATAAAGATACTGGAATAAATATAGTTGTCCCATCATTCCACCTGTCCTTTTTTGTAAATATAATAACTCCTAAATATTCATTGATAAAAGTAGATATCGGAGCAAAACAGGCATTCTATTCTTGAAATACTAAAAATACTAAACAAGGGGGATAAAGACATTAGTTTAATATTACAACATTTACAAATGAGACAAGCCACTCTTGATAGCAAGAAAAGATGTATTCTGCTTCCATGTGTAATTATACCCAATGCATGCTGGGATATAGATTTGCTCCAAGCAAAATGGAACACAAGATGGATAATGGCCTTTTGATGCATACATTTTCTTTTTGTCAAACACATGAGAAAGCACCAAATGCATCACATTGCAGAACCCTGTAGCTACTCCTTATAGTATAATGCAGTTTTACCTGCAATATGCATTCATCAAATTGCTTATTTTTGTGATGTGCGTAAACATATTTTTCTTTTCTCGGAATTATTAGATATATTATGGTTATTTTGTATTCATTTGTGTAATTAATAGATACAATAAAGAGAAAGATTTGTGGGTGTGGAGAAATCAACACTTGAACTGAACTGAACTGAATCATTTTGCCTGTTTTGGTCTCTGTTTTAGCTGGGTTTGTGTTGAAGCTCTCTTTTTCTGTCTCCCCACTGTCCATGATTGATAAGGGCCCCAGAACAATTGGAGAGCCAAGGTACCTCATTTGTTTTGTTGATAAATTATGGATAACATTTCTGATAGGAGACCGTGGCCTTTACCATGAGTGTGACAATCCTGTTCCCCTATACTGCATCCATTATTTCTCCTATAGCATATCCACAAAAATGATAAAAATTCAATGAGGACAGGCATCATGCGTCCAAGACTTGAAAAAAGAAAAGGAAAAGATTGACTTCTTTAAGAGTTTGCAGTTCACAGTTCAATGTGTTTGAAGTGTGTGTGATGAGCAAAAGGAAATCCACATTTTCGTAGTTTTATGATTTAACATCTTTCTTGTTATGGCTCTAACTTGTCTCAGTTCTCAGTTCAGTCTTGGCTGCTTCCCGTCTCCCTCGCAATTCTCATCTTGCAACACTGGTGGTGCTGTAATTGGCTCATTTTTACACCTCCTTAAAAGTCAGCCTGAGCAGGCAGTACTTGCAGCTACACACAGGGTTTTAACAAAGATAAATACACAAGCTCACTCATTCACTAATCTTTTACGAGATCTTTTTGGAAAATGGATGCACAAGCAAGTGATGAGAATTAGCA
>JAPQRQ010000026.1:8749779-8771060 GCA_037367365.1 Apogon talboti | reverse complement strand
GGGGGTATTTTTGGTAAGTTAGCTTTATGGGTCTTACCTCTCACCTTTTACATCTCCACCCTCTTATGCAAATATTGACATTTACATTTCCAAAAAAAAAAAAAAAAACTAAATGGCAACAGACAAAAAGGCATTTCCATAAAACAATGAGAGTCATTATGGAGGCTTTGTCTACTTTTTTATTTAGCTTGGTTTTCCCCCTAAATCAGACGTCAGATGCTTTGATGACACCTTGCTGATGCTGTCGACTCTAACACTGACTGAAAAAAAAAAATTAAAAAAATTCTACCAGATGTTCCTTTGTCCTTTTTAGTTATATCTGTTTGGTGCAGGTGATATAACAAATATTAATGTTACTTTTGGAAAGACAGATGTGAATCCTTATGCTATTTGTGTCTCTGGGACTGTGTCTAACATGTTTTTCAATCTGCTTTGTTGTACCTCACATCCTGGCCTCATCTGGGCCATTGTTTCATCAGGGGGTTTAAGTAACTTTGTTATTTTCAGCTGACTCTGCATACTGTAGGTCAGCTGTCTCTACTGAGCCCCATTCCGGAGACTTTAGCTCCCCAGTGTCCCCCGCAGCCAAACAGCCACACTAGACGTCAGGACCATATAACTTCTGTGCCTGACAACTCACAGAGACATCTTTGTAATTTAAGACGTAATTCCCTTTTCCTGGGAGCTGTATAAAATCTATATTGCAACCATAAACAATCCAGGCTTTCCTGTGAGCCTCCCCATCCACCTTTTTATGTATGCAGAGAGATATTGTTGGAGATGTGCAATAGCAAGCAGTTCTGTTTCCTGAAAGGCCAAGCAGCAGTAAAATGGAATGAGGCCATGTCCCTGGTCATCCTGCTGGAGCTCGTTTTTACCCTCTCTTTAGTCTATCCTCCTTTTCGGATTGTGATGTAAATCTTCATTTCCTACACTTTACAACCTGACGGGGCCATATGGAGATATACTGTACGCACTTTTCTACTGTCTGAGTTTAGACATGTATCTCCGTGGCATTGAGATACTCCTTCCTTCCTTTGTTGAATTGCAGGATGCACATATTTTTGACTGAGCCTGCTGCTTTTCACCATTGAGAATGTTTAAGTTCAGAGTGTAATACATACGGTAATGGTTAGGGTCCTCATTATTTCACTGTGCCATTGCCCCTCACGCTGAAACACAGTGCTTCCATTTAGAGCAGCGGATACTGATTCATGACAAATAAGTGAAATAATCATCATTATATTTTCTGATTATTTATTATTTGCCTGACAGAATGTCAAAAGCACTGAATTTCAATTTTGCATTCTTCTGCAGTGAGGCTAATTATGCATGTCTAAGTCTCCAGCTACCGTAACGATTTTTGCTTATGGGGCTGCTCATTGTGGCAGTTCCATGTGTCTGCTGCTGCAGGGGCTCTAGGCATTATTCCACTTCAGCCTGACACCAGTGTCTCTTCCAATTCCATCTCATTGCATTAGTCATTAAGCTAGGCACTGACACCACCCATCATATCATTGCCTTAATCACATCTGAGCTCCACTGTGTCCATATGACCATATCATTAACACAGACTTCCATCCCTTCACTCCCCCTCCTTTCCTCTGTGCCCCCTCCATGCTCACTCTTTACTTTCTGTCAAAAGATCGCCGCAGATGTGACCCTGTATTTCATCCATCACACACCGTTGTCCAGGTATCTGTGCTGTGACAAATGGCATTCTTTTGCAATGATTTATCCAGTTATTATTTCCACTACCTCATATGCAAAATTATTCACCCTCTGGGCAGGATCGTGGGTGGCGGTGGGGGTTAACTAACAGTGATTGAGTGCAATGTGGGTTCCCAACCTTGTGCAGAATGAAAAAATGAAAAAAAAAAAAAGTCTTCCCATGCTACCATTAGCTATCTGACAGAGCAGGGACATATGGTATTGGTGAGATTTCTGTATCTCCTGTTTCCTGGGGTGATGATGAGGCAAGTCTGTCCGGCTACACTGATTATTGAAAGGTGTGTGTGTGTGTATGTGTGTGTGTATGTGTGTGTGACAGTCGGTATGAACTTTGCAGAGTTGGTGATTACAGACACCCAGTCACAAGCCTAATAGGTGAGACCCTGTACCATCAGCAACCCTGGATACTGGAATACATCCACACACAGTCACGCTTGCAGATAAACAAACAGAACATCAACAGGGAACACATGCATAGAGACAAAAATAAGTAAAAATATTTGCCCATTGGTAATTCTTTTCTCTTTTCTCTCAAACTGCAAAATGCTGAATCAATAATGAATTCGTCAATGTGGAAGGATGCAATGAAACTTTCATTTAGACAAAAATGCTGAACAATGCCTGCAGTATTTTTTACTATATAGAGCTCGGTATACAGAGTGTCAGGCTATCCATCTTTTTTTTTTTTTTTCATTTTGCCTGGGCTTTCCTGCTCTGAATAAGTGATTGTAATATATGAATTGACAAATCTAATTCATAAGGCAGTATTCTCCTTCTATGGTGCACTGAAATTTACAGTTTTATTTGCTGCCCATAACAGCATTTACCTCTTTCAAGCGGTTGTATATCTAACTATTTTTAGCCTTGAGTAGAATCTTGCAGGCGGCATCATTTCTGGACATGAATGCATAAAACGTTCATTGGCTGGCTGACTCCATATATACATACTAACCTCATAAAAGTGACAGAGGGCAAAGTATAATTTTATTTGGTCATCTGCACATAACCTATTCATGGTTGAATTTAATACACAGTTATACAGTTACAGTTACATTTCCCAGTTAACATATGGAGCTATATCATGCTGTGATACCATAGAAGGGTTCCACCTTATTGTTTTATGGATAAACTTTATGAATGTTTTCAGCAATTTCTTGTCTCTTTCATCTTCAGAGTGAAATTATGATAAAAAAAAAAACTCTTTCAGGAGAAGGATTGCATGATGGATTAAATGCACAGAAGCCATGACATTTTATCATCCCAGTGCAACAGAGGTCATTGTGTGTAACTGTTTACATGCACACCACTCTCTTATTGAAATGACTTGTGTTGTGACTCGAGGGACTTTGAGATAAGCAAGAAAGTTATTTAGGGAATGTTTTGCAAAGTTTCATTGATTTATCTTTTAACTTTCCTGTGGCTCATGGAAATTAAAATCACATCACTCAGATAAACCTACCAAGTCGTTTCTCAGTCTGAATTGAATGCACTAGATCAGGGGTGTCAAACTCATTTTAGTTCAGGGATCACATTCAGCCCCATATGATCTCAAGTGGGCCGGATCAGTAAAATAATAACAGTGGAAAAAAAGTAAAATTACATTATGAAAATGTTTACATCTCCAAAGTTTCCTTAAAAATGTGAATAAGATGAACAACCTCAAATTTCTTGAGAAAAATAAGTGCAATTTTAACAATGTCATGCCTCAGTTTATCATTTCCAGTGGATCTACAAAGGCACAAGCCAGTCAGTAACAGGCAGAATATTGTTAAAATTGCACTTACTTCTTTTAAGACATTTAAGGCTGTGCATATTTTTTCAGGTTATTCACATTTTTGGTAAAAGGATAGTTTGTAAATGTAAATAGTTTTATATAATTATTTAATTTTTTTTACACTAAATGAAAGAGAAAAATTTGCTGTTGTCATTATTTATAGGTTATTATGATAGCATTTTACTGGTCTGACTGGTCCACTTTAGATCATATTGGTCTGTATGTGGAACCTGAACTAAAATGATTTTGACACCCTTGATTGTTAATATCTTCAGTGTAAGTTTTACATTTCACATATTTATCCCACTGGCTGGATCACACCCTTTGGCAGGCCGGTTTTGGCCGCGGACCATATGTTTGACACCTGTGCACTAGATCTTTTTACTATTTGGATTGGTTTACTAGTATAGACTCGGGGAAACCCAAAGTCTGTTGTTTGTAGTTCATTGTTAAGTGGAAGCTATCCCATGTGCTGTAGGGGCCTACAGTATCTATGACAACAGGGATCCTGGCATCTCCTCAGGTTATAGTGGATTAACCCTATCTGTAATATGCCCTATTTTGAGGCATGAATGATGACTGTCAACCCGAGGTCCTCTGGAGACACTGCAGTCTGCTGCAGTCAGAGATTTATATGGAATTAACACAGCAGGAGCTGATGTTAAATGACAGCTGCTGAGTCCCACCAGGGACCCACCTTAGCAGGATAAAGGTATTTCAGCACACTTTTTTTCAGTGTGTGTGATTCGCTGTAATGAGCTTTTCCTGGCCACTCAGGTCCTAGGAGAGATACGAGATCTCCTGTTGGCTCTCCTCACCATCCTGACATAATATCACCGCAGAATCAGATATAATTACAGGAACATGTCTGCACCATCTGCAGTATTGCACCATTATTCTAACTAATGTCTTCGTTGTCGATTAGTCTGTTGGCTATTACAAATTTAGTCATTTGCAAATATGGTCTGTGTAACATCAGACATTAGATAGCAATTTAACAACCTTCCCTATTTTCTCTGTAGGCACTCAACAACCACAGGTAATGGCCCTTTTCAAATGACTTGGAAAGTGAAAGAATAATTACTGAAGAGAAAGCATGTAACAGTCTAAGTAAAAATAAATAAAACACACGAATCACTTGGAAATCCAAATTCTTTCACCTATCATGAGTGGCATAATTTTATTTCCTCCTATGTAGCATCATTCACAATGTGCACTTCAATCTTAGATACATTCAAAGTTCAGCTCATTTTAATTTACTTTTTCTAGTAGTTGTAACAAGAAAAGTGTGTGATATACTGATGAATGAGAGAAGGAATACCTCCACCTTAAAAATGGCAGAATTATACAGTACATCTTCTGAATAATATCATAATATTGGTAACCCTATTGTTACCTCTGTCTAGGCGTATTAAAGAATTCTTTGTCTTGAGCCTGATGATTTAACTATGAATGTGACTGTTGTGACTCTGTAAGTTATGCTAAGTGGAAGCCAAGGGTGTTTCAACTTCCACAAAGAAATAGAGCAACAATGTACTTTTATCTCAGTGAACGGATGATTAATTCTAATTTAAGATACAGGTTAATATGTTGATTAAAATAAAAGTTTGTTCTGCACTTTTTAGTCAGTGTGCTTTTATGTCAGGTACTATTTTCTTAACTCAAGCATCATAGGTGACAGCTGACAATCCAGTCCATGCTGAGCTACTGTAGAACCATGGAAATGCAATATGGTGGACTATATGGAGGTGAACCACTCTATCTGTAGACTCATTCATTGAAAATATTATTATGAATATGATATTCCCTGTTAATCTTAAACTGTGGACATATCCATATTTTGTCTATAGAAAGCCTTTTAAAGTTGCAGTGTTGTTGTTTTTTTTTTTTTTTTAGCATCACAAGGCAAAAATTTCACAATTACCTTTTGGCATATTTTAATTCTAGTCAGCATGGGACTAATGCACCTATTTAGTGCCTGTGTTTTCAGACTGAAGAAATATACCCTGTGATGTAGACTTTGGCTAATCGCAGCCGTTTACAGACACTTAGGGGAGTTTAATACATGACCAACAGCTGTTACTACTGATCACTCATCAGATACTATCAAACATGACCATGATGTGATTCTACTGTTCTACTGCAAGGAAGAATGGAAAAGTGGCTTCATATTTCCATAACAGCAGTAAACTAACATCTGATCATCTGTATTTATAGTTAGTTTTTAATGTGGACTGAAAATGGAGAGCTGTAGAAGGAAGGTTTGTACTGTGATCCTATAAACAGGCAAAAAATGTAGTGTTATGGCTGAGAAAGAGAAACCCGTATGTAACCTGTATTAATGTAAACATGTTAGTGATATTTCCCAAAAGTATTGATATTTTAGGTTATTCTTGTCACTACATTCAGTGCAAATATTTTTGGAAGCAAGGTCATAACACAATAAGCTAAACACATATAATTTCCATTTTATGTGTCTTATTTAAAGTAAAAAAGGAACATATAACCTTCTTAAGTACTTAGGACTATAGCTTTCTGTTAGATCATCATAAATAAATACATATTTCTCTATTTTAAAGTTAGAGCTGTTGTTCTTTTCAAAGTTTCCTCATGTATTTGTTTTCTGAAGCTCATATGGTCAGCGTTGCTCTTTTTTAAAACCCTTCACTTCAGGTCCTCATGCTATCTGACATCAGAGTCTGACAAACATTGTTCATCAGGTGTGTTCATTGTTCATAACCCAGAAAATAAAGTAATTTCATCTCCTTCTGAGGAAACTTTCTTTCACCTGTGAGCTGCAGGCTTCTCCACAGACACTAATTACACATCTGGCTCAGAGCAAAACAACACCAGGTATTAGAAACATAAGGCCAAACCATACTTTCTTTGTCTGTTTTACTCTGTAGGTTTATCCCACTGCTCTCTGCAATACAGAATTTATTCCCATACTCAGTTTGCGATGTTGCTGATTCTGTGTATTTCCTAAAAATATGGGAAGTTAAACAATTTATGATTCAAACATGGTCTTTATAAATACTTTTGTTTGGGTAGAGTCACTATTTGCTCAACAAATCTGTTCTGTTGACTGCAAGGTAAATGTCAGAGCGAATGCTAATGACTGCAGTCTCTGAAATCTGCTTTATTTTAATCATAAATCGTGTACTGAAAGTAGCAGCAAGAACCTGTGACATTAAATTACATTTGTAAATTATAACATCCAAACAAAACAGAGCTGGTTCACATCTCACAAAAAAAAAAACCCCTCACCAACTCTGAACTAACCAGGCATATGTTCAATAAATGTAAGTTTTAAATTCAATGACCCCAATGCAAGTGGCAGGTCTGTCCTATTAAAAGGTCTCTGCTCCCTGTCTTTGTCTCTGTGTAAACAGATCTTTAGAAGGCGGAGAGGCTCCCTGGCCTACGCTACTTTATCCACAAAGTTACAGTTGTCTGGAGAAGATGACCCCATGCTATTGATTCCTTATTTGCACACATACACACAGACACACATCTGCTATGGCTGACTGTCACCCTCCCATTGGCTTTCCAAAAGGTTATTTCTGGTGATCTCATGAGGGTTATGAACAGGCCTATTGATATCCACTGTGGGAATTGCCTCTTTACATGTACACCACTGATCAGAGGGAAACAATTTCCATCTTACTCACATAAATAATGATATATAAAGCCATCTGCGAAAATTATAGCCCCATTTCCCACACAACCTTGCTATTTCTTGTCACTTAGCAGAGGCCTGACTGTGTCAAATCAATGTCAAATTTAAATGTTAATAGAATCTTAAATTATTCACCATGCAGTTTAGCCCATTTGACCTGTTCCCTGGCTCCAAATGACTGGCCCATATAAATATATGATGGAGAAAAAAGGGTATGGCCAAATTCCAAGGTGTGTTCAGTGGCAGGAATATAGAATTCAATTGTAGAACATTTCCATACTCTTCAATTGTGATGATAATGATAATAATTTTTGCAATATTGTACTAAATTGCTATTGTAAAGAGATGGCAGGAGAGGAAGCAGTGAGAATTAGTATTAAAATGATGAAAGCGCCGTCTTAATGAGTTGGTCTAGTGGTGATAGCTGATTTAACAGGCTGAAGTTGACTGCTTGAAGTTCAGATTCAGTAATAAACAACTACTTGACATTGTCACAAGAAGCATGAAGCCACTGTGTGATCGTTTCTAAGTGGTAATGTGCCTTAAACTTTCTTTGAGAGTCATATGATGACAGTGCTTCAGGGCAGATAGCACATTTTCGCAAGTCACTGTCAGAGCCTTCAGTGAAACCACAGAGGCTTACAGTAAATCCCAATATCACAGCGTCCTTTTGACGAATGCTCTAATAATTGCAGAGCCGGTTCCACATTCCAGAGCTTCATCTGTGTGTTACTCAAAGGTGGCAAGTCACAGAGTATGTAAAAAGTCTAAAGTTCAAGCTAATAAACTGCAAAGCATTTCCAGTGGATTCAACGTTATAAAGTATTGGTAAAAATAAGGGGTGGCAATGACAGCATTAAGAAATGGGGTATTTACTAGGATTAAAAATCAAAGGTGCCATACAGTGGCTGGAAAGAGTTTGTGTAAGATCTGTAGTGTTCCACACACTGGTTATAGGATATCTATATGTGATGCAATAACTAAAAGAACAACATGTCTTATTTACTTCATTCACTGTCCTTGTAGGCTTGCATATGTGTAACTACCAGAAGTTTACATACCAGAATTAGCAAACGTAGAACCAGCACCAGAGCAGGAGATGTACATATCCCTATTGCGCCACACTTCAGACAGGCAGGGTATAATGTCAGCGCTTTATGATACATTGGGGTTGAAAAGGTTGAGAGACCTCTCAGAGGAGGAAATCATGATGAAACGCTCCTCCAGAGGGAAACATTTTGGATCTACTTCTTCAATACTTTGGCGTCACATTGCCTGAATGAAGAATTGGGCATTAGGGCCTTTCTATGATTGTTTTTTTTATATATATAGTTTTCTTTTTTATTTCTGCCATATATTGATTACATTGTGTGTGGAGCTTTAAACTTTTGGGCAGCATTCTTTTGTGTCCCTTGTCTGCCCTGAACATTTGTATTGTTTGCACTAGTTTTGATATTGATGATGATGATGATGATGATGATGATGATGATGCAACTGACTTCCTGCTTGGGGTGTGGCCTACAGTGATTGGCCTGAATGGTCCTCAGCTGAGTCTCACCAGGTTGGTTCTATCTGAGTAAATGTGACGCCTTCTTTCTCAGTAAAACCATTTTCTTGACGAATGCTCTGCAGTTTCAAAATATTGCCCAATACATTTTTCAGGGCAGATTCTGTGTGTTTTTGCAGTACGTTGTAGTGATATCCAGCACCTGGCCCAATTATTGTTGGATGCGCACACAACTACCCTGTTAAAAGAATGGGCAACGTGACATCATCTCACGACATAATTTATTACTGTAAAGGTAGAAAGAGCTGAAATTTTCACTGACGCACCAAGAAGTCATTTATCACATTTATTCTTCTAAAGGATTTGGTTTTCAGTTCAGCCTAGAGCTTTCCAAATAAACACAGAGGAGGGAGTCAGAGTTTGACTTGTAATGGCGGCAGCAGAGCAGCAGATTCTGATGTGTTCCAGATGTTTTATGATTGGACATAATGGCCTTCTTGAAATGGCAACTAAGGCTGTAGCCCGAAACTATTAAACTGTCCATTTTCACCCATTTGAGAACGATCTACTGCCCCAGAGAATGCTTAACATCTATCATGTAGTAAGAGGGCTGCGTACCATATGTAACATCGACTCTTTCTCAGATTCCTGATGTTAGAAAATGACAGAAATGGTGGAGGTAAATGGCAGTCGTCATTATTCTTACATCCATCTGTTCACATCACATAATCGCATCCATTGCCTGGGCCTCCAACAATAACACACAGAAAACCACCTGCTCACTCTGGTGCTGTAGGCAACTGCTAGTGGAGAAGAGATAGAAGTTTTACTATTTGACCATGATGGCAGACTTACTAGTGTTTGTCTTGAATCTCTTAACAGCTTTATCCCGCAGGGCTAAAACATCGCGCCAGTGATGAGCTTTTAAGTGATGTTCCATTGAGATGCAAACAAACAATGACAAGTCTTTTGTAATTCATCAAACCTGCGCTTTGACTTATGGTATCTTTCAACCAGCTGGTCTGAAAGCCCACTGCACGTCTGTGACTTTTTTGTACTACGACAGGCTGTGTCTCTGTTGTATTTGCCTTGACCTTGACATTTTCCTAGTGTTCCATATGCATGCTTTTATGAAACCACATGCCACTCTTAATGCAGTCGGTGTGCTGTCGTGTCAATTTGACGCTTTAAAATATGTGACAAGCGTTGAAAACAACAAAGCCCCCGTACTTCAATCAAGGAAATAAAACACACACAAAGACAGACGTGTACACACAAGTATCTACACGCTGATACACGCATATGAAGATACACATAGGAAATATGAAAACAGAGAGGGCCGGGCTGTCAAAAACACACACACACACATAATTTGCTGAATGAGACAACTAAACAATAGCCCATGTGCGGTGTTTTTTTTCCCCCTGCAGTCACAGCCAGACAAAACCCAACAGCGTATGGACAAATATTAGTTTTCTTCATCTCCTTTAGTACATAACTGGAGGGGGTTCACGTTCCCTCCCCCTCCTTCTCCACTTCCCTTACCCCCAAATTGCTCCCGTACTCATTACCTCTGCAGGATTGATGTTTTCTTTTCATAAAGCACCAAGCTGATATCCCATGGATTCGGAATTAATAAAATATGAAGGACATTAATATTCCCAGCATTCACATTTTGCTATTATTGCAGAGAGGCTGCTGAAGCCCCTGGCTTGCCCAGCCTGTCAATCACCCTCCAGGTATGCTGCTGCCTCTGCCCCAGTCAGGCTGGAGGTGAGCGCCGCTGACAGACTTCAAGCGGCTCCCTCAAGGGCATTGAAGGGCAGGTTATGACACAGACAGTGCTTGTCTCTGCATTTAGGACCTCCTTGTGTTAATGTAGACTGTGTTCAGGGGACGGCGAATGAACCTCCCTATATGATGTTTTTGTCTTTGATGAGTTCTGTTAGTATGATCTGTGTCATATGTGTCAACGCTGACCTTCTTGTTTTCGAATAGAGACCAGCAATGTCACATGACAGGTAATAAAATCTATAATAGATGGAGCTTCCTCGATGAGTATTGTTGCATGAGTTCGTATATACAGTATATGGGGGTAGCAGGAAAGCACGCAGAATTAAATTACTATAATTGTTTTTCATGGAATAATAATGTAATAAAACAATAACACAAAAGGTACAAGTGAATCAATAAATGCAATTTGAGTAAACATTTTACCACAGGACCTTTTGTTTTATTTATTATTTTTTTCATTTTACTTGATATGGATCTAATCTTCTGGTGGCATAGTACAAAACATGTTTTTTTTTAATTTCACTCTCTTAATAAAGCCTCAGCGAGAATGGTTTTCTCAGTATCCATAAATACAAATATATGGAGCAAACAAAAAAGCTGCATTTAACAGTGTTGCACGGGGGAACATACACCAGGGGGATGTGAGACGGATTTTCCGAGATATTACATTACATTGTTTCTACCTTTTCTATTTAAATTCTTACATGACAGTATTTTGTGTACTCATTGTTTATCTCTGTTTTTTTTGTTTTCAGCTGGATAGAAGGAACTAAAGAGCATCCAGGGAGAACTAGACGTGAACATAGAGCACAGGCTGATTGTCTAATGTGCCTTTCTGTCTGATTGTGGAATAGGTTGTCCGGTGCTGTGGCTCTAGGTGGGTTTGTCTGACAGTCTTTAAACATGACAGATAAGAGAGAATAATTAATTTATCAGAGCAGGCCAGGCTTTAATCCCTGGTGTCCTGGTGATAAGGGAAGGTTTCTTCTCCCCTGATCCCTCTGCCGATAGGGGCTTTTTCCTTGGCGGTTTCCCGTTAATAAGCCTGTCAAAGAGGCACACGACTCTGGGCTCCGTCCCGTACAGGTTATCTCGCTGCCACACGTTCCCATCTCTTTCCTGACAGCAGACAGCAACTGGGTCGCTGGGCCTTTGAAACCCTGGGAGAGCAGGGCCTGTGGGCGTCTCTCTGAGGCGGCCCTGTCATTTAAACCAGCTAATTCAAACATCAGGTGGGTATAAACCCACAGGAGACGCTGAAGAAAAGATAACACCGCCCCAAAAACATCCAATGGACAGCACTCACACCAGAACCTGAACTTTAATAATTCTCTTTTAAGTCAAAAAAAAAAAAATAAATACGGACGCGTTTCTCTCCCTTTTTACTTCTTACCTGTCAATTTCTTTCACTTTGTGGAATTGAGTTGTGTGTTGTGAAGCTGTGTGGACCTAAAAGAACTATAAGTCTGGATGGAGGCTTGATAAGGTGTGTGATGAAGCTGTTTTTGGAGAAAATATGGTAATGGTGTAGTATACGACTGCACTCTTAGGAAAAAAAAAATTATGCATAATCGTGTTACAGTAAGCTGCTTCAGTTTGAACAACTCCAAAGTATTGGTTTGTGAACACTTTGTACTGATAAATTAAATGAGATTCTTCCACAATCCTATTCGAAACTCAATCTTACTGTAAATACACCACATTAAAGATTCAACAATGATAGTGGCCTGTTTAGTCATTAATTTGGAGGTGGAGTGGCCCAGAGAATAAGTGAAGAGGACAGCGTGTATCTCAGGAGAGCAGCAGAATGTCTGTTAAGTAGCATTGTGCATGGTGGCCTTCACTGCGCTCTGGTCTTTCATCATTTCCCTAAAGCCTCACCTATTTTGCAGGCTGACTGCATGCATTATCATATTTTATGTGGGTCGTGAAGTTGTGCTGTTCAAGAGAATTTATCTACATTCCATGTGTGTGTTTTCCACTTGCACATGTACACTATGCATAACAAATGCTCTGGTACAGTCACAACATACACACTCATCAGCTTTGCTCATGGAACTTTAGACTACATGGAAAATTCTACACAGCTGGTGGAAACTACCATCTGAAAACCAAATTAAAAGAGTATTCAGACCCTAACACTCAAAGACCTAACCAGCCGCCAGCAGCCAAAAGCATCTACCGATCTTAAATGTTTAATAACTTTCTAACCACTAATCCTCTCAATGCATTTAAATAATTCAGATAAAATGCGGTTTTTCAGCTTTTCAACGCCGTCAGATGTGACCCATGTGGATGTTCAGAGGCGCTGTAGTTGTGGAAATGCCATCGTTTCCTGCAAGATTGATTCACCTGAAAAATCCATGTAGTCCCAGAAATGGCGGCGGTTGTAGACACTTGTTTTTATGTTTAGTCAAAGACACATTTTGCTGAAAAATTCACTTTTTCTTCAGTTTTTCATAATAACTTTGAATTTACTCTGAGCTTTTATGACCATCTACATGATCAGTAATTTACATATAGGAAAATACCTAATTTTTCTCCAAAAATGCAGAGGATAATAGTCCTAAAGTAATTAGGAAAAAGTTTAATGTAAAAAATAATCGTTTGGATGGCACAAAAATGCTTCCAGGTCTTTAAGGGTTAATATCCTTAACCTTGAGATCCTCATGCAGACCTTAATAGAATATCAAGTCACTTTTTCAGCAAAATATATAATTAACAAGTGTCTCCGTTTGAGTCCATTAGATTATAATGATACTAATTTTTAGATTTTATTTGCAAATTATGGTTTATGTCACCATTGCAGATTTCAATTCAACTGATGGATATTCCCCTGTATATCTGAGTCTCTCATGGCTGCATGGTGAGTAGATAAATCCTGTTATTTTGAAGTAAATGTGTTAAACTTGAACCTGTTAAGTCCTGGGTCATTTGTTTCAGTGTAACACAACAAAGTTTACTCATATAAAACCAAGCTATAATCTGACAATTTAGTTTGTTGAGCTTTTAGCTGATCTTCTGCTGGTTACATGGATGTATAGCTGTAGTATTGCGACAAGTGTTGCGTTACCATGACAACACAGATGAGAATACAGATGCTCCTGTAAATAGGGGCAACCGGGCTTAAGGCAACTTTTTTTTTTTTAATGCTATTTCAGAAAATCTGGTTGTATTTATGTGTTCAGCTGTTCAAACCTGTGGCAGCTAATTATGGGCTAAGTAACATGTACACAGTAACAGTAACACAAACACATTAAGTCATATCTGACACTACTAGCCACACAGGACAGTAGGTTTTAGCAGTGACATAAAAATGTTAAGCGATGATTTTATATAACTGTATTGGTTTTTTTTTGTTTGTTTGTTTCATTAGGGTATAGAGGATATACTTTCTCAAATGCCTTTCCAGTTTGTGTTTTGGTTGTGTGTAGGCAGTTTGCACCAAATTTGCAGCATGAGACACATGATTTTACTACTTGATATAAATATATATGTAGTACATGAATGTAACAGAACTACATTCTTGATACATTACTGATTATGCAGCTTCTTTTGAAATCTTTCAACTGGTGGAACAGTTTATACACAACAATCAGCTCAAGGTCAGTTCTGAATGATTCACTTTGTGTCCTCACCTTGCCAGTCTGTCTCTGTCTATTTGTCTGTCTTCTGGCTAACTGGAGCGCTTCAGCTTTTTCGATCTGTCCGGCTCAGGAAAAAAAAAAAAAAACATTTAGCCAATGCTGCCTCTTATCTCTCTCGCTCTTCTAATCTCCTGTGAGCTGCAGGAGTGGAGGCAGAGGGGCTGTCATTGTCCAGGGATGTGAACCTGCAACCTTTTCAATTTCACCCCACGCTTCAAAGCCCTTCCGCCTGGACGATCTCACGTCCTGGACAAAGGTGCCATTTGCTTTTCATTTCCTCCACGATAAGAGAGGAGGAAAAGTATTGTATATTGTAATGCTCCCTCACCTTTCTGACATCAGCAAAATTGAGGTTCAGCTTAAAGATCAATACAAATTAAAAGTAAATACAAAAAACGCTGTGAAAGAAGTGATACATTACCATGTTTAGAAATCCATTTGCTTTTTTTTTCCCCCCCCAACTTCTTTCAGGCACAATGCTTTGTTTGTTCAAGAGCTGACAAGAGAGAATGAGCAGAGAATTAGAAAAGGAGAAAGTTAAAAAGGGGAGACTTAGTTTGCAGAGTAATTATTTGTAGGGCTGCTTATGGGAACTGGTTTTTTGTTCTGTTTCTTATGAATCGCAAGTTTTCAACCCGACATCTGCCACCGTGCAGCAGCCGGCGTCGCTGTGATCTAATCCTTCATCTGTACTGGTCTGACTGGGGGTACCAGCTGCAGAGTCAGTGTGGTGGAGAAACGCACTGTCTTTACACTCATTGCTTTTTTATTTTTGCCATTGTGCAATGAGCCACACTGCTCCAGACTCCTGTCTTGATTTATTGCAAGATATTTCACTTATTTTCCAACTGGACATTCCACTTTCACCATTTCACTTTACTCTCTTGGCATTCCCCCCCCCCCCGTCTCCTCGGCTGCATCAGAGTAAACCTACAAAGTGATATTCTATCATTATAGTAGCAATATCTACACAACATTAAGCAAATTACATCTGGCTGGCGACATGTTCCAGTGTCTAAGCACACCTCATAGCGTGGCAGGTGGCCTTGCATCCATCAAGCCCAGCACTGCCAAGAACGGTTGGCAGAATGGAGGAAATGGCTGCTACATGTAATTGTGTTTCTGTAGCCACCATTCTGTTTCTCAAACAATCCTGAATTTTACAAGGAATGGTTTGATGGTGTTCTACCCATTCACAGGGGAACAAGGACAAAATAAAGATGTGCTATTTTTTTTTTTTTTTTACACCCACACTTTCGTTATGACATCCCCAGGTGTAAATGTAGATGTACTCTGGAAAAGGATAAAAGGAAAAAAATGTTTAATCTGCAAAAACCTTGGACTATCTGCATAATCTTTTTATACAGTAAGAATACAGGAATGATGTTTGCATAAAAGTTCAGACTGTGTGGTGTGCAGACCTCAGGTTGTTTTGTTATGTTTCACATAGTTTGTAAGTATACCAGAGGTTTATTAAAACTAGAGGGTAGCCCTTGTAATAATAATACACTTAAACCCATGAAGTTGGAATAATATTATTCTTTATCTCTTCTCATGAAATGATTGTGACAATATGATTAATTCTTTATAGATAAAGTGTACCTGGTACTCAATATGTAATCACTGCGTCTTGACAAAGGTGATTACTGAAATTGATAAATAGGATTAAAATGAAAAATGTGTCTGAGAACTAAATTATTCCAACTTTATAGGCAACAGTACAAGTAGGCCTGCAGCCTAGTATAGCTCCAAGAAGTATTTGACAAGTAGACTTTAAAAAAAAAGACAAAAAACACACATTTAGTGTTAATGAGCTGAAAGTACTCTTGCTGAAGTTGTTCAAATTAAAATATGAAGCTATTACACAGGCATTACATTAGAAGCTCTGTAGGTAAACCTTGTAACACTGCCATAGAAGGATGACGCTTACATCATATAACTGACTATCTAATATTTGTGTCACACAGTTGTAAATAACCTACTTGTTAATTAACTGTGTGTATTTATGAGGGTGTGTGCCCATATGTCTGTTTGTAACACTGATAGATCCCACAAAATACATTGTAAACCAACCATTACAAGAAGCAAGCAATCATCCGAAGCATCAATAGTTCAGGTGTTTTCCACTAACAGGCCCACTACACTTACTGTGAAAAGGCACACGCGCAGTAAGTGGACAACGAGCAGGCACTGTGGGATACGCAGTGGCATTTCCACTGTTATTACTTCTGTATATCATACCAGAGCCATGGGATTACCATCAGTACAAATTAAAAACAAATAAAGGATACGGAGGGAAACAGAAGGCAACGATCTGGATCTATTATGCTCTGATTTATGGACCACTGATCCATAGGTGGTTGGGTCAGTGAGCTAGTGAGTGTGCATTCTAGCAGCCTCATTGCCAACTCACCTGCCAGTCAATAACCTATTTAATTTAATGTCACAGCCTATACGGGCAAAGCATATTGACAAGCTGCAGAATACACCTTCAAGAGGCCCCCAGCTGCAAGTGCCAGATAAACTGCATTTGAAAAATTCAATCTTGCTTTGACTGATGCCCCTGAGTCCTTATAAATTATTAAAGCCCCCCCCCCTTCCCATAAAGTATCGGCAGAAAGTTATAGTTGAGGAGCTAATATCAGTGATTTGGGGATTGTGTTGCAAAGACAAGTAACTATTCCCACATTGCATTTTCAGCAAAGTCCACCTATTCTCTGAGGTGACTCAGTCACTAACTGGCCTTTATGAATCTTTCAGAAGGGGAGAAAGGGGAAAAGATGGCATTTCAACATTTAATAACGTGGGATTCCTCAGGTGTATTGCTGGTTCTATATATTGCTCTAGACTGACAGTTTAAATAAGGTCTTATTTGCTTTTTGGAAAATGTATTCACCAAGAGGTAAATATTAAACAAGATGACAAATTGAAATGCACTATGAGAGTTGCAGCAGCTCTTTTGAACCCCTTCTAACTGAAAACAAAAAGGAATGTTGTGTAAACCCACTGATGCATCCTTATGTGTAGAGTCTGTTGGTTGGATGACATCTGAAGGTGACTTCCTCTACAAGTCTACATTTTTGATGCTTCTGTCTTGTCGCAGTCAATAAGCCATTTAATCTTGGTGCTCAGCCGAGTCGATGCAGCCGATGTCGTGTCCGGGGCTTATAGTAGACAAGACGAGGGGTTCTGCCCAGACCTGATAAACCATTCATTTCCTTCAGCTCCTTTGTCTTCCATTTCCTTCAGAGAAAAGAGCTCTTGGCCTATTTCAATCATGGGTGCCTGTCTTTAATGAGCTGCTTTAATCCTTAGTAGTGAGCACAGCTTGCCTTTCGGCATGACAGAAATGTATTAGATTAGAGGATTACTGGCATTTTTGTATTCATGTACTAATTTATGAACACAAGCCATTCTAAGAATTCCTTACAAAAGAATAAAGCTGATGTCTGTTTCAGTGTTCATTTCAAAAGCTTGTGTTACATAAACTGACATTACTAATATGTCTCATTCATCCCTTTAGGACTATGGGCAGCTCAGTTTGTTCTCTGTAAGTTCTATGCATTCCCCATACTAACTAGTATTAGTATAACTTTATTTAATTAAAAGTGAAAACTTCAAATTCACAAAAGAAACATAATTGCTTCATATTAAATATTTTTTTTTATCTCCTATCTCAGTTCATCCTCAGGACTTTAATAAATCTGCAATAATTATACACTTTTATAAGTTTAAAAATACTTCAATTAGAAATGCCTGATTCATACCATTAAATGAATGCAGTGTATTCTGTATGCTTCTCTGGTTAAAAGCCACAAAGTAAATCACTCCAAAACATTTCAGAGATAGATCCCTAATGTTGCACAGTTGAGGTAACTTTTATAACAGGAATAAATTTGCATATGATTTAAGCAGAGCGACACAGGGCGTAGAGGTAATTACATGAGACACAATTATAGTTTAAAAACATGTTTTTCATGTTGTTTGGCTAGCCTTATTTAATGTGTACAATATATTCACAGTTCAATTTACGTTTCTTGAAACCTTTAAACACACTTAAGCTGCTCACTTCAGGTACAAATCAATACAACCAAGTTTTGTGCGACAAGAGATTCAATATGGATTAAAAATGTTTAAAAGAAAAAAAATGCACACTCATCCTCAATACTGTTGTGGAGATGAAAGATCAGCTCCATTGTAGGTTTTTTGGGAAACAATCAGTGTGACGGGGTGTTGGGGAGCAGACAAAGTGCAGTGGGACGCCTCCCAGGCTCCTCGGGATCTGGCCACAGAACATCTCGGTAAATGCGGTCAGACAGATGAGTCTCGCCTCGGAGCGCTGCCTCCCAAGGGCAGAGTGACATTTTCTGGGGACAATATGGGACTGCAGTGACATAGAAAACATTTCCCTCCCCCCGACATTCTGCAGTTCTGTGGCCCCTCTCCTTTCCTCCGTCTCTCCATCCCTCTCTCCATTTCCCAATCCCACCCTCTGTTTGCTAATTTCCCAGGTTTTGAGCGCAGCAATAACTGCTTCGGCTTTTTCATTTTGTTACAGGTCAAAAGACTTGACAAAGTTCCAAAAGCCCGGTGGAACTGCACGAGGGAGTGAAACGGATGAAAATGTGACTGGGTTCAACAAAGGAAAATGATTACAGACAGAAAAGATATACAGCATCCAGTACATTTTCTAAAAAAAAAAAAAAAAATCTATGAAAACCTCCAGAGTTTTAGCCTTTGTGCATATGTCATATACATCCGAGCTCAGAAAGGAGTATTAAAAGCACAGGGGAACAGTCAACAATGCAAAAGGAAAAACTGCTGAGCGGACGGAGAGACTTTCTTTGTAGGATTTAAAGTTATTGTCTTGCACACTTTTACAGAATATCTCAGTCGTTCCTTGCTAGTATTTGATTAATGTGAAGACACTGCTAACACCAGTATTAAATACTAATGCCTTTGTTTGATTTAAAACAATTGTATAAGAATCTATGCAAATAATGAAAATCCTTGGCACATCATTTAACAGTATCCATAAATTCATTCACGTTATGTAGCCTGATTATATGTGCACATACATACATATATCTTCACTCTTCATGTAGAAAAACACTTTATGTTTAATGCCAGCTGTATGACAGTGTCCCCACATGTATTTACTGTTCAGCCTGTTGTACTGTTCTGTCATCCGTTTGAGTCAGACAGCACATCTGTCATTGTAGATCGGTACGGTGGTCTGCATGACAGATGAGTCCTTCCCTCTCAGCGGGCACTCTCTCCAGGGAGGTGCAAATTTCTGCGCATTCAAGCATTGGCAATCATGCATAGCACCTTGATGAGAGACAGGCCCCAGCCACTTGATTGACTGGCATACTAACATGACGCGATGGCTACGAACACCACAGGCACCGTAACATAAAGACCGCCGGCGCGCAGCCCTGTCCGCAACACTAAGAAACACGCTTGGACACACAGAACGAATCACTGCACATTAAGAGCTCATCGTTCTCCGTCTCCGCCGTACTAAATAATGTGACTGGCTGATATCCGCAGCTAATCTCATTAGGGTACGTCACAATGTAGGGGACAGGTTGCCATTGACGCTGCACAGCCTAGGTATTATCGTTGATTGCACAAACACAAGACTCTCCATCATGAAGGAGGACGCTTCATTGTACACTCCAGAATAAGGATAACATATTCAATCAGAATATAGAGAGTTTCTTGACATGGGCAGCAGAGGGTCAGAGACAATTAACTTTCAAGGGACTGGGGAGAATCGGGGTTAAAAGCATCCAATCAAACGAGGCTAGTAATTTTCTTTTACTCTCGTTGCACTGCAAAAGCCAGTTAGTGGTCGATCCAATTAAGACCCTGGTTCAGACCTAGACTCGTCCTGCTGGCAGACCTGCAGATAACGGCCAGAGATATCAGTGGAGGGCTGTCTGTCACACAGGGATTGTTTGACACTCCTCTTTGATTGCTCAGTTTTTCTGCGCTGGGTTCCACTGTAGGAGGTTAACTGGCCTTGTTCAAGACTGTCTTTTGGTCTGTCCTCCCCCAATGAGGACAAGGGTATTTCCTGCTGGGTCAGCGGGACAGTGATTGGGCAAGAGAGTGTACACCTCACTGGGAGTGAGAAAGAGGCTGGACCCAGCGGCCCTGCTGTTTGTTTAAGAGCAGGAAGCCATGTGGAAAGGCCTAATGTCTTAATTGGTGTGAGTGGCAGCGGACGGTTCCTGACGAGACTCATTAATCAGAGCGGGGTGAAAAGGCTAGAGGCTAGGGTAGCAAGGCAGAGAGAGAAATGAGGGAGGGAGACATCAGGCCAGGGCTTTATGTCAGCAGGGTCCCTGAGTTGCCTTGTCTCCCTGCCTCACACCAAACCAAGACACCCACTGACACCCTCGCAGCTGTGTCTGTCACACTCGACCACTCAACCACAGAGTGCAGACAGAGCATGGCAACAATAATTAGAGTCCATTTACACCCACACGCAAAAACGCTCGTCACATGCATGACACAAACACAACAGTGTTAAAAAAACACCTGTAAACACTGGCATGTACTCAGAAACACAGATCTTTGTTGTACAGACTGTGTCGTACCTTGAGTTTCATCTCAGTTTGTCATGTCCAACATGGCCCGTGCTTTTTGGAGGCCATTTCAAGCTCTGTCACACATCCCTGACAAAAAGCCTCAAGAGACAGATATACACAACAGCACACACACAAATGTACAAATGCACACATAAGAGGATGACTGCAAATGCACATATGCACACGTACAAACGTTTTTCCTTTAGGCCAGTCCATCAGACACCAGCCATTGTGTATGAACTGATGTTCCTCTACACAAAGTGAAAAAAAAAAAGAAGCTCTTTTCTCTACTCTGCCTTTCTCAGGGTGTCCTTTCAACATGTTTGTCCTGATCTTGTCCAGGTCACTTCACCTAATGGAGTAAAATTAAAGCCCTGAGGCCAGGGGTTGTCCTCTAGATACAAACATCCACGTTTGAGAAGAACTTTCTTTGTTTTTCACTGTTCTACCCCTGTATCTGTGCCCCAGGCTTACACAGACTAGTCACTTAACTGCCTCTTAGGTTGCCATTTCCTCTGGCTATTCATGGGCATCCCATTAAAGCAAGGCT
>JAPQRQ010000026.1:8686994-8715807 GCA_037367365.1 Apogon talboti | reverse complement strand
TAATGTAAGTAATGATGTTTAAAGGGATAATGTGGATGTTGACAGGTGTCTGGATCAGCACTTATGTTGTTGGAATGCTCTAAAAGTTATATTCTTTTCACCTTACATGGTTTTTTTTTGGTATACTGTACTTCTTGGATTTTTTTCCCCCCCATTTACAGATAAGGAATCAAATATGGTAACTTCATTGACCTTGATTTTCTACATGACGATAAAACATTTTGAAAATTTTCATGAAAGTAATAAAGTCTTGTTATGTCCTCCAATAACACACTGGGGTTGAAATTTTTAATTTCAGAGTATTTCCATGAGTGACCTATAAAGGGTTAAGACTCAGCTTGTCTATTACCTCAAAGGTCAGTCAAGATAAATGACAAATGGTTTGGAGAAGCACATGTTGAACTCTATATGAAATGGATCACCTTGTCATTATATGTAAGTCTGATGTTGAGGAGATGTAAAATTTCAGGACAGTTTACCCCTGAATTATACTCATTTGAGAATTTTGCATCAGATTCTGCAATTTACATCCAATCACTAAACTATTATACCATTAGTAGTGTAGTAAATGGTGAAGATCATAGAGTGGAGATTATGGTATGGTATGCAGCAAATGCAGTGTTTCTACTGTTTACTGCACAATCACAGAAATAAAAGGTAACTCTTTAGAATGAGTCTCTTAAACCTTCATGACCCTTTGTTCTGTATTCAGAGGCAGAGCCTTCCAATTCATCCATGTTTCTATATTTATCAGCGCCTTTTTAGCAAACTTGAAATGAATTACAGTAGGTTTTGATCAAATGGCTCGGATTGAGTGGTGTTGTCAAAAGGTGGTGCTAAAGGTCACATTCTTCAACCATGGTTTTTTTTTTTTAGTGGGTGAGATTGTGGATTAATATGGTCCATCCACATTCACCTGTTCCTGTCAGACATGTTTTCATCCCACAATCAAGTGCTTTTTTTTTTTTTAATAGAAGTAGAAACAAGTCTTTGTTATGCCAGAACGTACTTGGAATAAGCATTCCATCTCCCATTAACACCTTTTTAGTAAAGGCAAAAATTCAACCAAGTATATGTCCTTTTAGGAAAATTGAAGTAATAGAGTAAACTGTGCATAAAAAACAATAATAAAAAAACAGCTACATGCATAATTGTAATTAACACCACATGCTACAGCTTTTTAACCCAACGCATGTCTCATCTATCTATCTATCTATCTCTCTCTCTCTCTCTCTCTCTCTCTCTCTCTATCTCTCTCTCTATCTCTCTCTCTCTCTCTCTCTCTCTATCTCTCTCTCTATCTCTCACACACACACACACACATACATGCATCGTCTTGAACTTCTTCCACTATTGTAGACCACAGTAGATTCTGCTAAATTGATGATGAAAGATCTTGAAACTCCCACAACTTCAAAACCTACGGTAGAATGCGGACCACTGTGGTGTCTCATTTCCCTGCAATGTTGATAGAAGCGTAAAGGCAAACAATTACAGTGAATGAGACGGCTGCTTCTCGCAAAAACCACAGATGTGACTCAAAAACATTCCGACTGGATCTTTTTGGTCGTGTTGTGAAGGTAGATGGAAGGAAAGATCTCGAATGTATCATTAAAAAGTTTGGATTGAAGCTACTGCCGCCAGTCCTGCGACTCCAGACTCTTTTCTTTGGCTCAAGGTGATTTATAGTGTCCGGGCCAAGGGAAATGAATTCTCCCCCAAGGGTAAGAGTTATGTTTATGCATGAATACATGACTCTGATCCACATACTAAGGCCAGGAGAAAAAAAGGGATGAAAGGTACTTAAAAAAGGAGGCAGCTTGTCAGGAAGCCCACACAAAGTCTGTGCTAAGTGTGTAGTAGTCTTCTAAACATGCTGAGGGCAAAACTGTTAATAACACTTTATGAATGTAATTGCTTTTGTTGTTTATATTGACCTCAGCCTGACCTCTAAGATTATAGCTTTGTCGAGCATACGTACGAGGCTTTGTGGAATGTGTGGGATACTGAAGAATAATAAATCCTGTTGTGCCCTTGTTGGATTTTAAGGAACTAGTCTTATCAAATGATATCAACTAAGAGCCATTGTGAAACATGCTGTAGAAAATAAATTGAGTTACAATAACAGTGTGCTTGCTGAATGACTGGTGTTTGTTCCTACCAGCCCAACATTATCATGATGACTCTATCATAGAGGAAGTTAGATGTTGTTGTTTCACTACTCTTACTTCCGAGTGCCCTTTGCTATCAAAGGGAAACACTGCATGTACTCAGTGAAACAGCGGGAGCTCGCCTAGACAGACGCATTACTCTGCCTCTGTCATAACCAATGAAATGTGAAACTTGACAGCAGTGTAGTGTGTGTAACCTGCATTAGATGCAAAGGAAATCATTTACATAGATTAAGTGACATGATGTGATATTACACTGCACAAAACACATAATCAAAAATCACTACATCTTCACACATCAGTTACAATGTAGGTCAGAGACATTGTCTTTCCCGTAGTGTTTAGGGAGAATGAATCAGTGTATCCAAGACAATTATTCTGAGTGTGACAGCCGAGCCTGATGCTGTAGAGGACTTGAAGTCTCTGTGTTGTCCGTGAAGATGTTGATTAAATATGACTGTGCTGAAGCATTTGCCTCCCTAGCTGAGACAGAGGTAGTAAAATGAGCTCGGAGGGAGA
Source organism: Apogon talboti (assembly GCA_037367365.1). Classification (NCBI taxonomy): domain Eukaryota; kingdom Metazoa; phylum Chordata; class Actinopteri; order Kurtiformes; family Apogonidae; genus Apogon; species Apogon talboti. The sequence continues at coordinate 8,713,117 of JAPQRQ010000026.1, read as the reverse complement.
GAGAGAGAGAAAGGCAGACAACTGGGCAGGTTTGAACTTGAAGGCAATAAATGAGCATCCTTTCTTGTCTTAATCTGCAACAGTTAAGGATTTACACTAAGGGAGCTGCCCTGAGATCAGCCCACTCCTCTGCGCAGAAGGTGTATTCACAGGGTATTTGACGCGTTACTGCCACTACAGTTACAATTCTACCAGATACACTTATATTTCTGAGAGACAACAGCAGGAAAGTTGGGAATTGAGTGGATTTTTTTTCTCGTTGCAGAAGCCATCTCCGATCTTGTAGGTACAATGTTTACTGTTAAGTACTTTGCATAAGCCTCATTGCTTCTGTTGCCGCAAGACCACCTCCACACTTTCCAGGGAACATGTTCATCCTGACAGGGGTGAATAGGTGAAGTGAATTTGCATTTTATTACAAAACATGCACAATGTTTCAGGCATTTTTTGTGAACACAGTATTGAATATACAGTATAAACATTCTTCTTTTGCAAAGCCTGTGATTCTAAAGTAATAATTCTTTCTCAAATAACTGTAATTCAGGATATCTGTCTTTTTTTGCAGGAGTCGAGGTATGGTTATTTCTTTGTTTTTCTCAGTTCCAGTAGTTGACAGAACAGCGCTCTATCGCCTTTACGTCCACACTCCTCCCTTCTGCTTCCTGTCTCTGTTCTCTGTTGTTTATTTGATAGGGTGGAAGAGTGAGAAACCGTGAGAGTGAGCTGGGTGGGGGATGCCAGAGGGGCTGGCATGTGGCTTAGATGTTGGGAAATGTCAGCACATTCACCTTAAGCGAAGCACATTCTTGTGTACTTGCACAGATGCTTTTTCATACCACTATGTAAATCCTTCATGGATTCCTTGCATGCAGACATTGACAAGCCCCATAAAGGACACCTTGCCTTTGTTTATTTTGCCAAGGCTACAGCATTTGTGGCTTGTGTTGTACGAAGAATTAGTAGATTGAATGGCTGAAATGCTGCCTGTCTGGCCGTCTGAAGGACTTGACATGTACAGTAGCTGTTTGTTAAGGTAAACAGTCCCCACCTCTCTTTGTGCACTATTTTCTCTCTCTCTTTTTCTTTTCCTTTACCCTCTCTATTTAACCCCGACTGATCAAGGCAGACGACCATCCTCCAGAAGTTGGGGTCTGCTCGACGTTTCTGCCTGTTAAAAGGAAGTTTTTCCTTGCATGAGATAACTTTTGTTATGATTTGGCGCTATATAAATAAAATTTGATTGATTGATTTCTAGTGCAGTTCCTCAGAAAAATTAAGCAAAGCAAATAAAGCAGTCTAGTGAATGACTGGCAGATTCATTCTACAGCATGAGTCACTGTTACATAGTTTTGTCCTAGTCCTCATTTAGTTTGAGCCGGACCAGAGCTACAACAGACAGTGTTTCTAACATAATGTTCTGAACTACATGTAACATTTGGCCATAAAAGTTATTTATTGCCAACTGTCTTTAAATGAAAGGAAATTAGCAGCAGAATAACTTCACTATCTAAAGTGCATTAGTAGAATAGATGTATGACTTAATTTAACTGTAACACTAAGCAACATTTAAAGGTCAAACCCCCATGCTGTCTCTGCAATTTAGAATAAAGAGACTTAAGAGGATGGTATCATTGATAATTTATCTCATTAAGATGATGACATGCAACAGATTTCTGAATCAGATGATAAAAATACACATCCAGACGTACAAGTATATAAGCATCTGTTAAAAAGAAACCCAACAGTGAATTCTTGTAAATATTACAGACTGCACATTGACCTGAACATTGATTAAACTAAGGGTTACTCTCAGCAGCATGTTGAGTGTAGTGAAATGTACCATGTTCAGCCACTGGAACATAACACAAAAACAGGGTGGTCTGGGCCTGCTACTCCTGACACTGAGTCAGACAGGAAGAGAAAAGGAAACTGGAGGGGAGGGAGGGAACAGGAAGGCAGAAGTGTTTTCGAAGAAGTCAAGGCCGTTGTTGGCCAGGCTCAGGTGTAACTAAGTCTCAGCATTTGCACCAAGGCTAGTTAAAGAAAGTACGAGCTCTTGGGGAATAGTTGACTGACTAACTTTGCCTCAGTTTGTAGATGATATAGGTGTGTACCGAGGTGAAATACTCCAGACTAATGGGAAAACTATCTCATTGACTCCAAGATGGTCCCAGCCAGACTGAAACAGCAGCGAACCAACCACCATGTGTCCTAATTAGCCCACTTCAGCATGTTAGTCTGCCACAGCTGCTCCTATTTATGTTACTGATGAAATGCTGAATGGGTCTTTTTTTCCCCTTCGTTACATTTTCTCGAGGGTAGCAAATAGTCGATTTTTATCGTTTTTCTCTTCCCTATTATTGCTGTTTTTTTGCTGGGGTATGATTATATGTTTTGCCTACTGCTGATTCAGTTTCTGGGGCACAGCGGCAGCAGGGTTGTTTTGTTTGGCTTGAGGAGTGACTTCCACCCCACGCTTTGCCCCCTCCTCCCCCACTCCAGAAATGACCGAATGTGGTGATAGAAGGAAATACTCAGGCTGGCCACTGCTGTGTTTGTGCTGACTCTGATGTGGGCATCATTTTCATCATATCCTCTGCCACAGCATACTTATCATTGAGAGGTTTCAGTTACATCTCTCAATTGGATTGAGAGGGGCTGGCTAGCTTGCCGAAGCCTCATTTTACTGCTTCACTAAACTCGTAGCCCAGTATGATCGCTTTTAAAGCAGTCAAACCACAGCGTCCCGCTCTTAGCTTCATCATCTATGTGTGCGGTCTAAAGAAAAAGTTAATGCGAGGTAAAAGCCACCACAGAGGAATTCCGATTGCCGGGTCTTGGCGTTGGTCATACTGAAAAAGCATGGGATTGCGATTTTTTTTCTTTGATTTTTTTTTCAGTTATTATTGCTCTGTCTGCTCATGTTCTTTATTGCTCTGTTTTTTTTCTCTTCATATTGCTGTTTCCTTCTCTCTTTATTGCTCTTTTTCTTGCCTCTCTGTTTTTGGCTGTCTGTCTTTTTGTCTTTCTCACTCTCTCTTTTGCTTGGTGAGATCTGGTCCCAGCCTGCCTCACGTCCTTAACAATGAAACAGATGCTAATTTTAATCATCTTACTAGCAGAGATTAGTCTTTGATCAAAGTTAATACTCAGAAAGCAACTGCGGCATTCAGCTTCACAGGGAGAGAGAGGTTTGTAAATGTGATCTGGTGGCTAAGGCAATGCAGGGCACTCCACTGGAGAGCTATTAAACTTAAGTCCTGTATACACGTACTCCTCTTGTCCACCGTTTTACATGATGAGCTGTGTAAGAATACAGTGCATCTCATACGAGAGTAGGACTTACACTATTCCTTGCACTGAATGCCAATGTTTCTCCCCTCAAGACATATTATGCGCTTGTAAGTGTGTGTGATTATATCAATGACATGCTTTCCAGAGATCCAAGCCTTTCCACTGGGTGGTTTTATCAAGATGTACTACAAGAAGAATACTGATGGACAGTTGTATGAGGCTCAGTGGCCACATATAAAAGCTGCTCTCTAGTGTCTGTCTGAAGAATATGGATGGCCTGACTATCTTCGTGTTCCATCTACTGTAGAGCAGGGGACAGCCTCAACAGCCTCTGGCCTGTGAAAATAAGCATGGAGCACTTATTCCCAGGTTCCCTGATGTGGTATAAGGGCAGCAGGAGCTCTTCATACAGCTCTGACAGACTCAGAGCAGTTCTGACAGCATGAAATGTTGCACCGTATAAGCATCCTACGTATCTGTCTCACTGCGGTTGCCTCAGTCACCTCTATCTCATTTCAGGCTGCTTGTCTTTCCATACTTTGCCAAAGAAAAGGGGGCAAGTTCAAAGTTATTGCAGGTGTAATGACCAGAAGACAAAAAGGATGTGAGGGAGGGTAGGATCGACTGAAGCCCACTATAGACAGGTAATAGTCTATGATGCCCAAGGCTTTTCAGAAAGCCAGGTTTTTTAATATAATCCTGTGGAGTCCATAGGGCCATTTCTCTTTTTCCCTCTTGTTCCTATGACTTTGAACATAATGAGTGTTGGACCTCTTCCCCTTTGGTTTCTTTGCTGCCGTCTGTACTTCATCAGAGTGGTGGATGATAATGCTCAAGCAAACTCTGCCTCCACCACTTGCACATTATACAGAACAATACTCAACCTTCACCACTATAGTGAATTATACCATACATTGTTCTTACTCTGCCAACACACTATTTTTCATCAGAGGCCTTCTAGGTCACTATGACATTTCTCCATACAACCTCCTCATCCAGTCTCCTGTAAGCAGGTGGGGAGCAGTGTCATATGTGTAATGAATGTGCCTCATGGTATTGTGTGTATGTTGTGGACCTATACACCAATGCACATGCTATATGTCACTGCTGTACTACTGCCAACTTCCCTTGTTTTTTTTTTTTGCTGAGTTTCTGCTTTCTATAAAAAAAATGTAGGCCATTTGTATCATCCCTGTCATATTCTTTTATACTTGTGCAGTATCGTAATTTAGTGGTACAATGGTACCATGAAATTAAACGCACAGTCCACTTGGTAGAGTTCAGAACAATCTGTAGTAACTTCAAAGTTGCATGTTGATTAAGGGAATAAAAACACGCTGGCTGTAGTGATACGCCTGACTCCATGACTCTCACGACACTGGCTCGCAGGAAACCAGTCACTGCTGATTTTCCACCGTTTCCCAGCCAGCTCTCCATCCTGTACACTATTCACACGGAACAGGCCGGAAGGCATGCATGTGCACTTCAGCACTGATCCAGTAGTTCTCTCTGTCAGTCAGCCAGCAGGTCCCATCCCATTCTGTCCTGGCATGGCCTGGAGTCGGCTGCTGCACTCCAGAGGACGGTCAGGTGGATTTTTATACACTGAGAATGTGCAATGGCTGAATGCTTTCTGCAATGCTCACTACTGTTTTATTATGCACATTCATTGGACCTGCATACAAATGTAGTGTATGCCTCTTTTTGAACTAATGTCTGTGCTTCCCTACTGCTCCTAGACCAAGAAGTTTTGTAGAATAGCTTGACCTAAATCAACTTTTCCTATTTTAAACAATCAGGGTTTAACTTGGTACTTACTGCCCCATATTTTATTGATGAATATAAACTGTAGACGTGTACTTATGTTGCACATGGCCTCAACTCAACACCCCATGGGCTGTTTGTTAGAGTAGCTATAAAGTCTGCTGTACACAGAGAGTTCTGTACCATTGTTCTGCTGTGTTTTGTGTTATGTACAGAGCCTTCACAGAAAACGGTAGATTCTGCTTGCAAGGCATGTATCCTTCGGTGTGAGTAAGCACCCAATTTCCTCACCACATGCTGTTATTGCCTCTCATCCAAAGGGAGATTGGGCTAAGTAACTAGCCGCAGACTTCATTTTGTGGTGTTTTATCACCTCTGATGGAATTAGGGGGGCCTCTACAAAGCTGGAGTATAAAGAATAAAGTCTAAGAGAGGTTGAATGCTTTGGAACGACGTGATGATGTATCCGTTATGTGTGTTTCAGTTGAAAGGTTCTCAGAATAGGCCTCAATAATCCTCAGACAGAGGAGTGTGTAGTTAAGACACAGCCGCCTCTGTGGGTCATAGCAATGCTTGAACACAATTTAAGGTTTTCTTTCAAAGTGTCTTCCTGTAAAGATTTACATAACAATACAGCCACTATATGAACTGAAATTCCCTGTGTGTTCTCCATAGAACTGCAGACGTTACTCAGCAAGGGATGTGTTTGACTACTTTTAAGTCTTTTTGATGTTCCAGTCTCAGGTTTCACATAAATCACATAAAACAGTCATTGTGCTTAAATTGTTCACAGGGATGATTTAGCTTTAATGTTAATTTAATTACATTTTTCCATAACTGTTATAAAGTACAGTCACATTATTATTTTTATTTTATTTTAATTACATAATTCTGTAATTCCCTTACACTGTTAGTTTTTGTAAAAGCACAGAGAACAGACAGTGTGATATCAGTGAATGATGTTTATACTTTTGCACTAAGTCTGGGCCAGAGAACAGTGGGTCACTGGGGTTAGTTGGTTTAACTCCTCGCAACTGCTTCTATTGCAATAAATCACAGTCATGAGTATGAGATAAGACTGCCAAGTGTGTATGTCTGGAGCTACTGCTGACCCTGAGCAGACGGCAACTGTGAGTCAAGTATGACCAGCGCAAGAGTCAGTGTGATATTTCAGCAGCTAGGACTAAAAGAGACAAGAGTCACATTTTTGTTGCAGTTGTATTTTCAAGCATCTGATGCGATTGCAAGAACCTTACACATCTGCCAGCCAAGAGATTGTTTATGCAGTTTTGCTGTGTTTGTCAAAATGTCCGTGCAGCCATGGCTAGCTGTAAACATCATTAACCCAGAGGAGAGAGTCCCCAAGAAACTGTTTCCTGTCCTGTCTGGATGGGGAATTAAATGAGCCACATGCGTGCTGACACAGTAACTGTGTACACATACACACACTAACCACAGCTGTAGACACTGGCAGTCAATCATATGCCAGTTGACATGAACAATTGAATGTCTCCTGCTTTATCAGGAGAGTGAAAGGTGTACTGTAACACTCATAAAGAAGCATGGGTGTTGTTGCTCTTTTCCATGCATTCTACTAGCTAGATCCTTCCGGGCCAGAGAGGGGATCACACATACTCTACACTCTTGTTAATTGCATTGACAGATAATTGATTTAGCGTGGCCAGAGCTACAGCTGGCCCAGCAAGCATTTCATGGTTACATGTCTGTATTACATCATAATTCCCAATCTCACTTTTCACAGTTACATCACAGCTGTGACCACCATACTCAATAACAACACACCATATATTTCTTCACCTGTCTAGCCCATCCCCTCTAAGCCATGAAGCGTCTCATCGTAATCTTCTGCAATGTTTTAATAGAAGAGCGCTGTAGAATGGTGTCTTTTCTGGAGCTTTTCCAGTGCCTGGGTGTAAGCCTACCCGGAGCAGCTCATCCTCTCAGCCAGCATGTGATTACAGAGATAGACCAGGCTATATCATACACTCCTTAGATGAAACAGTAGCAGGAGAAAATGAAGGGATTACTTTGAGTGACAGGATTCCCATCATATTTTCCTCCCCCAAGAAACTGTTACATAACCACTCCGGATTTTGGCTGTTGCCTGCTGTGTGAAATTACAGGTCTGATCATCTAATGAGTGGATATAATATACATTTAGCCCAAAATAATAGTGCTGTTTGGATTGTTGTTCACCTCCTTTTCCGTCCATGTCTCTGCTTCTCCTTATTTCCCCTGCTCTTTGACCGCCCTCCCTCTTCCTGAGTGTGCCAGCCTGGCTGTGTAAATTTGCTCCAGATAATAGTGGATACATTGTGCCAGCTTCTGGAGTTGTGGCTGCTGCTACGGCTGTAACGGCTTGTTACCCAGCTGGAATAATGACTGTATGGCTTCTTCGTCTTCTTCCCTTTCTCTCCTTCTTTTGTCTGCCATGATCTCCTTTCTTTCATTCATCTCTCTATCTCTCTTTCACACTGTCAAACTGGGGAGCATAATTTTGTTTTGTCCTTCTCACTCACTCTCAGAGGCCATCATTCACTGTTTCTGCCCCCTTATCTCAGTTCCTCTCTTGCAGTGTTTTATTGCCTGCCCTCCCCTTCTTCTCTTCCCTCTCTGTCCTGCTCTCTGTTAGTTACCAATCTCTTCAGCTGCAGTTGCCTTGGCCAGAGAGCCATGCTCCAGCGCCACTGTGATACCAATGAGACAAATGATGAAGCGGGTGGTGGGGGAGTGTGTGAATGCATGAGGATATTTGTAGCTACTGAAATGGAAGACTTTTTTTCATGCCATCATTTTCATTTGTCTTCCTACTGCAACTCAGTGTTTGACACACCATCCATGCACTGGAACAAATGCTTAATCTGACTCATTTCAGCTGCTTAATCGCAGATTTGGCATGATTATTTGACAGAAGGTTCAGCCTATTGTTGACTCATTTTGACTGTAGCACAGGTCAAAGTCCAGGTTTTGTTTAGCAGAGTCAAGCTGCAGACAGATAACACTTCTGCGCGGGGAGTCTGTTGATAAAGAAAGCAAATACATCATCACAAACCATGCATACATACAGTAGAAACACTATAATAATCTACATGCTGTCGTGCACACACGGGTCATGCTGTGGCCTAAATCTGTTTGTGTTAAATGTCATCTGTATCTTTTTGGCTTCCCTCCTCAGTCCTCATTCATTATATTGACTCTACAGGTCATTAATAACCTAGAGTTTATGTAATAATGCAGCAAAACTAGAAAAAAAAAAACAGGCATTCATTCCAGTCCACTCCACACAGGACACAGACTTGCTTGCTCACTCAGACCAAGGCCCCTCTGGCTGTCCTTTGCACCTGCTACCTGGTGTACCAGCCAAGTTCTTCAGTTTGCCAAGTCCATTTGTCTGCTTCAACAACTCTTAAATGTGCCATAAGATTTGGCCAAAAAGAACACAGACTCTCCTTAAAAATAAGTGACTGCATTCTCAACAACATTTGTGGAGTGTAGTTATTTAGTGGCATTGCTAAACTGGCTGTAATTTATCTTCATACTAGGTCAGATGAATTATTTTATTTATTTTTTTATTCTTAACTCAGCTCTCAGTATATATACATATGACGGTAGAAGTTATTCACATCACTTTGTAGTGTAACACAACACAATGCAACTTCATCACTGACTTGAAAGTGACTTGCCGCAACAGTATAACACCTCTCAACATAATCTCAGGTATATATACATATAAACATTCATTTGAATTGCAGTACATTCATATTTTATAGGTGTTTTATACCCATTTTTTTTATATCTCCTCTCCTTAATAATTCATACAGACATGATTCATTTTCAGATTCACCGACCGCGGAAACAATACCACACAGCAGGTATGTTGCTTTCATGTTGTACAATTGCATCCCGCCACATACAGCGTTCATTGTACCACTTTGAAAGTGACAGCATTTGCAGTCTGCTTCAGGTAGTTAGGCCCTCCGATTGATAAAACGTCGGTGGTGTCAATCAAAGCTCAATTCCATTCCAATCTCTGTGTGACTGAGGTGAGCTATCTGATCCTGTGGCCTCCAGTGACATCCTGCTCTGTTTGTTTTCTTCACCCACTGAGGATTCCCTCTCCTCAAGCAGAGGCCTTTTACAATTTAGATTTATGGAAATGTCGTCTAATAGAATGCTGCTCACAGGATGACAGACAGCGATGAGGCATACACCACATATATACTGGTAGTGGGAATGCCTGAGAAGATCATGCCTTAAGATTCAATCTCCAATTTAATAGGAAAAGTAAGTGGAGGCTGTTAGTTGTGTCGGTGGAAACACAGGGGGGAAAAAGAATAATTCATGTATGTCTGTGTTGTTTGTGCCCCTCTCTATGTGTGCACAAGCTTTGATTATGGGTCTGGATATGTGCATGTTTGAGCTTATACCAGAGCAAGAGAGCGATTGTGTGCACACCTGAAAATTAGGATGAGACGGTGTCTGAGGGAGGGGAAATAAAAATCATTAAAACAACAATGACTGTAATCTCATGGATGTTATAGGTTTTAGACATAATACTGGTTTGTATTTGCTCAAACAGAGTTTGAAGTGTGTAAAGCGGGAGGGGGGACCTCAGTAGAGACGGGGTTAAAGGAAAAGATTAGATGCACACGCCTTTGTTTGCTTTTAGGGATAAGCAGCTATTCTAAGACTGTTATTCCTGTGTCATGATGACATGTTTTTTTGTAGAGCGTCTTTAAACGTGGTTGGGTGGGTGTTTTTAATAATCTTTTATTGCAGGCATAATAAGTCTGAGAGGCTGAGGCAGTGTGAAGTGCTGTGACTGCTTTCAATGGGTCCAATTCACTGAAAGGCAATTGAAGGCTTAGCTGCAGGCCTCTAAACTCAGATGGTCATGAGCAAGTGTGCTGATATGGGTCACTAACACAGATAGTGCTATTAAACACTGTATGCAAAGTGCTCTGTTCGAGTGCCCTTAGAGCACATGCTTAATTGTGGACAAGTGCACATTAATTTACCATGCACCACTAAATTACCGCCATAGCTCAGAGCATGGCACATGTCAAGTCTAAAAATAAACAAAAACAAAAAAGAATGATGACATTTAATTCGCTTACAGTGCTGTGATTTTTTTTTTTATCCATCTATCTCTTTTTTTAATACTAAAGTTCATTAATGTGTTGTGAGTTTGCTACAGTGGTAAATATGAAGCATAACCAACTTCCTCCATTACCATAGTATGCAGCACATGGGAAAAGTGAAATGATAGCAATTACTTTCTAGTGGTTTCTTATGGTGCTACCCTGTACGTTGCTACTGTGTCATTTCCTTGTGGTGGCTGGAAGGATAAACAGATGCAGAGTATGTGTTATGTTTCCTTGGAAGCTGATGGATAGAGCTGGCATTGATGCAAAGAAATCCATTTCCTATTGAAATAGAAGAGTGGTATAAATATAACTCCAGCTAAACAACTCAAGATGCCAGTAGGTCTTCTCATTATTTCTGCTCTTGATAGCAGCAAAGAGAGAAGAGTAATGGACTAACCTCTGCTGCTAATCGCTTTTTTATAGTCTCCTATAGAAAAAGGCTTCTTTCTATAGAGAACATTAAACTTTCTGTTTTTACTGAGCAAATGGCCATCTTAGTTAGGAATCTAAGTATGCAATGAGCAAGATGTCAAATATTTTTACACATTTTACTTTTCTTGAGGAGCTGGTATGTTTATTTCTGTTCCAACTTGTCTCTTTGATTTGTAGCATATCACTTTTACTTAAGCATTAAGATTTCACGCTTTACATTAATCATTCAGGGAATAAGGCATTAATCCAAGGCATGAAATTACAATCTTCTATTTTTTTTCCTATTCGGCAACAATGGATTTAACACCGTAAACGGATTTTGGTTTGTGTTCTTTATCTTCTGGAATACAATTGCTGTAAATATGAATTCAGGAGATTAAGCAAATTTGGCTGCTTTGTTAAGAAGCTTAGTATGTATGAGGACAAAACAGAAAAAAAAAATGTCAAAATGCTCAAAGGCAGAGGACCTGCTTCCTATTCCAGGGTGACAGAGGTTTAGAGTTGCTCCTGCTCCAGAGGCCACTTCCTAAAGCCTTTGAAATCCAAAAAAACCCTGATTCAGTTTGCTGGTTGCTGCATTGCCCTCGGGCTACCGTACCCACAACCCTCAGTGATGGTTTGTACAGCTTATCATTATTCACATTTTCTCATGTTTTGGTCTTCTCGCCTATCCCCGCTGATACATCTCTTCAAGAAATAATCTGCCACAATGTAGCACCCACTGACCGTGGTTGGCACAGGCGCCACATTTTGTCCTGTGGCTGGGGAAATCACCATCATTTCAGAACAGGGACCCACAACCAGACACAGTGACAGAGCCACTGGGAGCAGTTTGTTTAACAAGCGCTCAGAAGCAGCCTGACTGAGTGTGCCAATACAGTGTTTTTTTTTGTGCCTGACTATTCATTATGAATGGGAAGTTTTGCAAAAGTGTCTTTTCTCTGAGCTATGATCACAGCTTGCATGTGTGCTGGAATGTGTGCATTTCTGTCTCTCTTGACTTGATGCTCTTCTTTTGTCGGCTTCTATTTCTGCCAAAGAGATTGTTGGATGAGTGTTATAATAGAAATGTACTGTCACTGACCATGATGTTTTGAGTTTCTTTTGCTTTTGATATTCTTATGTGATGTACCACACTGGAGGCTTTGAAAGTTTGTCAACATGGCAACCGCCTTTATGCTTGAGTTACAGCTACAGATGGGATGCACCTATTACAAACTATGCTTATTTCCAGAACTAGGACTTCTGTATTTGGGATTCAGAAACACAAAGATTTTGATCATCAGGTGTTAAAGAAACTGCTGATATCACAAAGACTTTTTTTAAGGTAGAAATGGTGGCTGAGGCAACATTTTTATAATTGCTGACTTACATTTGCAATTAAAACCTGAAAGTGCTCCCTTTGTTCTGCTTTGCCCGCAAATCTTTAGACTGTGAACACAGTCATGCCCTTGTTCTTTTTTTTTTTTTTTTTTAGGTCAGTAGGTAACCACAGTATGTTTAAAAGTGAATCATCTGTGTTTGCATTTATATGTTAATTTTCTTTTTGGTAATTCTGACTCCTCACAAACAAACAATGGTATGACTTGAGCACACGGGGTGATCGGTGTTGTTTTTATTCCTTTCAAGTCTTTGCCTCAGCTGCATTATACAGAGAGGTCTCTGTCAAGTGCAACAAAGGGGTGGCCATGCAATCAACTTAAACAAAGCCTTCATTCCCTCTGTTACCGAAAGCAATATGAATGGATAACCTTTGTGGAGCCATTTATTTACACCATTCAGTCCCTTTCTTTCTCTGCTTCTGCAGCTGTTGCCACAACATGAGGGAGTGATGCATATATTTCTTCCAAGGACAGGGAGAAGAAGAGGGAAGTAAAAAGAGAAAGAAGAAGAAAAGATGGATGGATGGGTGTAAATGTTGTATACACATATACGATTAACGGGCGGGGGTGTTGCTAAAACTCTAAAGGGCAAAAGGCTGTGAGGCTTGAGCAGAAAGCTGGCTCAGCAGGAGGCTGATTATACCACCAAAGGGATCCACTTTGCACATCTAACATGTACAAACTCAAACAAAGGAGCATGGCAGAGCGAAGGCAGCTGAAAGTGAAGGTAGGGGTCTGGGCTTAGCTGCTTTTTTTAGGACCAGTGGCACATTTATGATCATACTAATAAAGTGCTTCTGGGACAAAGCCTGTCCCTCACCTCCTCTTGCACACACACCAAGAACAGCTTGACTGCGCCTTAGGACCTGTGTTTATGGACACGTGGATCAATACACTCCCTAAGGGTCTATATTTAAGTCTGAGCTCAGTAACGTGTCCGTTGATCACAGGGGGAGGGGAGGGACCTCAAGATGGTCATTATCAGATTTGAAACGTGGTTTGTAAAAGGCCAAACACAGTTCAGAGGGAATCCCACATCGGCTCTGCAAATCAAAACGGTCTTTAACAGCCTCTGTGCCGTAGCAGCCTGTTTGTGCACTATCTGTTCTTACAATACTCCTTTTTCTTCAGCGGCAAGTACTTGTTAATTCAAGGCGTAGTCGCTGATTATTCCAGCCACATCTTTCACCCTTGATTCCTTGTGCCCCCACTGCTGGAAATGCAAATCTAGAGCATGACAAACGATGTAAGGCCGTCTCTGACACGTTCAAGCCCCTGGCGTCCCTGTGTTGCTCCCCAGCTTACCTCCTCCAGCTCCACAGTAATTACCCTTGTTGGATCGCTACGCCTAATCATACTTGATTTTGGGATGCGCTGCCTTTGTCTCCACTTGTTAGCCCCTCACACTGCTTGGTTCTGATAGAGTACACTGATAATACTCTGGGAAGGAAGCACACACACACACACACACACACACACACACACACACACACACACACACACACACATATTGCATATTCCATGGTCGGTTTTCGTTATGAGCTAGCTTTGTACAGATCTAATACGGTAACTGATTGATTTACGGATGATTGTTGTGCTGCCACTGATTAATCCCTCTTTGATCTGATCATGTCAGCAGATAAATAGAATGAAAAAAGATTAAAAAAAAATCAGGGAGCAATGTTTGGAAAAGAATAATTAATAGATTCAGATTCTGTAAAACAAGCTCTTTAAAGAACAAGAACGGAGGGGAGGGGTGTGAGCAAGTGGCTCCCAATTTGTTCTCACTTTGTTCCAGTAATAAGATCCAGGCCTTCCTTTCCACTGGACGAGATAATTAACTCCCGGGGACAGACTGCACAGAGCTCCGTCTCTTAGTTTATGGCACATGGAGATAGATCTCTGCAGCCCAGGCTGAGGATGGTTGCATAAATTGCCGACTTTGCTTGATCTACTGTATGTTTTTAGAGATATGTAGATACGGAAAGGGCACAAATGATAGGGGGCTGGGTTCCAGTCAGACTATAAAATGCAAGATGGTGGATGTAGAATACAAGGTCTGACGTTCTCAAATGAAAAACGAACACAAAAAAGCTACATGTCTTGCCGGAGAGGGATTTTTGTGACTTTTTTTTCCTCAATAGTAACGTGGCATTTTGTATCAGAATATGTAAAATTGAGTTAAGAGAATAGTTCTAAGTGAGATCTGTGTTTGAATTACTTTGAGTGATTTTTAAATTGATGTTAAATTTGATAAGTCACGGCCAAGTGGGCTTTGTATACATGTCACTTTCTGAGCAATGCTTATGGTGGTTACTGGATCTGTTCTTAGAAACCACTTGCTCAGTGGGTGACAGCAGCAGTGGTAGTATGAGTCAGGTCAGGCTAATTTCCGTTGCTGTAACCTGCCTCTCTTTCCTGCATTGTCCAGCCCCGTCCAGCAACTCTTTTGGAATGTGCACCATAATGATTTCCGGTCATTGTCTGTGTCTGTGCAGTTCTACACAGCCACCTTACGCAGGATGAACTTTGACCTTTTCAAGCCGAGACTTCTTTAATGAATGAAAAACCTTTTCCATTTAGTCATATGTGCTTCCTTTGCCGGATATGTGACTCATATTTGTTTAACACCCTTTATCTCTCTGTCTTCCACAGAAACATGTGAAGACCTGCGTGAAGCCTCGACCTGCAAGTTAGCCTTCAACAACAAACGAGCGAAGGCCTCCTCCCTTCTTCCCCTCATCCATTCTCTTCCTGCTTCCTCTGCAGTTTCTTTGTAGCCCCAGTAAATATGGAGGGCTGGCGGGCTACAAACAGGACTTCATCACGGAAGCCAAAACTAGGAGCTATAGCTACTCTACTAGGCTTCTGGCTCTTAGTCAGTCCAGCCTTGTGCAGTGGACAGACATTTACTAGTTTCCACCCAGAACGTCGAGACTGGGTCTTCAACCACCTGACAGTTCACCAAACCACAGGGGCATTGTATATTGGAGCAGTCAACCGTGTGTACAAGCTGTCAGGCAACCTGACCCTTCTTGTTTCCCATGATACAGGGCCAGAGGATGATAACAAAGCCTGCTATCCACCTCTGATTGTCCAGCCCTGCTCTGAGCCCCTTGTCGCTACCAACAATGTCAACAAGCTTCTTCTCATTGATTATTCCCAAAATCGGTTGCTTGCTTGTGGCAGCCTCTACCAGGGTGTCTGCAAGCTCCTCAGATTGGACGACCTCTTTATCTTAGTGGAGCCCTCTCATAAAAAAGAGCACTACCTCTCTAGCGTCAACCAGACTGGGACAATGTATGGGGTCATTGTTCCCTCACAGGGCCAGGATGGCACCCTATTTATAGGCACAGCAGTAGATGGAAAACAGGACTACTTTCCTACCATCTCTAGTCGAAAGCTGCCTCGTGACCCAGAATCTTCTGCGATGCTCGACTATGAATTGCACACTGACTTTGTGTCCTCTCTGATCAAGATACCATCAGATACCCTGGCACTGGTTTCCCACTTTGACATCTATTATGTTTACGGCTTTGCAAGTGGCAGCTTTGTTTACTTCCTCACAGTCCAGCCTGAGACACCAGAAAACAGCATGTCATCCAGCGGATCCACCAGTGACCTCTTCTACACTTCTCGCATTGTTCGCCTTTGCAAAGATGACCGCAAGTTTCACTCATATGTTTCCCTCCCTATTGGCTGTGTGAAGAATGGTGTAGAGTACCGCCTTCTGCAGGCCGCCTACCTCGGCAAACCGGGCCGTGTTCTCGCTGCTTCACTGAACATCAGTGCACAAGATGACGTGCTCTTCACCATCTTCTCAAAGGGCCAGAAGCAGTTCCACCGCCCACCGGATGACTCAGCACTCTGCATCTTCACCATTCGAGACATCAATGCAAGAATTAAGGAACGCCTGCAGTCCTGCTACCAGGGTGAAGGAAACCTGGAGCTCAACTGGCTGCTTGGGAAAGATGTGCAGTGCACTAAAGCGGTGAGTTGTAGTGACAGACACTGATTAAAATCATAGAAAAGTCTCTAGATCGAAATTTTCAGCCAAAGTCATTCATACGACAAATGAAACTGTTACTTACACATTATTGTACATTTGTGAATGCCTTGAGGCCATGTGGGATCTTGTCAGTAAACACTATAGGTTTTTAATTTACAATGAGCTTTTATTGAGCAGATAAAAGAATCATCTACTGTACTGTTTTAAGGTTTAAGGTACTTTTTTTTCTGATTCTTCAATCACTTCTCATTTCCTTTCCTCAGACATGATTTTAAACATTCAGTGAATGACCACAGATTATCAATGAGCCTAAAAACCACAGTGTTCAAAGTTTTAAGGCGTTTGCCGTAGTGAAAATAAACGCAGCAATCATTAACTTTTCACTGCTTTGTGCAGTGATCACATGATTCTCATACTACATGTAATTTTGTTTTGAAGTTCTAATATCAAGGACCATCCACTTTCAAGTACATTTTAGTGAGATATACTTAGAAATTACAGGCTTTATTTTTCTTGGCAACCATCAAAGTGATAACATTTTCTTGAGCACAATACAAATAAACACAATCTCCCCCTCTAGAGTGAAAGAAGAAGTGGGGGGCGTTGCTTGTGAAAGTCTGCTTCTGATGCTGGCATAGATCACACACATCTATTCCTTCTGAAATCCCCAATTATCTTATAATAAAAGGCCATGTTTCTGCTACATGTTGTCAAGTAGAATTAAGTGTCTTGATTTTCTTTCATTCCCAGGGGGCTATAGTCCTCTGTGTTTTCATTCTGTAATTGCTAATAGGAATTTAAGAATATTAAGAATTAATGACTACTTAGACTACTCCTTACAGTGTGTGTACATGCTGCATTTTCCTAAAAATGTATATGTGTGTGTGTGTGTGTGTGTGTGTGTGTGGAGCAAGGGTGTAGGTCTTAATGTATTTTTAGAGTTTAATGATATCCCTACATTCACTGTGATGAGAGCCACTGATCAGCTTCCTTTGTTGTTAATCCCCTCAGGGCACTCAACTGACCACTTTTATTGAAATCTGTAAATTCCCCATTAACACAATGTCAAAGGTGATTGTCAGGAGGAGGCAGATATTATCTTGAATTGGCACTGTTGGCTTTCATTAGCTACACTGAGAAGGCAGGGGACGAGGTTGAAAAATGAAGAGTAGGCGGAAAAGGAGAAATAGTGGTATATAGTGATGACAATGCCGAATATTGGAGGCTTTCTAACTGTGGGAGCTCAAATTAGATCCCTTTTTACTTTCCCAGAAAAATCCCCAATCATCTCAATGTGCTTTCTGTGTATAGGTGTGTTCAGAGTGCCAGGCATCCACTGAAAGGCTGAACCTCCTACTCTCTAGGCAGGCAGTACCATTACCAATGCTCTGCTCTCATGTCACAATACACAGCAAGAATGCTCAAGCTTTGTGTGTGTAGCCAGGGAGATAAGAAGATGTAAAATACAGTCCTTAAGTCCATGTCCTGGTGCTCAATGAACAGTCAATAATTCCATAGTATAATATGGATTATGCAGATAGATGTCAATGGCTGAGAGAGTCTTAAAGCCTATACAAATTACATTTAACAACCGGATATGTCAGACATGTTAACACTGTCTGCACGCTGTTAAATCCTTAACTCAAGCAGTATGACCGCACTGTTAGCACATGTTTCACATCTTGTCTTCCGTAAAGAAAAATGTGCTGAATCTGTGGGGTATTTTTAGAACACCCATGTCTGAATTCCACCAAACAGGAGGTGAATTAAGCTGTGACCAGCCCGAGAGACTTTTTTAACTGTTAACTGTATCTCGCCTGGTTAGTAAATTGCAGTCCCAGGGCCTTTCCTCTGGTCCGCTGCTAACAGCAGGTAGCGAGTAAGCTCAAAGCCGGGAACCTTAATTATACCTCCAGCTCTCATTCTCGTATTGCAGGCATTTTACTGTGTGTATGGTTACATGCAGGCCAAGGCTGAGGCTGGGAATGGAACTGAGGCTGAGCCAGGGGATTCAGACACAGCAGCCAATCAAAGATTTATCACCCAGCCGTCCAGCCTTCTGCCATCTGGAGATTCACACCATCTTTGTAGTCACTCCCAAGGAGGAGAGCCATGATGGGATTCTTTCTATATCAGAGGGGCTGTGTGTATCTCTCTTACTGACCCTATCACCCTGTTTCGCTTTTACAGCTCACGACCTACTAACTAATTAACCACTCGCAAGAGCAAAGGGGTGCTAGTATTGATAACTGCGATATACCCTAGAAGAGAAACTTTAAGGGCACGTATCATGTCACATCTAATTCATGCTTCATTCAAAGGAAACACTTTTTGTCATGTGTAACAAGACTACATAATGTCTTGATCACAGTAACAACTATTTCTTCAGCATAGATCTAACATTCTACTGTATTGTGTGTTATTTGATAAGACTTTATCACAAATTATTATAACCTATTTTTAGCTTCACCACAGATAATGTTATTTGTATCACATGGAAAAGACTGAGACATGGAAATCTGCATTTCCCCACTTCTTCAGAGATTTATGATAAGACAGGGGAAAAACAAAAAGAGCGAAAAAAAGAAATCTGCAAAAAAGGTGCACACACACACACACACACTCACACACTCCAAAAAAAAAAAAAAAACACAACCACATGGACTCCAGGGGGATTTTGCTTGGCTGCCAAGTCTGCTAGAACATCATCTAAACAATCTAGATATAATCAGAACCAAATGGTCTGGAGCTCAACAGACCATATGTGGAATAGCTGCATGCATTTTAGGGAGTAGCTTTTGATAAGCCAAAGTCTGCTACTCTCGGCTGCTTCTCAAGATAGCTGCTGGTTTTCCCATCTGATCCATTCGGTGTCCATGTCTCAGCATATGTTTAAAACAAACAATTACATACAGAACACTGTGACTTTAGGACAGTGAGAGAACCACGGACATTGACGGCCAGAGTTCTGCAAAAGTCCTGGTTTTAAAGTTGTAGTTCGTAATATATCCTACAGTATGTGTGTCAAAAGTTGTACTATGATAATGATACTGAGGTAGACTGTAGATATTTTACTTTGCTATAAAGTATACTGTACTATAAACCATGAACTTTTCCCCAGAATATTTACAACTATTTTGCCATAAAAGTTGATATGCCTGGGTAAAAAGTGAAAAAAAAAGAAAATATATACTGTATCTTGAAAATAAACTTGCTGTATCTTCACCTCAGAACCTTCATCAAAATTTTGGCCCCGCTACAACCCTGTGTATTACCTCTTTCCCAGCTGATGTTTTTGGGAAAACACTCTCTGAAGAGCCTCTCATTTATGATAGGTTCTCCAGCAAATGTGCTGAGAGATGTTGCGGAATTGTTTTCACTCTCTCCCCAGTCTTAGACACATTAATATCTAATTTATCAACTCCAGCATCATGTATAGGAGCTGTAGTAATGTACCCACAAACTAATAATATGTGTTTTTTTTGCCAGTTGCTTAGACATTTTGTAAGTATCTGGCATGATTCACAGCTCTGATGTAGGCATTTGTTCAATACTGCAGTGAACTAACCCTACGCACTCTGTGCTATTTTGGGTGATGGAAATAAAAGGGAGTACCATAAAGTGGGGGTGTGACTATAAAAGCAGAGGCGATTATTCCCTGTCAGCATTATTGCTTTTGCTCCGCTCATGAAAATCTGCGTAGCACTGAAAGGTTTTACAGCCACAGTGTGAGGCTCAGTTGCCTCCAGACTGGGAGATGTCAATCAAAAAAAGTCGGGTTACACTGTTCTGACAGAGACAGAGGCAGATGGAGATATAATGACACAAGGAGAAGGAATGAGATGCAGTTAGAGAGGGTGATATACATTTTGAAGGAGAAAAGGGTAGAATAGGTTAAGAAGATACTGTAGGAAAATATATATAGATGGGCTGGGCCTCAGTTCGCCTGGACATCTCACTTCACTCCATATGGCATTTTGAGGCCACTGTCTCTCCAGCTCTCTCAGCTGACCTGATTCAACACAAGTGAGACCTTTGTTTTTCCTCTCATTCACCTCCTCCTCCTCCGTCTTGTAAACAGAAGAGCCGAAGTCAAACTAGATGAGACTTTATGGAAGTGATTGCTTTCTAATAAATGTGTAAATACGGTTTATTGCAGACTTTTTGATTACATGCTTATTTGAGGGTTGCAGTTATCACATAGTGTGTTTGCCAGTGCAAATAGTTATTATGCAGTATGTGTCGTCCTGCAGAGGTGTGATGATAGGCCAGGGTAATGAGCCACGGTGAGAGCAAGGTGGGGCTCAGTGAGGCGAAGCTGAAACATGTCTGCCAAGTGAAACAGAAAGGCAAACGTTTGTCTGGCTGGGAGACTCGCTCACGCACCTCCACCGCTCCCTGACCTCCCTCTCTGTCAGGCTCACCTCTCTCACCCCCTCATTTTTGTCTCAGACACCCCCTGACACCGACTGTATTTCCACAACTTTGACCATTGCTCTCTCCGTCTGTCTCACTCTGTCACCTTCATCTTTCCTCCTTACTGAACTGACTTCTTTTATAACTCCACATCTCTACTTTTTTCGCCCCTCCATTCACTTTCTAATGTCTTATTTTCTAAGTCTGTCTCTGCAAGATATTTTTGTCACCTCCCCCTACATTTCATATCAAGGGTTTCTATGTTTGATGTGACGCATTTGGCGCGTATCGTTTTTTAAATATGTCTTCTTTTCTGTCTTTCACTTGCTGTTTTAAATGTCTTCACTTGTTATTCTTCCTTCTCTAACCATAGTTTTTTTTGTTTTTTCTGTAGCCGGTGCCCATCGACGACTCTTTCTGCGGTTTGGACATTAATCAGCCACTTGGTGGATCTCAGTTAGTGACCGGACACACACTTTACACCGAGACCAGGGACCGCATGACCTCTGTTACCTCCTATGTCTACAATGGCTACTGTGTAGCCTTTGTGGGTACCAAGAGTGGACGTCTAAAGAAGGTGAGTTCTGTCTTTCTTCCATTTACTCCCAGCACTTACAGGCCTGTGGTACGAGATTTCTGCCCACCTCATCACTGTGATACATAAGAACCCAGGCTGTCCAGTGGTCCGTGGGGTACAGACACTGTGAAGTGGTCCTATTTCCGTGCAGATGGATCATGGTCAAAGGGAAACGTATCTGTTTAATATTTAATGCCTGCTGTCAAAGCGTTAGAGAGGGGAAACGGTGATGGCCAGCTCACTGTAGTGGTCATTAACAGTTTCTTGTTAAGTGAGCTCCAGTGTCGCAGTGTTGAATAACCTACACTGCCCCATTAATTTTAATAGGCACCTTTCTAACTGTGGTCCACTGAGAAGCAACTGAAAGAGTTGGCCAATGTACTAAACCGTAGTCTTCATTGGATAATATAGACACCACAAGGGTTAAAGGCTGCTGGCCGGTTAATAATTATAGATTTCTCACCCTAGCCACAGGAAACAAGGTATTAGATGAGATTACTCACTGACAGGCCTGGAGGATGAGGAAAGCATTATACCTTGAAAGAATGAAAGTCAAACTGTCAATCAGAAATGTTTGGTTGGTTAACATAGAACAGCTGTTGCACTGTTTGGCATCTACACAGGCAGCTGGTGGTTATACTTAAATGCTGCATGGCAATAATGTATGTGTTTGTGTTAAACTACTGTGCATTTTGTCACAGTAGTTTTTTGCCTTGCATATGGATGTTCCTTTCTAGACTACATGTAGACAGCTGGTGGAAGGATTTGTCAGTAGTCTCTTAGCTCCTCCTCCCATGGGGCTGCCTGTTTGAGTGACAGCAGTAGTGTGTTACAGGGTTGTAAGTGGCTTCACAGACATCCCTCCCCCAATAACAACAGCTGCAGAGAGCTCAGGAGAAGATGCTGATAGCAAAAGCGAGTTGCTAAAACCATTTTGATTGATACCTGATTTGCCAAAATCTTTGTTATTTCAAGCCTGGCAACACAGCACAAATGATCCTGGGCTTAGTTATTTTGGTCTCCATCTATTCATAATTAAATCAATACACCAATCAGGCTGTGCTGGAGAGAATATTCATTCTATGTAATCCCCCTGTTTGAGCTGCTCAATAATTTAGCACTTTTTTGTACTTGGTTGAAATAGATGATACAGAGAAGAGAATTTTCCTCACTTTGTAGCTGTTGCTTGTGTATTGTTTTTATCTCCATGTTTCTTTCCACCTCTTGTCTGTAGTTGCTGCCTGCCTACCCCCCCCCAAGTCCAATGTGTCTGTCATACATCTTCTACTCCCATTTGAGCATCTATGCAAAGCAGCCCTGCCTGCTGGTGTGTACTTAGGCTTTTTCGTCACAGAGGCATGACTGTAACCACAGTAACGCTAACATGAGGGAGAATTCACCAATATATGAGAAAGCCACCTAGAGCAAAGTTACCACGGTCCACTAGTCAGAACAAAGAAATTTAATAGAGCAAACAACCAAATAGTTTATTCGCATGACAAGGGGAATGGGTGGTAATGACGCTCATATACAAAAATAACTAACAAACTGACGATTGTTCTTTAAAAATTTTAAAGGAATATGCAAAACAAATGGTCAGTATAAGGGGGAATCAAACATGTTATTGTATTTAGTAGATGTGTATTTTAACAGCAAGACTGTACTAGTATATATTTAAACACAGGTGAATAGAAAAGGCCTTTCCACCACTGTGCCTAAATCTGCATACAGATAGGTTTCTGGACAAGGACCCAGAGTGATTTGCATGCAAGCACATAATTTAATAAGGAGACTGGCCACTTGTGCATGAAAGAGAGAATGACTATTATCAAACTATTCACTGACAGTCTGCAGAATTCTGAAAAAAAGAAGGCATTGCTTTTTGTAATGAAATATGCATGTGTTTACATTGAGGGTATTATCCACTCAGTCCCTCAGGTGTCACGGGGAGGGCAGAGGGATAGGGTGACCTGATGCGCCCTGGTTACACCTCCTCTGCAGAGAGCTGATAAGCCTCTACAGAGGTGTGAGACACATACAGAGGCTAGGACGCTACAGGCTGCTCCAGATCTCACAATGGCACAGCTATAGGATGGCAAGATTTGATGCATTGGAGGTGATACAATTTTGTACCTCTGCCTTTTTCATATAACCCCGAGAAACAGGTGGGGAAGGGAAGGGGTGTGGTGTATGCTGATGCATGGTTAGAGGGTGTGAATGAGAGCCATGATGAGAAAAAAAATTAGACTAGCAGGAAAAGACAGAGATAGCAGGAAAAGGAAAACGGTACTAGGGCAGGGAGGAAGAGACTGTTGAAATGTGAATTTAGTTCTGCCAAAGAAACCAGGGCTGCACCGCTGCCTGTAATTGGATTGGCTCCCTTCCCAAAGAATTCCCCCTCCCCTGCACACCATCTCCTGCTTCCCAATTCAATCCCGCTCCCCCTCCCTCCCTTCACCTCCCACTTGCTCTCCCTGCAGACCAGTTCCTGCTGTATTCACCACTGTTTCCTGGGCTTTGCTGGAGCATGGCAAAGCAGAAGGGATAGCATTGGGCAAAACCTCTGCCTGTGGCAGGCTTATTCAGGAGATTGATTGAAGAAGAGAGGTTAAGAGGGTGGGGCGGGAAGAAGCCACCAAGGTGAGGAGAATGTAGGTAGTATGATAGACTTCAGGAAACACATCGCAATTTTGAGCCTCATATATCACTCCATGGTGATGTATATAGATGGGAGTTACATCATTAATCAGACTGCAAGAACAATAGCAATGTCAGCCTGTGCAGTTAGATAATTATAAAAGGCTGACCTTTTTATATCTGTGTGTTTTTGTTTTATCTGCTTATTATCTACACATAAAATAAACAATGGCATATCAATCTCTGTTTAGGCAATGCAGTGTATGATCACACTAAAATGGTCGCCAAAAACATAAATAAAAACACAATTCAGTGACACTGAGATTAATGTCCACGTAATTAGAAACACAACACCATTTTTTTCTCAATGTGAGATAAACACAATCAAAATCAATATGACTTTTTCTTTTAATTGTGCCACCTTAATACAGTCTGTAAAATTCTGGAATTTATTGCATTATTTAGAATCAAAGATCCCCTGTCAAAACTTCTGGGAATGTGATCGACAAGTTGAGGGATTATCACAGGCCATCAAAAAATCTGAGATGGTTGAATTTTTGAGTGGTATAAAGCACCCAACTGTGATGTGAAAGACTGGGTGACAGTATGTCATGGCACATGAGCGTAAGACATGAATGAACGCTGAATATTGATTTGTGAACTCTAGAAGTTAAAACTTAAAAGTTATTTTGTTGAAAAATGAATGAAGATCCACAAATTCTGCATTTTTTGCTGCTTTGGACAGTTGTCATTTTTGGCAGATACTGTACATACTCTAAGTGCCATGCTTCTTTGATAAACAAGAATACTTTTACTTAAACACATACTTATAAACACTGACCTGTTAATTTTTCCTAGAGCTGTGCATCAATAGAAGGTGATGTATTATTATTGCCAACCTAGCGTAAAACCTAGAGCTCTCTTGTGAGAGCTGTGTGTAGTGTGAGCGTCATAAGGCTTTCAGAAATTGGCTGTGGACTTCTGGGTGGCACCCCTGGAGGCAGTGATTGATTGTAGAGGGCAGTAGATGTTCACCTCAGCAGAAAGCTGTAAGGGGGCAATCAATAGTTAAGGCCTAGTCTGTGTCTCTCTAGATATACTGAAACCAGTTCCAGTTGGCCTCAAACTGGACCAGAACTAATTCTCAATCCTATTTAGAGCTGCACAGTACATGTTGTAATATGCATGTAACCCCAGTTATAAGTTAATGTTCCATTTAAATTCTAGACCTAAATTTACATTAATACACACCAGGCTGTGTATTATCCACTCCAAACTCTATCATTTCAGTTATCACTGTTATGTTTCTAGAGACCAAAATCCGGCAACAGGACTCTGCGGGTCAAATTATAAAGATAGTCAATCTGCTACGCAGTTCTGAATACATATTACCCAAAAATTGCATCATCTAAATTGGAATTGGCTGTGTGTGGTTGACTTTGTGCTTAAGCACAGGAGTATCCCACATGGGGACTGGGATTGGTGGGAAGCAACAGCGGTATTAAGGAGAAGAGGAGCTACAGGGAGCACTGCCTTTGATATAGATGGAGATGGAGGGCACAGCTGCACATGTAAAATTGGATGTTGAAACACATCCCAGCAATAGATGAATGGGGAGTTTAAAGCAAGCTCAGCAGAAGCACATTAAGGATTCCCCTGTTAATCAAAGTCAATTCTCAGATTGTGAGAATGAAAATCCAACATCCTGGTTTTCTCAAACAGACCACCAGGGATTTAGAGTTGTTGAACCTGAGACGAAAGGGACGCATTCCCAGATGACTTTCATTTCCTGTTTTCTATTTTTAATGTAATTACTCAGGTCTACGTAGGATATTTGTTAAATAAAAAACAAACAAACATATATTTATATTTGAGTTTTTAACATTAAAATATATCTGTTTTATAAAGAGCTTGTAGCTTAAGGGTATGACTCATAGTTGTGTTCAAACTACGGTGTAGGATGTGAACGTTGACTGGAGTTGAAATTAAAGGTTGTTTGGTTGGTGAAGTCAGAAGTTGATTAGTAGGTTGTTTGTATCAGCCGTAAACTGGATTAAAAAAAATATTGTCCTCTTTATCGTTCAAGCCCTCAACCATGATGTGCTGTTTTCGGCCTAATTAGTTCTTGTCATCATGCCTTGGTGAGTAATTAGGAATTGGTTTGGATGAGGCCCCTGGCAGCTGAAGGGGACAACTTGAAAGAGAGGTTCAGGTGTTTAACTGGACAAATGTGTTGTTCAACTGGTTAACATAGCAGAGGGTGCATCGCTGACTCACATGGCTCTCACAGTGGCCTAAGTAGCAGCAGGGATTGTGTGTGCTGGGCAGACAGCGCTGGAGTGTTGCTGAGAATAGCAGCTGATCCTAGTGCAAAAAGTGCCGGGGACTTGAAAGACTAAATACAGGCAGCTGCTCCTACAGGGCCCTAATCGACAAGTGGTCAC
>JAPQRQ010000026.1:8659798-8681028 GCA_037367365.1 Apogon talboti | reverse complement strand
CTCCTGGAGGATTCTGTTGGGTTTCTGTAAATTGGCTTGAGAGTCTGGTTTAAACCAGCTCTATATGTAAAGTGTCACGAGATAACTTCTGTTATGATTTGGCGCTATATAAATAAAATTTGATTTGATTTGATTGATTTGATTCAGGAATGTTAAGGGGGCACACGCCGGTGACGGAAGCGGTGACGAGTGGGGTCGGGGCACCATACAACCGCACAAGGTGAAAAGTGAAACTTAAGATGCTTTACTAATTCCTCTATGTCTATGGGCCTGGATGATGCCCTGGTGTTTGCCCTGCCGCTAGATTCATAAGCGTTGCTAAGTAGCGTACCAAACGTGACATTCCTCCAAATGAATTGCATCCTGTGGACAAATGTTTTATCATGTTGGAGGTATTTCCCCCATTTGAAGAAATGGAAGCTTTGCAAATGTTCCAAGTGGCCCTGGTGTCGTCTTTACCTGTGAAATATAGACAGACTTTGGAGTGTTTCTGCCGCGACGCCATATTGGCTGCGTTCTAAACCAAAACAATGCAGTGTGCGTGTGACGTCATCATGCACGTGCAGCGAAGGTGGAACCGATAAGCAGAATCGTTAAGTAGGCAGGCAAACAATTCCAAGGAATCGAGCTTCCAGGAACCGGTTCTTTTTGAGAACCGGTTCTCGATTCCCATCCCTACATATAATACCATTACACACATCTGCTAGTGTGACTAAAAAGAGACATCTAGGAAATGATAGCGTGGGAGAAACAGACAGCAAATTCTGTTTGAAAAGAAATGGTATAGCCTATATAAAATATATCAAATGTGTGGGCAGATTGATTACTTGACACATTCAGTGTAATAGGAAAGAAGAAAAGTTCCTAGTTAAGAGTGGTGGAGTTAGGGAAGAGGAGAAAATAGTGAGGCATGTGGGCAATTCTGTAAAGCACCTGCAAAACCAGAAAGCCCATGCTAGTCACCGAGAGGGCATTAACAAGGTCATGATATCAAAGAAAAGAAATGAGCCAAAGGCCACTTCCAGCCACAGGTCATCTCAGCCACTGCTGTTATTCATTAAACCCTAATAGTTAGCGGTTGGGAAAACATTATCTGAGCCTCTGGTAAGTTGACTAAAGGTAGGGGTCAGGGCCAGGGGTATGGGGGAGACACCTCCCATGCTTGGTGGCATGGGTGTACTGTGTCAGATTGGATTAGTTGTGAAGGGGGAGAGGTGATGATTTGAAGGAATCACAGCGCAGCAGTAAAGCATCAACATTCCTCCTTTTTACTCTCTTTGAAAGGGCAGTTAAATGTTTCTGTAGGGAATAGCATGTTACCGTCAGTCATGGTTAATGTTTTGGTGGATTTGGCAGCTACAGTTTGGCGTTGTTGGAAGCAGCTGTTGGCTCAGTGGGGTGGATGCAGAAGGTATGGCTTGTGTTTGTATAGTCTGCGTATGTGTGCAAGGTCTTTATTAGCTGAGAGTGATTATGACTGAGTAGAAAAACAGACAAGTCAGTTCTAGGTTAGTGTTTATCAGCTGAATTTGGAGATCGGAGGGCAAAGATTTTGTCTACATCATTTACTATTTTCATCCCGAAGGTAATGTGCCGAGGTGTATAATGAATCTGTTTGATGTTGACATGTGCACACAAAGTAGGGGTAAGGGTGTGTGTATTGCACCTTTCATTTCATATGTACATATTTATGTATTCTTTGGTGTTGTGCACATACAAATTTTACTCATTTATTTAAGGGAGGCGTGCAGAACTCCCTTGATCATACATTCGTAAGGCGCTTTACGTGTTTCACTCTATTTCAAGAATGTTTCATCACACACAAATGCATGCACATGCACGCACATACACACTCTAGGGAGGAAAGGAGGCTATTGCCTTCTAACTGATTAGGAAACGAGAAACACTTGTGTCATGAGTTTTCACCCTAATGAGCCCTGACTGATGTGGTTGGCTGAACATTCGGGTGCAGGTATGTCGTGTTTAGGCTGCAGGCTGGATTGGAGGCTTGAGGGATGGTTAGATCAGAAGGTGTGGTAGATCAAATGACTGTGTCAGCTCCCCAGGATCCTTGACTGAAAGGGGATAGGACGATGTTTGGGTTACGCCATGCTGAGAGTGCTGTCCTCTTTAAATAAGACACACTTGTACAAAGTGTAGCTGATCAGATTAGCGTGGCTGATCAGGTTTCTCAGCAGGTTTTTGTCTCCCACTGTCTGAACATCTTGACTGGCAAATAAAGTTAGTCCTAAACATCGTGTAGAATGAAGGAATATGTATACAACAGTTCAGGTATTGTTATGGTTCAGATGGAGCATAGTTGATGAAGAAATGTACATGTATTTGGTCTTCGTGCAACTAAAGAATTCAGCATTGCAAAGGTGTAAGCTTTTGTGTAAGCTTTTCTGCATGCTTTCTCAAGGGCAGCGTTATACTTTCTGGCAGTACAGAAAAATCCTAGAATAAGTGGACCTTTGGGATTCAGGCCGAAACAATAGTAGCAGGATGAATTGTACCAATCAAGTTGTGTGGGATTCTATTGTTAAATTTTCTATTGTGTGACGAAGGGGAAATTGCTTCTGTTCTCCGGCCCTGATGAATCCCTTCAAAGACCAGAGATCATTGAAACAACATCAGAGAAGAGAAAAACAAGAATATCACCAGAAAGGCAGCATCTTGGTTTGATCCACTATTTCTTTTCTCTTCCAGTCTTTGTCTTACTCTCTGTTGCTGTCTTCTGCTGTCTATTCTCTATACCTTTTCTAGTCTCTCTTCATTCATATCCACTTTGCTGCTTCTTTCTCATTTTCTGTCTGGTTCCCCCTTTTTTTTCCCCAAATGCCCAGCTACTGGGCAGTCCCTGTGTCTTCCTCTCTCCCTTTCTCATTCTCCATGGCTTTTCACCCGTGATCCATCCAGGCCAAGCCACAATCCCTTATAAGGCCAGTAGAAGCCCCCATCTGGCCTCTTATTTCCATATCAGATCTGCAGTAACAGACAGGGTTTACACAGGATCAAGCCTGGAATGCGAGTCTGCCTCTCCGTCGGCTGTGCCACAAACCCTACTGTGCTCTCTGCTCCTGGGCACAAACCTGGTCACACATCCTCCTCTCTTCCTCCCTCTGCTGTACTTGGAGCTTTATCTCCCCTATTTTTTCCATATTTCTTCCAATTTCTCCCACACATTTATTCTATCCTTCGAGTTTTGCTTTTATTTCTTTCTTCCTATTCTATTTTCTCTCATCTGCCTATATCATTCATGCCTAACCACGTCAACACAATGCATATGCATAAACACTAACACTCTTCTATACTGCCAGCATATTTGCAGAACACACGTTCATTTTTGGGGACAGAGACGCAATCTGCTCAGATGGTTGCTAGCTCTAAACTCATGGATTATACAGCAATGCTGCTGCAGACAACCAAACAAAAGACTAAGCCACATCAGAGAGCAAGACAAAAGGAGGAACACAGTAAAGCCACGGAGTACAACTCCACAACAAACACACTTAAAACATCCTCAAAGGACATCTGTGGTTTGGGCTTACACGTCCATTATATTTAAAAGCTCTCTCTTTCGTCATCAGTACGATCCTCTGTCTTTTTGCCTCTTCCTCTTTATGCCTTATGCTCTCACTGAGCCTGTTCCTCATTACGATTTGATGTTTCCACAGGCTTTTTTCCCTGCCGAGCTTTAATATGTAAAGTGTCGACTTTCCCGTGTGTGTGTGTGTGGTTTGGTTTGTTGTCGTAGGGAGTCTGTTTCTGATTAGGCCCACTCTTGCTAAGCTTTCCCTTTACTGCCACATTTGGGCCTTGCTTGGCAGTGGAACCTATGGAGTGAATCTCATCCAGGACTTAATTGTTTTGAACGGCTGGCAGACCTGGCTTTCTATCTCTTTGGCTCTGTTTGTTGTGCCTTTCTATCTTTTGCTCTCACTCAGTCTCTCTTGTATCTCTACTTCCATTCCATCACATCCTCTTTTGTTCCCCTTTTGTCTCCCAGGGTCTGACACAAATGGAGGGATGAGGAGATGAGAGGGGATCTCATATAGCCTATAATGCTCATCTCCTCTGGGGCCTGCATAGCTCATTAACCTACGTTAGTCTCCACATGCCTCCATTAAAGAGAGACACCTGGCTCCCGAGGGTCCGAAAGGGAAATGACAAGTCCAGTCTCCTTTCCCTTCATCAACATCCTAGGCGCACATAGGACTAGCATTTATTATAATGAAGGTCTGCCTGACATTTGTAGCTGCTCTTATGGTACTTCCTTTTTTGTGCCTAGTAATGCCGATGCGGTGACTCGTCGGTCATCCCACTTCTGTTACAATGTGACATGTATCCAGCCCATTGTTATATCAGAGTCATAATCAGACGACAGGAATATTGAATGTGAACAACAGAAAGCAGCTTACTCAGACACAGCAGCTCAGTTCTGCTGGAAACAGATTTCAAGCTTCTGGTACGGAGGCAAGTCTCAGATTAGTGAAAGTCCTTTTTCGCGCCAGGGCAGAATCAGCTGCGTTCAGGGGTTACCCTTGAAATGTATACTGTGAGTAATTGCCAGTGAAAAGCCTAAATGTTATTTGGGCGATGCATCCCAAAATCTGTCTTCTTGTCCCTTGGCTGGCTCTGGGTAATCTGCTTGGTTTGGGCTTAGCCTTTCTAATGTTCCCCCCAGTCCACTATGCAATACAGAGGAAATCAGTGTTTCTCTGTGCCGTGCCACCTGGTAAAACAAATAAATGCCATCTAACGCTTTTATTATACTGGGAGATAAAAGGATATACAGATGGCACTTTTTGCTGTCTATCTTTATTTAATTTTTAATAACTTCCTGCTCATCTTATTTATTGTTTCCCACCCATCTCATTCTATCATGTGCTCTCCTTTTTTTTGTTCCCTAAATCACCCTGCACATGTAGATCTCTCAACCACGCAATTGTGGTGCTAAAGCGAGAAAGTTGAACTGCATCACTTTAATGTCAGATTCCATGTTTTCCACAACAATGACCTCTTTGTCTTCTGCTGCCTGCAGTTTCTCGATCCTCTGCTCTCTACTTTTCTTTATTCTCCAGTACTCCCTCTCAACCAGCGCTATGTGTGTGTGTGTATTTGCAAGAGGTCTGGTAGACAAGATGATGTTAGGGAGTTACAACAACCCAGAACTGTCTGTAGTGTCTTTTTTCACCATTTTCTCGTTTTTATCTCCCCCCCCCCCCTCTTCACTCAGTGTATTGCTCGTCTCTAGCCTCTTGCTCCTTCTCAGTCTCCAGTCCGTCTCCGGTCCTAAGAAATATTAGCATATCATTGCCGTAAGGACATTCAAACTTCACAATTAATGGGGTTTTAATGGCTCCCCAGGCCTCACTATTATGTGGCCGGGCTTCTTAGCTTAATCCAGTGGGGACCATATGGGCAGCAGCTCGACTCCATACGCCGGACCCAGAGGTGTATTGAAACCAGTGGGGAAGCAGAGCCAGAATGTATTTAATCCAGAGGAGCTCAAGGCTTTATTTAAACCAAAGGAAAGTTTATTTGTTTGAGGACCTCAGAGACTTTAGCAGTATAGGAGGGCTTTGCTTCTTCTAAAAGTGGTGGATTAGCTGTCCACTTGGGTTCAAGGTGACAAAATGTGAGCCTCTATGTTCAAGGCCTGTTTACTTTGCCATCATCCAGTATGTGAGGTTTTCTGTGACTTACAATTGAAGCCATGACAAGTTAAAACTGGAATTGAGTGGGTAGACTTCTTTAAACACACCATCAGCGCGCCGTCATCCGTGTGACATGTCGGTATGTCTTAAACATGACCAGAGTAAAATAAACAAGACACCACACACTGATAGCGTTGGCACATTTAAATCCACAGTGATTTACTATTACATATTATGTTTATACTTAAGCACTCAGTGCCCCCTGAAAAAGTAGGTGTCTGTGTTTTAGGTTTATAAGCCGCTGTCTGTTCAGATATATGTGTTTAAACCCCCAATAATGAAGAGCCAACTTCACTTACATTGTCCTTGCACCACTGGTCGTTTCTATCTAAATCCACCATGTGTGTCTTTGCCCACAGGCAGATAATTAGTCACATAGGTAAATTTACCACTGGCCATGCAAGGTTTGTGTATGTCTTTCTTTACAGGACACAGATTCTTTTTTTTTTTTTTGGACGTGCTCTATTGTCCCCCATCCATTCATGACAAAACTTTGAACACCTTCAGAGTTTGTCCTTGTCCACTCTTCAGTAAACTCACAATGATCCAATTTGGAAATCCAATCCTTCCAGATGGACTTGAGAATAAATTACTAAAGGTCAAACTAACTGGCCAAGCAGCTAACAAGCCAGAAGACTACGGTCAACACCTGAGTGGAGAGCAGCCAGAAAAGCTCTTTACTCATTACAGATCCTGTCGATGGAAAGAAGATTAAAAACGACTAAAGACTGTGTCTCCTCGGATCATGCACTTTTTCCACAACATGATCCACTTAGGCCTTAAATGTAATGCTTGTTATATAGAAGGGTTGTGCTGTTACAGTATCTATACAGTTCTTTCTCATTCCCATTTGCTTTCCCCTTTCTGTGTGTGTATGTGTGAATGTTGGGCAGTGCAGTAAGTGCTGATGCAAGCTTTATACGTCCCTGTCCAGGTAATGGCCTGTAGCGGTACTGCAGCCTGGGGCCAGCCAGAGGAGGAATGACATTTACTGCCACCTTAACTAGCTCATTAGCCTGCTTCACAGTCTTTCTCTCTATTCAATCCACAGAGGGTATTGAGAATAACACTGTTTTACACTGCCAGTTGTTATTCGGCTCATGCCTTTCAAGGCTATCAAGATGGAACACTGATTGTTTTGGGAAATAGCTTCTTGTTCTCCTGCTCTCCATGCTGTTTTAGCACCTATGTTCACTCGGTCTGTCTTTGAAGACACAATGGATGAAAGTGTTGAGTCTTTACTCATCTGCAATTTATTGTACCCTTGGTGAGATATCAGTGCTACATACTCACCTACAGTGAGCTCATCTTTTAATCAGACGTGATCCAAGAGACTGATTGGTCCTATTGTTCCAAATACAGGCTATTGAAATCCACCTTTCAGTCCTTTTACATAGACAAACACACATCTATATTCAAACACAAAGAAGGCACACACACTTCTGCACACACACACACCTGTGTGCACTGTTACACAAACTCACATCTTCATTATGCCACTTCTTCGGTTGATTGGAGGGTTGTTGTGATGAGGCTGATGTGGGACAGACTCAGTAATTCTTCGTCTCCTGTCTGCCTGGCATTTCTCTGTGTTTCATTAGGGACGGGGGGATTGAAGTAGAGAACCGCAGAAGTAATGGAAATGACATGCAAATAGCAAAGATGTAATTAAAACATCAACATCAGACCCACAAGCCAGTCCTCCTTTACTCCGTTCATAGTATTCTCTTTTATGCCTCTGTTGACTGACATGAGCAGTTGCAAGAGCAAATGTGTTTGTTTTGTAGGTGTGTGAGCACAGCAGCTATACAGTGACACACTCACATACACACACACATACAAAGTACAAACCTGCACAGCGTGACCAGTCAGGCTAGTGGAATGCCCCAGGCCTACACACATCACAAGGCCTTTGTTCTTACTATGTTTTCTTATTGATAAGGCGTGTAGTGACTAATAGACAAAAAGCGTTAGGAGATGAAATTGATTTTAAAAATATATCACACTACAGTATCTTTCTGGACTGAACAAGATACTCAGAAAATCAAAATACTGTGATGTGAACAGTGCTGTTTGCTTCCTCCCATCCCAGGTCATGGTCTAGTGTCTCCTCAGTGCTGTGAGTTATCTAGTGGTTGAAGTGTTGGTCAGCACTCCCTGTCTGACTATAAACAGCCCAAGTCCTATTCCTTAAGTCTGATCCCCTTTTGTCTTTGTTTCACTAAGTGACTGTGTGAATACGTGCATGATTATACAGTAAATGTGTGTGTGAGTCTGTGTGTATTATTACTTATTACACCACAACTTTATCTTGTGTTTATAGCTTTAACGTAATGGCTTAGACGGTAGACTGTCTGTGACTCATAATGAGTTATTATACCTCTACCAGAAGAGCCATTCGGAGGCATGACCGCGGGCAAAGCACAGAGGCCTCTGCGTGTCTGCACTCTTAACAGGTATCAGGCGGCATTACAGGTTCCCACAAGAACTGGATTAGACAGCACATACTCAACTCCTCAAAGTAAACACGCCTTCCCCCTCTAACCGTGTCAACATCAGTCCAGAGTGTTCTGGTTCAGACTTTGTTGAGGATCACTGGGAATACGAAACAGTCTCAATGGCTCCCCTTTAAAATCTCATGTCCTGTCAGTTTCGTTTAAGATGTATTTCAGTCTCCACTGTTCTTTTGACCCTCCTGTGTGGTAAAGAGAAATGAATCATAGTTGGCTCCCCTGTTCTCAATATTTACTCTAAGAAAGTAATGAAGCGACACTAAACTCTGCTCAGGGATCACTTGAATAAAAATGTTTCGGCTACCCTTTTCTTTTTGGCACGAGGGTGTATTTAAACAGAGTTGGTGCTGGTGCCAAATGAGGTGCCCATTTGGCCACTA
Organism: Apogon talboti; assembly: GCA_037367365.1. Classification (NCBI taxonomy): domain Eukaryota; kingdom Metazoa; phylum Chordata; class Actinopteri; order Kurtiformes; family Apogonidae; genus Apogon; species Apogon talboti. The sequence goes on along the minus strand of JAPQRQ010000026.1, from coordinate 8,672,415 downwards.
CCTAACACTCAATTCTCCACACCGCCCAATTGAGAGGAAGTGTCCTCACCAAGCAAGTATGCCAGCTGTGACCAATCACAGAGCTCCCCCCATAGCTCTCTCCTTGCACAACAACTTTATTTGACTTTAACTTGTCTTCTAGTTCTGGCCGGGATACTTTTATAATCCTTTTTATAAGCTTTCAGGTCAAAACAAACACAACATTACTGCACACTTAACTTCTTTTTTTTAAAACATTGTCTCAACTTATGGCCGACATCATTAAAATAACTGCTTATTTCAGACAGCTCCATGTAAGCTGTCTTTCCCCCTCAACTGCTTTGTTTGTTCTGTGACTGATTGTATTTTCAGTAGACCAGTTTTGCTTAATGACAGCCTTGCCTTGACTTTCACTGCCTGTAAGTGAATGTGGCTGCGTGTTTGCTAGCTAGTGTGCATGACTGAGTTTGCAAAATGTTTAAGGCTTTATATGACAAAGGAGTCTGTTTGGCTTCACTGGGGTTGTTTCGGGGCTCTCATGGGGGTTTTGGGGTGGAGGGGCACATTGAATCGTACCAGACCGCGTTAAGGCAGCTCAGCATGGGACTATCCATGTGTAGTTAACATCTATGAGAGTGGATTTACGTGGAGGCCTCTCTCCTCAGGCACACTCTGTCACAGATCTGTCAGGGCTCTTGGAGACCCCTCACAGCACAGCTCTCATCTGTCAACAAGCTGTACCCTACCCAACACACAAAGACATGCATATATATACACACACACACACACACACACACACAAATGTATAGCTGTAGGTACAGATATACTTTACTCTACATGCACATTTTCACACACTGGAAGCAATTTAAGTCACAGATGCATAGTGGACCAGTTGTTCCCCCTGAGAGTGTATCTGAAGTTTTTCTGTCATCAAATAAATTTTTTAACTATGTGAGACATTAAAAGTGATGCCCTCATTCCCTTTGACAACCAGCAAAAAAAATCTTTGCGTAAATCACACCCTCTAAGAAGCAAATACCAAAGTTCTTGTTTATTTTATGAAAGACATCTGTCCAGGGTTGTAGAATGATGTTGACAAGTAACTTGTGAGAAAGTTTAGTGAAATTATTGAATACACGTTTTGAGGTCGGTGATGTAACCCAGTAAACTGACTTAACTAAATCAGAGTCACACAAAAGCAAGTTTTTGTTATTCGTAGGTTTTTGGATTCAAAGTTTTCCACAAACATAAAGCCTAATATGTATGAGAGCAAGGTGATTGTAATATTTACATTTTATTTAATCAAATAAAATGTTCTCTTGTTGACATGTCCAACAATGGAAATTTCAGCTATTGAAAGTACTTTAATTATCAGTTGCACAGTCCCCCTTGCAGCACACTGTATAACAACATGCTAGCTGATTCTGAAAGATCAAAGAAACATTGCAGATGAAAAAGTCTCATCAACTCTAATTAGTGCATTCTTATGTCTTAGTTACTGTTTACAATCTGCTGTACCACATCTCTAGGTCTTATGAAGGCATTAGAGTCAATCTTGTTTGAGTTGAGCTACTGTATTGTTTGTGTCTACGTAGTTCAGTAGCCGTAAAGGGATTGCCCAGAAACTGGTTGACCAAGCAACCAAATGGATAGCCAAACAATATGGTGCATCATGCACAGATCATCTTAATGCAAGTGCAAGCTGAGATAAGCTTTTAATGAAGTTATTTACACAGACTCAGACAAAGAGGCTTAACTCCAACATACCTTTTAACTGAGAAACAACAGTTTCTGACCAATAACATGGTGATTTTAAATAAACAGGGAATAGTTTTTTTTTTCTTACTGTATTGAGTTCTTCACCATGGTGATTTATTGTAAGACTGTAAAAAAAGGACTGGAATGGTAGTATGGGCCCTTACTATCATAAATTACAGCCATATGGATTCCAGAGGCCAATCAGCTGTCAGGGCACATTATAAAGCAAGTGATTGATTTGACCAAAAGATGATCAATAGGTAACCCCCACAGAGACATACTTTACTATACTCCTCTCTCTTAGGTGTCAGTTGTGTGTGTGTGTAGATGTGATTTTGTGTGTCTGCATGGTGGGTTGCAGGGCAAGTTAGCGGTCATGGCCGCTCAGTCATCCAGGGAACTATGGGAGGCAGCTGCACTCCTCGGATCCGTCTCCTGCTCAGCAGGAGGGTGAACTGGGGTGAGGTAGCCATGGGATCGACAGGAGTCAGGGGAGGGTGGGTTAGAGATGAGGGAAGGAGGGAGGGATAGGCAGGATCTGTGTCTGTCTGGCTGCTGGCTGCAGGCGGCATGTCAGCTGGGCCTGTTCCCCAGACCCCCACCACTCTACCCCATTGGACATCCTTCTCGCTCCCCAATCAGTGATGGACGGATGGTTTAGAGGAGGAGGAGGAGGCACACGGCCAGTTAGTTCCGCCCCACAGTGGCCTGCTTTATCGGGCCTTCATTGGGGATTATTGTTATTGAATTATGAAGGGCCTCCCTTCAGACCAATCTCTGGCAGGAAGTAAGTACAGCAGGCCTTCACACAACTGCTGATGTGTGACCCTTTTTCCCACTCTCCACACTCCTGCTTTTCTCCTCCTCATCTCCTCATGCTCTAGGCTCATAACTTAGCCTGGTCCCAGGCGGCATACATGCCATTTGGATCCCTTACATATGCAGACTCACATGTGCAGGTGTGTGGAGATACTGGCCTGCTAACCTATTCAGATGTCTAAAAACTATTCCATTTATACTCATTTAACTGTTGGTAGACATTACTCAAACGTTAAGCGTAAGGTAGAAAAATGTGTGAGAATGTGAGACTGACAGATGAGGTGCATGAAGGGGGTCATATGAGGAGAGCTCCGGGCAGCAAGGTATACCCATCTTCCCTTATCGCTGCCTTTCTTTAAAACCCCTCCGCATTCCTCACACCCATTGCTTACCCCTCCCTTACCCCCCTCCCACTGTCTGGAGGGAGAAGGGGTGTGCCTTAACACCCCAGGCCCTGTACGTGTGTTCAGTGGAGGGGCACAGACCCAGAGACACCCAAGAGACTGAGAGACATTTATGCATGTATGAACGTTTGTGCACACACACACGCATACGCACACACACACACACACACACACACACACACATACACACACACACACACACACATACACATCATCAGCTCAGCCTTGTGCTTCATGCCTTTGTAAGGAATTGAGATTATGATTCCCTATTGTGCTGCACCCAGAGGATTACAGTAGGTGATCCTGGCTTTGCTGATGTCTGGGACATACATGCAGTATGTACTGTAGCTTAGAAAGTGTAATTTATATGGAATCATAGGATTGGTTGATGTCATGAAATTATTATGGCTAGACACCAAACTGAATTCCTTACTTTGATGTTTAGCTGATTACTGTTGGTAATCTGGTTAAAGATGCACTGTTGGTTAAAGCTACAGGATTAACTTTATAACCCCCTGGAAATAGTTCATGATACCATAGCTGCTTCAATGTATGTTTCCTCTTGACCCTTAAACACACTCTTTCACATGAGACTGCTTATACGGAGGGATTCTGTGACCTTCGACCTTAAGTAGCCCCTCCCCACAACTGGTTTTACACCTATATAAAAGAGCATGTGACATCTGTGGCTCTGCATTAGCACCCTAGACCCTTCAGAAACACAAATGGTCCACTTGGGACAATAATTTTTCCCACATACTTCCTAGAATTTAATAAAGCTCAGGTTGTTTTTATGTGTGTATGTATTGGCAAATATGGCACTGTTATTTTAACTTGGAGAGTTTTATATCTTAATTGAATTTATATCCAGTGGTCTAAAACTTGATCTGAAATGAGAACCTAATGATTTTTACATCTTTCAATTAGAAAGGCATGTTCCATAGGTAAAAGTGATTTTAACACTGTTCTCCGGCCAGTTTTGTGTATGAGTATCTCGTTCTACAGTCTTCCTCAGTGTTCATTTTACATGCAGGACATTATGTTTTCTATGTATAGATCATGTGTACATCTGAGTGTATGCCCTCCTTCTAAAACATAGAAACCCCCTCCCACCACCATCACCACCACCACCAAGACTGCCAAAAACCGTTACATCCCATTCTCCTCCTCCCTCCTTTTCCCTTACTCTTAATAGTTACTTCCCACATATGGACACAGTTATTTAGCCTCTTGCTGTCACGGAACAAAGAGACTCTGAGCAGCGTTTAGGCAGCGGAGGGAGGGAGAATATAGACGAATTATATCAACTTATTATGAACCTTTCCCACAATACCTCAGCTGTGCCAGTACCCCTCTCCCTCCCTGTTGCTTCAAAGATGGAAAAACAAGCCGCTAGGTTTGTGTTGACCCAAACATTTGTGTGGTTTTTACAGTAAGAAGAAAAAGGCAGGGAGGGAGACAGAGAGAGAGAGAGAGAGAGAGAGAGCGTAAGGGGGAAGAGAAGAATTTTTCCAGAAAGAGACACAGGGCCCAGTTGTGGGATAACAGGAAGCCAGGGAGTTATAGGGGATCTGGACCGAGGTACCAAAACACGGAGCCGTCTGGCCGGAGTCTGTGGTCAGTACATGAAAAAGAGAAAATGGAGAAAGCGGATTTAGTTTGATGTGGGTCTTACAGCTTTGTTTTTTCTTTTAACGATAAGTTAAGCCAAAAGAGGACATTATGTGAGTTGCCAGTTTAGCTCCCATTTGAATATACATCCAAAACGAGGTATCGCTTATGTTCATCTCTGAAATTTACATGTGCGTATGTAAATATGTCAGAGTTTCCTCCAGGGAGAATGATCTCATCCTACATTTGTTTCGGGTTGTGATAAAGTAAGAGTTAGGGAAAATGACAGTACATGCTTCCTTTTTCAATTTCACAGCGGTTTTGGATGCTTTTTGGCAGAAGATTTTTAGTGAAACAAAACCCTCTAAGGCCCCTACTGCTAGCTCTAGACATTACCTCACAAAAGTAGATTTATACAGAGGAAATAGCTAATCCCTCAGGTAATATGGGCATGAATCAGTCAGGCCAGACAGCAGGAAAGATCATGCTCGCTCCCTCTTTGAGCTCCAGACACAGCAGAGATAGCCCCTCAGTGCTGTACATGTACTGTATATATGGAGCAGAGGGAAAGGAAGAGCTGTCACAACCCTTTATAGTTTTACTCTCACTGCAGCTCAAGGCCAGAGTGTAGAGCGTTGGTGTGTATATGTGTAAGCGACCGAGTGTGGCTCCAGCACTGTTTGAGCAGGAAAGAATAGAAGAAGGGGGGGTTGTTAGTTTAATTCCTTGTGGTTATATGCTCCGTCGCATAGAATACACACCCATTTACGCACACATGCCCACATGTATTGCAGACAAGCTTGAAGCCACATTAAAGTGATGCACAGATACACATTAATACACCCCAAGGTGCAGAAACTGATAAGTTGGAGGCACCTTTCTGATCCTGTCCAAGTTTATAATCCTTGGAATATGTACCAATCAAATGCAACATCAGATTCTGTCTCCTCCCCCCAGGGTGTTATTGCACATCCCCAATTTCTTCTCCACACTACACACACACACACACAAACTGGATGGCTGCTGACCGGCACTAATGCCCTAATGGCACTGTCCTACATACTTGGTACACTAGTGTCTGTTGGCAACCTCAGTCAACCTCCCTGAGCTGGAGGCGGATGTGGAGGAGAAGGAAACAAGAAGGAAGAGGGTTGTCTTTAGGCTGCTACATGTACCTCCAAACAATTCCTATGCACTATAATCATGGATCACAAATAGACCAGTCTATGACATGTTTTAAGGTGGTTTATGTTATGAAATCCAGTTTATTCAAGGATTATTCTAATTCCATTTTTCATATTTCTTCAAAGCAGCATCAGCGCATTAAAATGGTTTTGCTTTGTTTCATGTGAAAATTAGAAACAACGAGTAGATTATACCCGCATGGAATTTAATTGTCAGTTATCCCTCAGTTATTATTATTTAATACATCAAAAGCGCACCATTTGTATCATGTTGATGACTGATTATGGTCATAATTAGTCGGTTTAGTGGATAGTAATGTTATGTGGATGATGAGGCAGGCTCCAACCTGCATGTTCAACTTTACTGTATTATGTGATGACTTTCATAAGATTAAATGTTAATCTTCTACACAATATAGTGGGTAATAATAAAAGAAACCCTGCGATGAAATGGCGATGTGTCCAGTGTGTACCCTGCCTTCACCCGTTGGTAACCAGGATTGGCTCCGGCACCCTCTCCAGGACTAAGCAGTTTGGAAAATTAATGAATTAACACAGAAGAACTCCTAAAGTTGCATCAGTGATCAGTGAGCAAGGCTTTACATTGAATTTATGATCAGACAATGGCAACATGGCTTTAAATGCAGGCTGTAAAATGTCTTCACTTTTATTGTCATAAAAACCCTGCCGTGTGCCAAAACATGACACCGTCCATGTCTCAAATGTTACCTGCAGACACACTGGGGCTGGGGGGGCTGTCGGAGTTGAAGTCATAGATCATACAGGGGGGTCTGACAGAGCTTTCCGGTCATCACAGTCCATACCTGAAGCACAGGAAGGGCTGCTGACTGGGCTCCTGTTTATCCATAAAACACCCTAAACACTCCACCGCTCCCCTCTCCCTTTGCATATGGAAGAGGGAAGCAGGAGCGTTGCAGTGTGATGGAGGTGTGTATTGACCCAGCCAGGCGATGAGGATGGAATACTAATAGGGTTAATAGAATTAATGGTGCTGTCACTGTTGGTTGGGAAGGAGTGTCAGGCACACAGCGAGAACGCTGGCTGTTTGCTAGCTGATTGCTCTCTGCTGACTGTAGCTGTACTCAGACTCTAACTTGGACATTCGTTGCTATCTTCTGTATGTCTACATCTTTCTGTCTCGTTCTCTTCTTTCGCTTTTCCTTCTTCAATCTCCAGCGCCCTTCTGTTCAAGCGGCTTTTGTAATGTAGCTTTGTTGCACATGTCCTTTGTTCATTCAGTTATTGACTTTATAAAGTGGTTGTGATCTATAAGTCTTTATTCCTTGTGCCCTTGCACAGGGGGTTGGTTTGTATATGTGTGTGGTTATGTCGCTTCTCTGTGTATGTGTGTGTGTTTATGATTCTGCACCGGTACCGAGGCAGGCAGAGTGTGCGTAATAATGGAAGGTTGACATTTAAAGCAGTGTATTTAGTGCCACTGAATTAGCATACTTTAACTGGTTGGGCTATTCCTTCTGGAGAGGAGCAGGCATTAAATCCTGACGCAAGATTGGTGGGCAATTTTAAAGAGCTTTAGTGAAGATTCATAGACTACAAAATGTGCTGGCCTCACACACACACATGCACACGCACACAAACACACACATACTCATCTCTACCTTCTCTGTCTCCTTCGTTTTCAACTTACTCTGACCCAAGTGTACGCTGCTCGTCTATTCTGCATACACAGCATTTTCTTCTGCTGCCGCTTCAGAGCATGTGTATGAGTTATGAGCAGACGAGAGAGAGCGGGGAGAGTGTGTGTGTGTGGGTGTTTTTGTGTCTGAGTGTCTGAGTGTTTGGTGGATAAAGAAAGATACTCTGCCACAAACACATGTTTTTACTGATGAGTATCTGTGATCCCCTGGTCTATAGTGAGATGCAGGCTTGGTGAGGTTTTGCATGTATAATCTACATACACAGCTGCACTGGATGCAGCCTGTTGTCTCTGTTTATACAAAGGTGTGCCTGTTTGCTCATGCATTTGTGTTGCTTCTAGTAAAACTCATAAATGCACATAGAAATGTTGCAAACACAGGATCACGCGTCATTCCTCACTGTGTTTTCTAATTAGCAGACTAATGAATCAAGGCCATGTTTATTGCTCTGACACAGAACGAATGTGCCTAAATGTCATTAGCTTGTTTTATATGCAGACAGCATTACACATGCTTGCTTGGACATACTTTACAAAATGGAAGTATAAATGTCATCTAGACGCTATAGATTAGGTTGTATTTCTGTAAAGCAATTTTTTAATTCATTTAGTGTATTGCTTTTCATGTGCCATTGCCTTGAATAACATTTAATGTTAAGTATTGATCTCAATCAGGCCAAATAGACAGACATACACATACACTGATGAATAATACATCAACTGCTGTGCTATAATTAAATTAAGGAGAAACCTAATATTTATTATGCATGTTATGTTATTTAGGTGGAGAATTCATTAGCACAAAATAGTTTTCAGTGAATTTATGGTGCTTAAAAGGAGAGTCTTTGTCTTTGTGTGTTTTTGTATATGATGCCCAGTCCATGACCATTCTTGACATTAAGTATAACAAGTGAAAAAAGTTGAAAATTGATTACTCGAATAAATAAATATTCGTAATTGTTCATGATAACTGAAAATATGAAGAAAGGCTTTGCTTTAGTGTAAGAAGAAGGATTAATACCCAGGATGATGTCAGTTTCACAATGTTGTGTTACGGACACCAAAAGCCTAAAGAAATAAATCAGATTTTACTAGAGTCATGACCCGACATCCTGTTTTTAGTCTGAGAAGGTGTTTGTGATGGAATGTTGTTGTGGTAAGCTGACGTTACCACATGTTCTCACGGGGGAAAACCAACACTGAAATGATAAAAAAAACTCCTCGAGGAGAAGAAACTAAAAATGATGAGCATGTTCTCTTAAGCAGTTCACCCTGAACCAAAGATGGTCAAAACAATAGAGATGACGTAACAGTTTAATTATACCTCCGAGCATGTCTACACACTAACGCACCACACATAGAGTATATTCACACTGACGCACACTTTCGGTTGATTCCCTGCTGATCTCATGCCCAAGGGGAGAGAGGTTACCATGGCAACCCTTGTCCAGCATAGGGGCTTTGGCGTGCTTCTCTTATAACCATGCTGAATGGGGTCAGACAGTCCAACCCCCTCAACTCATCACTACTGTCTGCCTACAAAGGACTGATTGGATAACCCTGTCCCTCATAGTTCATCCCGCTTTTTTTAGTCCTCCCCTCTTACTTTCTTTTTGTCGTCCAGCAGAGGTTAAAGGTCCACAGTCTGGTGTCCGTCTTACCAATATCTCATTGTGGAAACCTGCGGGAGGAGCTCTAATTATCCTAGGGATGCTGGGAACTTAGTAGGTGAGAGGTGAAAGGTTGCGACATACATCTACATTGAATGTTGGTTTGCTGTGGTTTGATGTCGTCCAGGAGAGATAAGCCTCCGGAACACAGTGTCTCTGCTCTCTGGATATTCCCTCCACATCGATGCTGCCTTATACCTTTCACATGATATCTGATGTTTTCAGGAAGCAGAAATAAAATCAGATTAATTGAACAGTGTTTAGCAGCTGGTCATAATAATATTCTATTAATTTCTATGATTTCTGTTCTTGGTCCCCAGAGGATGAATCCCAGTGTGAATCACCTTGGCCCTGACCTTTCATCTCTTGCCATTATAAGGGTTCTGAGAGAAATGTCTTAATAACTATTGAATAGATTGGCTTGATATTTGATACAGATGAAATTTAACTGTTCAACAGTGTGCAAATCATATATATTTAGGCAGACAATATATTAGCTCTACTCATTGGGGATTCTCAATTAATATCAATTAATAATGATAATAATAATAAATGATGGAGTACTATATTAACTGTATATTAGCAATCTAAATCTGTCCAATGTGACCAACGCAGAAGTCTTGTGTTTAGATTGACAATGTATTAAAGTGTTATTCACCTTACTTTTAATGATGTATTGTTGCATTAGGTTATTTCATTCCAATAAAATACCTCCAAGTAATAGTAAACATCAACATAACGTCACAAAATAATAATAAAGGGGCAGTGACATTCACACGTGACCAAAGAACACTGAAGAAACATCATGGATTTCTCTGAATTTGACAAAATTTAATAGGCACAGTCTCTGTTTAGATATTTTACTGTTGAAGTGTCGCATATTATAGCTTTGAATAAAAATGACGAGCGCAAACAAAGAATGTTAGCGTAACCAGGGAACAATCTACTACTCTAAGATCTACAGACATTGAACTGACTACAATAACACAAACTGTACTCGCCAAGCACAGTACAAAAATACCACAGGAATAACTCGCTGTCTGATCAGAAATGGTAAAAATAAACAAAATATTGATTTTGCAATTCAACACTATCCTGCTTCTATAGGTGTATTTTTCCTCTGTCTGTCTATATATATCAATTTTCTGCTTAATGTCCAACTGTGTTCCTTCCCGTCCTCCATCACAGTGATATACTCTCTTGTATCTGTTACCTTCTCCGCCGGCCTCGTGCTTATGTCTGGTTACATGCCACATGTTTTACCTCAGTAGGTCTAACACATGTCAAAAGAGAGCCCAAATTAATGTGGTCTTGTAGACAGCATTGAGTGTCAAAGCCTTGCAAAAATGTAGCGCATACATTGATAGCACGGTCACCCACCACCAGCAAATAGAGCTCAGTAATATCAAACACAGCATGAAACATATAGGGAGGCTATTCAAACCTCACACACATTACAGGTGTAAAGGGTGGGCTTGATTGAAGTGCTTTTATATTCTCATTTGCCGTGCAGATCCCGCTGGCTATAATTTCCCGGTATCTCACTTCTACCTGCCAATCTTGTCCCACATTTAAATCTCACAAATCCGATGGGAAAATTGAAACAATTTCAGCTAATTTGCCCCTCACCTGAACCTTCTCTGAGCTAGTTTTTGATTCACATATCTTTGTGATCTACTTTGAAGTCTGCCGAGGGAGAAAACAGTAGGTTTGATATTTTCTTGCGGTTCAGACTGTTTGACATTGCTGTAATAACTTTTGTCTAACTATCAGCACGTTGTCTGTGTGTACAGCATGTAATGGCCGTGTGATTACTTTATTCCTCGTTCATTTACTCTCATACAATAAGTAAAGCGTTTTCTTTTTTCCCTTTTACACCATATCCGTTCTCTTTACCTCTGAAATACAATGTTCCCTGGAGAGAAGGCTCTGTTATTAGAAGTCAAGCTTTTATGGAGAGGTATTTTGTTATATCCTCTTTTAGTAATGTAGAATTGTTAACTGTGAGAACATGTGCATATACTCGTTTAATCCTAATACTTTTGAGGATAAGGTGTCATAAATGGATTGAATGTATGTTAATGGGAGTGGCTATGGTTGAGATGGGAACCATTATTTTAATCACTAATTTAATTTCTACTCAAACCATCCATTCTCTTTATTCTGCATGTGTTCTATGTCATTCATCTTGTGTTTTGCCTTTTGTCCCTCTATCTGTTTCTTTTTGTTTAGGTCAGCTAGCAAATAAAAACTTATTGTGTTGTCAGCTATTTAGTTTTCTGTATAAACCACTTATCTCTCATCACGTCTCAGTGCTAACTGAGTAGAATTGGTGTTTTTTTTTTTTTTTTTTCTAACCAGTGTACCCTGTTTTGAGGGCTAAGCAAGCAGAAAATCCCTCCCACCACTTCCTTCATATTTGCTCTCCCTGAACCTCCTTGGCCTTGGTCCATCACCGCCAATGCTGGCCCCTGTTCAGTGTTTTAATGCGGAGCTAAATATAGGTTTTGCATTGTGCTGCTGTGCTTAATATGTGTGTTTGGGCTGATTAAAGTTGAGGTCTGATCTCATTCCACCGCAGACCCCTAATGCATGCCGCAGTCTCTGGTTGCTATTTGGACTTGGGGGCAAACAGGGGAAAGTGCTGATATAATCATGTTTAGAGTTGTGAGTTATGTGACTGAGAGAGATGGCGATATTACAGAGCTAAAATGGAATTGAATGAGTCTTGGATAGAGCTATTATGGTGACTGCTGTTGTAAGATTGGTTGTTGAGACTCACTGGGAATTTGAATGGTTATTATGTGTGATTTGTTGGGTACACTCTCTTGCATTTCTGTTGCTGCCAAGCAAACAGATGAGAAATGATTTTGTAGTGGAGAGGGTTAACTGTTTTGTACATAGAGGACAGAGTCAAATCAATATGGCTTTATGGTGCCTGGCCAAAAATATGAAGTAATTGCCTTGTGTATTGACTGAAAGGTTTGGTCATTTTAGGAGATATAGTGCTTCTCAAGGGCCAAGGATTTTGGCTCTAAAATGAATTCAGTGCGTAAGTATTTTAGTGTAATACTGCTGATGGCCACTAGGTGCACTCTCCAAAAAGCATCTCATTAAAAATCTTATGTCAATCATTTTTTTCCCTGTAGTTTCTCTGATGTCATTTGTATTATTTGGACCCTCTGATAAGTGATCCAGTGATCGGGCTTTAGATTTTTAATAAGAGTTGCAATAAAGACCCTATTCTGGTTTTGATTCCAACAATGGCTGGAGTGGACCTTTCTCTGTGGAATTTCCATGTTCTCCCCATATCTGTGTGGGTTCTCTCCAGGTGGTCCGACTTATTCCCACCATCCAAAGACATGCACTTAATATGTTATCTGGTCAATCTAAATTGCCAGTAGGTGTGAATATGAGAGTGTGTGTATGTTTGTTTCTAAATGTCAGTCCTGCAATGAACTATTGACACATCCAGGGTGTACCCCATTACCCCATGTTCACCCATAGATAGGCT
>JAPQRQ010000026.1:8643550-8659618 GCA_037367365.1 Apogon talboti | reverse complement strand
CCCATTACCCCATGTTCACCCATAGATAGGCTCTGGCAACCCCCCCCCACCCCCCCACCCCCACACACACACACACACACACGATGCTCTCAAGGACTAAGCAGTTCATAAAATGGATGCGTTGATGAATTCCCTGCCGTGCCAGGCTTTGATTGACACCTCACTTGCCTGCCAAGTCTGACTTTCCGAGCTTCCTTTCATTGAATAAAAGCTGTTTTTTTTTCTGCAGACAGCTGTCGTTGTTGTAGCTAATACGTTACACTAACAAGACCATCAGATGACTTTGTTATGCAAATGCATGATGAAATTTACTGTTTACTGTCAGTAGACTAGTGTTTGCATTAGCTCAATGATTACCTCTCTGACCCTGCACACTCCCAAAGCTCCACCACTTTTGTCCAGCTCCAAAAAGTCAACATGGCAGTCTACTGGCTACAAAACATCAGTTCTCAAACCACTGGGCCATGATTCCCCCATCCACTTCTTAGTCTTATATGAATAAGTTCGGTTGAGTGGTTTAATGATAAGTAATTTCTCTGCGTCTTGCATTTCCTTCTCCATTCTTACAGACTGTTCCTGTTTTTACTTGTTTCTCATTCCGTCTTATACTTCTGCATGTCTCTTTTTTGCTGCTCCCCTTCACTCTTTGCCTTCTCCTTTCTCCCATGATCCTCTCCTCCCAAGTGAGGCCTCTCTAGCCTCAGTATGTCCGATGGGAACTGACACATAGCGCATATAGGCAGGCAGGCTAACATATGCCTTATAGGAGCTTATATTGTACAACAGGAACAGGAACAAAAGAGGCAGCGTGCTGGGCTGGTGGGAGCCATCAGACACACACACACATACACAGCACATTTCTACATGCCGCTTGCTACTGACACCAGAATTCTTCAGCCTGACACTGGTGATGGATTAGATGCGTTATCGAGGCGGAGAGAGGCTCCATGTTTTTTTCCCAGTGCAGAGAAAAAGAAAGTGAGAGAGAGAGAGAGAGAGAGAGGAAGGCGCACATACACACTCATATGCTGTAGACAACTGAATAGCCTGTACCTATTTCACCTGAAGTAAAGAAATACAATAAGAGTCTGCTACATTTCAAGCTGGGTTTCCAGGACAGACATGTGAATAGAGATAGTGAGCCTGTTTGATGCACAGTTTTCCGCCAGCTGTCGATTACAGCCAGTTGATTTGTATCTGTATTCATGTACATGTGAGAACACTCGTTCCCTTCACGAGTCTACATGTGCGGGCAGACATGGACATGCACGTAGCGTCGGCCTCTTGTCAAACACCGAAGGAAATATAGATGAGGCTGTGTGTCTTGCTAGTATCTGACTTCGGGCATATTGGTGATGAATTTTCTCCTCAATGTGACTCATACTACCAGTCCACTCACCCTGATACGCCCAAAGGGAATGACTTCATCATATGCTCGGTATTATACATCCATCTCCAGGAGGACGGACTATAGACCTGTCAGCACACCTCATACTCCAGTGCCACCTGTCTTACACACTAGTATGTAAGATTTAGTAGTCAAACGTTTAGATAAAATGAAAACTCGCCACATTTACACCCTTGCCCATTCTGACATATGCTCAGGGACGGGTTTTGTTCAGTCAGTACAGTCAGTGTGGTGCAATGACACGGCTGTCTCGAAAAGCTTTTCAAATAATGGATGCCTCTTGACAAGCTTCACTGACTGTCAGCAGTCTTTCACCTGTCATCTGGCCCAAGGTACCCACCAATCTCAACATCAGGCTCAAAGCCATTTACTGAAGCCGAGATTGGTTCCATCAGATGAACTAGATTTGATTGGATAAAGTTTATCATGGTCAATCTCAGATCATTTTGTCCTGTGTCTTTTTCAATCACCACACTAGACTACAAAGCTCCCCCTTTCCTCTCTAAAGCTTACTCAGTACTGTCTCTGCAAAGGGTCAGTGCATTAAGACAGCCAGAGAAAATGTGTGATGGTGGTTCACTTTGCAGAATCTAATCCAGTGTGTGGGATCAGGTAGATAAAGCCAATGCCTATCACTTTTACACCCAAGACTCCTGAACTGGATTAACGGAGATGCATGTGATAGCTGCCAGATATGTCACTAAGGGAGTCCAACTATCATTCTGAGCTCTCTTTCTTTATTTCTATATGGACAACATATGTTTTAACCAATCTCCTGAAAATCAACTCCCATCCTACTATTTTGGTACAATGTGTAGGTGTAAAACCCACAATTTGACTTAATCCTGTCCTAGTACAAGGTGTTAGTGTGGAGTGTGTCTTACATTGTGGTTTGGTAAAGGTTTCCATGCGTGGGTTTACAGTCTGCTCTGCCAGCTGAAATATGGTGGTAAAATACAACACACGCTCATATGGGTCTGTATTGGTGTTGGCAGCCACCTGTGCACATGTGTGTCCTTTTTCAGAAATGCTAACCTCCCTCAAGGCTAAGGTTAGAAAATAGCTCTGTCTCAAATCTGAAAAGAAAGCAGCTTTCATGGAATAGTTAACAGCTGTGGCCATTAAAACAGAAACATTCTTCAAAAATTGAGACGCTAATGTTGAACAAGTACTTGGAGACAAGCAGTAAAGCCAAAACCAAATCAGTAAATCAGCAAATTATCCCTCACAATGTTTTACTTCTCAAAATATGTAAAAAAAAAAAAAAATTTCCTGCATAAAAATAAATTCAGCCTGTTAAATTTGTGGTCCAGTAGTATCTCCTGCAACAGCATTTCACAGTTTGGATATTGGTAATTTTGGTACATTGCAAAACGATGTCTATTCAGAGAACACTGTAGTGATGGTTTTTCCTTTTCCTTCTAGTTGAAGCATCCGAAATACGCTGCATACACACATTTGTTGCACTTTTACCTCAGATTTATTCAGCACTTTTTACTCAGCAAATTGCTTCACAGAGACTCCCAGCGTCGGGGATCCAGTGTCTGGCACCATGTTCAAAACCACTGAGACCCAGAGAGAGAGAGGGAGACGCAGAAAGAGGGAGAAGGGCAATTTGAATTGGAATTTGGTCAATCTTCAAACGTTTTTCCAGGGTGCTTACATGCTCTGATCAAAAGCACCCCACTGGCACGAGCCCTTGTAGCCACAAGGGGAGGCCTCTGATGCTGCTGCCATGGCTTCCCTGCTGGCCAATCCCCGACTTCCCACCAGCTTACGTCTGACTAGGTGCAGTGACATGAAGCTTGTGTTTAAAAACAAAGTTGTTAGGTTTGCCTGTTTTGTTTTATGATTATGTCATGCTCTGTGAGTCAGCAAAGAGATGAAGACTTTATCTTCAAAATCTACATAGAACTTACAGAGACAGCTCTTGATTTTATCTTGTTCTGTTTTATTTCTGTTCAAGGATTTAGATGATTACAAACCAAGACACAGTTATTTGTCAGAGTATTTCTCAGAAGCCTCTGTGTGTTCGTAAATACAAAGTATTATGCATTTCACATGACTACAAGTGTAAACCTCAACTGCTGTTTGTCATTTTTCCTCCTTCAATCACTGTTCTTTTTCTGTCATTTTCTACAAATATTAACAAAAAAAAAGCCATGATGCCCCAGGGGCATGTACAATGTTTCCTAACAGTCTCATCCATCTTCACCTTTTTCCCTTCTTCATTTTACTCAGTCGCAGCGCGCAAGAAACTGGTGATAGAGAGAAGCCAGCTAATGGCTTTGGTGTTGAAAAGTGGGACCAGGTTAGGTGAGGCCAAAACCAGGACAGCTCTCTGGAGCACCAGATGGGGCAATAATATAGGAAATAGGAAAGATAGGAATCCAACCTGTTAGCAGCCTACCCACCCACCCTGATAAATAATGCAGGGTCAAATGTGGCTTAGAAGGCCAGGTTTAAGTACCAGAGAGAGCAGGACGAGGTTACAGTTAAGCGATGTGAGGGGAACGGATGTTTTGGGCCTGAGAGTTGCTGTTTAGATACTGGGGGCCGGTGGAATGGAAGTGTGGGAGTGAGTTAAGGAGTGTGGTAAAGAGATAGAGTTTTCAACAGAATTATTTTTGGCCCAGTAAGTGCCATTTATTTGCCAAGGGTTTTCTTTTTTTTCTTCTTCTTCTTTTCTGTTCTCTCATTCGCCCACCCAGAGGTGAGCCGACAAAGTGCTATATTTTCGCCTAAGCAGCTTCACACATTTCCGTGTTTTCTTACCACTTTATGAGAATGTGTGTTTGTGTGTGTGTGTGTGTGTGTGTATGAAAAGAAAGTGTAACACTCTTTGTAAAATTTGCAGCTACTATAGAAAAACAGCTTCTTAATGTGAAAAGCAACTGTATGTGGGCGTGTTTGTGTATACGCAGTGTGTACACTGAAGGATGGTGTGAGTGCTTCAGGACTGCTCGGATGTCAGTAATGATGATTCCATTTTCATTGTGTGAGCCATATGCCTCAGCTACTGGAAAAACAATACCAAAAAGAAGCACAGACCAGAGTATCGTACTTTTTCATTTTCATTACTTTTTATTTTTATTTATTCTTTTTTTAGTCTTTATTTCAGTGTTTCAGTTAATAAGTTTTTATCTAGCTTTATTGTTTCAGGTATGGATTGATTTTATAGAAGATGTAAAAGGTCAGTCAAAGGAATGCATGACATGAATTTCCTTTTTAATTATTTATAAAACGTTATTTTATTTGAAATGGTAAAGCAAGCAACCACAGGATGAAGCAAAAGGGAAAATGAAAAAGAAAATATTGTACTTTTCTTTACTTTGCATTTACAATCATGGTGTGTTTGCTTACATATACAGGTAACACAGCTGTGTAACTCTCTACTGATTCAAGCCTAGTGTGTATATTGGCTCTGTGGTTGTAGGGATAGTATTTCAAGGAGAGCTGAGGTTTTCTTCTGGAGAAACTTTAAGACATCTAAGAGTGTGTCTTTCGGGCCAAATTTAAATTTAGAGCCCCCCTGGACTGTGGTAAGGGACTGCGTGATAGCAATCTGATTCAGATGAACTACGGGCAAACAGGGGGAAGGTCAGGTTATCTGGTGATCCCTAGTGGCAGCCTGCTAGCACACATATCACAGCATGACAGACTGCTCCTACGGGTGCACACGCATTAAGGCACACACAACACCGACACAGACACAATGGTGAATAGAACAGCGCTGGTCTGACCGTACGCCTACATGCTTTATGGATGAGCATATTTGCTGAGGTCTCCCTCCACAGTGCAGTGTCAGTAACCAGATGAAGACTGGCACAGCCCCCACATCCTGCCTTTCTCCTCCTACATATGGTTTTCACATATGTCCTCCTCCTGATGTTTGGATTAGGCTGCCAAGGTCAGACGTAGGTCAGGCATGGAAAGCTCAACCACTTTGAGCTCTGGTCCTTAACTGTGCCGCCTGCTGTCATGTACTCGGCTAACCCGCAAGATTTGAAAGCAAAGCTCAGGGGCTTTGTGCAAACTTACATCAAGTTTCTCTGACTTGACCATCCAAAAGTTTGACACACATTCACATACAAATACACACAGTCTTGCGTGCGGGCATATTCGCTCAAGTACCCTCCCAGTAGATCTTTTCGGGGTTTTTTTTTCTTTTTTTGACAGACATATGACCTTGACTCCCCCGTCTGTGATGTTTTATAGCGAGTCTGTCTGCTCTTTGGTGCTGTCACTGTCTGAATAGATAGATGAATGTTTGGGTGGAGAGCGGCAGGCGGGGATGGACAGATGATGGAGTCATCAGCTTTCATGGGTGGAGGAGGGCCTACTGACATGCCATCAGACACATCTCTTACACCCAGCATCAGGCCACCCCCCCCACCCCCCTCCCAAGATTTACTGTCCTGGTTATATATTCAGTAGTGATGAATGCAGAAGACGCAGCACTGGCATTGACCCATTTCGGTCGGAGAGGGTCAAATTGCTCATATACGTTACTAGAAGGATTTTTTATTTTCTTTTTTCTGTTTTTGTAGTTAGGTGGTCTTGGCCTCAACTTCAAATCTTTTCTAAGGGCATACATCATTCATCAGGAGAAGAAGAAAAAAGAAAACAGAGCTAAGGTTTCACAGAGGTCTAATAATATCAGAAAATAATTCTCACCAGTTGTTGTAACCCTTTCTTGGATGGAATGTCTGAGAAGTCATGTTTACTTCGTACATAACATTTACAATGACTTAAAATTGCAAATATTTCAATCTTCAAATAGCAGACTATTTTTTTTTAATATTAAAACTCTTCAAGACATCTGAAAAGGGTATAAAAATGGAGAAATGCCAGCCATAATGATAAATTACTGTGAAGATGCATCTCTACAGTGCAGACCCTGTGGCTCATCAGAGAAGCAACATGACAGCTCCCCTACATGTGATATTTTAGCTTCACTTTATAATAAGGGCTTGAAATGTTGTTGTGGAGAAGACCAAGAGAGTGTTGTGTCTAAATGTGCGTCTCCTAATTTCTGCCTTCAGCTGTAAATGATTGCAATAAAATGTTTTCCTGTCAATTCTTCACCCTACTCTCACGTTCAATTAATCTTTCACACGTACAGTGCAATCCAAACAGCTAATAATAAATGCAAATATCATAACGTTTCTCACATGCCTTTTAATCTTTGTCAGTCATCCCTGTCAATCATTCTTCCTCTTCCTGTTGTCATACTGATATAAATAGCGATCACTGATCTGTTTGTATTTCGCTGTCTTCCAGATACGTGTTGACGGGCCTCCTCACGGCGGTGTTCAGTATGAAACGATATCGGTCATCAAGGATGGCAGTCCTGTCCTCCGTGATATGGCCTTCTCACTTGACCGCAACTACCTCTACGTCATGTCTGAGAGACAGGTAGGTGTCATATGAGCATGCATCCGAGTTGTGTGTGAATGCTGATTGAGTGTCTTATGCATGGCAATTGATGTTTTAAGTGTGTGTCCATGTGTGCACACAAAGTATGTGAGCTTTTGTGATTTCCTGCAGAGCTTTTAGATGGCCCACCTCTTACCATTAGATGCACCACCACCCTCTGTTAGCTATAAATAACCTGGGTAGCACAGCAGGGGACATTGTGACAGCATTTGATAATGAAGCAGAACAATGAGGGCAGGGAGAAAGAAAGAAATAGAGAGACAAGGAAAAAGACAAGGTACAGATGAGACAGAGAAAGATGAAGGGCACTTGCTGACTGGCTGAAGCAGAGCATGAGATGAGTGATGAGGAAAAGAAAGACAGCTGGTGGAGTGTATGACTTCGGCAGAGTAAAGAGAAGACACTGTGAGGAAAAAGGAGACATAGAGTGCAAGGTCATCCTTTCACACTTCTAATGAAGTGACACAGCATTGTGGAACGGGTGGGAAGCAGCCGATAGCCATCACTGCATCTGACATACAAAGTAGGCAGTAGTTGAAGATACGGAGGCAGGAAAGGATACAAGGGAACGCAAGGACAGGGTAGGGGCGGCGAGATGAAAGAAAAGAGGAGCGTCGTAGGGTAGAAAAGAGATGAAAATGGAAGGAAAAGTGTAGGGAGGAGAGGAGAAGAGGTGCAGCTGCAGGGGAGCGTGGCAGCGCAGCAACCCTGGAGACAGACGACGTGCGAGGCTGTCAGTGTGAGGTGATAGATTGCCGTCCTCTCTCCTTATCTCTGCTTTTAACACACTCAACAACTGGCTGGCAAGAGCTTACAGGTTAGGATCCGCGGTGGGTGGATGTGGTGTGAAGGAGTTATTTAGACAATAGTGGCCATTGCTGACAGGGGAGAAGAGAGGAGCAAACAGATGTACGGCAATTTACAGTTACGTTTTCCCTCAGCGGCTGTCACTTACACATCTGTCTCTTTTTCTGGGTTAACTTTATATCAAGGGTCATATACTCATCGCTAAGTGTTACTTGTTGGCGTATTTGTGAGTAGTGTACTGGCTCTTATTTTTGCCTTCTTCTGTATGACGATATTCTGCTGTTTACCTCAATATCCTCCTATTTACTGTTCATTGAGAAAGACTGATTAAGAGATGAATTAGTAAATAAGTTAAGAACATGACCTCACTCATGAATGGGGAACTTATTCAGACTTGATTTTATTGGAAATAATTACTATTGACGCTCCAGTTTTGTGTTTTATTTCACATAAAATTTGTTAAATAAGTTTATAAATCTGATAAGTTAAGTATGATTTAAGGAGATTAACTACTCTTGTGCTACCTCCATCTGAAGGGCCAGTCTGAGCAAATCGTATTAAGACACAACTGCATCATTACTTATATTAAGTACAAGGTTATTGCGGGAAAATGGTTAGTTACTGGTGGAGTAGATGTAAAATACAATCATTCACAATTCTATGATAAGTGCAGGTAATTGCATTATAATGCATTGCCTTTTTTGATGTTTTAGTGCCAACAAAGAAACACAGGAAAATTAACAGTACAAATATGTATCTATAAATAGTTGCAGTTGCCTTCTCTTAGAACTATGTCAAATTCAATCACAGTAGTAATAGCTTAATACCTCAGGCACATTATTTACGCAGATTCGTTTTTAGAGCTCACTACAATAATGAGATTTGCCGAATCTCAAATCTTTTCATAATTAAAATTAATTTTATGCACTGTAGGTCTACGTGTCTTACAATGACATGATAAATCTGCAGCAAGACATGGCATAGATTCCACAAGTAAAGAAGAGGTCATTCTAAGTCTGTTTCCCATATTTAGTAAATCCTTTATTCTCACTTATTCTGCAGATGAAACAAGCTTTTGAAGTTGAGCCCATAACTGCTAGTCATGTGAATGAGAAGTGATGTGGGTGAATGTTATTAGTATGCAGCCTGTAGACTTCTCTGTCTTCCTCTCAAGGGTTCAGGGAAGATCCAAGCACAGACACATACTTCCACTCATGCATGTACACACACACACACACACAAAGTTAATTGTGGCAACTGACATTATCAGTATATTATCATCACATTTTTAAAAATATTTTTCTCAACCTTAAACATACTCCTGAAGCTTAAAAGATACATAGGGGTGGATGAAGTAAGTTATAATTTGTGCCTTGATAATTAGAATGTGTAATATATATGGGAACGACTGTGTATATTTGTACATTTCAGCCTACTGCTAACGGAATGTAAAATAGAAACCGGTCACCTTCAAACCAGCCCTTTCTCACTAGCATCCGGAGGAAAACATCTATTTGACCTTTATCTCATAGTTAGCCAAAATGTCACCTCCAGCTATACTTGAAGTCAGACATTCAGGACATCACAAGATCTATCTCTGTCTTAGCTCCACTTGTTCCCATGTGTCTGACTGATGCTGTCTGAGGCCAAACGCATGGTGATGGGAGTCGGCAAGAACAAAGGAGGGATGATATCAAACAGAAAGCGGCGCAGATTTGGCTCCAGTTGCATTTCCTACTCTGAATAACAAAGAGGCCCTCTGTGCTTGGCACAGTGGGAAAGACAGAATACAGAGGGAGCAAGAGAGAGAGAGACATTCAGTGTGAGAGAGAGAGAGCGACAAAAATTGTAAGAGGGAGAATGTAATATTTGCTCAATAAGGCCATGCTCAAGAATCTGGGCTCACACTCGCTGTAGTCCTCACACCTGTCTGTGTGTGTTGTGGCAAGACTGAGAGTCGTGGGATGTGTGAGACCCTCGTAAACACAAACACTGAGGCAGGCACTCTTGTGAACATACACACAGACACACAAAACACACTTTCTCCTCCGTTTTCATTTGCATGGGCACCGACATAATGTGCTGGCTTTCACAATCACATGTTCACTTACACAAATTACAGACACGTGGAAGCACCAGTCTACCATTCTGTATTCAAATGGATACGCTATAAGGCTTTTGGAGGATTTTCATCTAGCCCTTTTCTCTCACCCACATATATATATATAGATAACACCTACTGCATATGTATAGATCTTCTTGAGTGTGTGTCTTACACATTCAATCTCTTGCACTTCCATATTTCACTGCATTTCCGTGAAAGAAGTTTTTGCTCTTTCTTGTTCTCATTAGCTTTTTTTCCCCCTCATACTCCAAAAACCATCATTTTCTCACCCCAACCATATATAATCGCTCGCTGTTTCATATTCGATCCGTGGTGCTGCCATCTTAAACTGTGCTTTTGTTTTGTAGATGTAATGACAATGGCATCCACGATATTAATGATGTGGTGAGATTGGCCCAATGTGAACTAGCGCAGTGGAACTGATGAAAAGACCTGGCTCAGTGACTCTCTCTTCTCCAGGAGCAGAATGTGTGTGCGTGTGTGTGTGTGTGTGTGTGTGTGTGTGTGTGTGGCTTCCTGTAGGGTGCTGTATCATTACTGACGGCCCTGAAATGCATAACAGCATGTTTTCATCTCAGGATCTATCTTCTGACATCTGCGTCTATCCACTGCGGTGCCTCTATTGAAAAGACTCTAAAAGATGCTTGTTGCATCATTGCGTCAGGATTTCTTTTAGAGCTCACAGAAGGAGCTTCAAACTGTCCTTGAGCAGATCTATCGTATGGATTTCTGCCAGATCACATGTTTGAGTCATGTTGTGTGAATATGTGGGTGTGACTACTTCTAAATTTAGACCAATAATCCAGTGATTTGGGAACTTGGCTGAGTAGCAGTGCCGGAGGCAAGCGCAGTGATGGAGAGAAAAAGGTCATAGCTGTTTGGGAGGATTCAGCTGAGCTGCCTCCTAGACATATCGTTGTCTCCTTCTTGCTCCTCTTTTCCCTGTCTTTTTTTCCCCCTCCGTCTGCATCACATGAGAAGCGCCTGAAATGTCTTGCATTCCTAAAACACCTCAGTACATTTAATATTGCATCAAAGCTGTAGATTTCAAACTGAATACCACATCCTGTACTGCTGTAACAAAGCATTCATGGGACTGTGTAACATCTAACTTTTCACATGGTCAGACACAGAGATTTAACCTTTATGCATAAGCCATACTCACTATGTCTGAATACATCGAGTATAGTATTACGCCCACAGCATAGCGATTCCTGTGGAGGTTCTAATCAAACAGGTAGAACGAGTATTCATGTGTGAATGGCAGCTGGAGCAGAGCTAAACCACTGGTGCTGTTACCAGCTCATGCAAATTCAGCACATTGGATCTGCATGAGTGTTTGGCCTGGCCTCGTCCCCACTGACTGGAGCTTGTGTCTCTCCCTCTGTTTCTGTCTTGCATTCATTATCCAGCCCAGCCCTTCTGCCATTTTTTTTCCCAACACATCTATTCCTGAAAATGCAAACATGGCTCACCTGTGGACAGCAGTCAGTCCTGGTTTTGCATATTCTTATGCGTCCTGTCAAGCATCTGGGGCGTTCAAGCCCAAGGAGGGACATAAAAGCACGCCTGATGCTGTGGCCCACACAAGGCCCTAAGTGGTGCCTGCTCTCTTTGTTGTTGGTTTATCAACACAATGCAGTGCACTGGGGATAAATGGTGAAAACTACTCCAGTATCGAATGGGGTCTTTTGGGGCCTGGATTATCGACATTTTTATGAGGCCTTTTCATTCCCTTTGTGGTGTATTGTGCTGTTATGGCCGCTGGCACCCAGCAGTAGGGCGAGCACTCATCACACACGGTTGAGAATCAGTGACTGCATTATGCCGGTTGCTTTGGTCAGCGGCCAGTTTGCAGAGCCCAGACTATAATGTATTATTCATTGGGAACAATCAAGATTTAACATTTGAAAGGGTTTTGAAGTGATACCTGTGGCGTGGCCTTAGTTCTGCCTGAAAAGGTTGTTGGAAAAAACCTCTTAATAAAAAAACCCCCACAAACACACGCAAAAAGTGGTGTTTTTTTTTTTTTTTTTTTTAACAACTCATAATTAAATCCCAAGAAAAGAGACAGGTGCTGATTTTGTAATGGAGCTCAGTGGTTTTCTAATGTTTTACGGCTGTGGCACACAAATGTCCATAATAGATCTTCCCAGAATAATAGTGTTCCAAGTGAAATAGTAGCTGTCTAATTGCCAGCTCTTTATGGGATGAGTGTGAAATTCTCGCTAGCATGACCAACCGAGGGATACTGAGCTGGCTTGTAAAACACACTTGTCTTTCATGGCCAGACACAGTCCTCCCCCTATGGAGGCGTTCAGCCATGTGCTCCTGTCACTTCAGCAAACATTAAACCCTCAGTCTTCAATCCCTTTCCGCCATCCTTCCTTCCTTACACGGCTCCATGTAAGGAATGGCAACATTACAGCTCACAGATTATCAGAAAAGAAAAGAAGACCTCTTTTTTCAAGCCTGGCAATTTCTTCCAGGTGCTCAGCTGTGAAATTTGAAATCCATGCATGGATTCTTTCTTCTTTTTGAAACCTTTTTTTTTTGTGTGTGTGTATGAACCCTCTCCTCAACCTGTTCTTCCTGCAAGCACCCCACCTCCTCCCCTTTTTTTTTTTTTTCTGGTCCTGCTCCCTCCATCTCCATACCCCCACCCCCCCCAAAAACCTTTGTTTGGCTCGTGTGGTTAGACTGGGAGGAAATGGGTTCAGTGGTTATCGCAACAAGAGGAAATAGGATTCATTCACACTTCGTTCAGGCTTAGATTAACTGACATGCAACTGGCTCATCATTATGCAGGACTTTGGTGTGTATGACACACTGATTTCATGTGCTAATGGGCATGGAATACACGATGGCTTATAGCCAGGCCTTCCACTGTGCTCTGGAGGTGTGACAGCATGTGCAGACTTAGAAAAAGCTACTAGGGGAGGTGTTCACCGAGAGCCTTTTGTTTCCTGGATTTATTGTTTATACCTTCCACAATAAGAAGATCGGTCTGGCTCATGTCCAGGATAATCACTGAAACACTCAAGTATGTTTAGAAATTATAAAGTGTATCTTCCCCTTAAAAGCCTCAGTTCTTGTTTTAAACATTTATTTTATTTATTTAAAATTTTTCAGAGCTTTGCTAAAGGCACTTGTTTAACTATCTCTAACAGAATTATGCGCAAACTGGAAGTCTAAAGATTCGGGCTCAAAAAAATGGATACAACAGTGGTGCAAACAAAGCAATATTAATGTGTCATTGAGAAAACATTCACACTTCTTATAAGCTCGTCCTTTTCAGGGCTTGTCAGTTTGTAGTCAGGTCTGGTAGGGCTTTCCACAAAGATATGAAGTAATCACCCAGTGGGAAAAGCAGCCAGCTAGATCAAAGAAAGGAGAATAAATAGAAATATAAAGGTTACAAAGGTGAAATTTGCGGTGTTCTGGCACATTCTGATGGCACTATTCCATCAGAGAAACAGAGACTATTTGTCATCAAAGTATACATTAGCAAATTGCAACGTGGTTATGAAAATTATTTTATTGGAAAGAAAAACAAAACAATAAGGTAGCTGGCTAGGCTTAAAACAGTTGTCGCTCATGCTTAGTTGCTTAGTGACTATCACTACCTCAACAACCATTTCCTTGTCGTCCCTTGACCCCATGCTGGCCCCAGGGCAGTCCTGTTAGCTTGCAGCTGCCGGAGATCGAACAAGACCAGGGGTTTGACCATTGACCTTTGTTTCTGTGTTTTTCACCAATCTGTCCATCAGTGACATTTATACAAAGCGTCCCAATAACGTGACTTCCCACCACTGCAACAGCTAGGACAATCAAGAGGCTGCTTTCAGGATGAAAGCACAATCAGTGGAATGTGGTGAATCCAAGAATCAGTCAGAGTCCCACATTTTTTCTGTTCCTCTCAAGTGTTTTCCCACAGTCAATTTTTCTCTCACAACCGGGGGTTCAAAAACCAGGATGCTGAAAAGTCTCCTTACTTATCCCTGAATTGGAAATGCCTTTTTAATGCCTGGAAAATCCTGCAGTATTAATATATATTTCTCTTCAATTTCTGACTGTTTAGTCATATTTGCAGTTAGCTTTTAAGCCATGTTAATGTGAATAAGAATGTATTGTGCTGAGTTAAACCTTCAACTGAGGTCAAATGAGGCGTGGTTTATAATGACATGCTAATTGTTTATGTTAAGGATATATACGCTGAATATAAGTTCCATGTCATGCATGATGTACATGTTATGATTGACGCTATGTGCCAACACATGGACCACACATCTGCATCCCAAACCACCCTCATTTGAGCCAATCAGGAGAGGGGAACTGTGCCCACAGCTTACTAGCATCTGTCTGTTTTTCCAACAGACCTCAACAACAGACAAACATCTCTGGGACAGCCTGCTATCTGTCAGACGGCAGACACTGGCCCTGATAGATCGGCCGTCATGTTTTATCTGGGATGCAAGTGCGACAGCAGGGTCAGTTTGGCAGCCGTGGGGGTGAGGGCTAGCAAATCAATCGCATAGTCGCTTCCTTACCCAGGTGTTCAGCTGATGGGAGAGGGGACTGGAGCTGCTGCATGGAACCCTGGGCTCAGGTCCACCGCTGTTTCCCCGACAGCTTCACTTGATATTGACACCTGGACAAATTAGGATAAATTCCCCTGTCAATAAGCACATCCAATGTTATTGATGATGCCATTTAGCTTTTCATTCTGAAGAAACCACTTTCATCCCTGTCCTACTTGTCTTGTTCCCCTAATGTGGAGCTCTACGCCCGTATTTGTAGATGTGTGAGGTTGTTGGTGCGTTTGTGCAATTGTGTTATTATTGGGTTCAGATATGTTCATAATTTTACAATCATATTTATTGAACATTATACTTGAGCACTGTGTCAATGTCTGTGTGTTTGCATGTTTGTGTCAATCTGTATTTTATCTTGGAACATTATATGATTACACGCTCACTCTTTCCAGTTTACTCCCCAATGACGGTATCCTCACTGTATGCATATGACCATTTTTTAACCATGTGGTTTTCTATCATATGGTACTGCTGAGCTCAGTGCATTGTGGTTTTAACACCTTGTTCGAAAGAAATTCACTAATGGAATGATCTTTCTTTTAATGGCAATTCATTTGTGTCTGTGTTATACAGTATGTGCCCTCTTTCCTGCCTGAGTCACATGTGATGGGAGGTTTATGGTCCCGTATGTTGACATATATGCTCCAAATGCTCGGTTTAATTCATTTGCACTTTCTGTGTTTATGTGCTGTCTCTCAGCGCTGTGAGGCTAAAGGTTGTGGGAAGTTCAAGGGTTGACAGAGTCTGTTCATCAAACCGAAAGGGTCACAGCGAGGGTCAGCTTTAGGGACGCCCCGTCATTAAATCATGTTTTTATAGCATCCATCTGCTTGATCCTAAATAGTAAGCTATTTCTATCCTGATGACCGATATGACTGTGCTACCCCTTTTGGCTGTGTTCTAGCATTGTTTTACAGGTCTAAATGTCGGGCTCTGTTTAGTCCCCTTGTGTTAGCCCACCTAACAAAGGCACCTCATTTGCATGAGTCCCTGAGCAGGCATTGTTAATTGACTTAAGCCAGGATTAGTGTTAATCAGGTTTTGTGCCCTGGAACCATTGGCCAATCCTAACCTCATTATTTGATAGCAGCACACGTCCTGTCAGCCCCCATCAAGGTTTTAATTAATAGAAGCCCACGCACCCTGGATCGAGCAGGGACCCCCTCTTACCTCTCATTTCCCCATTTATCCACCACACCTAACCCTCACCCCCAACCCCCTTCACCGCAAAGTCTCATAATATATTAGCAGAGGTCACCACATAGCAACACACTGCAAAATCTGTGAAATCAGTTACCAGACCAGTAGACTGTGTTAGGAGACTGTGCAGTTGTCAGTAAAGCAAAGTGTAGTCTGATGACTGCTTTAGGTCAAATGATCCCAAAATAGACCCAATAGTGTCAAGTCCGGTTTAAATGCATTTGAAGATCCACATGAGAGACCTCATGGCAGATTTGTTTGTGTCTGGCCTTATGATCATGTGCTTGTCTGCACATCTCTCAATACCAGCTCCCCCTCCTCCCCTCTCTGGCCAGTGTCTGACATAATATGAGATAATGAGGAAAGGGATACCTGATCCTTAGACTCTCTGACACCTCTCTCTGTCTACAGACTTCAACAGTTTGCCATTAGCCAGCTGTCTGTTGCTCTCGTGTAGTCCCAGACAAAAACACCATTTTATTAGGCATTGTACG
>JAPQRQ010000026.1:8595605-8628188 GCA_037367365.1 Apogon talboti | reverse complement strand
AAATATTAAATAAATGTTTCCAGAGTGTGCTGTTTTTCCTTTTTTTATTTGATATATTATGTGTGCAGTGATCAGTTGTTTTTGTTGCATGGATGTGCATGTCTTACTATACGCTCGCATTTTAATGTGCATTATGTAGCTTTTTAATGACTGACACTCATATGCTTTCAGGTGACCCAAGTCCCCATTGAGTCTTGCGAGCAGTATGGAACATGCGGAGAGTGCCTCAGCTCTGGTGACCCACACTGTGGCTGGTGTGTTCTGCATAACATGTAAGTATATCCCTCTGTTATCATCATCTAATAGGTTTACAGACTCTTAAATTCAGATTTTTTATCATACAACCACTGAAATGGGCCTTAATCTCCTCACTGGACCAGGAGTCTTTTTTTTCTCCCTAAGGTTTATCTCAGATTAGATAGATCTGGAAGATATGAGACACTGACTGACTTAAAATGGACAATTGTGCCTCAGAGGTGCAGAACTGGTTCAGAGCTGCTTTTACCACTGCTCTGCTCTGATATTAATAGGAAATGAGTTCATTCAGTATGTGTATGACTTAATAACCGTTGAAAAGACAGATAAAAGCAGATCAGAGAGACTTTCAGTTGTCATCTTACATAAAATTGACACACAGTATATACATTTTGCTCTCTCTCTCTCTCTCTATCTCTCTCTCTCTCTCTCTCTCTCTATCTCTCTCTCTCTCTCTNNNCTTATGTTAAATTTAGGCTCCACTCAAAATCATCATAAATCACATGATGAGCATAGAAGCTGTGAGTGACACCTGCTGGAAATGAAATGCTACTGCAAAACAACTAACTGCAAGAGAGCCAAATAAAAAGAATAACAAAAAAAACCCAAAAAAAACAGGATAAAACATTTCTAATATTTAAATATTTGGTGTGAGTCATAAGTTGTGGTCTTCATCTGTAGATGTAACTATAGAGTCTGTAGTTACAGGATATTATGCTGAGGGTAAACAGGGGACAAAGGGCGAATAGAGCACACAGTTAAAGAAGGTGAGAGGCATTCTGGTCTGCCTCTGTCTTTGTCTCTCAATCAGACACATACTCTCATCATTCTGATGTTTTTCTTAGCGCCAATGTCTTGAACTCCACACTTAGAGCCCCTCCCAAGCGCAGCCCCACTCTCTAAAGGTATAGCTGAATATTTGTGTGTGTCAGAGCACCGCTGCAATCATCATTATCATGATGGCGGCCCCTGCAAAGTGCACTTAAAGTAATTTACATCACTCCAAAGCTGGGACAGGACAAATAATTGCCTAGCGACAAGGTAATTCAGCATTTGCCTGCGGAGGTTTGGGAGGGGCAGGCTAAAGCTCTGTATTCTCTGCAGTCTGCATGTCTTCACACAGGGATCATTTACCACATCAGCCTCCGTGCTAGGCTGTTAATCATACGCTTTTGTGTAGGTGTGGTAGGGGATGGAAAAATTCAGGTTGATAGGAATTCTAATACGCAGCATATAAGAGGCGGTGATGTGAAAAGGCGAGTGGGTTTTAAAGCTGCTGTGGTGAAAGCAGCTGTAAAAAGGAAACAGCTGTTTGTTGTGTGAATACTTCTTGGGCCTTGTGTGTGTGCATCTGAATTTGTGTGAATCCATGGTGTGAGTACATGTGGCTTCAATTTCTGTGTACATGCACAAACACTTGCTGACCGCTGTACTGTACAGTGGGGAGAAAAGGTCAGCACCCCGAGTCACGTCAGATCAGCCATCTGTTCTCCCAACGCCAAAGACCCTTGTGCCACCTGCCTCTGATCCTAATCCCCCTCTCTCCGTCCTGACCCTGCAATGAATATGGCAGCACCCCTGTCAGGACTCGCTGCTCAAAAGAAGTTAGTTCAGGAGGGTGGGTTACTGGCCGTTGCTGTGTCTTATCTTTGGTTGTAAATGGGATTTGTTCAGATATGTTTTCAATTTGGTGGAGGTGGAAGAACTATAATTGAATAAGACAAAATCCATTTTAAAACCAACAGACAGAATTTTAAAATCAACGGAACATTGCGGTACTTGTCACAATGCTTCTTAACATCAGAGACTGAACGAATGATAAAGAAACATGGCATTCAGAGTGTGTGAGACTTCACAGACTGGACCCTTTGCTGTATGTTAGTCCCACTTTTATGAGTTCAACAGCTGATAGGAAGAAGTGCAGAGCTGCAGCTTTATTTTAAGTCTTTCACATAAAAATGTCCCATGGCAACGTTCAAAAATTCTTGTAAGGACTATGTAAAGTTTTTTTTCCCCCTATATCCTAGGTTTTATTTATTTTAATACAAGGTTTTTATTCCTCACTGTCCTATTTTTTTTATTTTATTTT
The DNA here is from genome assembly GCA_037367365.1 of Apogon talboti. Taxonomy (NCBI): domain Eukaryota; kingdom Metazoa; phylum Chordata; class Actinopteri; order Kurtiformes; family Apogonidae; genus Apogon; species Apogon talboti. Next base: position 8,625,844 of record JAPQRQ010000026.1, on the reverse strand, counting down.
ATTTTATACCTCCCGCTATACTTTATTTCAAGTTTTGCATCCCATGAATATGTTTGGTATATGCAGTATATGTACACACAACGATATGAAGGACTTTGAGGTTTTTTTATATGTATGAGAAGCTTAATAATATTGTGTTTTACACCCAAATAAATTTGCTACTAAGGTTTAGTTAGTGTGGAAAACGGTACAATAATAGCAAGGGTGAAAGAAAACTGTCAAATACTATTGGATAAAAGCAGCTGCACCCTTCTGGTGAAGATTTCTCCCCATCCCACACATCTAAAATTAAATTTCTTGCCAGCGATGGTGCTGTGCACAGCTGTGATCACTGCTGCTTGACTCGACCCCCGTTCCTCATTTCTCCATCATTCCATCATTCCCTAAGCCTGTTGTTGATTTTATGAAATTATCTTTCCTTCTTTCTCATGTTTGCGTGTACCTCCCTCACTTCCCTCACTTCCCTCACAGCAAAGCAGGCATCTAAGCTATGCCACTCATCTCATCTCATCTCCACTCAGCTCAGTACAGCTCTCTAGTGTGCTGTCTCCCATTTAGACTCTCCCCCTTCTGGAATCAGCTCTTCCACACTCCAGAGATGGCGGGGTTGCCACACATAAACACCCCTCACTTTGATCAATCCCCTCCCTCCTTCTACAGCTGCCATCCACAATATCCATCCTCTTTTCTTTCCCTCCAAACACCGATTCCCTCCTCCCCTTTTTCTTTATGTTTGTGCGTGCATACTCATTGAAGTGCAGGATTCTAAGGTGGGTAATTAGGAACATGGAAGGACATTAGCTTCATTTGCAATGATGAGGGGAAGGAAAGGGAATGTGAGGGAGGTAGAGCCGGGCAGGAGTGGCGTCTCTGTCTTTCCTGTCTTTCTTCTCTCTTTCTTCTTCCTCCGATTTAGTGTGGTGTGAGACTCTAAAGTCCTTTAATTACCAGCAGCTGCTAGGCATCCACTGAAAGCATGAAGAATGAGGGAGAAAAAAAAGGCGACGGGATAAGAATGAGGGGAAGAGAATGAGAGAGGGAGCAAGCGTTTGATGCTGCACACTCATCGGCCCACAAAACCGAGCTGCATTTTGATTGCAGCTCAAAGGGAGCTCATCATCTCGAGCGCTCTTCAGTTGCAGTCCTGTGAATGGGTAGTTCAGCCTTCGTCTGACCACAATCCAAAAACATGAAGCTACGGTGATGTTTTTCCCTCTCTTGTGAGCCTGCATCTCATCGTTGTTAGATTAGCTCTCTAATCATGCCCAAAAGAGGCTTTTCCATCTCAAAATGTCCTACATCATTCTATTCTCCCTCCATCCTCTTTACTCTCCCCCACATTCCACCAGACGGACGATGAGAGGTTTTGTTGAGATTTGTTAGGATTAGTCGCTGGTCTGACTTTGGTCCAGGGGCTGGGATTGGACAAGTAATTCAGTGCCAAGGTCAGCAGGCAACTGCTACTACTGAATTTCTCTAAGTAATAATGTTTAATATAAAGTGCTTATTTTGCTGAAGTGGTGAATGATGATATGTTGTAGTTATGTAATATGAGGATTCTTTCCACTGTGTCAAAATCAATGCTAGCTTGTTGTGTGGATGACAGCTTAGGGCTATTGGAGTAGTAGGCCCCAGCAGAGTATGAGTCAGCATTTGAGGGCTGCTTAGAGCAGAATAACATATCACTACTATACTGTGATACTGTATTGTATTGTCAGTCTGTGTGTGGCTTAACTGCTCAGATCTGTTTCAGAAACGACCACAATACCCTGAATGGCACAGTTGTCCATTATCACAAAACAATCTGAGTAGTTTAATGGTGTCATATGTCCAGCATGCTGTTTGGAACACAGTATATGGGTACACTTTGTCAGCAGAAGGACTGAGGATTTACTTTTGAAATGTGGTGTAGGATTATAGAGACAGGAAGAAAAGAAATGGAAGTGTTGTTTAGGGAGTGGTGGTGGAAAGACATTAAGGGATTAATAGCAGATTCTACATGCATCTTTGTGTAGCTATAATTTACTTTGTTTCAATGCCATCTTTGTCATTAGACCCACCCCGCATGGACTACAAACAACGTCACAGACAAGCCATAAAGTCTCCTCTAATTTACCAATGGCAACAACAATTGGTCTAGCAATGAAAATGGCTGCTCCAGCTCATTGTCAGTGTCAGACTGTGTGTCTAATGGCCGACTCATCAGCTACAGCCACAGTTAGTAGTCAGAGGGAAGCTGCATCCATCTTCCCAATTGTGCCTAATGAGATATCGATCACGAACATGCAGGTCTATCAATATTTCCATAGATTCCAAGCACATAGAGCAAGCACAGGTTGGCTACACAATGACTGAAATATTGCACCAGACTAAACAGTAGTGGAGGAGGATACATATAATACAGTTAATGATATTAAAAAAAACGTCTTTGTATCTCTTGTCCACCCATTCTTTTTCTTTTGCAATGATTCCCTGTTTTTCTGTCTTTATCTTTTTGTTCTGCCCACACAAGTAAAGCTCTACCTTTGTACAAAGCACAAAGCAATGGTCTCTTTGTGAATCTTTTTTTTCTCTCCTTATCTCTCTTCTATTTTCTCCCTTTTCCCTTACCCTAACCCAGTATCCTCAGAAAAGACTACCATACTGGGTTTGTAAACCTTAATATACTCAGTACGCACCCACACACCTATGAATGTGTGTGATGTTTTGGTGTTCATATACAGTAAGTGTGCCCAGTTTGCACTACAATAGTTTCTCAATCTTTGAGAAGACGAAGTGAACGGGTTGTGTCCATGCTGTGCTCTGTGTCCTCCGAGCGTTGTCCTGCAGAGACATTATCAGTTGTCGCAGGAGACAGACTATGAGCTGAGGTGGTGGGTTCGACCCCTGACATAAACTCTGGGTTTCAAACTGCGCCCTTACATGGCAACCCTAAACTCACACGGCAACGTGAGCTAGGGAAGTTTACAAACTCTGTGGTGGTTTGAAATTGAAAACCCTGCTTTTTTTTTTTTCTTTTTTATTCCTTCTGCACTTTCCATTGTACCTCCTGTGGTCTGCATTTAAATGGGTATTCTAACACTTTAGGGATGCAGCAGCAAGAAACAAATGCCTTGAATCACTACGAGAATAAAGCATTGACAGGGAGAGGCAATTGTGTGTGTAGGCAGCCACAGCACTGTACATCATTCCTTTTTTTTTTCATGTTGGGAGCCAAGGTCCCAGTGCAGTCACTCTTCATAAATGTTTGCTTTAACGTGTGTTTCAGAAGAAATGCCTAGACTAGGGACCCATCCAAGCAAATGGAAATCAAATCATACAAGTGATTCTTTAACATAATTGGTTAGCACTCAAGGCTAAGAGCATGGTTAAGCATTATCAAATATTCACCATACATCCTGTTCATCCATCCTCTACCTATGTCTTCCCGCCACACTCATTTTCACCCTCAACAATATCCCATCCTCCAACAATAGCATATCTGTTCTGGTCTCATTTTCCTTCTGTGTGGTGCTTTGTGGCCTGACTTTAGTTAAGAAAGAAAGGTGATTTTAAAATGGCTCCCCTGTATTCGTCTCCCTTTTCATAACATGGTGCTCACAGCTAGCTGCAATAAGACAGACCTTCACATTTTCACTGAAGTCCTTAGATGTGGTAAAGGTAGGGGAGGAGTGATGGAAAAAACAGAAATCTGTCCCTGTTGGCTGCCTCTCCTGTTCTTCTTCCAAGACCAGGGTGTGTGCATGTAAAGATGTGCATACAAGTCTGCTGTATTAAGAACATGCATTATATAGTGTGTGTCAGTGCTCTATCACAGGGTGGCATCTTCAAGTGTATACACTCTGTATATTTATGGTATCTTATGGTGTTACATCTTTGTGTGTGTGTGTGTGTGTGTGTGTGTGTGTGTGTGTGTGTGTGTGTGTGTGTGAACTTGCATGTCTCTATGTCTCTCAAATCTCTGCACGGCAGAGACAACAGTGTAATTGCCTGTCTAGAGCAATAGTATAAGAAAGACTTTAGTAGAAGTAGTGAACTATAAGGTCTGGCCTTTGCTACTCTCACCCTGTTACCCTGTGAGACTGTAGAATGTGTTTTTACAGTCAATCAGCACTCCAAATAACACTGTAGAGTACACAGATTCACTAAATTAGATTTTATAATGTGGCTCTAACAGCACAGCCCACACGAACTGCAGTGGGAGAAATCCATATGCTATTTATTATGTGAATGTTTTTGTTGTTGTTATTTGCCTTCCATTGTGAATGTACTCCACTGCGTCTTGTAAATGTATGTGACTGCATCGTGCATCTACATTCATATAGTGCAGTGAAGAGAACTAATGATGATACTTCTTCAGCACCATGGACAGGGCTTAGAAAACACCCAGGGCCCAGTGCCTTCAGCAGCCGCTGGAGGGAAAATAGCTATGAGCCACTTATTATAGAAGAGAACATATTTATACTGTCAGTCCAAGCACATAGTACACGGAGGCATGTACCTGTGTATGTGAACAGATAATCTTACATAGCCAGAAACTCACACTTGTTAGTGTTTTCCCAGTGCCGGAGATGGCTGCATATTACTTTTTGTAATTAATAAATCATCCTCTGTGATCTTCTTTAACTGTTAATATCTCTGTGTGAAGTCCTCACCTTCAGGAATGTGAGTGATGGAACACAAAGCTTCAGCGGAGCTAGTGACTGACAGGTCATTGCCAGACAGGATGATAAGGGTGTAGAGTAGAGGAGGGGATCAGATGGGGGAATATGAGGAAGGCAGGATTCTAGTCAACACTCAGTGGCATGCACTTCAGCTAATGAGAGAGGCAAGGGGTCAGCTTCTAACTACACAGAGATAATGGCCATCTCCTGAAACCATGGCAACAGCAGCCGTCCTGCACCCCCACCACACTCCCACTGCCCCACCCACCCCTTGCTGCACTCTCATCTTCCTTCACCCCACTGAAATGAATTTTTAAAAAAATAACAGTGAAGAAAATCAATGCAGCTTTTTGTCAGTTAATGACCGCCTAGGTTTTTGCATCTGTACTCATACCAAAAGGAGACATGCATAAAACATCATGGCGCAGCCCACACCTGAAAAGACATTAAGTATCATTTTCTCCTGCCATTGTGGATGTAAAAAGAGATACGCCAAATTGCAGATGGAGTAACACCTTGTCAAAGAAAGGTGTAACAAAAGTGAGACAAAGGAAAGAGACACTGACAGATACATAGTACAAGAGAAATCAAAAGAATCAAAAGAAATAGGCTGAGAAATAAAAGATAAGAAATGAGTATAAAAATTGCAATAAAAAAGGTATACTTTAAGGATAGAAATAGACTTTCCAAAGCAGTGAAGGTGAAGCCAGGTTCACCTGCTGCAGTGTTCCACCTTTCCCAGTGGGAGATTCTCTCTAGTACAGTAAATTCTACACTTTCTTGCTTTCTAAAATCCCGAGGGAGTACTGTGCATATGAGCATTTGTACATGTGCGTGATTGGCGTGCTTGTGCCAGCTCATGTGAGTCTTGTGGATATGGCTTGAACTTTTGACAACATAATTACACACAGAGACTGTGGATGAAGATGTAGCGTGAAGTTAGTATGTGTGAGAGTATGTGGTTAAGAAGCATGATATGGGCCCTAATACACACGAACACACACACAATCAGCAGCCAGGGGAGAACAGACACGGGGCTTGTAGTGGCGCATCAGCACCATGGACAGCGACTGACCAATTAGAGCTGCTGTGACCAGACAGCCAGTTAGCCAGACACTTACACTGCTGGGTTGGATGAGGATAGAGTGCCTTTGGGGTAATGGGGTGGAGGGAACACAGGGTTTTAATGAGAAGGAGGAGGTGGCTGAGTTTTAATGAGATATGTGTTGGATTGTGGGGGTGTCATAGGGTGCTCAATACACTGTCTGACCATTATGATCTCTTATGAGTGAACGGTACATAATTTGCAGTAGTTATGTCTCCAAACTTAGGCAGTGATTGAAGAACACAATTTGTCCAGTGTTCTGTGCTGTTATTTCAAGGTATGCTGTATTGAATTTGCCACTGGAGGCATTGTTGCTGTTCCTATTATCACCACTTGTTTATTGAGAATGTACAGCTTCTTCGAGGCTGTGATCACTGCCTAGTTTATAAGGTTTACAGAGCAGAATGTCAAAAATCCAGCTCTATAAGCTATGCAGCTGTTAGTGATGGGGGGGGCGGGGGGTTGCAGAAGAACGCATTTTCATGAGTGTGAGTCATTTTTAATTGATGATTTTAAGCAATCTGCATTAATGAAAAAACATTTCCACATTATGTCTTTAGCCATCTGTTTTGCAAAACAAAGCAAAAAAAAACAAAAACCAAAAAAACAGTGTAGTAATGACAGCATCACTTAGCCAGACCTTACACAGCACGTCAGATTTACAGGCTTACTCAACACACTAAAAGGAACATAAATCTACACAACTAATGGAGATGACAGGACAGGCACCTTTTTGCAGTTCTATGGGATGTTAGCCCCCCCTTTGTTATTTTCCCAAGGTAGAAGTGATGGTTCAGACAGAGAATGATCCACACTCTTATGTTGTATATAAAAAGAACTGTTAGCATCAATTCGAGGACACAGTAACACAGCATTATTTCCACCTCACAGCACAGCTGCTGGATACTGTTCCTATTAATTTTGCAATATCACGTATTGTTCCATTTCAGAGATGATGTTTACTATTAGTGGTTTCAACATTTTTAATCAGCCGCTTTCCGTTCTCTATCTTCTGTTCTTGGATGGGTTTTTAATTTCTGTCACAATCTGTCAGTTTGTCTTTCCTATCCCTGTCTTATATTGTTAAATGTCATTTTCACTGCAGCCTCCTTTCTTTGATTCCATCTTAACATCCCTATTTATTTCTGTTATTGATGTTTTCATAGTTTGATTGTCTTTATTTGTCCATTTTTCATTTCCTATTGCAACACATACAGCTTTTATAAGCTGCTTATACAGTATTTATTAGTGCAACCTTTAAAATATGTCTATTTTTAGAGTTACTAGTGCATAGGTCTCATTGTTTTATATCAATAACCCCTTTCTTTCTTTGTATTCCTCTCTCCTGTTTCTTTCAGCTGCTCCCAGAGGAACCGGTGTGAACGTGCAGACGAGCCTTATCGCTTTGCTGCTTCTCTCAACCAGTGTGTGAAGGCCACCGTGTACCCTGATAGTATAGCAGTGTCAGAGCCCAGTGTACCTGTAAGTTAACACAAACATACAAACCTTAGCATACGGTACACACATATCAATACACTGAACACTTGCAATCCCAGCAACTACTTGCACACATTACAATGAAAAATTAGCCTCCATCTACATATTTGCCACCCACATACAGGCAGAGCATTTTAAATGATCCCACACAGCAGTTTGCCTAGTTTTGATTGTGGTGATGCATAAACATTAGATGGGAAGGTTCATAAGAGCTTCATACGTGGGTGTTTCAGTGTGCATATGCTCACTTGGTACTGACTGAGCACTAAATATGTGTGCCAAGACACGTTTGTGTGGGTTTGAGTGTAGGTGTTAAAGTTGTCAGAGGGCACCTGAGTTACAGTGCAGTCTTTCTGGATGGACTGAGTGAAAACAGGCAGCAAGAACAGGAGTTAAAGGTTCTGCCTGTCAAAGGCCAAGTGAATACTGCACATGTGGACACACAAATAGGTTTAGATAAATATCCACAGTGTTAATGGTGTGTTTATCCAAAACACAGTAGAGTGCTCAATCTATCCAGATGGTTTTGGCGTAAATTGTTTTTCCTTTTTATGTCATATTTGCAAATGATGCTATTCTACAAATCCAATGGTACCCAACAGCATTTTTCAATTATAGCACAAGATGTTTCTTTTTTTTTTTTTTCATCATTTCGTTGTTGAGTCAGCTGATCTTTTGACCCAAGGATAATATCCCAAATATGCCATTAGCTGTACTGAAGCACTTATTGTGCATTTCATAATATCTAATCCATAACTCTAAGCAGGTCTCACCCCAGTGTCCAATTTACGAGGCAGTTTTTTTACAGGCATCAGTTTAGTAGTTGTGTTTGTTTCCATGTCGGCCATGCCAGCAGCAGGGTCATCTCACCACCTCATCCACAAACACACTCATAAATATTACTCAATTCACACATTCCACAGTACCAGACAGCAGCAATCTCCATGACAACACAGCCTCTTCATGTGGGCACAGGGAGAGACAGAACAGGAGCGAAAACAATCAAATTACCTTTATTAAAACTCCACCACCAATTAAGCTGGCCGTTACTGCCAAGCTCCAAAAACACCCACCACAGTATCATTAGGGAGGACAGGAGGAGAAGAAGAAAAAGAGCAAAGGCATAACACTTAGAGACAGGCTTACTTTCTGAAGCAGCCGCGCCGCCTCTGTGTGTTTGTTGTTTGTACATGAATTGTGTGAATTTTGAGTGTTTATCTGTACATGTGTGTCTTGGCACGACGATGAGAGCTAATTAATGTGAGAGGTTACTCAGGGAAATCTGCATTGAACAAAAGACATTGATTGCTGTGATTGCTGTAATCAAGAATCTCTTTGACACACCTCAGACTGAAGCAACACAAATACGGTGAAAGTAAAACAGAGGAAGACAAGAGGTCCTCAGCAGAGAAAAAAAAAAGAAATCATCCATCCTCTCAATGACTACCAGAGTAAGCCAGCTAACAAGGGAGGCAGTGTAGTCAGCTACTGAGACAGTAGGCATCTCTTGAAAGGCCTGCAGTTAAGCTGCTCAGCTGCCTTGCCTGTCCCAGTAGCCCCACGGTGTTTAGTGAGAGGCAGATAAAACAAAGAGAAACTTCAAACGGTATGGCCCAAAAATAACAGCTAATGGAACAAGGCTGTGAAATGCCATGGTGATAATTATCCAGGCTGCCTCTCTTGGCTGTAGAGCCAGATCACACACCCTGTGTGCAGAATACATTTATTTATAGGCAGAGCAGCTGAATGCTCCAGCTTCAGTGTCACTGCTCTCTAGAGAATGACTTCAAACACTCATGTGCATGTCTGCATGTGTGAGGTATAGTGCATGTGTAAGGCACATCCTGTCCATTGGATTGTGCAAACTTTTCTTTCGCTGATTTATGGACCTGTCTGTTCATGTTGAAAATTTAAACTAGAAACAACAAAGTAAATTTAATAAGTTGGACAGAGTTTCCAAATTTTTTTCACTTAACTGATTCATGTCCGTCTCTACTTCTGTGGACGTCAAAGGGATGATTAAGATGTAACGATACGAATACAACACAGCTTCCTTTTGGTGATGAGCAAGGGCAGTGTACTTAGCAAAAGTAAATTTAGTCTATTTCTGTTTAATTGCACTACTGCATTCTGTAAAAACCTTTCTTTCTCAGATTCTATTTCCAGACCTACTGTACCTTGGCTCATTTTGCTATAAATATAATTCTTATATTCAGTTTATTTAATGTAAAGTCACACATTACATTCTTTCTTTATCATATTCACATCTAAATTGCTCAGTTTTTGTGTATAGACTTTTTCACATAGTAAAAACTTTCTTTTCATGTGTTCCATCTTATTTACAGCTGCTAGTGAAGGTGAGTGATGTTCCAGACCTTTCTGCGGGCATCACCTGTTCCTTTGGCAACCTGACAGAAGTGGAGGGGCAGGTCAATGGCAACCAGATACTCTGTGTGTCTCCTGCGGCCAAGGATGTCCCACTCATCCCCACAGACCAAGGTATGTATAACACAAAGATCAGCACATGCTACTATCACTGGAATGCAAACAGCTGTTACAGTTAAATTTTAGCACATGAGCCTAATCTGAATCATCAATCAGTGTTTCCCGGTGACTCCCAGCCAGGTTTAAGTGCACCCCAGGGGTCACTTTTGCAACTGATGGAGACATTTGCAAAGGGTATTTAAAACTATATACATCAACAGTAACCAAATGTCAATTTGTATGGGAAAAAAAAATCACAATAGACACTTTTATTTTGGATTACTGTTGTGAAGAAAACACTTAGGTTACATGTCTGTGTAAGTTCTCCTTTGTTCAGGTCATTTTTCTTTCTGGTAGTTTTTGAAGTTCAACAGTGCAAAACCAGTCCAGTTGAACTTTGAAAACTACCAGGAAGAAACACTTAGTTATAGACTATTTCATATAAACACACTTTAGTCTGCCAGTAAAAGGATGCCTGAACTCATCTGATTGCATCCAGGGAGCACAGAAAGAAAAAAGGAGGTTGAGAAAGGGTGAATAAGATGACATTTACTAATTGAAACACCACACAACCTCTGTACATCTAAGCAGAGCTCTGGGAGATTTCATACTTCTTGTACTGAGGTGTGTTCACTGGTCATACGCACAGCCCTACAGTCTGAAACATCTTTATTGATTCGCTGTTCCAACTTTGCACAAGCATCATTCACATAACAAGCTCCCACTGATCCAGGATCAGTTGTCTGGCTGTGAAGTGTGCTACACAAAAGGCCAGGCCCTATTAGAGCTACCGGGGGATCAGACTGGGGTCTCCTGGCCTGTGGCTGAACTACAGCCCACCAAATTACTGCCCCCAGATTGAGCTAATAGGCAGCGGTCTGATCAGCCAGGGAGGATTTAGGTGAAGGGAGGTCAGGGAAATTTTTAGTTTTAGTATAGCCTAGACACACAGAGTTAGTTTGTGGTTTGCTTCTAAAAATGTTTCGTAATAAATACATCAACAATAGAAGTAATATTCATGCCTATAAAATAAATGATGGCAATAACAACAGTTTGTTTTTTAAAGAAATGTTTACATCAACTCACATTTTGAGCAACATATCCAAATTCAATGCTCAAGAGTGAAAATATGATAATCACTTCTAATATACCATGCATAGAAATATCATGACCTTTAAAGCATTCCTCCAGCATATTTCCATAAATTTACCACTGTGGCTCTGCCATCCATTTATTTGCAAACATATATATATCATTATGAATACTAACACCTGTTGTTTGACGATAAATGCCTGTTGTTTGCAAGGCAAGATGGCTGGAGGGTGACAAGACCAAACACCCTGAATAATATATTATGTGTGGTGTGTGTTCTGGGGGTTTGGTAATCCCTCCCTCCCTGTGAGTAAATGACAGCCCTGTTTGCCCAGAGCTCCCATGGGGAGTGGTGCATCAGCCACTAATATGAATGTTCTCCCCCAGGTAAATGTCAGCCAATCCCTCCTCTAAGCCCTTTTCCTTCTATCTATCCATCCTCCCTTCCATTACTTCCACTCTCCTCTTTGCTTCTTCCAGCTGTTTATGTCCATTTTTACTCCACGTTCATCCCCTGAGGCCACTTCCTCCTGACCTTACTATCCTACTCCATCTCCTGTCTCCTAGCAAGCCCATCTATCTGTTGCATTTGGACATCGAATGTGCATCGGAGAGGAGGAAAATAAGATACTATACTGATGTTGTGGGGAAAAAAAATAAATAAAAATTAGCTGGCACTCTTTTCCAAAATGAAACTAAAAATCCTAGAGGAGGGTTTGTATGGACAGGAACCCTGTACCGCTTTGCCAGATCCTTCGAGACAAATGTTCAGTAGTAGAAGTCAGTGAGGAGCCTAGCCTGCCTGCTACACAGACTTATGTGAAACAGCCTGATTCCCAACAGGTGCTGTGGAGAGAACAGGGCATGAAGGGTCATTCAAGCCTCCTACACACTGAATGTCATCTGAAATTCAGGCTGCTGTACACGTATATCAACACACACGCACACATATACACAAACACTTATTTATGGAGTCTGTATTCTCGTGGGAGGGATAAGAGCCTGTTTTTGCAGAGAACAGAGGCATAGCCAGAACTCTGTTCGACAAAAAGCCAGAAAAAATATGATCAGATTACATACTTATGTGGATGATTAAAATGTTTAAGAGTGTGCTTTTATTAGCATATATTAAATTACTTTGGCTGTGTGTGTCATCTTTAGTGGTTATGCTAATACACAGTTAAGCCCCAACCAAAGGGTTCTTCAGAAAAGGTGTCTACCTAGAACACTTCACCATTTAAAGCGCAAAGTAATGTCATGTCGGAGTTTAAGAATGGACTCATATGCATGGTGCTGAAGAAACAGGTTTTATTAACAGAAAATAAACATGAACAAATAACCTGCGGATGGAATGACGGCAGAGCCCGCAGCATGGCAGGATAGGATAGGGTGGATAATGGACTAAGAGTCTTGAAGAGTCTATGGAGAAGCTGTGGCAATGGTCTGGTACTGCACTGTAGCGGAGTGGCCGCTTATATAGGCTCCTAATGGAGACCTGCTCCGGATGTGGAGCCAGCAGGTGAAGCAGATAATAAGTCTGAGGGAGGGGTCAGCGGTGACACAGGAGCGCACTGTGACACTCAACTTACAGGGCAGGAAACTGGTCTTCAACACTCAGCAATGCTATTTAACACATTTCTACCTCAGAAAACAGTTTGTTGTAGCATTTTATGGTCAGTTGTCCTGATTACAAAAGGGTATGAATACATTTGGATGTTGTGATATTTTTTTTTTGTCATGCTCTGTAATAATTCAAAATCAAATGGTGCCTGATTGTAGACCTTCTTATATTATCCACCTATCTTATTTTTTTGAGTGGAGAGCTACTGTATAAATAAGAAAGATCAAAAATTCCTTAAAATTGACAGTGGTATGAATAACTTTGGGCTTACCTGTAAATGTACATACCATCTTCACCACCTCTCAAGGCATGACTGTATAGCATAATTAATGTTATAATGCAGTAAATCTTCTATGTCTCTATTCTTTCAGATTGGTCAGGGGTTGAGCTGCGACTCAATTCTAAAGAGACGGGTCAGATGCTCATCAGCACAGAGGTCAAGTTTTACAACTGCAGCGTCCACCAGCTGTAAGTATCTGTTACCCCACCTATTTATTATCTTTTCATTTACAAATCCATTCCCCCACACATGCTGCACAAACCCACCAGATCAATACAAAGGGAATTTGTTGCCATCTGTCCTTAACCTTAGGTGACCCAAGTTTCCTAAAAATATCTCTTGATAAGACTAATGTAATTGGATCGCTGGTTCCTCCCTGAGCAGTGTAAGATTCTCTACCGTACAGCTAATGAAGCCATCTTCTCAACATGCTACCCTACACAACACACTGCTCTCTGCTTAAGAGATCCTCAGTAGGGATTTCACGCTGGTTTTCATGGCATGTCTGCCCCCTGATTGAGCGATGTGGAATTGAATCCCTGGTTTGCAGATCTCTCTGTCAGTGGTGCCTTTGCAATTGCTCACTTCATCCCGGTGTGGCAGATTCTGTTTGTATGAGATCCAAAGGCTTTGCTGATTTGGGAGTATCTCTAAATGGGTAGCAGGAGAGTAGGATATCACAGAAGAGGTTTGCTAGCAGGGGTGCAGGAATCGCAGCGTGTCATAATATCCTTTCACTCTCCCCTCAATATTGAAACCAGAATTTGTAGCTGCTGTCTCCTTTGCTAGATAAAACCATTCTGCTATACCCCTCTCTCTATCCTTGCACACACAAACAAGCACCCCTGGCCCTATATCTTCATATGGGTGTCTGCTGAGATGCCTGTCTGAGTAGCACAGAAAGCAATTACCACGTCTGACATCAACTTAGCTAATCGGCAACGACAAACATACTTGTGCATACACAGCCACGGTGCTTTCAAACACACAAAGAGAAATGCATACACTTGAAAAGGGCATAGGCTCTCACTTGCATTCTCTGATGCCAGCTTTCTCTATTTCTTCCTCAATACACGTACTGTACACACCACGCTCGCCCTGAAGGTGAATCTTCCGTATTCTTCTGAATTAGTTTGCTTCCCAGAGATTCCCTTTATACCAATGAATATTTCACAATAAGCAAGTATGCATAGCTCAACCTTATTTCAGAGACAAAGAAAGAGAAGGCGAGCCAAGTGAGCCAACCTAACAACTGTTCAAGAATATGTAGTGTTGTAAATGTCATCACAATCAATTACCAGTGTATAGCATCTTGTCGTCACTGTAGAAGCATAAAGCGAACACACTGGCTGTCACCTCCTCTTGTTTTCTGGTCCATCTTTCCACAGCCACCTTCCACTTTCATTTATTCAGCATGACTGATACTGTATTCTAGGGGAAAGCACTTCAAATTTAGCTTCAACAGTTAGGACATGAAATTGTGCGTGGTTATTAAATAATCAGAAATAGATATCCACTCATAGAGGGGTCATTCTGCTGCATATGTACTAATACTGTATATTTTGCTAATAATGCTTACATATGCAAACACTTACAGCATCACCATCAGGGTAATCCTACTTGCATAGTTTGTGTTGTAAAAAGCAGCATATATATTTACATATTATACAAATCCAAAAATGCTAACACACTAACATTCACCTAAGAGCTGTAATTACAGTGACACTCCAACAATACAGGGCTAATGGTAATTGCAGGATCAAGCTGTGCCAATGTCTTATTTGTCCTCATTACTCAACATTCGTATGTTCCGTCTCTCCCTTTGTCCTTCTCTCCCTGTCTCCATCTGATCCTGGTTATGAGAGCTAATATGCAGCCACACATGACACACAGCCTTAATATATGGCGGTAGAAAATATATGCAGGGAGAACTGCGCCCAGCAGCTATTAGGTTCTGTGCCAACCACAAGGGCACAACAACAGCAGGTGCCCACTTGGGATGTGAACTCATTTCCTTTGTGGCACTTCCCCCATTTTGGCAAACTCCATGCCCCTAGTTTACTGCACTGCTTTTTTTCCCACCCTGCTAATGTGTGTGTGTGTGTGTGTGTCTGTGTGTGTGTGTGTGTGTCCATGCAGGTGTCTCTCATGTGTGAACAGTGCCTTCCGTTGCCACTGGTGCAAGTACCGCAACTTGTGTACCCATGACCCTTCCAGCTGTTCTTTCCAGGAGGGACGAGTCAACGCCTCTGAGGTTGGTTGAACGCACATAAGCAATTTTGCTAGCGCCTCTGTCTGTTTCTTTTTTGTTTTGCTTTTTTTCACTGATTTTCCTCCTCCTTTCCTCCATGTTCTTCCTTTCTGCTTCCCTCTTCCTGCATCCTGCTCTGTGTTCCAGCTCCGTGTCAGCCTCAGGGCATGTCTACAGAAAGACAGCCATCTAAGCTCTTCTATTTCCGAATTGGCATTTCTCATTGATGGCTCTTGTTCTTTGCAGCAGCAATTAACTGTCTATTATCTGCAGAGTTTAACGTGTCTTAACACAGAGACAGGATCACTGTGACCACATCTGTCAAGGATAGAAGACACCAAAAACTATACTGTAAATTGTTGCCTTTCAAAAACATTGGGCTTATTTTTACTTTCGCTTCTTTGAGAACTATGAATTGTTCAGGGCTCAAAATTCTGCACAGCTTTTCAAGGTCATACATCTTGAAGTGAATTTTCACTCAGACTACAGTAACTATATTTTATGTTTCTTTTCCTCTCTTATCTTCACTCTCATGTTGTACTTCTCATCTTACTACCGACCTTGAATCTCGATCTCAGTACTGAACAAGTGTCATTTTTGTTCATCTGTTTTCTTGGCGCTGACTTGTGCTCTTTGCCTCGTGTTTGTTTCCACAAGGACTGCCCCCAGCTGGTGCGCTCTGAGGAGATTCTCATCCCAGCGGGGGAGGTGAAGCCTATCACGCTAAAGGCCAGGAACCTGCCACAGCCTCAGTCTGGCCAGCGAGGATATGAATGTGTCCTCCACATCCAGGGGGTCAGCCACAGAGTCACTGCCCTTCGCTTCAATAGCTCTAGTGTGCAGTGTCAGAACAGCTCGGTAGGTTGGGCATGGGCCAAAATACACCTAATCCACCCTATGTGTTTATTTTTTAATAACCCCTTAACGTCTGAATGTATATACAAGTATATTAGAAAATAAATTATTTGTGTTTTTGTTTCCAAGCAGTGGTGATTGTTAATTTGACTATAGCACATGAAATAGACAGAAATATAGGTATGATGCAAATTTGCAACAACAGGCATAATGATCAATACTAATGAAAAAGTAGTAAAACAGATTTTCTCGCCTCAGATGGAGATGGCATTACTGATGCCACTAAATTATTTTCAGTGTCCTGACTTAGTACGTATCAAATATGCCCAAACTGGTATTAGGGTAATACATACAGTAACATGGCTGATCCCATAATCCAAACGGTTTGATGCAAATTTGTTACAGTTGACGTTAAGGGGTCATCCTTCTGAGACCTAGGAAAGTAAAAGTTTTGGCTTTTTTTACAATAAGTAATTGTCTGTAAACAGCATAATGCAACAATTCTTTCGGATACATTTTTTTTATAGAATGTCCTTTTTTTTAAGTAAAGCTGTGAAACTCTTGTCCTGTACAGAGGACAAAAATGCACTGCTGCGTCTCAAGAGGACATATTAAAAATTATGTTTTCTTTCTTACTGACTGTTTCATAGTCTACAAGTAATGACACATAGGTATGAATTTATACTTTTATGCAACATTTTTCAAGTATAGGTGAGTTTATAGGTGTATATGTTTGTATTTGTGAATGTACTATGGGCTATGTGTCTGTGTCTAAGTCAGTGGAGACACAGATGATGCAGCCTAAGTAATTACATTGAAGAAAACAGCAGCGTGGACTTGCCCTCCAGTCAAGCACGCTCTGACTTCTGCAGTACGCTCCCTGTGGATCAACATACACAATTTACTTTATCTCTGGCACATTGGAAATCAGGGCACAGGAGGCAGTTAAGGACAGAATCTGTGAAGGCCAGAGGGGAAGCTCAAGCATCTGCCTGGTTCCCCCATTTCTTGTGGTTTCTCAGTTTGTCAGTTCTCTGATGATGAGATGATGTAACTTTGCGGTAACATTGGAAGGGCATTGTGGTGCTACATCTACAAGGACCTTTGAGGATGCCAATTTCCAAACCTCTCATTGAAATCTTTTCTTTTTGTCTCTCCCCCATCTGTTGTCACATCTCTATCTCTTTTTCCCTTTCCCTGCTTTGTTTCTGCTCTAGTATTTTTACGAGGGAATGAAAATCAGTGAGCTACCAGTGGATTTTTCAGTGGTGTGGAATGGCAACTTCATTATTGATAACCCAGAGAATATCCAAGGTAAGAACAATAAATTTTACCGTCAACATATGCTGGCAAGCAGCGATGAAGTCTGAAAAATGTATTGCGCTCTATGGTTACCTCAGTCTCTGTGAGCTTTCAGATCCTGCCTTCTCAGCAGGGTTCACACTGAGTGTGTGTGTGTGTTTATGTGATATGAAAATCACAGGTGTATCTTTAAAATAATATTTTACTGGAGACTAAATAGAGATAGCCTGCAGGGTATTTTACTTGCACTGGGTGTGTTGTGTGTTTTTCTGAAAAAAAAAATGCACTTTTCAGTACTTCACAAGATTTCTCCGCTCACTGAATATTCCCACGCTTCCTGCATCCCCACAGTGCACCTGTACAAGTGTGCAGCCCAGCGGGACAGCTGCGGCATGTGTCTGAAGGCAGAGAGGAAGTTCCAGTGTGGCTGGTGCAGTGGAGAGGGACGGTGTACCCTACGGCACCACTGCCCTCCCATCAACCCTTACACCACCCGTTGGCTGAACCTGTCCAGCAAGAATGTCAAATGCACCAACCCACGCATTACTGAGGTCAGTGCCCATAATCCTCCTTTGTCCTTTGCGTCTGCCCACACACATCTAGACCCAATCAATGTGCAATCATCAGGACCACCTAGCTGCATCATCCCTCTGCTCTCCTTCATCCAGAATGAGTATACAACCGTAAATAAACTCTAAAGTCAACAGTTCTAACAGCTTGACTTGACATTATCATTTGTGACACTTAAAATCTGATTTGAATTCACTATAATATATCAAAGCAACTCTCAAGTGCAGATTATGCATGGTCCGTGCAAACTAAATTTTTGCAAGGAATGTTTTTTTGTATAAAAATGTCCAGTAGAGTTCTTAAGAGTTGGATAGGATACTTGACAATGAAATGTCTGATTTGCATCAAGAATCATTGCATTAGAAGCAGCAATGATCCATTTCCCCCTGGATCCAGGAAGAATAAGAATGAACTTTAAAAAGCTCTCCAGGGTGTTGGTCCTACCTAATGGCTACAATATGGGTTCTCTTTCTTTGTCTCCCTGTTTTTTTTTTGTTTTTTGGTTGCTCTTTCCTCTAAATCTCTCTCTCTCTCTTGCTCTCTCTCTTTCTCTCTCTCTCTCTCTCTGTCTCTCTCTCTCTCTCATTTCTTTTGCTCAAAAGTACAACATGTTTATGCCTCTGTGTGGCTGTATAGGTGTATGTTACAGGTGAATGTTGCTGTGAGGTTGTTTTTTTCGTTTTTTTTTTTTTTACCCTCGGGGATCACTTACAAGTAAAGTCTCTGAGACACAAACACACATAGGGCCAGAGATATTCTTTATTTAAGGTCTGCATTGTTACAATTTTTTCTCTGTCTGTGTCTGTGTGCAGTCAACACACATGCCTTCTCATAGAATTATATAGATAGATAATGTTTCTACACACACATGTCAACTCAGCCATTTTGATATTATTTTGATAAATAGAATATTAGATAAAGAATCATTGAGAATAACAACTCTAAAAAAAACATGTAAGTGTTTCTAGCTCACATATTCACATATTTGGTTTATGTGTGTTGCATCCTTCATGCTGCCCCTCACTCCAAGAGTCTATCCAGACATTGCACAAACCCACCTCAGTTGCTGGATGGCCTCCACCTCAGCAGTGCCGGGGTCATGACATGGAAGTGCTTATTTGTTTTCCCATAAGCAGGCTTTGGCTTGCTACAGCCACATCTCGCCTGGTAGGTTTGCTGTCACGGGGGAGTCAGGCCAGGAGGACATACTATTTAATTAGGTTTGGTAACGCACCAGTGCATTGTGGTTAACCCACACGACCCCTCTGCCTCCATATTGACTCATTTGCCTTATCATTCCCCCACCACATACTCACATCTAACTCCAGCCAATTAAAAAGTGAAGTTAACGGCTTGGTTAATTGATTTGCTACTGTATACAGATAAGCCAGAGGAAGAGAAGCAGGCAGGATAAAAAAGTGTGCTGTTCTTTCTTTTTATTTCGCCTCTCTATCTCACCTCCCCCTATGTGTGTCTTTGCTTATCACTATCTCTGACTGATGATGAAGTATGTTTTATAGTCATTTAACTCCATTATGCTTTCCATTTGTTAGTATATGGTACTTCCTTTGTGTCATCCGCATTACTAAATTACCTCACTCAAGTCCCTGTTTGCATTAGTGTCATGATATGATATGTGATTGCCCAGGACATTATTAGCTGAGGATGTCATTTGTCACTCTACATACATTAAGGACCAACTTCATCACTGAAAAAGGTGTATGTGAAACTGATGATAGTTAGATTTGTCATTTTTGAGATGACATTTTCAGGAGCAAAGCATTACATGAGTAATCTAAATAAAATGTGCTCTGTGAAGTTATATATTTTCAGCAGTGCCTCCTTTATTTTTTAAAGCTGACAAATAATCCTTGTATTTTCAGAAGAGCTTTACTCCCAACAAAAATTTTCGAACCATCTTTAACTAGCAACATCAGATTTTTCAGAATAATAGCATGTACTTATAGACTTGCTCGTGGTCAAAAATCAAACAGAAATCCATAAATATTGAGGGTGAAGATATACCAATGTACCACCTACAGTTACCATCTAGAAGTTTTGTAAAGAGTAAAAGACATTAGTTTGAGTGGAAAACTGTCTTTCCTGCTCTTATTGCCTATGGTCTTTCCACCTACACACAGAATGTAACCCACAGACTGACGGAACAAACTAAAGTTGCACTGCACTTGTCAGCTGGCATTTTAGAAAATGTATAATATTACATACTGACTTAGAAATAGAAGATGGAACTGGAGGGTAGCTAGAGAAGAGTAAGAATTAAAGTGGCAAAGAGGGAGACTTTTTGTAATATTAGGGAGATGGATGCTAAAATTTCACATAAGATCAACAATATACAGGTTTGTGAGAGGACAAAGGGAGGGGACAATACGGACAGAAGAAAGCAGATGAAGTGAACTATAATAGAGTAAATGGAAGATGAACAATGAATCACAGAGGAAAGGGGAATGGATCTCCCATGGACTGTCTGAGTTCAGGGCTGATACACTTGTAGGAGGATGCATTAATCTAGATGATTCACATGAGCATGCGCCTCAAATCTGCACCCATATTTCCCCTATTCAATGCGGTTTAAGGCGGTGTTGGTTTGTGCTGCGCCCTACCCCCTCATTTCTCAGTGATTACAATTTCTTTAAGAAGCAGACATCCCCCTGGTGGGCTGAATTTATTAATAAATTTGGTTTTGATTGTATGCACCAAAGCCCCCATCATGAGCTGATTTGTATACATACTAGCACATTAGTAGATGTGCCTACCACAAGATAGGCTTTTTGAATAATTAATGTTTCTATTAAGTGCCATGGTGCCTCCCACCAAGGGCCATTAATATTGAAGAGATGTAAGCCCCTGCTAACAGCACAGGGAACGACATCAAATGAAGCTGGGAGTTGGATGGGCATATGAAAGGAATCTCCTCAATAGGCTCTGGCCGTGGCTTCTATATGAGTTTACAGTATCGTAAAGAAGCTTTCCTGTCTCCCAGTGACAGCAAATATAAACATCTAGATGTTGCCTAAGGAGGGAGAAAGAATACAATTTTTCTCTTTCCATTTTTCTGTGTCTTGCTCACAAGCATGAGAATGCAAACTTATTGTAGACAACTGAACACTTCAGAGATGGTGGTTCTGGCAGTCAGCATTAAAGTACCATTACAGAACAACTAAACTGTACTCGCTGTTCTAGCCCAAAGAGAGCTGCTGTATTGTACATGTGCACTCCTTCATTCCTAACCAGCTAAAACAAGGAAGAGCAAAATGCAGCACAATGTAGTCAGTCTTTTCCCTGTTAAAAAAATGTGCAAAATATATACATAATATCTACATACGTATAAGTCCAATAAAATTGCCTGTTGAATGGTACAGTGTTTCTCAATAACTCACTGCTTACTCATTCATGAATAAACCCCCTTATACTCTCATTTTTTTTCTCATTTTCCTTTTTTATCTTATGCTAAAAAGTCCTTTTCACCACGACCCATATCTCCTGGCTGACTACAAGACATTTAAGACCCCATAAAGTATTTAGGACCTAGTTTGTTCAGGAACAAGTGATCAGTGGGGTTTTTATCAAGCCCATTAAATGCTACTCACAATTAAATGTGACATGCTCAAATTAGTCTGAGCAGAGACCAAAGACAACGAGATTAGCTGCAAACTCCTAAATTGTAACAAGGGCTATTTAATTTCAAAAGCAAATACCCTCCCGTAGAAAAAAAGAGAGAGAAAAGACAGAAATACATCTACTGCTGCATGCTGTAACTCAAGCAGAACATCTTTAGCGCTTTGAGGAAATAGAATCCTACTGCAATAAATGTGTATATTAAAGATTGATGATAAATTATGTACAGTAAGAATGCTGATACTGTGTACATTGTATTATAACTGTAGCTAGGGTGGTTATACATTATTAGCCCTGCATTGTCTTGAAAAATGCCATTGAGCTTGGTCAGCTGCAGTAGCTACAGTATAGGCTTACATAGCCTAAAGGCAGACGGGGCAGTACTCTCAGATGTATGTATTGAGTTTAACTGTGGCTGCATCAGCACAACTTGCCCCACCATTACTTCACTTGAATAAGTCAACACCACACTGACAGACATCCCCAGGCTGTTCACTTTGACTGCCATTTCTCTCCGGCAGATTATCTTTTCAAAAGAGATCTTTTCTTTTCCGGGAGTTTCTTCTTTGCGGATACAAAGCGCTTCTGAATTTAGGTCAGTCTCTCCCCTCTTTAGTCCTTTTTACTTCCCAAATCTTATAGCATGTCTAAGGAAATCGTTGTGGTAAGTGGCCAATGTTCTGAGCTGCTGAACTGGAGAGTGATAGATCATGCGAGAGTGGGTGCAAGAGTGGGAGCACCGAGAGCGACAGCAAAGATGGCTGGCTGTTTGCTGGGAATTACCCTCTATTGACAGTGTGACAATGCCAAGCGGGCAGCGGCACTGCTCCTAAAAGGATTACACAGGGAGCATGGCGTGGCATCACTGGGTGGGAACAGGGGGAAGCAAGGGTGGCAGGAAGTGTGTACATATCCAATGAGACCTCTTCTTCCTCTTCCCTCTGAAAGTATGCATGGAAAGACAAACAAGTAAGCTGGTCTTTGAGGAGGAGGATGTGTCACCTAGCCTGAGGGAGATGAAATGATGAAAGACAGGAAGAAAAAGAAGGAATACAGATGCAAATAAGAGGCTGTTGAAATATAAAGTCTCCACCCTTCTAAAGATTATCCACAGCGCATGTCTGCAGTGGTCTCGAAAGGTCATAATGATCTGGTTTCGAGGCAATCAAACCACAGTCTCAAGAACATGGAGGCTCCTTTATAGATTTAGGCCCTTTGTTTGTAAAAGAAATAGAGACACAAAGACAAAGAAGACAAAGAGCAGCACTTCTCTCACGCCTCCCAGCCTGGAGTCATTCATGGCATGGGCCTTTGAAGTGTTTGTTTTTCTATGATCCACTGATGAATCGGGGCCCTGTCCGCCATAGGGAGGCTCAGTCAAATGGGTTTCATGCATGGATTAGACCGTCTTGCTGCTCTTGGTCCGTTGTGGGAAGAGCTCCATTTCAGCTGCAAGAGTAACAGGAGGAGGTCTCCCAAGCTTTTAGCAAGCCCATCTGTGACACAGCACTGCTGTCCTGTCACCGTCGATGCCTTATACCTGTCATCCATCAGGACTGTTTGAACTGAACAGAGTGGCATTCACATTTCCTCTGCTGCTCATCTGGTTTTCTTCTCTCCCCTTCTTGTCCCATCCCCTTCTTTCTCATCTCTCCCCTTCTGCCTCTCTTGTTCTCTCCTAGGCTCTTACATTGCTTATGTAACCATCACTAAGTCTATTCGAATAGCTGCTGCCATTGCTTGACATGGATATATTTAGCCATTATGTTTTCCCCCCTTCTATACCCTGCATGCCCAAGCAGTGCTAAAAGATTCATGTATTCAGACCCCTCAGGCGGTGCAGTGACACACTTACTTTACATCCAGAGCAATTAATGTCCACTGAATCTAGATTACAATGCCGCCGTCCCACAGGGAAGCCGCAATGCCCTCGTGGGTGTTGGGGTAGGAAGGGGAGGATGTGAAGCACCTCTCAAATCGCCGCCTTCACATGGGGGTTTGCGGCTCAGTAATCGGGCACAACTGACTGTTGGTTTTTTCCTCTCTGCTTGCATGGCCAGTAATAGCATATTGATTGTTTACATAGCACCAGCAGCTGCACACAGCAAAGTGGCAGTCATCTCTTCCCCACTGCCCTCCTCTTTCTTACTGTCCTCTATCTCCTCTCCTTCACTGTCTACCAAACACTATAGTCTTTTCTCTCATTTCCTTTATCTCCCTCCTCTCCTCCCTTCTTCTCCTCCTCCTCCTCCTCCTCTTCTCCTCTTTTGTGGAAAGGGCTGGAGGATTGCCAGGTCAGAGCCTCAACAGGGCTCTGCAGCACAGAAGGCAGTGTGCCACTCTGTGCCAAGGTCATGCTGGGAAACCATATTGTACTTTATGAGTAGGTGGTCTGCACTAAGCATTAATATGGCCCCTTGTTAGATTTATCATCCATGGCAACAGCAGCATATTCTGAACAGGCATCTATCCAAAATGTTAATCTTCTTTTTTTTTGTTTTATTAAATTGTGAAGTTCATTTTAGCAGGTGGACAATTTATCGAGCAAAATGATAGAAATTAAATTGTGTTTGCCATATTTAGACGGGACAAGCTGCAGAAAATGTTCCATTAACTACTGTTGAGATTAGAACATGCTCTTGGCACAGTGACTCATGGCATGTTCTGACATTTTGTGGATGCAAGCATGGAGAGTGCTCTTAATTGCTTTTACAACCACCTGGACCGAAAGAGTGTATTTACCCTAAAGCGTCCATAGAAAACTGAGCGTGTATGTTTTTTTATAAAGCAATTCTATAACCCCAGAGAGAAAAAACAACAACATCCTGCCACACAAAGTCTTCACTAATTCATTGTTAACTTTGTGTTTTTCTGGCTTATAGGTGACCCCAGTGGCTGGACCCCCAGAGGGAGGTACACGGGTGACGATCCACGGCACGAACCTTGGTCTGGCCTTTGCAGACATGGTGAACAATGTGGAGGTGGCGGGGGTTAGGTGTACCCCTGTAGAGGATGGGTACATCATCGCTGAACAGTAAGTTACACATGCAGGACAAGCAATAGATTTATTATTTTAAAACTATACCTATTATTCACACCTATTTATTCATATTGATGCTGCTTGAAACTGAAACACTAGTGTATAGTTAAGTGGATATGAAATACTTATACTTAGCAGTATAATGCTCGTACAATCAGTTCAAATTTGATCACAATTTTGTAAAAATCACATTTTTCTAACCTGGCTACCATGAAACAGTATAAGATAATGAAAAAGACTGGAATCCTATACATCATGATCCTATGTGTTTAGATAGTGCTTTGGATGTATTACACATGGGATGTTCCAGCCAACAAACTGATCCCTATGTGTATATGTTTATTGTGACGAAAAGCTGCTCTCCCAACTATCTCCGCTTTAATGAAGTCTGGAGCGGGTCCAGACAGTCTGGCCCTGACATCGCTGTTCTCCCCCTGCAGCTCACTAGCCTAGTTCTTTTTCTGTAGCTCATCTAGTCAGCAGCAATCTCATAACAGCTGTGTGTGTTTACTTGTGTTTACCTCCCTAATTGTCCCACGCTGTGCATACATCACGTTAAAGCCTGTCCCGTTCACCCTGAACTAATGAAACGTGGCCCATGCTTCACAACTCGCCCATCTCCCTCCCCCCTGGCTAGACACACAGGCTGTGTAGAGCTAGGAACCAATGTCTTATGGTTGTTTAACCTCCCCAGGTTATACAGGACTCAAAAGGAGAGACAAGACAATACATGTAATACTTACTTAGATGCTTTATTCTAAATATATATTTATATATTTGGTCTAGAAGTAGATTGCCTTTGGGCATTGTACTTAATTTAGGAAATTCATTCCTTTATGAAAACGATCAATAATAATTTTTGGAGGAAGCATAAAGAATACTTATTGGCCAGGGGTGTACTAGCTTACACATTCACACCATGGAAAATCTGTACAGTGTAGAGTAGAGCCTATGTAGTGATTAAATACAACAAGGCCACTGTAAACTCATTACTCGGTACCTCAGACATTTAATATCCCTATACAAATAATCTAATGCTACCGTATAGTTTTTCTGTGGATGAACAATGCTCCGAATTAATTAGCCTGTCTTTCAGTTTGCATAGAACTCCTTCTATTCTCTTTGCTCCTATTCACGTATAGTACAGAGGTTTCATTGTGCAGCAGTATATTGAGACACAGCTGACACACATACTGTACGCATATGCATACACACACACTTACACACACAGGCTATCACAGTCATGGTTCTCAGAGGAGCCTTTAACCCTAATTCTTGTCTTGTCCTAGTTCTGCCCTCAGAAAGAGAACAGCTCAGCACTGCACCATGGCTGTTTAGTATCTCACATAGTTTCATGGTGCTGATGCAGTACAGATGTCACACACATACTGTGCAGTTAGACACAATACGTCGAACTTACAGGTTATTTAGGTATTTAAATCAAGATATTTCCTCTTTTAATGGTATTGTGATAAATACAATTAATTATGGTGTACATGGTGTGTTTCTTTGCTCCTTACCGGCCAGTTATAATTAAAATTCACTATGTGCTGCTTGGCCATGGGAGAGAATTTGTCAGCAGTGCACTGATCTGACAGCTCTTTAATCCAATTGGGGACAAGCTTGGGAATTCATATCTATGGCATGTTAAAAAAAAAAAAATAGACTCGGCGAAATTAAAAAAGTAACCTATGATCCCGCGAGTCTAACTTTGAAAGAGATGGAGTCCTGATGATGGTCTTCTGAGATGGACGTTCTTCTAGGCTGATATTGGCTTTAAGTTCATTAAGTACACGTCCTTATCTGACTGTTGCTGTTTGTTTCTAGTTTTAATTCAGTCTGTAGGCTTCCTATGATGGACTGGAGCGGACAAAAAAGGGAAAAAAAAAAAAGTATACATATTTATGTGTCTTTTATGTTCCTACTTCAGAGGAGTGTGTGAAGGCCACCAGTGCTTTGAAGAGAAGTATCAAGTTTTTGTGTTTTTCAGCAGTCAGAAAGTACATTTTTCTGAAGGCTTATACTGTTCCGCTGTATTTTTGTAGTGGCCAAATTGAGTCCTCATTAGTAAGAATTTAGTTTGAAAGTTACCCCCAGGTTTTATAGACAGAGCAGGCCGCTTTAAGAAGAATGAGAAGATACAGCTGAGTGCTCTGTTTTGAAAAGCCAAGCAGATTTCCATAAATGTGCTGCTTTAAAAAAAGGACCAATACAGTAGGCTGTTAAGTGGGAGAGCTAGTGAGGCCTAGGAAGGAGACAATTCAGTAGAGTCATTGAGTAAATCCTCTCCTCCACCTGGTTCATCCAACAAAGCTCTTAGTCATTTGTTGTCATTCAGATGATCATCACTATAATAGAAGTTCTATCTCAGTTCTCCTTCATGTGCTCCGCTCCTGCCTGGCCCTGCCATCTGCTTTGCCATATACTCTACTGTATCTCTTTCCAAACTGTGATCGCTTCTGTACTTTATTACTCCTTGGCACCACCGATCAATAGACGTCCTCGTTTTATTATGTCATTTGATCTAGTCACCTGCAGTGCTGGGTGACACTTGATCACATGGTATGATAAAGCTGTATTGATCAGACTGTGTGATTTACATTAGATGTACCGCTCTGGCACAGCACCAGCACTGTCGGGGACCGGGGTTGTTGGAGGGAAATTTACTACAGTTAAGTTGGAGTGCCAAGGGAGGTGGAGTACTGGTCTCATTTAAAAACCGTCATCGAGGGGGTCCTGGTCGATGTCTGGACGCGTCATGTAATGAAATGAGTGAGACAACAAAAGAAGATTACATTTAGAGTGCTAGATAAATCAATATCAGCCGCAAAAGTGTTTTGATTACTTTCTCCCCAACTTTGCAGCAGTCAAACCTCCTGACAACTTCTGAATATCTGAAGTTTTTTTTTTTTAATTTTATTTTTTAATTTTATTTTTTTTTATGAACATAGGTATAATGCATAGTTTCTGTTTCTTATATAGGATTGTGTGCGAGATGGATCCAGCTCCTGCAGACAGTAAACCTGGTCCTGTCCAGCTGTGTGTTGGAGAGTGCAGACCTGAACTCAGGGCTCGATCTGCTCAGCTCTACTCCTTTGTGGTATGACCCCAATTACACTCCTCTGTTTTCTTATAATGTATTCTATTTGGGATATATGTCCAGGAAAATAACCTCAATAGACTGAAAATACACAGATGGTTGATTTATGCTTCTATTACAAGCTAATTGTTGTTATGCCACAGGTAAATATTGACGTGTGAGTTTCTGTGCTTATTTAGTTTAGCTCTTTACGATGCTTTTTTGTTATTTTAAAAGAAACATCCTTCCTCAATTCAGCGACAAGTACTTTAACAAGGTCATTTGTAGTTGTTTGTCTTTGTTGAGATTCAATCATTACATCATTTCTGCTATTATAAGTCATAATATTATTTCATGTCTGTATTTATCATGTTTTCTTGTGCGTTTTACATCTGACTAGCTGAGCAGCATTCGATTATGCATATTTATTCTTGTTTAATTCAGAGCTTTTGCAGCTGGAAGGTGTTGTTAAAAGAATCGGAGCTGAAAACAGTGGGTCAAATGTGATTGAGTGACAGAGGAGGGTTATTAAAAAAAAAGGCAAATAAAAACGATAAATGAACAAACAACTTGCTGAAATTGAAGGCAGCACTGTTAGGCAGGTAAATATTATCTCCCCCCATCCCCCCACCCCCCCATCCTTTTGGCACATTTATGCACACATTTCCCCGTGTCTGTCATTGGCTGTCTACCCAGCCTGTAGCTAACAGATAATCTACTTTTCCATTTACACTCTCTCACACCTTCACAATTAAGGCTCCCTTAACAATTAACAGCAGCCAGTAATTACCACCTTTTGTTTTCAGAGTACC
Organism: Apogon talboti; assembly: GCA_037367365.1. Classification (NCBI taxonomy): domain Eukaryota; kingdom Metazoa; phylum Chordata; class Actinopteri; order Kurtiformes; family Apogonidae; genus Apogon; species Apogon talboti. The sequence continues at coordinate 8,597,556 of JAPQRQ010000026.1, read as the reverse complement.
TGCTTTAGCCCGTGTCCTCAAAGTCACACTTCGCTATCAGCTTGGAGTTCTGTCAGTGGGATGCTCTTGGCTCTGTAATAAATCCTTAGTGGCTTTTCTCACCAGTGTTACAGCTGCTTCTCAGAAATCCACTGGAATTCTTCGAAGAATACTTCACATAGCCTTGAATTGTCACTACGCACAGTTCCCCTGTATTATAAGCCACCTAAAAAAAAACATAAAGAGCACATCATCACAGAAGCATTCTTCAGTTTTCTCGACAAGACACCCTCCTGATGTGACCATCTCTTTTTTTGCCAACCGTAGTGTAAAGTTTCGGGCAAAAAGGGGCGTCTGACATGATAGTGGACGTAGCGGCACATTTAGCTTCTTTTGAATCGTTGTTTCATGTCGGTGCACATATGGTGTGTGCTCATTTGTGTAAACGTGTACCAGTGTATGACTCGCTGTCTGTTTAAATATTTCTTCTACTGTCTGCGTGATGGAAGTATAGCTGCCTGTCGTAAACACTAGTTATTTTCAGACAGTCTTTAAAAAGCTTCGCTCAGACACAACTCAGCAATGTGCAACACACAGGAGGAGGATCTCTGAGGGACTCTAAGAGCTCCTGGTTTTATCCTCTTTTCTCTCGCCAGCACTGCGCTCCACTACCTTCGGCCTGGCAATATGAATAACTGTAATTTACTGTGTATCTGTGATCGTGCATGAAAGGTTTTAAGAGTCACCACAGGGATGCTCCTAGTTTTATTCTACAAGATATCCATGGTCTTAGTCCACTTTTTAGTGCTATACTTTATTCTTTTATTATTTTTATTCTTTGTTCCACTCCTTACTCCTCTCTTTTATTTGCTACTGCACTCTATTGCATACTTACCCCCTTTTTTCTTTTTTTTTTTTCAATGTTTTTGTCTGTTTTGCAGACGCCAACAGTCACAGGTCTGTCCCCAAGCAGAGGTCCAGAGTCTGGAGGCACAAAAGTCACCATTATGGGGGAAAACCTGGGTGCCGGCAGCAGTGTCAATGTTCAGTTTGGAAACCAGACATGCGAGTTCTATGGGTGAGGCTTTCCTCTTACACTCATTTACTGTACACCATGAAAATGCCATTAGTAGCCCATTAAGTTCAATTTGCTAAAACAGCTTGCATTTTTTGGTCTTTTGTTTGGCAGGGTTTTCATGGAGACAGGCTTTTATTCTACTTGCACATTAAGATAAGGTTTATGTTCAACAAGGTGCAAATAACAGACTTAAATTTTAATGTCACAGTTTACAGTCCCAGTGTGAAAATAAATCACTGTAAATGTTAAAAGTTATCACATCCTTCTGGTGAAGGCATAGAAAGACAGGTATGAAAAGCAACAGAAACACTTCACACTCCATTTGTCTTATGTCATGTTTTTTAATTTTTCTTTATATATTAAATTACTATGCAGCATTTGCATCCTGCAGCACCCAAAAAAAAAAAAAGTTTGATGGGCAATATATATATATATATATATATATATACCGAGACGATCGCAATTTGTTGACTCAGTGCTTCAACTTTTTGGAGCTGCTACATATATCACTGTCAGAAAATGTTAGATGTATGGCACAGTGTAAGCGAATAAAAGAAAAACCTAGATCCCCATTCCCAAGATGATGTGGATTATTCCCATTAAATAAGCTGCTATATTTTCAGGTTGCCTGTCTTTTTTCTTTTTTTTTTCCCTTGATATTGCTGAGAATTCCCCCAGGGGAAAGCCTCTCTCTCTCCCTCTGTCAGAAACTTGTGTAAATCTTAATAAGGTTTTGATGACCTGCTGCATCAAACCCGAAAACCCATAATAGCTCCCAGAAAACCTGGTGCCTATAGATCTTTTTTTTAAGGTTTTTTATTCTCTTATCTATCTCTCTCTCTCTCTCTCTCTCTCTCTCTCTCTCTCTCTCTCTCTCTCTCTCTCTCTCTCTCA
>JAPQRQ010000026.1:8565389-8594288 GCA_037367365.1 Apogon talboti | reverse complement strand
TAGATAGATAGATAGATAGATAGATAGATAGATAGATAGATAGATAGATAGATAGATAGATAGATAGATAGGTAGATGGGTAGATGGGTAGATGGGTAGATGGGTAGATAGACTGACAGTTACAAGGCTGATGTACAATCAGTCACGCTACTACCTGTACAGTGAATGCACCACATGATAACACAGATCCAACTGACATTTATTATTGCAACAATTCCCATCTGGCATTTCTATTCAGCTCACCACATTCACAGGCGCAACAACAAAAACAACAAACAACAACAACCCAAACTGCTGCAGGGAGAGCAGCACATCCAGCAGTTTCCCTCCTGCTTTGTGTGTGTGCTTTGTTCGTGCTACTATGTTATGAAAGCCAGGACCACTACTGAATCCTTATACGCTTCCACCGTCTTGTTATTTCAAACCCAAATTCTTCACCAGTAGATTGTAGCCGGTGAGAAGCTGCTTTAATCACCCTCGCTATAAAGGCTATTACCTCCTAAAAGAAGTATACTTTGAGAGGCTGTTGATGCTTTGATTGATCGTGAACATCCAAAAGAGGTACATCAAGGTTAGAAAGTTTCATTGAAAAGAGTCTTCAAGCAACTTTGTTCCATTATCTTTTTTTTTCTTTTCGGCTTTTCATTTCCTTTCTGTTTTTTCACTGACCTTGAATTTTAAGACAAATTAGATGCCATTGACGACATTTTTCAAACTTGTGGCAATCGTTTAGATTTTTCTTGTTTATTCTTCAGTGGACACACCCCCTTGATGGTGACGGGGACCAATCTGGATGTGGTGCAGGAGCCCAGGATCCGAGTCAAGTACGGCGGCCGAGAATCTGTCAATGTAAGAACCATTGCATTTGTGTAACCATAGGGACACTACTGAACACACAGAGAACATTCCGAGGTACACCCTGTGCATATGCATGCTGGATAATGTACGATAACCACATCCTGCTTGACTCACTAAATACTGCAATACAAGCAAACTAAGTGATGTTTAGCTTAGGCAAGAAAGTCCTGTCTCTCCTAACATCCCCTCCAGCTCTCTACGCTTCCCTATACTTCCCCTTGAACCCAGTCTTCTCATACACAACATGGAACATCTGAATAATGCAGCTGGCAGTGAGAGTGGTCTGCATGCAACATTTAATTAAGAGTTTACCCCAAATGTTCTTCAGGCTAAATCTCAGCTGCGCATTACAACCCCCACCTGCTAAGCCTGGTTGTATTTTACTGTCATACAAGATACCCTAGGAACATGTTTCCATTATTTAAGAAACAGTGTGATTTTTAACCCAGGAGTTTTGCAGCAATGGAGCCGGGAACCTGACAGTAGAGTTAGAAGAAGCATGTGGGTGGGTGGGTCAGTGGGGAAAATGTTGGAGGTGTGCATGATCATGGGCAAGGAGGTTCTTAATGGGTTTGAATGGAAGATTAACTGCGGTCAGAAGTCTTTGGTCAGCATGAAGAGCTTCTGTATAATCAAAGTCTTGGCTCCGGGAAATCGTTACAAATTGCATTTGAGCCCCTGTCCTGGGGGTCCTTGTTTAATTAAGAGGATGGGATTTCCGCTCCATGGTCTTAATAAAGGTGGGGAGGGCAGATGAATAGGCTTTAGGGGAGTAGAAAGGATGCAGAGTAAGAGGGAGTGAAGATGGTAAAGGGTAAAAAAAAAGTGTTTGGTATAAAAAAAGTAGATTTCATTTTCCATACACACAAGCTGCATTTGAACAACACAGGAGCATGCTAGCATACAGTAGCTGGTGAGTGTTTTTGCCGGTGACAGCTCCATACAAAGCCAGATTTGCTTGTGACACAAAAGAACTTGCTTTCACTGCCTAATTGGAATCATTTTTGAGGCCCGAAGAAGAACAGCTTATGTATTATTTGCATAAGAAAGCACGGTATTTTTACTTTTTTTTTTTTTTACCCCGGTCATTAAAGCTGCAGGAGCTGAAATCAGGGGAAACATCACAATTTTGAACTAAACACCTTCCTTCTGCAGCTTTTTCCTTAGAGATTCACTTTGGTTGGTTATTATAGCTGTCAATCACATATTTAACCCCAACCTGACTGAAAATGTCTCTGATTGGCCAGTCAGAAATATTGTCTATAACCATAGAAGTTGGTAGTTTTCTCAAAGCACTTGAGGGTTTTTTGGAAAGTAATTCTGTAATTTTTGCTCAATAACCAAAAACTATCAAGTACTGCAGCCTTAATCATTACATTAGTATCACAATGACCTCTTGTGGGGGTGTCAGAGGGCCGCTAACTTGACAAGTACCTTCCAAACACACTGTTCTTCATATGTAATACATAACTGCTTGCTATTGTAAGTATAGCATATGCAGTCTAAGAAAAGCAGGCTGAAAACTAATAAAATATTAAAGAGTTCCCACATCACACTCTTTATAGCTACTTAAATCTAATATAACAGGAAAAAAAAATACCTCACTGCCTCTACAATACTACACAAATATATCCCAACATGCCTCCTCCCCCTCTGCAACTCCAACTTCCCATCTCTGACATTAGTCATCTAAAATAGGCCTTATGTGTCTTTCTTGCTTGGTGACTGTTCCCTTACTAAATTTATAACTCTGCCCTGGGCTTTTTGTGCAACAGTGTTTCCCCACACAAAGCTGCAGTTTCCTTAAAATACCTTTGTGACTTATGAAACCTTAGTAATTACAAGAAAAAGGCAGATCCACACTGTCTTATGTTTACAGAAGAAAGAAAACACTTGATCAGTGAAAGGCTCCTAGAAACCCGGCGAAATGGGATTTGACTCGTGTGTGGGCGCCGTGCTGTCTGATTTGTCAGTTTCCAAGGCTTTGAAAGAGAGTTGTTCATTTCCACCATACCTCATCTTACAGCTCCCCACCTAGCACCCAGAAAAAGAAGCCTGTGTCACTGTCTTGATTGCCCCCACAGCCACAGAGAATGAATTTCTATTAAATGCTAAGGTTACAATTACCCATCCTTCATTCCATCTTCCCCTTTCCACCCTTTTCTCACTGGAGGAAGGCAAACAGCGGAGCAGCCTATAGCAATAAGAGTTGCTGTCTGTCAGCCAGGCTTCAAATGATCACCTGTCTCCCACTAAATTGCCTCTCTTCTCTCCCTCCTTTGTGTCACCTGCGCAGATTCACAAAGAAACGAGGGGAGAAGAAAAAAGACAATTTTCTTTGTGAAATGTGCTGTATCTGTCACCAGATTCACAATTGAAACATTAATCATAATCTTGATTAAAGGTAAAAGGGTTATTTTCCAGCTCCAGAACATTTTCCTGTCCCTGAAAGATTTCATATTCAGCATTTGCCACACTTATGATGCCTGGATTGGCTGTCAGACTTGGCGTATCAAGTGCATTTTGCTGCTGCTGCTGATACAGAGCATTCAGGAATCAAGCTCATTGTCTGATACACTTAGGAGGCTTCCCATAATCATTGCAAACAATGATAATGAGTACTCCGAATTTGCTATAGTTCATATTCAAAATTATTTAGCATTATAAGAGATGTATATTCCTGTCATACACACACGCGCACACACACACACACACACACACACACACACACACACATATATATATATATATATATATATACATATCAATGAACCTCACTACAGCAGTTTCTCAGTGAATCATCATTGCCTCTTGAGTGTCGAGTCTGGAGTGCTCCTCTTTGTTTTCTTTCTTTTCTGCTTCAGTATTGACAGAGGCACAGGAAAAATGTGAGAGGGAGCGCACATTTATAATCAGTCACAACCTCAACAGATGATTTTTCACTTCTAGCATGGCACATATATGAGCTGTTGATGTAACAAGCGTCTCTCTTGCCAACATATATCATTTATAGACAGACCGGAACTGAAGTACTGTACATATTAATTTCAACATTAGCTAACTGGTGGGAGAGGTGGGTAGGTAGGAAAATAAACACAGTGTAGGAGTAATAAAGTAAAAGAAGAGCAGAACAGCCAGTGATGAGATATTGAATGTTAGACTCATGATGACCTCTGACTCCGTGACCCCCTCACACTTCTCCTACGCACATCTCCACGGCCAACCTATCTTCTCCGTTATTCGGTTTTCTCACTCACTCTCTCTCCCTCTGTCTCTCTCACTACTACCCTGGCCAGAGACCTTTGAATGGTTGAGTGGGCTGCAGCAACACAGTAGATCACAGTAATGTATTCAGCCAGAGGGGTTGGAGCGTTACTGCCTTAAAACACCCTGGCTCTATCCAACACTAGAGAAAGAAGACAGATGAGGCCGAGATTGCAATTATTTTCTCTATCTGTTGACCTCAATTCACTTTATCAATGCTGAACAATGTGGTGCTTCTTTCTCCACATAGCCCAAAGGAGTGGGTGTACTATTATATACCACATTCGACAATATACATAAGGTTTTTTTTTTCTTTTTTTATGTTCTATAGAGAGAGAGAGCTAGATCCCTACAGAAAAAACCAAGGCATTGTTGTGAATCTGTGCAGTGTAAGGCTATTGTAATGAAATAAAGTACAAAGTGCAAAATAATCAAGTGCTTCAGCAGAACATTTGAAAATCAAGCAATCCTCATAAACCCCTTTTTGCAATGCAAACACAATGTCCTATGCATTCCTAAATGTATTGAATGGTAGACGTTACAAAGAGCCAGAAATAGCCATACCAACAATAAAACCGAGTATTCTAAATGCTTTATCATCCAACAGTGTCCCAATGCACTTCACACTCAATGCCAAATAGCCTGAATACAGCAAAGAAAAGGTTTATTTAAAAAAAAAAAAGTGGGGGAACTGAGGACAGTGTAGGAAAAAAAAAAAAGAAAAATCCACAGTATCCATCCCCAGTAAAGCAGATGGTAGTCAGAGTGGTAGTTGACTTGCAAATGCCTCACTGTTCCAACGTGACAGTCACGAGGATGCTGCCGGAGCATCTGGGCCTGTCTACATGACATGTCACCCTGCCAAAAGTAAGAAAGCAGCCCTTAACAAATTTAGGTTCTATGTATTAAATTATGAAATGTCTCTGACTCATCAGATAGACATTCATGCATGACTGGATTAAAGAAATGCAGCGTTTTTTACACAGAGTGAGAAGAAAAAGGAATTATTTTTCACTATTCATTTGTCATTTCTTCAAAGTCCTAATTCAGTGTTATACTTTTGTTATTGTAATATATGCATATTATCTTAAAATTAAATGTGATTGCACAGTTTAACATTTTGAGTTTTATATAATTAGGTTTTTAGACTAATGTTGCTTCCTGTTGATAGTAAACTGACACACATGCATTGTATAATTTCTGTAAAAGTTCTATGGACTCTATTTTTTCATCTTTTCTTTCAGTTTAATGCTATCCATTCGTAAAAGGGCGTATTGTCTCACTTTTGTCATGTGCTGCTTCTGTGAAAATTTGGACTTTTGGAAATGTCACAAGACGAAGGAGGCAGACCTGCGATGCTTAGTAATATTCAGTTCTTGTCGTGCTGCTGCAGACTGGCGAACTTATGTTGTATTGCTGTATGTGACAGCTGTGACAACTATAATTTTGGAATTCTATTACTTTAATGCATAACTACAGATTTCCCAATAGTGATAACTTCTCATGCAGCCGCTATTTCATACACATATGAAGTCTATCCACGTTCTCTACCAGAACTTAGTCTCACTGCTAGATTCACTGGTGTGTCTACACTGTATTCTACAGGCTATATCCACGAGCAAGGATTAAGGTGGCTGCTTGGTCCTACCTTTACAGTCACCTCTCCTGGAACATGCTTTGCACCATGCTGGCAAAATACAATTGGTGTAGCTTACACGGGATAAGTTTGCATCGATCTTCCTGACTTGCTCTAGAACAGCAGACAACAGGTAGGAGGCGTGGTAGTCCCCAGTGTTCAGCAGCTTTGATGATATTTACCTCTAATTAAGTTTCTTCCCCAGAGAGAGAGCTGGGAGGGAGTGAAAGGAGATAAAAACCTCTCTGAGCAGAGTGCTGTGCAGCAATCAATCCTTTCTCGCCTTCCCTCTAGAGCTGAGCCTGGGAGGATGGATGGAAGACAGGTCTCTCATCTGGGCAAACTGGAGAGAAGTAATAAAAGAGCCATAGCTCAGCCTCTACCTGAGGAGACAGTGGAGCAATGCCTCCATCCTTTGTGGTTGTTGTCCTCCAGTGTTTTTCAGTAAAGCAGCAGCAGCAATTTATTTTCGATTTTATGGAGGCTTCCACTCCAATAAAGATGAACTTAATGACAGTCAATAAATCCTTTTCTCTGAACAGAATGAGTATTTTATATGGCAATTATTAGGCAGCTGAGCTTCCTGCAGGTTCACATTGATACCAATGTGTTTCACTTAACATCACACTTGTGGATTATAACAAACTGAGGGCTCTACAGTTGATCAGCTTGAAACTTTTATCTTGGAGCCAGAGAAAAGAAAAAAAGAAATCAAAACAGCTCAGCTATACAGAGCAGTCTTAGTTTATCCTGGTTGACTGAATCGCATTACTTGTTTCATTTCAGGGTGCTCGGGCTATCATACCTAACATGATGTGTAGACAGATTTGAGTGCGGCTTATTCCCGAACAGCCCTCAGAAAGTGGATTTTCTCCCTAACACATTTTCTCCTGTCTGTATACATTCTTTGTAGGTGTGTAAAGTATTGAATACCACCAGTATGAGTTGCTTTGCTCCCTCGCTGATGGCCGAGTACCATCCAGGTTTGGACACTGTGAAGCATGCAGATGAGTTTGGGTTCATCTTCAACAACGTCCAGGCTCTGCTGGTCTACAACAACACCAACCTCCTGTATTACCCAAACCCATACTTTGAACCCCTCAGCACCACCGGTGTCCTGGAGCAAAAACCAGGTTCACCCATCATTCTCAAGGTACAGGAAACACGTAATGTTAGTGAAAACTCTTACAAATCTCATGGTTTTAGCTATGAGGTTAGGTTGCGGTTATGCTGTGCTGCTGTTTTGTACTCAGACAAGGTGTCTATAGCCTTAGGTTCATAGACTTTGTTGACTAACACAACTAGACTATAGGTGTTTTTACACTATACGACCAATCATGGAGAGACACACTCTCTCTATCTGAAAATTGTACCATATAATTTTGCACAATAGGCAGTGCCTTCAGAACTACATTCTTCATCTACTGTTTTGAGCATTCTGTTCTCACAAGCTCGTTCAAATAGATATTTTCCGTGTAATATATCCCGAGTCTTCTGAATATTCCTCAGTCTTCAGTATCTTTCTAAACCTGCTCACATAAAAATTCCCCGTCCCAGAATGTAAAGAATATTTGTAGTCTTGTCTTTACATTTGCAACTATTTTACTAGTTTAATCCCTCAGTATTTCAAATGCTATTAGTGCAGTATATGGTTAGAAAGTGAATGTGAGTAAGACTATATTAACAGACTGTATTTTATTCCTTTGTCCTCATGACAGCTATTACCTCTTACTGTGCCTCTGTAATGTATCCCCTTTTGATCCCAGTATGTCGACATTGCTGGCTGCAGCTGTGTCCAAACCTAGTGATCTAATTTACAGTGTATTTCAGTGACATATTGGTTTTGTGGATTGTTCATGTTGTCCAATGTTCACTGCACCATGTGTTTGTGTGTCTGAGTTTTTTTTTTCCTAATTTCACACCCTTCTGTCCGTCTCCATGTACCCACAGGGCAGAAACCTGGTTCCCCCGGCATCAGGAGGGGTGAAGCTCAACTATACAGTCCTGATAGGAGAGACTCCCTGCTCTGTTACTGTGTCTGAGAGCCAGCTGCTGTGTGAGCCGCCCAATCTTACAGGACAATACAAAGTTATGGTCAGTATGTGTAATGGTCTGTCTGTATTTATGTGCCTGTCAGTGGCTGTCTTCTCTACTGTCTCTCTCAACCAGTTTCCATCTGTCCCTATGTTTGTTATTTCTTCTTCATAATAGCTGGCCTCTAAACTCTATTATTCATGCTCTTATCATTGTTCATTCAGCTGAAGGAAAAGGGTCAAAGACAGAGCAGCATGAGTGTGCTCTTGCTGTCAAAAGGTTCTGCCAGAATCCAGTGCAATTATTTTTAGTTGCCTTCTTGCTTATTGAGTCCAAGCCCCAGACCCTTTCCCTCTCAAAGTCAGCATGTAGGTGGTTGTAAGTGTTTTCACTCACTATCATTTTCAGCAGGGGAAAAAATACCTTGTTTTTGCTGAGTTTTTGTGACTATCCTAGTAAATGAGCACGTGATTGAGCATGAATCATGATTCTTACCTTTAAGTTTTCTTATTTTTTTCACAATGAAGATTAAGAGTGATGATGTGTCTCTGCAGGTTCAAGTCGGAGGGCTTCACGTTTCTCCAGGTGCAGTGCACATCATGTCTGACAGCCTGTTGACTCTTCCTGCCATTGTGAGCATTGCCGCTGGTGGAGGCCTCCTTCTCATCATCGTCATCCTCGTCCTCATCGCCTACAAGCGCAAGTCACGTGAAAATGACCTCACCCTCAAGCGCCTTCAGATGCAAATGGACAACTTGGAGTCACGCGTTGCCCTAGAGTGCAAAGAAGGTTTGTATTTTAATAAAATAGGACATGAATTTGTCAGTGTTTACAACAAACCCAGCTGATACTTGTCATTTAATAGGAAAAAAAAGCCAAATCCTGGTACAAGTTTACCTATTAACTTTAGACAACACACATACACAGTCATCATGATCACTGGCATATCAATTGTGAATTGGTAATAACCTGGATTGTATTGTTACATTACGTACCTGTCAGTGGATGGGATATATTAAGCAGCGGTCCTCAAAGTTATTGGAATCGAGCAAAATGGGCCAGCATAAGGATCTGACTGACTTTGGTATTCATGAGGGCTAGACAATTGGGTCAGAGAATCTCCGCAGGTCTTCCTTGACTGTTCCCAGTCTGCAGTGGTTAGTACCTACCAAAAGGGATCCTAGGAAAGACGAGTAAATCTCAATCTAGTTGAGCGTCTGAGGTAAAATAATAGAGGGTAGAGCAGGTCCTCCTCAAATTGAGAGGTTAGCGGTTCCATCCCTGGCTTTTGTCTACGTGTCAATTGTCCATGAGCGAGACACTCAACCCTAGCTTGCTCCCAGTGACTACTTCACTGTTATGTCTGTGCAAATGAGTCAAACTGACACTCTGTAAAGCACTATGAGTGCCATCAAGGTAGAAATGCACTACATAAATAAGTCTAATTACCATCTGACAGTATGTAATAGTAATGAAAATTATTGTAATTTCTGATTTACCACCATGGGTCTATTTTGATACTTAGAGCCAGTGATTTATTTCTGATCAATCATTGATGTAGCTGGAGCGGGCTGATGTGTGTTGCTGTCTATGCTGTAACCATATAGATGTTTACTTATGCCTACTGTCCCCTTGCGGTCTTTGGTTCAGACAGGTCACAGTATTCCATCTGACCTTTAACCCTCTACCCACTGAGAGTGTTATAGATAACCTTAGGCTGACCTCTGGCTTCAACAATAAACAGTAGCAGTAATTCAGCTATAGCATGTGACATTTTGTTGCTGTATTCAGTCCAACACACTCCCTGATGTCATCATCTGGATGTTTCTGGCCAATAAAGAAAACAACAAATGTTAGGCATGTGTTTTACAATGTCCAGCGGATTTCATCAGTCTTAGCAAGCCTTATTACTTTTACCCTCCAGCTGCCTCCGGATCAGCTTGCACAGTGTTAGTATGCACTGAAGGGAAAAACAGCTGCAGCACACCTCAAGATCTTGTCCAATAACAGCGAGACAGACAAGTTAGTGAACAGGGGGAATCAGTCACACACAGGCAGCCTTGGGAAAAGAGCAGATTAATGTTTTAACCATTAGCAGTGGCTTGGTGTGGACTACCCTGCGGGGTGGATTTAGATGGGTACCTGGGCTCCACCTCATGAGTATATACATGTGGTGGTGTGTAAACCTACAGTAGGAGATGCACAGGGCTAGGGGCCAGGAGGTGCGGGCTAAAGCTAGTTGGGGATGGCAGAGTTTGGCGGAGAGCGTTAGGGGACTGCTGCTGCTCCTGTGATAGGCTGCAGACAGGGAGCCTCCCCAAGGGCAACGACGCAGAGCAACAGAGCCTTGGGCCTGTACAGGAGTCAGTCAGGATGGAGCCAATTAACTAGTTCTCACCTGCAGCCTCACACTGAGATGACACACACTCTTTGGGGCCTTTACTACAGCCAATTTACTGGCTGCTAGATAAAATGAGTGTGAAGGAAGGCTTATATATATGTGTGTGTGTGTGTGTGTGTGTGTGTGTGTGTGTGTGTGTGTGTGTGTGTGTGTGTGAGGGTGAGCACTCTGTTCTTAAGACAGCAATGTGAAATATTGGAGTTTCTCTGACAAGAAAACTATCTTGGGCTTTACCTGTCAGCTTCATCATACGGGTAGTAAACACCATGAAGATAAGAAGGATTCGCGTATTCGGTCCATGGGGATTAAAAAACAGCTTTATTTTCATGCTGCATGTTTGAAGTATTCCTACCAGCTGCTCTATCTATCTTGTCCTCCTCCTTCCTCCTTTTCTAGCCTTTGCTGAGCTGCAGACGGACATCAATGAGCTGACCAGTGACCTGGACAGAGCCGGTATCCCCCACCTCGACTACAGGACGTACGCTATGAGGGTCCTTTTTCCCGGCATAGAGGATCATCCTGTCCTCCGAGAACTGGAGGTAACAAGACACTGAGAGCAAGACAAACTTAAAAAGAGATATGTGGGGAGATGACTGAGACAGGTATACAGCAAATGCATCGAGAAAGGGCAGGCTGAAGTCAAACTGAGGTAAAAAGATGGGAAGTGAGTGGCAGTATGTGTCTGCCTTTACCACTCTTCTCCTGAAGCACAACCTCCATAAGCAGCAAAATGCTTGAGGGGAGAGGATACCAGTGTGCCACTTATCCTCTCTACCCTCTAGTCACACACAAATACACACAGACATAGTGCAAAGCAGTGAATGCTCGGACACACACATATACACTTCAAATGCAGGTTCCCTCATGGAAAACAGGGTCCCAGCACATGGCTATTTCATCCACCAGTGGCTGCAGTATGAGGGGTAATGAAGTGGGTAATTCTCAATCCTCAGGCAGGACTATAGGTTCCTCCACTGGGGTAAAAAAATGACTGCTTAACACTTTTCACTCCTCTTCATGGGGCCAGAGTGGTGTTGGGAAATGAGTTAACTTAATAGGAACACACAGAATAGTGTCCAGAGGATGAATTATCAGGGATGAGAGATTTGTGTTGATAGAGGTCTACCTTTTCATTTGAAGAGTCAGATTAGGCTAGTGCTGTGTAGAGGAGGTCAGTGGGAAAGTCAGTAATAGAACAGCAATCTGTATTTACTAGGGATTTCATGTGAGTATTTCTTATTCATGGTTATTGTCGCTCGCAAATAGACATCGTAAAGTTTTAGTTTTAGGTGTAAAAGAATAAAATGGCATTGCACTGTATGTGACCCTTATACACAGGCTGTTTTAACCCATAAAGGCCCAGTGCTGCTTTTGTGTCTGTTCCCAAATGAATTTTTCTCTAGATTTAAGTGATTTATCATCATTTATCATAATATTATCCTCTCTATTTTGCATTTTTCAGTGGAAATCAGGTATTTTCTGATATTTGATTTACTGATCATGTACTTTAATCATCATGCTGAGATTACATTTGAGGGTTATTATACCAAAAACAGAGGAAAACTTAAGAAAAAGCGGCTTTTTCAGTAAAATATAACATTACCGGACCTAAAACAAATGTCTCCAATCACTGTCATTGATCCAACTCCATAGGTTTTACTGGTGAATCAATGTTGTAGAAGATGACGGTGTTTCCACGGTAACTACGGAGCCTCTGAACGTCCAAATTGGTCATATCTGATGACCGTGAATAGATGACAAACTGCATTTTACACCAATTATTTACACATATTGATAGGATTAGTGGATCCAAAGTTATTAAACATTTTAGATCAGTAGATGCTTTTGAGCGCTGGTGGATATTTGGGTCTATAAATCAAGGCTTTTCTCATAATACATGTAAAATCTTAACACATTACTAAATAAAAACAAAGCTGGACCTAAACATTTCCTCAAAATAAAAATGTGATTACATATGCAATTGTAACCAAACTGAGAGATGAAATAAAGCTCACAAATGTATTAAAAATCTATAACTTCTAATGAAAAGGACAACAATTTGATATCCAGTTTTTTTGGAAAAACAGTGCCATGTGCTCAGACACCATGTTTTGGGACTTTAAGTATTGTCTTACCCTGGCAAGTAGTCTGACACTTGACTTGAAAGTGAAATGCTGCTAACTCAGGGTACAGTGCTCCTTAACAGGCCTAAGTCAATAATTGATTAAGATCTTCTCAGTTACTCACCATGAGTGGGAACCTCTGTCTGCCTTGAGTGAAACATGAGTGAAGGGTTTCGAAAAAATCTTTATTTTGTGTGAGACAAGGTCACAGTGAATGCAGAAGAGAAACAAACACATCTCAAAAAACAATTCTACATTTCAGCTCATTAGTGTCTGAATTATTACGTGACATTTACTATTAAAATTAGTGCTGAAAAGTTATTAGCTCTCATTTGCATTGTTGTTGTTTTTGTTGTTCCCTTCTGTCCAGGTGTCGGGAAATGGCCAGCAGAATGTGGAGAAGGCCCTGAAGCTTTTTGGCCAGCTCATCAACAACAAAGTGTTCCTGCTCACCTTCATACGAACACTGGAAATGCAGCGCTCTTTCTCCATGAGGGACCGCGGCAACGTTGCCTCACTTATCATGACAGCGCTGCAGGGTCGACTGGAGTACGCCACCGACGTCCTTAAACACCTGCTGTCGGACCTCATCGACCGCAACCTGGAGAGCAAGAACCACCCCAAACTGCTGCTGCGCAGGTAACGCTGCACAATAATGGGGTGATAGTGTCCTGTAGTCATGAGAGGGAAGGGTTCAACTGGTCCCTGTTAAATGTATTTATTAGACTTTACTAGCTAGAGGTAAATACTATTTGACAAAATCTTTAGAGCATTGAACAAATGGCATATAATAACCAAGTAGCCTCTTAAGCCCAAGTTGCCCCCCACTGCCCACAGTTCCATCTGTGTTGCCATGGTAACACCATACGATGCTTGTAGCAATATTCTCTACATCCATGTAACCAGAAGAACATCAGCTAAAAGCCCAACAGAGCCAGTTTTCACAAAACAGAACACAATCCAAAAAACAAGCAATTAAATGGGTAAATGTCTGAAACAAGCTAACAGTGTGAGACCAGTGGATGTCATGAATAATTTCATCAACCAAAAGACCAATGCAATAAACTTTGTACTGCTAAGCTTACACCAAGCAGACACAACAGTACAAGTATTATGTTTCTACCGTTAAAACTCACTGAATGAGACAAAGAAGAGCAAAGTTAAAGGTCACATTATGAAGCGATGATTATGAATTTCATGTTACCTTTGCTGTTGTTTGATCATAACTTGGTTTTATATGAATGGAGCTTCTGCGATCGGCTACACCATTGCTTTGTGTTACATTGAAATGATTCGGACCAGAAACAAACGACCCTGGGTCAAACTTCAACAACTCCTCCCACATGTTGACTTTATTTGTTTCAGCCAAAAAATGTATGAACAGAGTTCTCTGTGTCAATACGGCATGTGCCTGTATGTCCAGAGGACAGAACTGCAGAAATAGACAACACAATCCTCCTTTAAAAACATGTAAAGTAGCACACTGTAGTGGGAGGATGTTGACACATATGGACTGACATGTTATGTTGCTGGCAGGAGAATGCACTGGGATTTTCCTGTGTGTGTGTATATGCCTTGAAAAGTAAAACTAGTAATGAGTGTTGCATCTATACAGTATGCTGCGATAAGCACGATTCAGGCTCCGTGTAAGAAGAAACACTGAGGTTCTTTGCATAATTATGCAGTCTTTCATGCACTCCAGTTTTCCTCTGCTCTCTCTCAATGCCAATGTCAGTCTCACTTATTCTCCAGACTCGGTCTTCTTATAAAACATTCAGAGGCAGTTCAACTTTTCCTCGCGGTGTCTCCAGTGTACATTGTTTTCCGGGGGAGTTGGGATGATGTGGTAAAACTTTAAACACCTGCTAAGTCCTTGCCCAAGTGTCCTCAGCTTCTCAGGGCGATTCTATATACAGACAAACAATCATCTGCTCAAAATGTACAGAATGCACAGGAACCTGAATATATAGATAGATGTTCAACTGCCGAACGGCGCTTGTATAATTATCATAATCATTATCATAATGTAGGTTCTGTATTATTAATAGGTAATAAATTATCTGATTTTTAAATCAATAATCAAGGTAAATAAGTGCAGACAAAATGGAGGAGACACCAGAAGAGGTTGAAAAGCAGAGAAGTGACTAAAGCGACATCAAATGGACTTGGATTAAGTCAATATTTCACATGACAGCAGGAGCCCACGTCACCTCCAAGTTTTCATTATCCTCTTTTATTAGAAACACAGTGGTACATAATCCCCGGGTCCTGCCGTTGCCGCCTGAAGGGCTAAATGTCCCATAGTTTTTACATTTCAGTCTTCTCTTTTTCTGAAGAATTTAGGGGATTATCGATTTGACATGGCTCTTTGCTGTTGTTGTCTTCTTCATCGCCTATTTAGAGAAAAGCCGACAGTCAATCCAGGCAGCTGAATCCCAAACACACACACACACACACACACACACACTCGTACGTCGGAGATGATAGCCAAATTGAGCACATCTCTAAGCCGTAATGGTGTTTGTGCAGGGTGAAGAGTGAGGCTGCTGCCCTGTGATTTTTCGCTTTTTTCCTCATTCACTTGTCTTTTCTATCATCTCTCTATAGTTTACATACGGTATACACATGTAATTGGATAGAAATGCTTGCGATTATATTCACTTATTGACTCTTTTGCACAATCTTTTTGATCATATCTCCACAGGATTGTACACAAATCAGAACATACCATACTATTGCACTTGCGCAATAAATAAAGCTGTGTTGCCAATATGAGAATCCACTGTATTCTCAGTAGATCAGTCGTGGTAGTGGTCACTGACTCAGTTGTACCGAATGAATTATTCGTGAGCTTACAGTCCCCGGGCCAAGTTTACATGCCTACCAGAGAGAGCCAACATATAGAGAAGACCTACATGTCACCAAACCCACTTCCTGTTCTCATTTATATTAGAGTGGGTTGAAAGTGCATTGTAACTTACAGAAGGAACAGCCTGCTTCCCTCGGTGCTCAGATGTCATTTAATGCCCACCAGCCAGCGTGTTCAACCTTTAAGACTGCAATCACAAAGCATTACAGATGAAGATATAAAGATAGTTTCATCTTTCACGCTATCTTCATATTCCTTCAGCGGTTTACAAAAATAAAACACTGTAGATTCTGTGACGCAGATGTAAACCACCTTACTATATGGAATAAAATCTGCATGAGTCTCAAATTGATTAACACGTGTTTTAATATTGGGATTAGGTGCAGATTTTTGGCTTTACTGAGCATTATTTCCATGATAACCATTTAGTATATTGTTATTCAAGTGGTCCAACAGGAAACATGAATTCTGCCAACTTCTGTGGACTTTTTGCAGTGTAGAAAATCTCTCCTGTGATGCAGACTTTGACTAATCACAGATGGGAGGAAGGTTAAATACATTAGTAATAGCTGCAATTACAGCTTGCAGATCTAATATACAGTTTGACTCTTACGTGCTATTCTGTCTTGACATGGAGGCTTGGAAAAGTGCCTCCTCTGTTCTACAACATCAGCTATCTTTCTATTTAGTCATTTGATTTAGATTGAAGGAAGTAGTTTTTTTTTCTCCCCTGATTTCAGCTCCTGCATCTAAACATGTTAGTAATACATGTAGTTGAATCCACATTGGGGTTCATTTATTCCTTAACTGCCTCTGTATGAGGTTTCGATAACCTGACAAAATAACCTTGATGATGTCATTAGGATTATTTTAGGATTTAAGAGTCATAAATCAGGTTATACTCTTCAGACAAGGAGTTTAAGTGATAACACTGATCAAACAGAGAAGGAAGAAACGTCACATCTTACTATGGATATTGTAATAATAGCTTAGCCTCAGTAGCTTTAGTCAAAATAATTTCTGATGTTGAATTGTCTCAAACACTTCTATTTTTTAATTGACAATGCTTAAAAGTGCAAACCCCATTTAATTAATTTTCCTTGTATATGGTCAAAATACAGATTACTCCTTTAATGTCGTTTAAGGTCATGAAGTATTCGACTGCTTGTTGTGATGGAGAGCAGTGCTTTACTGAGCAGATCCTTTTTATAGTTAATATTGCATCATGTTCTAGCACAATTACCACGAAAGTAGCTGTATTTGCTGGGCTCTAAGTGAGGTTGTAAAGGCATTCCAGGATACATACATTCCATCTCGGTGAAAAATGTAGAGATGTACGCATCTTGTTTTAGAAAATAAAACTCTCAATTAATCTTTAAAGCTTTAAATCATTTTCAAAGTATATTTGATGGCTTCGTTGTAGAAAATGCAGAAGTTAGTCCAGGATATTGATACGACTGGGGGCAATGTGCAAACAAGCAACAAGCAGCAAGCAAGAGGCCTTTAATTATCCAGACCTGTTCCTGCACTGAGCTTCTGTGAGAAGATGAAGTATGCATTGATTCTCTGCCATACACAAAAGAAACAGAGGAGAAGATGAGGGAAAGGTTTGAAATATGGGAGAGCAGTGGGATTTAAAAATGTAATTACAGTTACGCAAATAAACATCTTAATTCAGCATATTCGATGGAGGTTCTGAATACTTTCCACTGAGAAATTTCCAAATAAAGTGGGCAGCACATTAAGAATTCTCTGTGTAAACTCTACTCTGGTTAACATTTTCTCTGCATCGCTGTCTGCCTCTCATTGTCTCTCCATGTCTTACATACCTTTTTTTATGTATTCCTCTCACACATTCTCTGTCTCTCACATGAGAGATTATCTCCTGATAGTGTTTTTTTTTCTTTTCATATTTGACTGTTTAATTACTAATGTGCTATCTGTGCCTTATTGAGAATGATATTATGTTCACTTACATCTGTCTACAGTACCACACTCTTAGTTTAACAAACTCTTAAGTACAGATGTGACAATAATAATGTCACATTTTTGATAAAAATCATATAGATTACAGGATTAAAGGTAGATTGAACATCCCTTCTCTCACATGTAGGGACCTGATGGGATCTGATGGGACATTTGCTGACAACAGATTTGACTTTGTACCACAGAATTTGCTTACAGAAGCTCATAAATATGCATCTAGAAGGATACTTCACAAAATTTCCATTTATTTAAATACATTTCTGTGCCTGCCCTGACAGAATTTGTGTCGACTAAATCAATGAAAATGAAGGCATGTTAAAAGCCTCTTGGCAAAATGAATCTTGGAAAACAAAACATTGTCAATTATTTCCAGAAGTAGTCAACTGCATAATGGTTACTGAGAATTCAACACATTCAGCAGGCGCCGGCTAATGTCATTCACTGGCTGTGTTGGAACGCCAGAGGGCAGTTTATATATGTTGCAGTTCTCTGGAATGTACGCATTTCCTTTTTTTATGCTTTAGGTTCAATAAGTGCAAAATCACATTTCATCATTGATCATTCAAGTCCATGGAAAACAAAGTGTGCAGTATTTCCCATTGATATAGTATATATATGTACTGTCCACAGTCAGTTAAGGTCTTGAAATCATGTTTAAAAGGAGCTGTCATGCTGTTCTGCATGTTTTTTTCCATCTCTGATCTTTTTGATATATAAAGATTTTCAACGTCTTTCACTTTCTTTGTTTAGATAGGGAAAGAGTTTAAATGCAGACACTTACACTTTCCCTAAAAGCTTTTTTAAAAGCATTATCTAAGCTTAGACATTGTGTTTGATTTCCTCATTCTCCCATGCAGTCGTGGAGCTGATGCTGCACCTCAAGGTGTTCAGTCTGTGTTTTTCACAATTAATGAAATAGGTTCTTGCACTAATTTTCTCTGCCTGCTCAGTTCCCTTTCTGCATATCCCGTCTGTCCATCTCTCGCGTCATTTCATTGTTATTTCACAGCGTGGCGCTCTGTTTCTTTCCTTTTGTCTGTCGGTTTACTTTCTAATGAACCTCCTCTGATGCATGATGACCACCAACAGAACATAATGCATACCTCTGTTTCACATTACACTCTATTTTCCATTCTCTCCATCTTTTTCTTCTTAAGTTTTTCCTCAGCTACTCTCTTTACCCAGTTTCTTCCTCTTCTCTATAATGTTCTTTTAATGGAATCACAGAACGTTGCTCCTATCACCTTGAGACTTTTCAATCTTGTATTATTTTTCTCCTCAGCGTTTTTGTAATGAGATTTCTGCCCATGCAGAGCAATGGAGTACAGCGTTATTAAGAGAGACAGTATTGTGTTTGGCATTAGTTTCATTGAAAGACATTCCACTGCCTGCTAATCTACCTCCCCCACCCCACCCAAGCTGCCATTAGGAGACCAGAGATGGGAGGATGCAAGACTCCTCTTAAACACTATGTGGGATAATGAAATCCTGATGTTCATTAATGAAACTCAATTAATAGGAAGAAGGAAGTGGAGGCAGATGAGGAGGCAGATGAGGAGGAGGAGGAGGAGGACGAGAAGCAAAGGAGAAAGAGGAGAACAAAGGGTGTCTCCCCCCGACATTAAAAGGAAAGATATTAAGGGGAGTCAGCACAGCCCCCGCACAAAAGGCTTTATTTGACTTCCTTCTTCGGGACTTGCTGAGCTTATTAAAATGCTTAATAGGTTCCATTAACTTCTAACGCACCAAAGTCTCATACAAGCTGGGAGGGGCACATGGTAAGCTTTGGGGTGGGAGGTGTGGGGAGGTGGGGGGGCTTACTCGCTGACCACTTGCGTATGATGGAAAAGGGAAATAATAGGTGGGTATGGGTGAAAAGACGGCTTCTCAAGTACAGGATGTTGTTGTAGCAGGTAGCCAGTCATCCAATTTCCTGCTTCCCAAAGAAAACAAGAGCCCGAGCATAGGAGTCCCCAGACTTACAATGGTGGGCCTATGCTTAGACTCCGGCCAACCAAACAAAGCCTTCAGAGGTTACTGCCCTTTCTGCTGGTCTGCAGGGACATGTGCTGCTGGGAGGGTGGGATGGTTGTTCCACACATACACACACCACGCAGAGCCGGGGTCAAGTGTTACTGTACGTCTGACCCCTCTGGGCCCCCGCTGCAGCTGCTGGGGGTGGAAGAACTCCAAACCAATCCTCGTGCCCATTTTCCCCCTACCTAAGCCTCTATTAGGGTCTATTATTGTATTAGTGGTAATAGTAGTCAAAATAAACCATGTCCAATTGTAATGATAGTATTAATATCAGCAATGTAAACTAATGAAAATGGAATGTTGTTCTTTCACCATAGAGGTTTCTTTTAAAAGCACAGGGGTGGCCAAAATTATGGATTAGATTTAATTATGTATTGTGATTGTGGGATGTACGGCCCTGCCAAAACACCCAAGAAGGCAAAACCTGCAGGTTTGTCTTTCACTTATCTGCAGCAAAGTGGTTTATCAAGGGAACAAAAGCATTTTTTTTTCCACCCTGTTAGCCGCTGTGTACACATTTGTTCGTTTTTGTTGTTTTAGTATTAATTGATTAAGTTTTTGGACATTAAAAAAAGCACTGTAGATGTACAAACCCAGGCGACAAGAATAACACTCCGTAATACTAATAGTGTGTTCACATTCCCACATTCCCACAGATTTTTAAGGCACAGACAGCCACCAAAAATAATGCTGGATACCATCCCTGCAATATCTCTTCAGCCCTGATTATATAAGCAGATCAAATGGTACGAGTTATCCTTCAAATAACTTTAAATACACCTTTTTGTGTAGCCATAGCCACCAACAGCAGCCGTAAGAAAACATTTGTCAGCGGTAAAAGAAGTTGGTAACTTCACACGCAGCTCTCCACAGAAATATTCTTACTAAAATATGTTTTCGGCATGACGATGATACTGCTAAAAGCATTCGAAAAAATTCAGCCAATTTTTTTTTTTTAAGTGAGTGGGCTCTAGCGCAAACCACATCACTGGCACAATACTGAAAATGTTGCAAAATGGAGAAATGCAGCTGTGGTTACACATGCAGCTGCACTACACTGTTTCCATTATAAAACATTTCCAGTTATGAATCACTTCATTGGAAGAAAAATGTTATTGAGTGTGTTACTCTATAGCTAGAATGTTGTTGTCATTCCAATATGACTTTAGTAAACAGTACAATGAAGGATGAAGACTGAGATATAACGTTTATTCTGTTGATGTCACAGTATCATTTTCTATATGTTTACCATCTTCTTCCACAGTACACTAACTTTTATTTTGAAAACTCATTCTCGGCCTCGGCTCGACTTCTAGGCGGGAAAGATCATGATGGATCGCCGGAGGTGTGAAGGTCAACTCTACAAGAGGTGACCGTAGAAATTAAAGCATGTCCTTCTCCTACTGGGCTCTGCACTCTGCTCTGTGAGCTCCATCTGCACACTGTTATTGTGTCCTGAGACAGCAGCTTATGGTCACATCAAAGACTATTTTTACAAGCCTGACAAGGTAATATAGACCGCTGTGAAAAGGTGAGACTGTAAAGATAACATCATAATTTCATAATGTTATTGTGGTATGTGTATGAGAGGCGAAGGTGGAGAAATTAGCATGTGAATGGGAAAATAACAATATTGCAGTCTTAGCGAAACATAAAATATTTTTAGTGTTGGTGGTTTACAAAATTGATCATTAAAATGAGAAAACTAAAATATGTAAAGTTGTGGTGGAAGCCTGTTGTTTGTTGACTTTCGTAAACCCCACTTCACAAAGGTAACAAAGGTGGCTTAATCCACCTCAAATCACCTGATTATAGAAAATCTTCCCAACTGACTGTGTCTGATTTGATTCGAACTTTTACAAATTAACATTTACTAGACCTAGTAAACACTGTGCAAAATTTCAACCTCACCTCTTCATTCATTTTTGAGATATTGGGGCTTTGAAAATGGAATGCGATGCTGATTTTACTGTAAAAACAAGTTGAACAGAATAATAGTCTAGGTTAAAAGAATGTTTACTTTTGATTTATTCTTAATAGATGCACAAAATTATACTATACTTTATATTGTACTGTGGATAAAGATGGCGACTTCATAATTTTTGCATATATTAATGGAGACATGCATTTAAGATGAATAGTTTTTATGGTAGACCTCGTCATATATGAGCAATATGGATTTGAAATACAGGTGTGAAAAAATGTAGTCCTAACAGTAGAACTAATGGTTAAAAATGTGCTGGAAAAATGTCTAAGTCCTAAAAATTTTATTAACGGCGTTTTGAATTAAGCATGTTTCTCTGTACAGTTCATTTTTATAGTAAAATCAACGCCATCTAACACCATTCAAGTTCCAATACGTCCAAAATTTATGGAATATAAGGCTGAAACTTTGCATGGTGTTTAATAGGACTAATAACATTATTTTCTGAAAGTGTGAAGCAAATCGGAGATGGTCAGCTGGGAGGCCTCCAGTGTTTTCACATGCATTGATCTGTCTGTCTCTATAATCCATAATAAAGGCCTATGAAGTGATTTCTGTTTTCCTATGTACTTGTGTATGTCTCTGTGTATAATAGTTTCTTCACTGCCTTCTGCTCCTCTACAGCAGCAACAGTAGATATTTAGGAATTTAATCAGTAAAATAAAACATTCTTTTTGTTGTTTAAGAGATTGTTTTCGATTTTATTTTACAAGTATCACCAGACACCACAACCTCATTTTGCTGTCATATATTGATCACTGTTTTCAGTAGCAAAAGTAAAAGTAGTGATTTGGAAAGTGATGACAGATTTAAAGAGTGTGAGTTTGACACTGGTTACCTCACTTTCTTCAGGTTTCCTCACAGCTCCGAGGCCTTTTATATGTTGGTATTTTGGTCTAACATGAGGCAATTTTTTGCGGTGGTCAACTGTTTATCAGTTTGACCATTGGAATTTTTCATAATTACTTATTTGATGAAATATATACAGCATGCTCAAAACATACATGTTTAGCTTTAAGACTGTAGACATTATTTTCTGATACGTTGCAGGATTGCCTTTGAATGTCATCAAGACTCTCGCAGTTTGAACTCTTGTCAGTACAAAACACGATTAGAAGGACTTAAGAGAAAAGTCAGCGGTCTCCGGTTCCATTTCGTCCATTACTTTTAGTCTGTCTATTGTTATTTGTCATCATTTCAGGACTGACAGTAAAGCTCTGTTCCAGACATGTCTGTCTCACCTTGCGGAAAACTGCAAAAAAAAAAAACCCAAAACAAAGTACACTGGGTTTCGTCAAATAAAACGGACCCAAGAGAAACTTAATGTAACAAGACTGTTCCCATTCCTGCCTCGTCCTCTGCTCTGCCCTTCGCTCTGTGATCCTTCACCAGTTGGTTGCAAAGTACACACACATCCTCCCTTTCTTTTCATCCTTATTGTTATTTTAGGCCACCTGCAAATCTATTCGTCCGTCTCAGCCTCCCTCTTTTGTGTGTCTGTTTCCAGCCTCTCGCACATGCAAGACAGAAACCACCAAACGGCAAGAAAGAGGGAGGAAATATGTGATGTCTTCCACACATCCTCCCAAGACGGCCGTTGTGTTGAAGGAGCCATACAAGGAACGCGTGTTTGTATGTATGTCATGTCAGGCTGAGCATGTTTGCATGTGTGTGAGCTTGCGTGTCAGCCTGTGTACCTGCGGGTGAGGGAGCGAACAGGCCCGTGTGCTCTCAGTTGGACACAGTCAGCCATCAACATCCAAGCAGCCCTCCTCTGCTCATCCTCCCCCGCCAAGTCTCTCTCGTCTCTGGTGATCAGAGACTCCTGCAGGAGTTATAAATCTTCCATTTCCATTGCACAATCACTCAAGACAGGCCAAAGTTGAAAAGCTGCACAACATTAAATTATCTGAGACTTCCTGCAAAGCGTTCCTATGGATGTTGCATCTTAAACATAGGGGATTCCAGAGCCCTGGGCCACTCCAGTCTACGGCTCCCTCTGGTTGGTACTTCTGACCTGCCCAGTGTGGAGCCAGGAAATCAGGTAGCAGTTTGACTCTGCAAATCATCACACAGAGGAGCACTCAATTAAAATGTCTGCCGAGCACCGTGAGCAAAGACATACTTAGTTCTTCAAAGTGTCCCATTTGGTAAGAAATGTTTAACAAATCCAATGAAAATATGCATAATATAAACACACTTTATATGCCCCATTTCAGCGTTTCATTATATACCTTATTGTACCTTATTGTATAATAATATACCTTATTATTAGCCTTATTGCAATGGTAAGGCTGAGTTTAGGCAACTGAGAAACAGGGGTTGACCATTTTGTTTTTTGCCCTGACCAATTAGATCAATCAATCAAAGAAACCAATGTTTAGGATGGCTGTACTGTACATTTGGTGCAAAAAATATATATTTTATGGAAATTTAGAGCAGGTGAAACTATCACAAAATGTTGATGAAACGTGTTTAAAACAACAAACAAATCAATTAAATAAAGAACAGTTCAATAATTTCCCAACATTATTTTCAGTTTTCATATTGCACCTACAAATAAGTAAAACAATTAATTAATTAACTCTCATTTCAATTTAGATAGTAGTAGTAGTAGTAGTCCTGTGTCATACTCCACTTCCCCCTGCTGTTGAGAACTCAGAATATCACACCAATATCAGAATATCATCTACATCGAACCCCTTTAAATCTGTCATCACTATGCTTCAATTTTGCCACTGGATTCAATTACATGATCGCAAAAATAGAATGTGGTATGAAGTGCCTCTTGTATAATAAAACCCATCTAATATTACTAAAAGTACATCTTAAACAACTAAAGGAATGTTTATGATTTATTATTCTTTGTGTTTTAATGTGTCAACAGTGCCAGAGAATATAAGTTGGTATCCAATCATTAATGTCTAATTTCAGCATGTTATTTAAAGGTCCAGTCAGTAACATTCATTCTGGTTACTTGGAGTCTGTGTAATGGCGTCTGTGTTGTGCTGGGAGACGGTTGTTTGTTGACGTTGGCAGACTTTAATATCTAAGACTTTCTCTCTCTCTCTCTCTCACTCTCCCTCTCTTCTTTTTTCTTTTTTGCTGTTTGTTTGTTTTTATCCTTATCTATTAATATATTTTTCCACTTTCTTATGTCCGGCCATTGTGAGTCCATGATTTGACTTTGACCTTTGTTCATGAAAAAAATCAAAAATAAAATATAAAAAATATATATCTAAACTTACAGTAGCTAGTGTTGCCTACTGATGTAGAAGAGCAGAAGAGGCATTGAAGCACTTGAATTGCAGAGGCATGAGGAGAAAATAAGTGTACATGAATGTATAGGCAGCTCAAACAGTAGCTTATGAATCGTTCACACATTGAAAAATAAGAAAGCACATGTACATTTCTTCACAGAAGCTACATATTACTCTTAACTGTAACATAAAAACATATCACTAAAATATATCAGCCGCCAGTCCTCATCTAGAACCCTCTGCAGCAAGATTCTATCCTGCACAAAAGCTTATTCATGCATTGTGACCAGAGCTCCAGTCATTTTGTTACTTCTCAGATCCCCTGTCTAAACAGCCCGTGCTTGGAAATGGTCCTGAAGGTGCTAGCTGGTGGGCAGCAGAGGAATAATCCATCAACACGAGGACTCAAAGAGCGCGCTGGGATCAGACCGCTGTCATAAAGGTGTCACGGCGAGCCCGACCTGGCACAACAAAGACACCAACTGTAGGGATCCGATGTGAGTCTTTTTACTCCGGAGTCTGGTTTCACAGAAGCATCTGAAGATTTAAACCAGAGGAAAATGCAGATGATAGACCCGGGCGTGCTTTCTTCAGTTGCTGTAGATCATACCAATCACCTCGTTTTGATTTAACTTTTAATGACAAAGTGAGGAACTAGCCGCGTTGAAATGCCCCGCAGAAAGTAATCAATCACAACCCCAATGAAAGACAATACAATGTGTAGGGTTTTTTTATGCATTTTCAAATATATTCTTTAAGCAGCACTTGGTTTTAATATTGCCCTTGAGTTATTTATGATGTTATGATTGTAAGCCTATGATGAAGTATGTACATTTCATATCATTAATCCACTGCCCGTATATCACATCAGATGCAAGATTTTTATGTCAGTGTGATAGAGGAGACATTTAACACTCACTGGCTGATCAATAAATACTTGGGGTTACTGCACATTAGCCATACGTTTACTGCCACTAATAAATTCCAGGGGTTTGGGTTTCCATGCAAAGATGGCAGAGGTTTCCAAGTACAGGTGTTTTCAGGAAAAAAGAAAAAAAAAGATAAGCGAACAATGGAGAGCCTGTCTGAGGTAATCTGTTGGTAAAAGAATGGTTAAAGTGCACAGTGTGATTTTAAAGTGCCTTTGGTGAAAACGTAGAATGAAATCCAGTCAGAGGAATCGAATGTTGCCTCTGTAGGTTTTTGTGAACCATGTGATTTCAATGGTTCTGAACCGAAAAGGCATTTAATATCAGCATCTCGTTATACTGTACATGTATATCAATTTTATAGCATTGTAACCACTCTGTTTTTCATCTGTGTTGTAGAAATTATGTTCATATGTAACTTTAACTATCATTTTTATGGTTGAGTCGAGGCACTAACCGCATATGGTTAGGTTACGGAAACTCTACCAGGTCTTTGTTTAATACAGAAGCAAAAAATTGACAAAAAAAATCACTGACAATGTATGTTAATTATATTGAATCCAGACTGCAATTTTTTTCCCCTAACCCTAGCCGAGGTCATGTTATTGCATAAACCTAACAACCTTCATCAATCACAACCAGCTCCTCCCTATTGAGTGAAAGACAAATAAGTAGTTGATCCTTAAAATGACAAATTATATTGAAATTAGACATATCCATTGGAGAACTTTACAATTGTAGCGTTTCTTTCTGGTGACTGGGTTGCATTACGCTCACATTGCTGCGCTGTGAAACCCTAAGAATATGTTAATAAATGTTGATGTTAAATGTGGGTGTAAGTCATCACAAAAAACATCTGTTAGCAACAGTGAGGTTAGCGACCACACGCTACACATGTATATACGCTAAATTCATTTTCAGATTGTGTAAAATTTCCCAGCCATCTGGTACTCAAGCGGAAAAAAAACATTACCAAATATTTGCAAATAGTATTTCATCCAGGTCTGCAGATGATTTTAATAATTGTAGATGCAGCCACACAGTGAGCCCAGCTCCAGTGAAAATATACAGACTCTCAGCTCTGTCCTCTGTATTTTAATGATCTGTGGTGGGAGTTTGAGCCAACAGCGCGACTGTGTTCACCTGTGCCAGCACACTCAGCCTGGCCTCCATTGAGGAGAACCAGGAACGAGCCCAGCCACAGAAATCCAGGTCTTTATCCATCTCCTCATCCATCCACCCCATCCATCTGTCCTTCTGCCCATCGCCCCACCCATCCCCACTCTCCAATTCCCACTGGCCCTTGAGTCTGGGTTGTGCTAGCCTGTAGCGTGACAATGTGTTATGTGTTTGTGTACGTCTCTGTGTGCGTAAGTATCTGTATATCCGTGTGTGGGGGTGTGTGTGTGTCTGCATTGCATCTCTGCAGGTATGTGTGTGTGTGTAGATAATATTCAGTGTGCAGGAGCCTGGCGTTTGTTATTCTCTCTACAGTCACACTGTCTTTCATCAGGGCCCGTCCTGCAGCCCACAGACTCTCCGTATACAGTTTCATAGTCTTGGGCCCCTGTCTGCTGTAGCACGTGGGTGGATGATTTCTAACACATGGGAACCTTGGGAGCCCACGCAAGGCTGGAACAATAGAAGACCTGTCAGTATTGGGCCAGTGGAAGAGAACGAAACGGCAGGCGGTGATGATGTCAGAATCATTCACACCCACCCACACTTCATCCGCCTCTCTTGGCTGGGAGTCAAAGGGAAATAATATTCGCACTCAGACGCACGCATACAGAAGCATCCAAAGTCTGCACCGGGATTATTACAGTTAATGAAAACTTTTAGACAATGATTAAACAAATTACATAAAAGCCACAACGGCCAACTCAACACAAAGACAAATAAAATAGAAGTGTAGGTCAAATTACTGTAGCTCTGTTTTGGTTTCCTCCAAAGTTAATCCTTCATAAGACTAAAATATTCTTTACATATGTTTTGTAAATGTATATCTTGCATTCTTTCTTCCTTCCTGCTGCATCTACAAAGCCTTCTGTGTAATTGCTGTAGAAAAATAAGAATAAGTATCCGGCAAACAATCACTTTTTGTTGACTAGTTTAGAATTGCATCGTATCCCTCAAACTTACTTCTGATCTCCTCCAAAAAACATCAAAAAGAAGCTGTCAGATGATTAGTCTAGTTTGTTAGATCATGTTCGAGACAGACAGTGCACTACAGAGAAGCACTACGTGGATAAATTTATGGCTTTTAATTTTGTGCGCAGACTACTGTTTTAATAGTGCTGTGTCTTCATCAGTGTCAAAGCGGACAAAGACTAAATGCAAACAATTAGAGTCACTTGAATTATTGATAGTAGTAGAATAGCTGAATTTTTACATTTGTTAAGGCCCGTTTTTGGAAAGTGTTTTGTTCTTTTAAATACATTTGTCATGGTTTCTGTCTAATAATGTAACAGTATTTTATTATCAGAAAGTACAGATAAAAACATCATAACCACATTCTAACAACCTGAATTTCCTGATGAATCCTATTGCGAGATTCTGCTAAATACGTGCGTATGGATATAGGAATAAGTGTGAGGTTGTTTGAGCACACCTCATGTCCAGATCCCACTTAAAGCCATGAGGATTAAGCCTCTCTGGGCAGCCATTCTCCAGCTGCAGACCCTGTACACACCCAGTGGATAGCAATCGGACTTCCCATGACACCTCTGCTTCGCTGAAAGTGAGAACCAACACTTAAGCCCCGTGTGGGCAGCACCATGGATAGTCTGCATGTTAGCAAGTTGGCAGAATGAGCCTGAGCCGGCTGTGAAATGTCACCAGTATTACGTTGGTTGTATGTGTGAGATGTGTGAACAAAATCAACAGGGTTTTGTGTTAGTAGTAGGTGAGGATTAAGTTAGAATTTACTTCACATAGTTCTACTACTGTAATTTGAGCAACAGGTGTAAATCACTAAAATAGAATATTATTGTAAGTTGATGCAAACTATAGACATGTATAATTCATTATTAAATGATCCATTACATTTTTGGCATTTCTTTGCTTCCAGATAGCAGAGTTAGCATCCTGACATCAGTACTTTGTTAATTTCAGGCAATCAAAGAGCTTTGAAAAAGTTTTGAGTCATTTTTATCATATTTCTGATGATGTTTTCTGTGTTTAAACAACCACAGGAACCTAAACTAGTTGCTGTCAGTGCTTCAACCGACATGCGAACGTGTAAATGTGTCTCAAATGAGAATTAATCCAGGACGTGTCAGTTTATTTTCAGTCTCCAAAGGGTGTTATCAACAGGTGCTGACTAACATGCAGAATGGTTTTGCAGTTGTTAAAATATACAGTTGAGCAGCTTGATCTCAGTTTCAGCGTTATATATTTAGGAAACATACCAACTGAGGTAAATAAACAAGACAGATACCTATTAACCCTTGGTTGGTCACGTGGCCTATTCAAACATGAATGGTCACGTGGGGTGTATGCACACCCCAATGCTAAAA
>JAPQRQ010000026.1:8538351-8553087 GCA_037367365.1 Apogon talboti | reverse complement strand
CCCCCCCGGGGGGGGGGCCGACTGTAAATGCTCATCCCGACTCCCTGAAGCTTTCACTCCTGCAAGAAATGGAAGAAAGCCTATCCCTGTGAAACCAAATGAAAAGATGAAATTTCTCCTTTTCTGTAGATTATTTGAGGAATTCCTTTTGGACCCTGGCATTTGCCTTTTGTTTATTTCTCCACTGGAGGCTCGTCAGTTTTTTCTGCGCTGGGTCTGAAGCAGAAATCCCTCCTCAGGGTGGGCTGTAAATGCCAGCCAACAAGCTGTTTGTTGCTTTGGCTTTCGGAAAAGAACCGCAAGTTTTTGTTTGCATGATTTTGTATTTTCTGTAAACAGGATAGTTTTGGTGTACTAACACAAAGAGCATCTTCATGATAAATTAGTATCAAATTACCATGACAAGGGAATTTAGAGGGCTCTGTTAAGGACCATCATATGAAATACTTTTTTAAGCCATTGTTTCTCATGCATCAATAATGTAAAGCGCTTTGGGTGCCTTGAAAAGCGCTATAGAAATCTAATGCATTATTATTATTATTATTGTTATTATTATGTAAGTTGCATCCATGTTTCTCAGTGAACCTGAAGTGACTGGACATCATGCAGGGCCAAGAACTCTTTGTAAATATAAACCACTGAGGGGGAAAAGAATGTACCTCTGTCTGCCTTGTCTTGTTGTTTTTCCCTTTGACTCTAACTGTGTTGTTGTTATGCTATTATTATACCTGTGTTCCCCTGTTTTCTTTAAGGATGCGAAGTGTACATAAGTTGCAGTCTTTCAGTATTCATGTCTCTGTCTCTTTCATTGTGACATCCTTTCCCTTTCCCTGCTCATGCTCCTTTAGCATCTTATCCCGGTTCTAAGGCTTATATTGTGTCTATAATATTTATGAAGGGGGTGACAATGACAGTCATGTTCTCTATACGGCTATCATGCAGCAATAACGCTCTTCTACAAAAGAAAGCACAGGGCTGCAGCACAGAGCACAGATATGACAGAGAGGGACAGGTTATGGAAGGTTTGGGTTTTGGTTGTTTTTTTTCTGTCTTCTGGAATTATTAACTGTGAGCCTACAGTTAATTACATTCCCTCAGGTATCTTTGTATATTTGTTAGTGTCTTTTATTCATAAATAACTGATAGATTTAGAGAATAATGAATTCTGCTGTAACAGAAGAAACTTTTGTTTTTTAGGAATCAATATTTTTAGAAAAAAAAAATCAACAATGTACAACACCATGAAATGACTCCAGGCAAAGAATACAATGAACAGAAGCAGCTTAACTATAACAACTCATGTTGTGTGTGTCTCTCCACCTAGGTATCGGACCGCTGTGTGGTAGCTTTGGTTCCCAAACAGACCTCATCATACAATATCCCTTCTTCAGCCAGCATATCACGCACTTCCATCAGTAGATATGGTGAGTCACTGAACCTTTCCTGCCCTTGTTGTGGATTTTATATTGTATTTTCAGACTCGTTCCGCAGCCTTTTTGTACCTCCAGATGTGTCTGGAGTTTGCAGTTACAGTCCAGGTCAGAACTCTGTTTAACAGTTGATGAAATGAAATTGCAGAGAGGGAAAAAAAAAAAGCAATAGGAGATTTAGAGGAATTCATTAAACACACTATTATTATTATAATGAAGTTGACATTTGCAGGACACAATGGGCTCTTAGTTGCACTTTAGCCCCCCAATACATACATACATGCACTGCAATTACAAATGAAAACACGCACACACTTTAGCATTTTAGTTTGTGTTTCTGGTTGCCAAATTTGGATCTCATGCCAGAAAAACACAGCAGCACGAGCATCTTGTGATTGCTAATTATTCTGTGTGAATGATACTTCACATAAACAGAAGAAGATAAGTGAGCATCGCCAATTATCAGGACTGGGAATAGAGAGTGAACACTGCCTTTAAAGAAGGAAGAAGAGGAGCTAACAGCGTCCTCTTCCTACCAAGCAATTAGACCTCTTATTTACAAATGCTGAAAGCAGCAGAATGATTCTCAAATAATTTATCTATTCTCAGTGTATGCAGTGTTAATTAATGAATGACATTGCACTATAACTGGAGGAAAATATCTTAGATGACCTTTATAAAATCTCAGAGCGCTTTCTTTCTCAAATGAAGCAAGTGAAAGATTGTGGAGAGTGCCGGGGAGATAATAAATGACCAGCGGAACTTAAAAAAGTATAACTACCAAAGGAATAGCCCTAATGTGCATTAGCCTGACGTATATGATGGCATTCTCGCCATTTAATAACTAGGTAGTTGCTCTTTGCCAGACTTTCTGTCCTGAAATGACAATGAGCTGCTGCACTCCTCCTGTACTTTCCCTTTTTGCATGTTTTGTTTTTGTGAGTGTTCAGGCACTAGAGTGGGATGTGCATGGCATAGAAAGCAGCAGCTCTGCTGGCATGAGCCCGTCCCTCATCAATCATAGGTTGGCACAGCAGGCGCAGCTGCACCTCGACACCTGCTGATGGATTCAGACCAATTTAACGTTCAGCACTTAGCATCTTGACTCAATTTACACCACCGACACCCCCCTCGAACTTTAAAATCAGCCCGAACACACTCCTCTACTGCTTGACTGTGTCCAAGGATGGGATGGGAAAGGCAGTAGTCAGAAGAGAGAGGAAGTGGTGTTGGTCATTGCTTAGTAGTAGAGAGTTGAGAAGGCTCGGGGGTGCAGGGAGCATGGAGGCGATGGGCAGATAACAGAGCAATAAAAAACCGGTGACTGGATTAAAATGGGATTTGGGACCCCAGTCCACCCTGCTCAGAGGCATATCTAGTCATCCCCCTGTCCTTTGGCTGGAGTCCCCTGTGGCCACTATAGAGGTGTAGGTCGGTCTTATTTGAAAGGTGTAAGTGGCCATATTGCCGGCAAAAAGCTTTGTTGTTTAGTTTGGCCTTTGAAGCCAGCTGAGAGAGATCCTTATTGAGATCCTCAGATCCTTTATCTCTAGAGAGCTTTCTGCCAAGAGTAGATGCTGCCTAATTAAAGAAACTGAAACCAGCATCAATCCTACCCAGTGAATGAGTGGAAGGAGGCAGGATCATAAGAGCAAAGACGAGTAGGATGTATGGATGACGGTGGGTGATTTCAGTGCTTAGCAAATTAGTGATCTTTTGATGCATTGATTAGAGTTGCAGGGATGTTTTCAGCATGAGTTTGGCAGTATGAAGCAGAGCAGAGCCAATTATGTGTTCTTTCAACAGGAGCCAGGCATAACTACATTTCACTCACTAGGCAGGGGTTATGTAAGGAGTTAAAAAAAGAATAAATAAAAAAAAAGGAAAAAAAATCATGTTTTGAATAATTAAAAAACAGAAAATAGATATGTAGCTTTTGAAAAAGAAAGTCTTCCCTGATCTTTATTTATAATATGACAAACACTTGTGTCGCCCATCTTGTCTCCGCTATAATTTCAAGAGATGCGGTGCCAAAGTTGTTGCGGCGCCAAAGACCAAAACACCCCCTCCCATTCATACCTCTGCTGTTCTATGAAATAAACCACTATTGTAATTTCCTGTACAGCATGGCTTAGAGCAGCAGGAACACAGGATTGACTTTGTAATGAGAAACAAAGCGAGATGGAAATGTGTGTAACTGTGTGTATATGCTATATATACTGTACTTGTGTGTATGCTTAAATTAAATGATGCTTCACCCAAGGGAATCTTTTGTAAGCACAGTTGTTTAGGCTTACTGGTAATTTGTATGTATCTGTGTTCATTTCTGAGCAGACTCTTCATTCCGCTACACGGGCAGTCCAGACAGCCTACGTTCACGAGCCCCTATGATCACACCAGATTTAGAAAGCGGTGTGAAAGTGTGGCATCTGGTGAAGAACCACGAACATGGAGACCAGAAGGAAGGAGACCGTGGAAGCAAGATGGTGTCTGAGATTTATCTGACCAGACTCCTGGCAACCAAGGTACGTTGACATTTTGATACATATTTCAGAGTTTCAGAGGATATGTTTCTACATGAATAGTAGCTCGGTTGTCTTACATGTCGGCCTCATGCTGTGTTTTTAGTCGACGTGTTTTCTCTTCATGGCCAAATTATTAATCCTAATATGTTGTCCACTTTTTTCCACAGGGTACCCTTCAAAAATTTGTTGATGATCTATTCGAGACATTGTTCAGCACAGTTCACAGAGGCAGCACCCTTCCCCTGGCCATAAAATACATGTTTGACTTTCTGGATGAGCAGGCAGACAAACATGGCATTCATGACACAGATGTGCGTCACACATGGAAAAGCAACTGGTAAGTTCCCAAAATACACACAAAATAATATCTGGTGTTATTTTACCAACCATACCTATTGTAATGTCCCTTAACCATTCTCCTTCAAGCCCAGTATAATAGTTTCCATTTAACTCTTTGACAGACTTCAATAACAAAATGAGCATTATACTTACTCTGCTTGTCTCCATCTTCCAGCCTTCCTTTGCGTTTCTGGGTGAACGTAATTAAGAACCCACAGTTTGTGTTTGACATCCATAAGAGCAGCATCACAGATGCCTGTCTATCTGTAGTAGCTCAGACCTTTATGGATTCTTGCTCTACTTCGGAACACCGCCTGGGCAAGGACTCCCCATCCAATAAGCTGCTCTACGCTAAAGATATTCCCAATTACAAGAGCTGGGTAGAGAGGTAAGACTCAATACTTGATGGCATTATACACCATATGGATCCCCTCTGCTTTTTTGCATCATCTTACAGCAGAAGCTGAGATCTTTGAGGAAAATTGGTTAATAATTCCATTTCTTCTTTCCTGTTCTTCCAAGTTTAATTCTGTTACATTCCTTCGTGGGTAATGGTTAGTCAGGGTTATATTTTTAGTAAAAGTGATACTACAGCTCTGAATTTGACTTCAATAAGAATCTATGCCTTTTTGGAGTTGGCTTAGTGAGTATGTGCCAATGATGCCAAGTGTTGCCCCTTGTCTGCATCCCCAGGTACTACGCTGACATCAACCGGCTGCCAGCCATTAGTGACCAGGACATGAATGCCTATTTGGCAGAACAGGCCAGACTGCACTCCACAGAGTTTAACATGCTCAGCGCACTCAATGAGATCTACTCTTACGTCAGCAAGTACAGTGAAGAGGTAAGTAATGTATGCATGCATACAAGTGGGCATGATAGTTTTTCATACACTCTGCACCCAGCACTGTTTGTGTGCTCTTCATCAAACCACAGTTTGCTTGACATGTGAAGAGCATCATGTCAGCAATGAGGCATTTCCCTTTTTTATGCTGGTCAGTTTGCAAGAAAATCAAAAAGAAACATAAATATATAGATTTTCAACAATGTGTGTGAGATGGTTTATCCACAGAAAAGCAGTAGTTGATATAACAGATGTATTTAAAACAGATGCAGTGGGGATTGTGAATCATCTTGATCACTGCACCAAATTGAGCATAGCACATAAATATTTTAGGCGATAACTATTAAAAAAGATCTTGTTAGAATTCAACACGTAATTTCACACAATCTGCCAAAGAAAAAGAATGAATTGTGCCACTGAACTAATAAACTTGATGTAAAATGTGCCTTGTGAGACACAGCATCTCCACCCAAAACCTGGTCTGCTCTGAGCTACACCTGCTGCTCCACTTGGCCCTGCTGTCTGTGTTTGCCCTCTTTCACCCCATCTTTCTCTTTGCAATGCCTCCTGCCATATCATTTCTCTTATTAGTTTGGTGATCTCAGACTAAATCCCTCCACAGAGACACAGTGTAACCTCCGTCACTTGCAGACTTTACCTGGAGGGCAGTCCCAGGCACTGATTGCATAATGAGCTGCTGCCTTAGTAAATCAGCCGCTAATTACGCGCAGATTGCAAGCACAAATTGAATGAGAAGCGTGCCGCAAATTTGCCGCTCGCTTTAATGCACGTATATCTTGCCCTTGGTGAATTCAGACTCTTCATAACTGGCATAGGTTAGTGAGGTCAGCTCAGAGTCTTCAGTAGACTTCCCTAAAGCCCAGGGGTCTAGTGAGACCTGAGCTTAACAAGGCGGCGTGTCTGATCTGTAGAGCAGAAAGTGAATATCTACAAGCTCTCAGCATGCTGCACTGTCCTTTCGCCTGGGCTGAGTTATTATATAGGGCCCTCATGAACAGAATCACAGGCAACACACACACACACACACACACAATGTCAGATCAGAGGAAGCATAAAAAAAGGAGGGAAGAAGATGAGAAAGGAAGAGAAAGAGAGAGCATTTATGGAGACATTCTGCTTCTAATGTCAGTTCCTCCTCTGGGAAGCATTAGCCTGACCTTTATGTTGGACCACTCTCTCTCTCTCGCTCTCTCTCTCTCTCTCTCTATCTCTTATTGTCTCTCTCCCTCCTTCCTGTACATTCATTCTCTTTTTTTTTTTTACCCATTATCCAGTCAGCTCCCTCTTTGCTCTCCATGACTCTCATATACACACTTTTGCTGCCTCTGCAGTTGTCTGACGTGCACATACATAAAGACATATGCAAACATTCTCATCGTCACACATATACTCAACACAGGTAGCCCATCACTTCTGCTGTACCGTGTCCGCTGTCTCTGAGAGCGCAGTGCGTAAAACCTCATCTAGCACCATTAACCACTGTTCATTCTTACTCAGCCTCTCATAAAAGGCGGTGTGTCAGGCTAACCAGGCCAGAGCTGCAGCCTACTTAAATGGATTTGGGAGATGGCAGTGGGAGCTGCACCTGCATGCAGTGCTACAGATTAATAATAGATTGCTATCAGGTCCGATGAGGAGGAGTAGGAGGAGGAGAAAACACTCCGACGGTTGCTGCCAGCCTTTAAGAGCACTTAAGCAGATGAGTGGAAGATGGTAGGTGGGCAGACAGATACTGTGTTCTGCAGTGGGACAGAGCATACACAGATCTGCATGCTAGGCAAAAAAATAAGAGAGAACAAGAATGCTTTTGACATGTTTCTCTGACAGGTTTTGAAATCAAATGTGAAAATCTGAAAGAACAAAAGTAAGCATTTTACAGTTTTTAAATAGCCGGACAAAACAGAAACTTAATACATGAAATATTCATAATAGCTGCACGTTGTTAAAATCTCTGTATTGGTCAGATAGATAGGTGATTAAAAGAAAACCAC
Organism: Apogon talboti; assembly: GCA_037367365.1. Taxonomy (NCBI): domain Eukaryota; kingdom Metazoa; phylum Chordata; class Actinopteri; order Kurtiformes; family Apogonidae; genus Apogon; species Apogon talboti. Next base: position 8,545,937 of record JAPQRQ010000026.1, on the reverse strand, counting down.
TTTTGCTTTTATATTGTAAAATGTGACCCAGTGGTGATACTCCATTAAAGACAGTCTTTACTAATTGCAAGGCTTGCCATATTCATTCAATTTATTTCTCTCCCCAGAGTATTTTAGCCTTATTGCATAAGAGTGGTCAATTAATTATTATGTTTCAGTCAAACTGCAAATAATTAAGGGAAATATTACTTCCCAGTCAGTGGTAATGTGTGGACATTTTCTTTGTATTTTTCAGCTACCTTCCCAGCACCAAAATGAGCAGATCAGTAATACAGAGATGACTCTTACTCGCTATTATTTTTTGCTGTTTTATATTCATATTAAAGGCCGCTGCCATGTGTGTTGGTGTCACTCTGACATAGATTCAACCTGACAAGGCAGACACTAGATGAGAGAACGAAGAGCACAGCCTGTCTGAATCCCTTTTGAACTCGACTTGACAAATGCCAAATTTACAAGACAGGGCCTGGAAAGATAAAACAGAAAGGGCTGATACACAAATATTTCTCAACACTGTGGCTTTGACAAAGGCAGTGATGTAATTTTCTTCTTCTCTTATGTGGCAACCATTTGGAAACCAGAGAATCCATGCAGAACTGAAAATGTGTCTCCATCTATTGTTTATAACGCCGTGGACGGCCATGATTATACGAACGCATCAAAGGGGGGATGTAATTATGCATATGTTTCGGCTGATTTTTGGCCGTGGTTTTGTTCTGTGCAGATCACTGCAGCCCTGGAGCAGGATGAACAAGCGAGGAAGCAGAGGTTGGCCTATAAGGTGGAGCAGCTCATCTCCGCAATGTCCCTTGAAAGCTGAGAATGACCCTGACTGAAACAGACAGAGAAAAAAACAAGAGAGGACCACTATCTCTTACAGGACCAGCCAAAGGTCCCACATGACATACCTCTCACTGGGAAGCTACAGTACAACCGTGAACCCAACCTGAGGCTCCTGTATCCACAGCCAGACAGACGTATACAGTGACTGTTTTAGTTTGTAATTCTCTCACTTTCTTCCATGATGGTACCGCTTAAGGGCCCCACAGACTGGAAAAGAGGTTCTGCAGCAGGGGCTTATAATGGCATACGGAAGGAACATCAGAACACTAGGCAACAACATGGCTTGTATTTATTTATTTGTCTTTTTTTTTTTGTTTTTTGCTCAAAGGATATTTTCTCTCAGTTTGACAGGAAATTGTATGCTGTGTGTGTGTGTGTGCGTGGGTGTGCGGGTGTGCATCAAGGAGGCTCCTGCAAGACTGTAAAGAGCAAATGGAGAAATAGATTTATTCTCCACTCACTCAGAAAAATGCATCTAAGTAGAGACACAAAAAAAGTGAGCAGCAGAGGAACACATCTCATGTTGGAGTTTGCATTCAGATTTCTCAGATTTTATTTTTGTACTTGTACATTTGAATATTATCAGTTGCAGGTGAAGATATCCACCCAGGATCCCAGAATTGTTGCTGTATAAAGACTTAAAGAGTGGAACACTACATCAGAGTAGTGTGGTAGTGAATCCAGCCGTGGTCCGTGTCTTCTCTCAGTCCTTCCCGCTGCAGACATGACCTCAGACTGATGCTTCACATGGCACGGACTCAAACTTCTTTATCCAAATCAGAAGTGTACAGGAAATCATGAAACTTGTGCTCATCATATAGAGTCCGTGGGGAATTCTATTGACTCGTTGGTGGTCACAGTTCAGCCAGCATGCTTGCACCTAAACTGAGGACAACAGTGATGAAGTATAGTGTATTTAGGAGATGACCTTAACTCAGCATCACTTCAGCGTCCATGGTTTTCTTCAGCAGATAGGTCATCTGTATATGTACCGGTTGATTCTTACCAATCAGTGTATGTGAATGTACAAATGTTTTTATTTGTTTGTTTGTTTGTTTGTATGTCTTTTTGAGTTTTGCAAACAAAAAGACGCTCAGTTGAACTGAGCTCCATAGATATTTGCAGTAGCTCGTCAAGTGAACAGCTCCATTTGTCCGTTCAGGCCCCAGCCCGTCCAACTGCTTCCCGAATATTTACCCTAACTCACATTTCTACTAGAGGACAGCATGTACGTATTATCTGCATCACAGCTGTCACTCATGTGACTCCACTGCTCATACAGGACAGAAAGTAAAGGTAGGAGTTAGGAGAGACCAAACATCAAGACTGGTTTCCGTAGGCTAAAACAATGTTTTGTTTTGTTTTTTTATCTCTTTGGAGACTAAATGTGTACTTTTCCTGCATGCTTTCACAAATCAAAACTGTTCTAAGGGTCCATTTTTAATTTATCAAGTGCCAATGAGTCATGCCAGCTCTAGCTGGCCAGTTGAGATGTTAGCTAATGGGAGTTCTTCCCCCTGACTGCCACAGATGTCTTCGCACAGACAATACGAAGCCTGCGTGGGTCTAGTTTGACCAAGTGCCAAACAATTCGTGTTGTTTCAAATTGTTCATTAATGTGTCAAAATCGGTTTATGCTTTACTGATGGGGCAAAGCTCTCAAACTGAGCCAGTTTGAAACTCAATTAAGGTACGAAATCTAAGCAGGAGAAAAGCGGTATAGAGATGATGAATTCAAGGAAAGAAAAAAACACTTTGATTATATTAGGTTTCATTTGGATCAGTTACCAAGCATCTCATGACTGGAGCTAAAAGGCTGATATCACCCTTCAAACATCCAGCTGAATGACAACAAACTGTAGATTCAGTCCACTGGATAGATGATTTCATTTTCTTCTGTGATATGTGTTTGCTTGTTGTTTACATCAAGTACTTGAAAATAGTAGGTTTTTACAGTATACTGCAGTTGTGTGTATTGAGAGCATGACAAACACCAGTAGTGGGTGAAAGGTGCTTCTTTTCTCTGTGGCCTTAGATACCCACCTGCTTAGTGTTCCTGATCTTATTAGTCCTCGACTCGGGCACAGTCCTTTCACTGCTTTGGAGCTCAGTGGTTTTGCAGCGATACCTGGCGCTGGCACTCTGCTGAGAACTGCCTCAGCCAGATAAAGTAAAAAGAAAGGTTAGGAGGGTACGGCCTGGCTCAGGCAGACATTGCCTCGCTCAGCACTTGGCTCGCCTGAACTGTTTGAAGAGAAGTGTCGAGAAACGAGGAGAGAGGGAGAGGTAGAAAGGAAGAGAACCCCTTTAGCTCAAGTTTCCTGCTCCAGCTTTGAAGCTGCTCTTTGATCTGAGTCAGTTGTGTGCACAGTGTGATCAGGAGATGGAAAGAAGAGAAAAAAAAAACATCAAACTAACAGGCAAGGAGAAATGGAGGATGAGGTGATGATTGACAGGTTATTACTGTGTCTGACCAGTGGGGGCAGAAGTGGCATTTGTTGTCGTTTGTTCTCTTAACTGCAAAAGCACCTTCTCGCTCCCTAGCTCTCGAATAAGCGTCCACAAGGTACACAATGGTGCACATATACAGTACATACACAAAACATAAAGCTTCTTCCTTTTAAGGTGTCTTCCCAATTTCAGCGAATAGAATTGTATCCTCCTCATACCTCACATTGCTTATATGGAGTAATGCTTTTTATCATTTTAACAGGACCTAAATGCCTTTTCCTCTTCCAAAGGGATCAAATGTATGTTTATTAGTGTCCTTCCAACTCTTAGATGAGCTCCCCTGTATACAGAATTGTGATGAATCAGAGGCATGCAAATTGGTTGAGGGTGGCTTTGATTTTGCTCTCAGAGATAATTTATATCAGGACATTTCCTTAATCTTGTGTGAGTTTTTTGCATGCATTTTAATTCATGCTTTAGTTCTGCCTGATATTCCATATCCGTCCTCGCCGTCAATAGTCTAACTGCAACTCCTCCTGAAGGCCCTCGTCTTAAATCACAGCTGAATGCACCTTTTTTTTGTGAAAGAGATTTTTTTTTTATGTTACTAAATAATAGCTTGTTTTCATGCTGTACACCTAATTTTGGGATGAAGTTTTGTTTACTCTTTCTGCAGTGCAGAATCCCGTTTTGACTGCCAGTCGTGTGTGATGAATATGAATTTTCATTGCTAATTGAGGATGCACTTTTATTGCTCGTGGAGTCGCCAAATAGATGGTGTTGTGATTTGACTGGCATGTGTCATTCCTTATACAAATCACTTCCTCAACTTTTTTTTTTTTTTTTTTTTTTTTTTTTTTGCGTTACGGCATCAGATGGAGGAATTAAAATCCACATCAATGTACTACTCTGAAGTCAAAATATCACCGCGTATAAAACAAGTATCCTTCCATTTTGAACGCATTGTAAACATACCCTTTGTAGACACTGGAGTTCTGTAAAATAGTAATTACTGGCAATGACGATGATGACGATGATGATGATGATGATGATGATAATAATATGGCTGTCTGTTCTTCTTGTTTTATAAAAGTGTTGTGAAAATTGTAAGAAACTTAAAGTATTTAAAAAGTTTGTTCTCTTGTTTTTTATTTGCTTTGGTTTTGTTATGATAATATATTATTGTGTACCTATTGTAAATATGAAGCACACCTATTTTGCAAGCCAAGGATTCACTTTGTACTGTTGTTATATATAAATAAACTTTGCTGGTTAAAAATTGCAGACAGTGAAATCTGTATTTATGTTGTTTTGTCAAGCACAACCCAGCCAAATAAAAACACAGAATGATCCATCTTATTATCATTAAGACCCACAATCATCTACATTTTCAACATCTGTTTCCGTCTCTGCCTTCCCTTGTAGCCTGGCGTCCATTGTGAGATCCTGCATTTTCTCATCTCCTGGCTTGCAGGAAAGAGAATAGCACACATGCTAAATTGCAGTAGTTTGTCTTCATGCAAGTCTGTTAGCTCTGAAAGGGCTTTGCTTCTTTACACCACCAGAGGGGCCGCAATTGCATTAGGTTGCTAATGGAAGTGTGGGTCACTGTGAAGTGCTACTGATGTCATTTTACAGATGAGGGCTGTGGATGGCCACTGAAGCACAGGTTCATACTTCCTCATAACTCTCTTTCAAGCGATATTACACATAAGAAGGAAGCAGGAATGGGGTGGTCACAGCCAGGTTTCCATCAAAGTAGAGAGTGTGCCCGCTCTACACTGTCATTGTGATCTTTCCTTATTTGTGATGCTCTCATGTGGTGTTAGATGACAGACGTCCAAAGACTTAAGTACTTGGAAAGGCTCTTATAAGCAATGCTGATCAACATGCTGCTTAAGACAGTGTATTGAGCAGTATGTAATCTATATTTTGGGTCCCTTGGCCACCCTCGCCCCAGTATTGCCTGTGGGGAAGGTCTAATCCCCACAGCTTCTAATCCTGTACTGCTGAGACCAATTCAAATCCACGCGGGACTTAACGCCCTGTAATGCCTTTACAAGTAGTTGCATAAAGCTGACATCCCATTCGTTCTGGGTAGGATTCTCAGCTTGGATTACAAGGCAAATTCTGAAATAATTAATGTGAGTTGGCAAAAGAGGATGCCAGGGGTGATTTCAACCCCAATTTCCAAGAATAGCCCAGTATTAATTTCACAATGAAACAATCCCTGACACCTTTTTGGACCTCGGTGGTTCTCATTCTCTCTCTCTGATGGGTGTAAAAGGGTTTTGTAACTGTACATTAGGGAATTTATAGTGGAGGTATTTTTTTTAAACTTGTAGGTTTGATTCATGGACAGCAAGTTCTGGTGACCTTGGGTAAAAAAAACCCAACATATTCCTGATCAGTGCAACATAAGGTACTTTAATACACTAATCAATTAGTGTAGTTATCAATTATCTGTCCCCCTCTGTAGAATCTCACCTATGAATGAGTAAAATTCAGATCAGTTTAGACTGAGTCAGACTAGATGTATTCAATAAAATGTATACATGTAATAATAAAGGTTTTTATTATGTCCCAGGTAGGTATGCATTATTTTTTGACAACATGCCAACCCATCTTTGGTGAATATTGCTATAAGTGGTTTATTTCCATAGTGATATATATAGTGTTTATGATCTGAGTGACTGAGCTTATTAGAGCTGATGAAGACATAAAGAAAGACTTTAACCCATAAAGACCCAAACAGCCACCAATGACAAAACATATCTACTGATCTAAAATGTTTTATATCTGTTGATCCACTAATTCTATCAATATATGTAAATAATTGGTGTAAAATGCAGTTTGTCATCTTTTCATGGTCATCAGATGTGACCCATTTGGGCGTTAAGAGGCTCCGTAGCGAACATGGAAACACCGTCACGTTCTATAACATTGATTCACCAGTAAAACCCATGGAGTTGGATCAATGACAGTGGATGGACAAACTGGGTTTATGTTCAGTTAATGATATATTTTACTGCAAACATCACTATTTTTGATAATAATAACAACCCTGAACTTTAATCTGAGCTTTTTTGGATTTAAATATAGGAAAATATCAGATTTTTACTTAAAAATGCAAAATATTGAGCATAATATCAGAATAAATGGTGATCAATCACTTAAGAAAGGCTAAAAATAGAGGAAAAACTTCATTTGGGAGCTGACATAAATGTAGTACTGGGTCTTTATGGGTTAAGGAAAGTTAGGTAATACAATTTAAGAAACATGAACATCTGGGCAGAAAAAAATGCTCTTTTGAACAATGAGAAGAAGACGTGTCCAAGTCTGCAGAGAACACAAGAAAGTGATGCAGGTGGTGGTAGAAGTTGGACGGAGGAAAATTACTAAGCGAATGTGAATCCAGGTGTCATATGCTCTCAGCACAGGTTCTATTTATAGCCTGGCTTCCTGCTGTTGGAGCTGTCATTCCCAGTGTGCTCCACAGCCCATCTTGGCTGCCGCCCGCTAGCATCTCTCTCATTAGAACTACACAGCACAACACGCGCCGGCCACGTCTGTGGGCGCTCTGCATAATTCACAGGTCAGAGACTCATTCAGCAGCATATGTTAGCCCCAGACACATACACAGACACAAGACACATACTGTACAGTAAGTAGCATGATGTCTGAAAGCAGCACACCCATGAAGAAAATCGTGGGCCGCATGATAACACTTGTGAGACAACAACTGGAAGAATTAAAACATATGCCTACATGTACATTAGGTGAAAAGACAACTGTACCACCATTAAGTTACTTAAGGCATGCACAGCGTAGGTGTGTAAAAACTTCCCCACAGATATTTGCTGACAACAAGTTTCCACTTCTTCTCCCCTCCTGAGCCCTGTGACTGCACCTATCAGCAGGAGAGCCTGACGATCTGTGTCTTTCTCTGAACACGACTTGTCCCTGCTCCCTCAGATGATAATGAGGTTCTCCCAGCAGGCCCGCTGACAGCCTCCTGTTGTGTGGCCTCATCTCTTTTAGCACTGCACAGCAAAAACAATGAGGTGGGTGGGTGGCGTCCATCCCACCCGGTGCCCCCTGGTTCTCCTATGAAAACTTCTAAAAAGTGCAGGGATAAGTATTTTACAGCAATGCAAATGCGTGGGGAAATTAAAACACAAAAGCACACCCCAGAAAAGGATCATGTGGTGAATATGAAAGTGTGTGTGTGTGTGTGTGTGTGTGTGTGTGTGTGTGTGTGTGTGTGTGTGTGTGTGTGTGTGTGTGTGTGT
>JAPQRQ010000026.1:8513889-8526633 GCA_037367365.1 Apogon talboti | reverse complement strand
TATATGGTGAGTATTTTTTTTTTACTTTTTTTTGCTTTTTTTCAACATTTACACTGGATTGTGGATCTGTATGAAATGCATTTTAAGTGCCCATGAACAAATCCTTAAATGTTCTTGCCCTGGTGACCAGCAGGACCTCCCATTCCCAGACACAAGCCTGATCTTGGTTGCATTCAACTTCATATGGTTGCATTGTTTGACAAGCATGTCTCCAGGCACTCCTCAAAAGCCCAGCAATGGGACTGCAGTGCTTCCAGATGTGGCCAGCCTAGAGCTCTTGAACAGCACATCTCTGTGGGAACATGAACAATGAACGCCCAGCATCACCCTCATAGAACAAATCACTGCAGCAGTACGTACAATCTGCTAATATAGAGTTACGAAATAACATGTGTGTTTAGTGTAGAATGTTCATGCATGTACATTACATCATCTGAAATAGGCGTGTTCAATGAATTACTCACTACAGGCTATTAGTAATCTGTCCTGGGATATACAAAAACTGACGCCAAGCATGTGTGACTGTATGGTTTTTACAGACCTCTCAGCCACGCGTAGCACGTAACAGTGGCAGGGTGTGTTTCCTGTTTACCAGACTTAAAACGAAGACACATGACATACACAGTATAATCATTAAAAATCCAAAAAAATATATGCCGCCAGTGGAGAAACTGTGCAAAACTAGGAGTTCCAATATTTTCAGTGCAATTGAAATAGCTCAACAAGATACCAACTTTACCAGGCACGCACTGGGAGGAGGGAGGAAGTGTTGGGGGAAACAGTTAAAGGCAGACCGTTAGAAAAGGGGTGTGGAAAAAGAAGAGAGAGAGAGAGAGAGAGAGAGAGAGAGAGCGAGAGAGGCCAAAGGAGTGGGGCCATATAAAGAGCACCAGAACACAAGCCAGGCTTTATCCTGCTTGTCTGTCCCGCTCACTCAGACCTCACAGGAAACTCCCAGCTCCCCTGGCCCTCACACACTTCACTCACCATCACTTACTACACGTCTTACTCCTACTCACACACACTCCTTCAGCAAAACACTCTCCCCATCTGCACTGAGTCTGACCAGGGAGGATGGCTGCGTCCATGTGGAGAATGAATGGGCTTTGGAGAACGATGGCTGGTCTTCTGCTGGTCTGCGCTTTGCTGCTCAGCAGTGAGTACTGTTATTGTTATTATATCAGCTTTGATTTTATTTCAGTTATGTATACTCTCATCTTACGTTGTATGTTGAAATCTGTATTTTTCTTTCTGTGTGTGTCATGTGTATATCAACAGCAGCTTCCATGTGTATTACTTTGAGGTTTTGCTTTCATGTGCTCAAGCATGAGGTTGTAAAGAGGCATGGTTGGCTCAGGAGTGGCTGCAGACACAAAGGTCTGCTCAGGACTGGAAATGTGCAGTTGTAGAATAATTATGCTTTTACATCCTGTCTGAGCATCTGGGTGGAGCTAATACATTTTGAACGTGTGGAAAAGGATTAAAGATAACTTTGGTAGGCACATGAAGTATTTAAGTGTAGAAAAATATACTTTCTGGTCATTTAATGGGTGTTACCTCATGCTATATTTTTGACTGTTACTCTAGTGACTTATACAGACGTTTCGTGTGTGTGTGAGAGTTGCATGTCTGCTACATATAACAAAATGACCACATAACACATGTGGATCCAACAGAGCAAAAATAGTTCCCTCAACTTGATTCCCTGGCGGTCTGAAAACAGAAGAAGAGTGCGTGTGTGTGTGTGTGTGTGTGTGTGTGTGTGTGTGTGTGTGTGTGTGATCATCAGGACTAGCTGGGCAGTCCACTCCAAATCACTTTGAGGCCTCATGCTAATTGCAGGGTGATGTATGGCTTGGATGGTGTTGCTGTCTGGTCGGTTGTAGAGGAGGACAAGTTCTAGTTTAGTTCAGTATAACAACTTCTACAGGCCCTCATGTATGGGCATAGGGGCAGTAACCATTTGAAGTGACCTTGGGAACACTTAAAGGAGTATTCCAGACTGATGAAAATAACCAGGGGTTTACTTTAAAAGGGGAAAATGCATGAGATGGCGGAACATGTCCGTAGTTCGCACAATAAAGAGGCACACCACATACCATGTGCAACAGCAGCTAAACAGATGGTAATTAGATTTACATGGAAATCTAATTACTCTGGTCGCTCCCTGCCAAGAAATTAAACCTTCGATATGTGGGCATGGTAGTAGACGCAACTCATATGCACCAGTTATATTTTTATTATCACTGTGGCTTTAAAAAGAGAGCAGACTCTAATATCCTCATTATGAACCATCTTCATTTTGCCTTTTGTCACATTTGCATATTGCTGATCAGACATGCTACTGGGAGAGCTCAGAAGGGTGTTGTCTCCAGTCTGCTGACCTCACCTCAGTTCTTCGCCACATCCATCAGTAGCCCTCGCACAAACCTGCAACATAGTGGACACAAGTGTTCAACTAGTGTTGTGGTGTGAATTTGCAGAGGTATGATCACATACAGCTCTGAAATCAAAAATGGAAAACCTCTCCATATTTAATTTCAGTCAGTTCTTCTGTTCTGCGTCGAATATCTGCACAATCATGTGGCTGTTTTTGTTTTTGTTTTGATACATTTAACACTGCCTTATCCAGCACGACAGACAAGTCACAAGGGACAGTCCCGTCTCTTCACTGACTCTTTTCACAATGTAGGACTATGTGACTTCAGTGGGTCAGACGTTTGACCCCCGCTGACGTCAATATGGATCCAAAGTCACAGAAAATTTTTATGTTTCATGCTTCATTATAGCTGTCAAAGAAGACTCTTTGTCAAATCATCCTGTTTTGATATTCTGAGCTCCTCTGCTCAGCTCCTGCCTTGAGTCTTGTTCTCACTGCGAATCAGGAATTTTAATACATCAGATTTGGTGGCAGTGATGTCATTAACCCCATAAGGGCGAAGGGTGAGACAGCAGTGAGTAGGCGTCTCCTAAAAACATAGTTTGCAGCTTTTTCACAAAAATACCTATTTTTGGGAGTCTTGCCATTTAATTGAGTCTGTGTTTGACCAACTTATCCATACCATAGCCTTCAGGAAACTTATTCGCCATGGCCTTGAATTCATCACACATTGGGTGAGAGTACATAGTGAGTAGTGGTGGTGATGGAAGAAGTAAAGGTGTAAAGGTGTTTACACTGTGAAAATGCTCCACTTCAAGGAAAAGTACTCAGCTTTTATTTAAGATAGGGTGTGTATCTAAATGCCATTAATGTGTAAAAAGTAAACAGCCATCATCATGCACTAAAATAGAACCTGTCAGTGTTTTACTATTATTAGGGCATTTTACTGTTGCAGATCTTTAAGGATTTTTAAGGATCTTTAGCCTCAATGGGGCTACAATGGGTAGTTTTCACTGGACAAGAAGTGTATGAAAGACTGTAAAGTAAAGTAAAAATGACAGTATTTGCCTCTGTGATGTAGTGGAATAAAAATACAAAGGGACATTAAATGCAAATACTCAAAAACATCTCAAACGTGTACAGTAAAATATTTAAGTAAAGGTAATTCCACCAGTGTTGTGTTGAAAAAAGTTCATTACGTAGAAATAAATCAAAGGCAATGTTGCAACTGAGTATTAACTGAGTGGATCATATATATATGTATGGTATGATAAATACAGCAGCTATAAAAACACCATGCATGTGCAACTTACTAATGACATTTACAGGTGAGATTTCCCTTATGTTTGGCTTGAAACACTAAATCAGGATAATACGGTGGGAGAATGAGTGGACATACTTAGGACAGTGTGCAACAGGCAACATTCTTTGATGCACTTGCATCTTTGATGTGTTTGACTGTGCTTGTCCTAATAAACAACCTCAGTACGTATACACAGACCAATCAGGCTGATTCTCCAGCAAACACAGTTTTCACTTTTGCTCCTTCTTCACATGGCTGTCAGTCGAAACTTATGCAGGCACACAAATATGTAACACTGAAATGGGCATGGACTGCAGCGTTGGGTGATGTCATTGCACGTCTGCTGAAGTATGTTATAAGCTGTCTCTCTCCCAAGATTTCAGGGGGAAAACCCAAGCTTTAAATCTGCTTTATAAGAGGGGAAAAACATCTTGCGTTGCTCCTTTCAGCTTGTCATCTACAATGAATGTTTCTGTTGCTAAGTCAGGGCCTCAGGCAGAGCGGAATGAGTTGTGACAATCGTTGCAGGAGAATACCACATTTAACAAAGATATTTGCTTGTGGTTTGGAGATTCCAAAAATTGGTTTACATATGTTTATGTATGTGCATATCCTCAGATGTCACTGCAGAAGCTCAGAGGAGCCCCTTTAATGATGTATAAGAATAACAATAAAAGTTGAACGGCCCAAAGATACGACTGAATTTTATCAGTGAGGATGTAGAAAAAGTTTAAAAGTTAAAGAGCATGAACAGGCTTTTCAGAGTATATAAATCAGTATCTATATCCTCCGCTTTGACAGACAGCAGCTTCACCTTGCCAATGTAAACATGGTCCAAATATTGCCACTCTCTTTCTCATGGCCCTCAGCTACAGACCAGCATTCCTTCAGTCCCATGTTGTGATGGTTTGATTCACGTCATCTGCTCGAGGGTGTGGGTCCTTTATATAAGCTTTGGCAGATACAGGTCTTATGTCAGGCTAGGGTGTGTGTCCACTAGGGCCCGAAGTTATGGCTGAGAAGCAACGTAAGCTCATAAAGTAATTAAACCTGGAGACTGTGTGCCGTCATATGGCCAATTAGCTCCAGATCAGGCTACAACTGAAATCACTGAAATATTCTAACGCTGTCTGTCACCACTGTCCATTCTATTACCATTTATCTGGACTATCACCAAAAGAAAAAAAACATCATATCTGTAGTCATCTTGATTTGATGCCAACTCACTTCCAAAGAAAACGTATTAAAGACAAGAAAACAAAATTACTGTCGTTACCAACTAAATGATCATCCAGGAAAAGGAGTTGACGTGGAGAAAGACATTGTCTCGCAACAATATTTACCTAGTGAAACAATCCTAATGAATAGCAGCCGCTGTGCTAGCATTCAGATCTTCCCTTTCCAATTACTGCTGTTCTGGTTAGCTTATTGTTCCTTGTTCCCCTGGCACCCCGCTGCAATTTTACAGCTGTTGGGTTTTACCAGCACAGGGGAGAAAAAAAAACAAAAAAAAAAAACACTCTCCTCCTGTTTTTCCTTCGTTTTCACCCTAAAAATTTGGCAGGACAAACTACAGTGAAGCGGAGAAACCTTAGATATTACTACTCAGATCAAAACTCTCCATGTTCGGCTAATGAGCAATCCCAAGATTATTCCGCAAATTCCAAAATAAGACATGTAAGCACTGCTGGTTCTTAGAGTTGTTCCTGTCTTTTGACGCTGGATCAAAACTTCAACTTTAGCAACTGCTCAGTTATCTGATCTGTGGTTAGGGTCGATGTCACACCACAACGCCAGTGGAATACAATGGGTGGATGTAGCACATAGCGTAGTTTGAGTTGGATAGCCGAGCCGGACTGTCTTTATACTGTTCACCATGGGGAATGAAAGCTGTTAATGAGCCTTAGCTGAGGCCTTTCGACTGCCAGAATAATTGCTCCTTCTTATTAATGTTCAGTAAAAGGCATTCTGTTGAAGCCATGCTTAATACTCCTTAATTGAAAACACAAGACATTCCCTTTTTGCTGTTCCTCGAATCCTATGTTTTGACTCTGAACATTTGTTAATTTATGGGCATTATTTGCACTTGTAATAAACCCAGATTTTTATTTATTTTTTCTTTTGGAGACAGAAAGCTGTACGATTTAGGCAACATCTAGAAGTCTGTCAGTTTATTGCTATTATTTCCCAATCTCCTGCTCCTTAGACTGATTCATATCAAAACCAGATTGTTTAGGGCTATAGGTTTGCATATCTTTTTACAACCTCTCCCCACAAAATCTCCACAGCTGGAATCAGTCCATGGACATCTGTTGCTGCAGCTACAGCCCCTCAAAGCAGCTGGTGTTTCCAGTTTTATTCTGCTAACCAAAAGGATGGACTGTTTTGGAAATAGAAGTTTTAGGTTTCACATCCTTGCTGAAACTATTTTAATGAGTAAATTGGGGGTTGAATAAAAACAATGGTCAGTAGCTGCTATCAATCATTACATGACTTTCTTATTCTTTTTTTCCCTGTCTTTTCTCAGGCTCACATAAAGAAGGGAGGAATATATGAATAATGTTATTATCATTAACATTTTAACTATCACCCCCAGCCACTATTAGGCAAAGAATAATTCCTGTGCTGTATCTCTGTGAGAACACTAATGCAGATGTAATCCCATTTCCAGTGTGAGGGTCTGTATTCCGGAGCTGGTGTGTGTTATCTGTTGCTTGCAGCATGTTCACCTCTGTGGCCCAAAGAGGTCAATTCATGCCGTGTGCTGTGACAGCCACATCCTTTCCTGGGATGTGCATGGATAACATTCCAAGCCTGTTGGTAATTCCATTCATTTTTTTTCAGAACTATCTTTTGTTTTGTTTAAAAACACCAGGGGTGTGGGCAGAATTGAAAAGTAAACCTCTGCCACCTATCTGTACAGAAACAAAAATAGTTCTCACATTTGGAGACCTGGGTGACATATTACTGGGGATTTTTTTTTTTTTTCCAAAGTCTCCCTGGAGGAGGAAGTAGTAAAAAGGAATGTTTGGTTTCCATACCTACTCTAGATATCACTGGTCTACTTTTTTTTTTTTTTTTTAAGAAATTATCTGCTTCAGAGATGAAATGTGCTAAATGTTACATATTTTAATAAGATTAATTGGGAAAAAAATTACAAAAGTGCTGGTTTGCTGATGTTTTCAAGATATATGATAAAGTGTCATTACACATACTGTATATATTGGTTTATGTACATTTATACAATAGATGTATAAATCTTCCACTAGAACCTGTAAAGTGAATGTATTGTAATGTGCAGACAGTGTTTTGAAGTAGATCTGGTAGCTCTGGATCAAATATTCCTTTTGAGTAAAACTCATTCTCTCGTTAATTCTCGAATTTCATATTTTGACCTAAGACTGTATCTTGGAAACTTTAGCCAACCAACATTTTTGACTTGATTTTTCTTTATCAGTGAATCACACGTGGTAAAATTTCACTACTTTTATTCTGGAAGCATTTTACTTGTAGACCAGTGTTCTAAAAGTGGTATTCATCTTCATTCTTCAGTGCAGTCCTGAATATTATATGTAATATAGAATACATCTTTATTGTCACTGTCACAGGAATAATGAAAACCAGTTAAGCAGCTCTGTTCCGTTTAGCAGCAAAAATACTTAGTGCAAAAAGGACTGTATAAAAATATCACAAAAAATACTAAACAAAAATGCAGGCATGTGCAAAAGATCCAGAATAAAATATTAAATATACATATGCTACTAAAATACTACTAGAACTACTGAAATAAACCAAAGCAGATGAATATGTACAACAAATACGGGTAATATAGGATATGTATATTAGTTGTAATTGGATTAGGAGGTATAAATCATCATTAAAGAACATAGTTTAAGGAATACAGATACAACTTTAGGTCCAAGATGAACATCTGGAGACAGAGGACACAGTGAAGTAACACGATGAAGGCGTGGTCCATCATGACAGCCAAGGTGGCGTCTCTATAGCATGGGTGGAGCTCAAATGTGAGTCTCAAGAGTTACAGCTGAAGATTTTTTCCCCCTTTAAGATGTCATAGATTGCACAGCTTTCTGACAGTGCAGCACATGTACAGGGAGGGAAAGAGGTCCCTAAGGAGATCCGCCGCAGCTGCACCACTTCTTCCCATCTTCTGGCCTCCTCCCGAGTCTCCCCAGAGAGGAAGCTAGCCTCATCCTCAAATACCATGCGTAAAAGATGTCTGTCCCCTGCTCAAACTCCGCGACTGCACCCATTTAATCAAGCGTGACACTGTTTGTTTTTACTGAAAATTTCCTCAGTCTACTCCACCCTAAACTTGAGCCCTGGAATAGCAGGAAGGACAAAGATCTCTATCACAATCGCAGGTTAAGGAGATCAGGGAATTAGTGGGGAAGGTGGCAAAAAATGTGTAAGGCAGTGAGTGGCACAGTATGAGGAAAGATAGCACTATGTAAACTATGCTTTCCCATATATCTTTGGGCTTCAGCGTATTGTAACAGAAGATAGTGGAGGTGGAAATGCTGTGCTCACGTATCCATGCATGCATTATACAGCAGGCTTTGTTTTAGCTAAAGGTGTTCACTGAGCTCATTTATCTTACACTACTGCAGGGTCTAATAGCACAAAATAAAAATTAACCATCATCAGACTTTTGAATCATTAGAATCTAGGTTTAATTGTGGCACATTTGTCAATTAGTTCTGTCAGGTATTATAAGTTTCATAACCAAAGGTCATTAGAAAAAATATAGATAAATAAGAATGGATAAAAACACTAATATTTTTCACTATCCATTCCTGTTTTCCACTCATCAGCCCCCCCAAGTGGTGATAAATGTGTAATGCAGGTTTTGCCAACTGACCAATGACCTTTCTTCATACGTCTCTCTTCACTATTCACCATAGACAGTTGTGGAATCCTTGACGGTCATCCAAGGGCTTATGACTGCTTTAGATATGGATATGATATTTAATACTGTATGTTTAGAGTGGACTTTACTTTCATTCCCTCAGTGTATCAGGTTCAGTTTGTACAAGTTCATATAGGTGCACTCGTGTCACACTACCACATGTTCCATGTCAGTCATAACTGCGGTGATCCCGTAAATATTCATAGATGGAGAAAAGTGCTGACATATGCAAAATGTGTTTGAATGGACGGCACTGTGTATCACTTAACACTTCCCACTGGGTGACTTTGTTATTTCCCAGTGAGATATCTGCCTTTTCCATCTGTTCTGCCTATAGATGCTGATCAGTCCACAAGCACAGAAATGCAGGACTTCATGCTGCCGTTGACCATCCTGAGCCCACATGATATCCTCTCTTTAACCTATGATTTAGTTCATTGCATCTGGCAGGGCTACACACCACACACTGTGTCAACATCTAGAACACCCAGCGCGAGAGCTTCAAGGAGGACCGGCCAGGCAGGATATCCACTTGATGTAGCCCAGTAGTAAAAGAAAGCTGTTAGGAGGAGGATTTATTTGAACCCAGGGGTTACACAGTGTGCAGCTTTGGTCTTGTGCTCTCTGAGCTCATCACAAACACTCTGGAGGGAGGCCAAAGTAGTGTTTATGTGGAGTGGGAGTGTTATGTATGTTTCCCTGTGTTTGTGTTGAGACTGGAGGTCCTACAACTTTGTGTTGAAACTGAGAGGCCTGGCTGGAAACACAGTGAGATTTCTCACACAGCTATTTGAGGAATCAGCGTTTACTGTGCATAAACCTCTGACATATTGCTTTGGCTTTAAGTATGTGACTGTGAGAAAAATCTGAGTGCAAATGTGCATTTTTATGTGTATAATAGTCCATTAATACAATGTTAATTTTTATGTATTGATGCAGTTAAAGCTCTTCTTACTACTTAATGAACCTCTTGAGACGTACTCCATTCTTACTACTTGTCCTGAGCAAATCTTCTGAGACATAAATTGTTATACTAGGTTAATTCAGGGATGTGAAGACCAAACATTTTACTTCTACATTACCGTGCCATTAAACACAGCAGCACAAGTCTAAAGCAATTAGGTGAAGCTTGTAATAGCACAGTAAAACATTAGGATCCATGCCCACTTACACCAGTTAAAATGCAGTCTATGACTTTGGACATCATTCAGGCAGCTGACGCCACTGTTGAGATAAAGCACGCTGTGGGAGAGATGTTGTTTTATAGGGCCTGGGCTACAGTGCTGGACACCACTATCATGGTGGCCAACTGCCAGCTGTTAATCAAGGGAAAATGATGTAACGGTACCTTTTGTTTGAGGTGGTAAAATCCTACAAGGAGCTTGGAACCGATTCCAGAGTTCGTTAAAGCCAGCAATGTTTATAGCATAGCAAACACACACTAAACATCTAAATCCACCTCATTTATATAAATGTATCTGGCAATTAGGTCAACAATGTCAGTGGTGCACCAAACACATTTTCCTCTGATTGCAGCATAGTTTTGGTTGGATTTTAAACAGTTTATTCACGAAGTTGGTTTCTTTCCCCACCGAGAACTGTGTTTTGGTACAGCATGGACTGAATTGCTATTCTATAGTCTGTCTTAGTGTGTGATTTAAGTGTTATATTGGAAAATAGTGGCATCCCTCATTGGACAGCTGAAGAAACAATGACACTATTTTTGTTAGCTATCGTTACATATCTGTGTCACCAGGGGTGGGGATAATAAACCCAGCTGAACTGGGAGGAGTTTTTTTTGTGAGTGAGTGAGGTTGGGATGTACTCTGTAGTAACTGGACAAGATTCAGGTGAAAAAATTAGTTATTTTAAAAATTGTTTTTTGGAATATATCAACAACTATGACTACTACTACTACTACTACTACTACTACTAATAATAATAATAATAATAATAAAAAGAAGAAAATAACCCATTAGCTATTTATTAGTATTTATGGGTGATTGCATAATTTGCAGAGATTGACCCACTTACTTCAAAAGGTGATTTGACTAAGCCATTGAAAAATGGAAAAAATGAATTAATTAATTAAAAAGGACATGAACTTGAAATAGGATCTCTCCCAGCATATCAGTGTGAAGTCAAGAAGTCATGACCTTCTGACTGAAATGTTTATTTGCATAAAGAGCAAAACAGAGGCAATTAGTACATACTTAGTTGTAGGCCTGAGAACGCGTGCCAAAATGGTTTAGCATTTTTTGTGTTTGGCATGTCAAGTTTGGTCCACCAGGCCAAGCTGTTCAAACAAACCCTCTACTCTGACCTCAAACACAGAAAATTATACCTGGCAAGTCCTTTAAAACTCACCCCCAGATATGGCATGAGAGATGTAATGATGGCTATTTTTCCCACTCATGCTTCTGCTGAATTTCACTTTAAGATTCACTGTAAGCAAAGGCTTCCTCATGGGCAACATTTAAGAACTGACTGATTTTCAGCTGATTATCTATTATTATAAGTTCAGTACTATCTGATATGTTACACATCATGGGTATTATGCTAGTAACACTGAAATAAGAAAAGGACATTTATCTATTTATTTATAGTCATTATTATTAAGTATCCTTCTAGTTAAATGCTGAAATATTATTGAGTAGTACTTGTATATTACCAATATTTTTCATTTTTACAGCAAATTTATATCACTTCCAAATATTGGCTGTCAATCTTCTTCACTAGTAATAAGTGGCATCAATAGAAGTGTTTTACCCCCCAAAAAACATACTGATCAACAGCAAAGGAATGTTTTAGACAGGATTCAAAGTGTTATTGTCACTGACTGTCTCTTTCGTTCTTTTTTCCCAGATGGGGTGATGTGTCAAGACGATGCAGGAGATGCAACAGATGCACCTGCAGATGCAGCCGTCAGTGCCTCAGACTGTAAGACCCTTGGCAAACATGCACTTTTGAAGAACGATAATGATAGCGTGATATTGAGGAAGAAGAGGAGTCTGACTTGAGATCACTTTCACTAGGGCATTCCTGCATGTGCCTAGGCTTTATTTTTGTCTCTGTGCTGTGTTTTTAGCACCTGCAGATGCTGGAGACTCTGGAGTTTCGGGCCCGACTTCTGCCCCAGATGCTGGTGATGCTCCCACTGTTGCTGATGGTGCTAATTCCGCTGCTTCAGCTGCTCCTGGAGATACCTCTTTCCCAGCAACCATTGTAAATGTTGTCCTTGATGGTAGCAACCAGGCAGACGATAAGACCTCAGGCACTTCAGGGGCTCCTGTTGCCAGTGGAGGAGATGATGGGGCTGCCGCAGATGTCGCCAGTATTCCTAAAGCAGTGGTGGTTAGTATCTGGTAGTGCCATGTTAACCCTTTATAGGGCAAAAAATACTCTGAAATTCAAATGTTCAATCTTAGTGTGTTATTGGAGGGCATAGGACGGCTAGTACTTTTGTGAAATTTCTCAAAAATTTTTATAGTTCTGTAGAAAATCAAGGTCAGTGAAGTTACCATATTTGGTTCCTTACCCATAAGTGACAAAAAAAAAAAAATCCAAGAAGTATATATAAAAAATACAAGAAAAAAACATGTAAAGTGAAAATAACATCACTTTTTGAACATTATAACATACAGCACCTGTCGACATACACATTATCACTTTGAACCAATTTTGTAATAGTAACGAAGTAATAGTACTTCACTACTGTGCTCAAGTATGTTTTGGGAGAATTTCTTATTTTGTTTACTTTCACTTTTACTTGACTGCATTTCCTAACTCAATTGCATACTTCTACTCCGATACATTTTTTATGCACAGTATCGTTGCTCGTTACAAAAAAATTCATTAGAGGAAATTTGGTGTTTTCACCGCTGAGATTACCGGTGACTGTAACAAAGTCAGGAAACTGATTTGTCATTGGGCCTAATCGCGTAATGCGTAACTGCAAACGACAGTCCACACTCAACCGGTCGGCAATCTGTCTCACTGCGATATTGCTGTTGTCTTGATGTGAACAGCAGTGTAATATTCCAAATTTTGACTTCCTTTGGTTGTTATTAACATTTACTTGTACTTTTGCTTTCATTACTTGAGTACATTTAATTGTAGATTACTTGATAT
>JAPQRQ010000026.1:8482590-8495317 GCA_037367365.1 Apogon talboti | reverse complement strand
TAATAACAATAATAATAATAATAATAAGATTAATAATAATAATAATAATTTTATTTGATTTGATTTTATGGGCCCAATGTTCAGGCCTGTTCCTGGTTCCAAATACAGTAGCTCTAACTGAATATACTGTATAACAACATGATTACTACTACTACTACTACTACTATAATACTACTACTACTAATATAATAATAATAATAATAATCATCATCATCATCATCATCATCATCATCATCATCATCATCATAGTAAGAAGAAGAATACTTTCAGGTGTTATTAGTATTTCTGTCTCTATTAATTACATTCTTATTCTTATTCTTATTCTTATTCTTATTCTTATTCTTATTCTTATTCTTATTCTTAAGAGGAGGTACAATCAGGCAGGTTCCGTGTGAATGAGGGGGGACGGTATTTTACGCCTAAACCGGAAGCTGACAGCAGTGATCTCTTTGTGCTTGTAGTCCGAGCTGTAGTCCCTGGATGTTGCATGCTGTACTTGTCGTATGCTGTGTGCCTTTTTGTAAACATGCGTCAAAATCATGTGATCCTGTCGACGCAGTTCGGAGCAACGTCCAATCCGGCAGCGGGGGTGTGTGCGCTTGGGCGGGGCTTGGTTGTGTTGCTGTGAAAATGTCGATGGATAAGGATTTTACATTACGGGCAGGGGACCACTCTGAATTGAATAATAACCAGGTGGTTGATGGGGGGGATTAAGGTACCGGCGACGGGGTTATAATAGCGAAGGGGACGGACGTGTTGCGGATGAGGCGTTGATGGTGAGCGACCTCCACTTTGAGAATGAACTATTTATTTACATGCAGTCATATACCATCATCTATGGACCCAGCCTATGTGTATATGCTCGGCAGGTTCTTTTAGTGTTCCTACTTCTCACTCTGTCTTTTTTTAATATAATCTCTCCATACTGCGATTATGTCCCAGTGTTTATCTTTAATGCGTATATTATTAACAAACTGCTGCGTGTACTTCTGCTAACCATGAGAATTACGCATGACCGTGATTTGAACATTATTATGTAGGTCGCAGATTCCAACGTTGTTCCCAGCGTTACCCGGAAATAAGGAAGGCATTTGCTCTCGGCTGTTCTCTTATAAAGCTGTGCGCATTTCAGGCTCATTTTCTTCGGAGCCAGAGAGAGGACGTAGAGGAGCAGGGAGGGATGGAGAGGTGCCTACTGCGGGAGGATGTTGCGCACTTCAATTTACCTCAGGAGTGAGTGGTCTGTGTGTCCATGCGGTACTGCGTAATGATCCACTTCATAAGGTAAATTCTATTACTGATTCTGTCTTTATTAGTTTGTTAGTCACGATGTAAACTTTAGATCTAATCCATTCGGTTTAATATCCTGTAATGATATATTAATGCAAGTGGCAGGTTACTAGGTTAAGTTAGAAAAGAAAGGGGAAAATACTTCGAATTATCACCATTCGCAGGAAAAACTTCTAATTTAGCAACTAAACTAAATGTTTTTACTAAGATAATTTTGTCAGACCTAAAATTGCGTCTGTCACCGGATTATTGTTAATATCATTTCTAGATGAATATTTCGCAGATTAACATATTTTTATCATAATATGTCCACGTAAAACGTAAAAATACTTATCCTTTCATTCATGAACCTTTGTGTAGTGGCTCAAAGTTAAAATTATGTAAGACTGTTTTTTTTTCTCAGGGACGTTCATTTGATGAGTATCGGGATAGATTTCATCCACTGGGTTTATTTTAATGATGTATGAGCTGACTTTTGTTTGTTTTTGTAAATTTTATGATGTTTGCGCAAGCTGTGCCAGCGCCTTGACTCAGCTCCATCCATCCAGAGGTTTCTATGTCATACGCACTTTTTATTCCTGATGTAAACAAACCCCTCCAAAGCAATACTCCTATCGAACGCACGATGGCGTATTTCTGTAGGTTTAGATTTTGTGCTGGAACATGAAGCTGTCCATAACAGTGTCATATTTCATCAACAAATATTTCAGTATTTTGAGGCAACACTGCAGAGATCATGCATCAGTTTGCAGATTTTAATGTAAGATAGTGGACATTCTTTTTTTTTTTTTTTTTTTTTCAACAGACTTACCCGAGACATCCGTCAGTTGTGATTTGGAGCGAATTGCTTGACATCTCAGTTATGTGAACTTATCACTTATTAATTGCAGACTGCTTCAGGGACACAAAACAAGGAAATGTTTCCTTTTATGGTAGAATCAATCACTGGTGAATGTATAATGCGATTAACCAAAAAAATCCAATAGTACCAAAATAGTATCAAACAGATAAATATTTCCTCTTTCTCTTTTAACAGAAGGAATAGGAGCTTTAAGATGATTGACATACTAGTGCATTATCAGTAGTAATTTATCTGTCTTATTAACAGCTGGTCACATACATATTTGCCGTATTGTATCCGAGCTGTTGACGTACAGCGATAGAAGCGCGTCTGTACACAGGTAACTTTATTTGACTTGTCAACACTGTTGCCGGGAAGTGTTTTGCTGCAGGGGGAGTCCTTTGAATTGACAGTTAAGTTTGCTTTTTGTGACTTTCTTTTCATTATACAACGTTGATGCTGGAAGACATGATGACAATGCCTGAGACAGACTGCCAAGTGGTAACTGCAAACCAGGTGAGAATATACAGGTCTTCATTTCCATCATAACATACATGTGCGTGTGAGTACATTCGGACTTTGCTCCCATTATTACCAGTAGAGTTCAAAACAATGTCAGTGGAGCTGACTGGGCATATTTCCAAGGGAGAGATTAAGGTTTAGGAAGTGGAACAGGCATAGCTGATAGATGACATGGCTAAAATTAACACGCTGCCCACTGAATGAGGAACATAAATAGCAGACAGGAAGGGGCAGTGCTTAGATGTGTCTCTTAATCTGTAGCGTGTCTCTGTCAGCACAAACATAAACCAGTGTCACAGTAAAACCCTATTCTCCTTAAAAAGTGCCGAATGCAGTCTGTAAGGATGTGAGTCGTTTACTCTGTGTAGCTGCAAGTAACAGGGAGAGTAACACTAAAAGGAGTCAGTTCTTCAGCGTGCATACATACAGTACCTCTCGCAGCTATCCTGCACATGATGCACATATAGACTGAGGATGGCTTTAGTCTAGAGAAACAGATAAACCTCAATCCTCAGATCAATACCCTGAGCATCTCCCAGGCTCCTCTGAGCAAACATGCTTTGATCCCTCAGATCCCTTACATTTCCCATATAGCTGGAGGGTGAAAACTGATTCTTTTACCAATGCTCGCCTTTCTCAGTCCTGTAAGGTGAAGCTGTGGACTCCGTATCCTTTGGCTCCAGTGGGGAATGAGGACACCGCAAGTTACGAGTTCTGTAGGGAGGAAAATGTACAGCCTTATGAGAGGCAGAATGAAAATTTAAACTGAAAGGTAATGGAAAGTTTCATGAAAAAAAAGAGAGGGATAGTTTGTACTTCAGTTGAACAGCCGAGCCTTTTAAACATATAAAGCAAAACAACTCCGTTTTAATGTTCTGTGAGACTGCAGTGCGCCTTACAAATGACAAAATACTCCTAAAACATAGTTAACTACAGCTCAGCACTTGAGTTCTAGCCAACACTTCTGATGTCAGGAATAAACATTTTCCCATGTGGAAGCATTCTTCAAAGTTTAAAATTTTTTTATTTATTTATTTATTTTTTCTTTATGAGGGCACTTGTTGAATGCATGCATTGTCATATACTGTATCTCTCATAAATAGGTGTGGTAGCAAGCTGACACAGACAGAAACTGTTTACCTTTTGTTAAGTGAGACAAAGCTTTTATTTCAGCTTAGCATATAAAGGAGACTCTATGCCTCGGAAATGCAGACAGACCTAATAGGCACAGCCTCGTTGAGAACAGAAGAGCTAATAAAAGAGACAGAACCCAGCTTGTTCCTCATATTGCCTTGCTTCACACTGTTTGTAGTTTGCAGTGGTAGCCACAATAAACAAATAAGACTATTTTGACATTTGGTGACCTATTCTCACAGCATGTCCGTAAGAAGTATTGATCGTCTTGGAAATTTCCTGTTCGTTTATGTCTTACAACATTAACTTGGAGCCCATTTTTTGTTGTTTTGTGTATGTTCCACACTAAAAGTCTTTTCCTCTTTTTGTCTTTCCACAGCTTTGTTGTATAATTTACACTTGGATTCAAGTGTCAACTGATCAAGGTACGTGAACAATCAGACTGAAAACTGCAAAGCTCTTATTTCTCAAAATAAACTCTATTAACGTTTGCCTGAACCAAAACTATTTTTAAGACAGGACGACAAACCATTTAAAGACACAGCCACACCTCTGGAGCGGACATTATTCATTTACTGAAGTATTATTTAATAATGGAGACATTTATCCTAGTTCAACTGGATAGTAAAGTAAGTAAAAGTAAGTATTAAAAAGGAGACAAAAATTCATTTCCCTAAGCACAGAGCTGTAATAGAAAGCATCAAGGACCGAAGAAGGAAGTTCATATGTTAGGTATGATATTGGTGATAATAGTAAAATTATCACACTCACAGCCACAAACGGGCATTTGTGGGTAAAAAAAAAAAAAAAAGAAGTAGAATGTAATATAAGAAAAAATGACAAATAGAAATAACCACAGTAAAAGTACTACAAATGGATGACAGAGTGACATAAACTGAAGTACTATGTGAATGTTTCCTGTATTGCAGATCCGGAGATAAATGGAGTCATTAGGCAGTTTTCGAAAAGGCCAGGAGGACCATCTGAGTGCTTAAAAGACTGATATATTGGTGGTGGTGATGTGCCTTTAAAACCAGTGGGTTGTCAGGTGATCGTGGAGGATCAGGCAGCACAGTCTCACAGACAGAGGAGCCAGAGTGTGTCTCTAGCCGAGAGGAGAGCGCCAGTGAGGAGGGCAGCGGAGAGAGAGAGAGAGAGAGAGAGAGAGAGAGAGAGCGAGAGACCAAATTATATGGGGACACGGGGGGAAATGGGGACACAGCAGCGTCATACAGTGGGGGGACAAGGAGCCATGGTAGCAGGGTCCCTTTAACTGCAGTCTGCTCATGCTCTCTCGGCTTGTGTGGCAGCTAGCAAGTGTGCCTCTGTCTCAGTTTGATCAAGAAGCTTCGTTATGTAGCCACAACAGTGGTGTAAAAGCACAGAGAATTAAGTGCTGCGTCACATTCAGGAAGAGGAATAGCGTGCTCATGCGCGCGTGTGCACGGCGCTGCGTGTGTGTGCGTGACTGCGCACGTATTTGAGCATTTGTGTTGGGTCTGATCTGTTTCTGTGTATATGTGTTAGTTCGAAGTAGCAGTCTGGTAGCAGTTCTGCTTTTTCAAAAAGATGAAAATAAAGACTGTGTATTTTAGAGGCAAGCAAAAAGAGAGAGAGGGAGGGAGGTAGAGCAAGTCAGTGAGAGAGAGAGAAAGAGAGATTTTGGATTAGTTGCTACGTCACTTTTTCATGTCGGGAGAAACAGAAGCTGAGATGACAGAAGCCCAGAGTCATCGAGTTTTCCACCTGAAGTGGACACAGTGGTTTCGGACACCCATGGCTTTCTCCTCCTCTTCCTCTTCCTCCCTGGTAGTTTTGATCGCCACTGCCTATCGCTACAATGTGTGTGTGTGTGAGTCGGTGTGTGTGCTGTGTAGTTCCTGTGAGCTGCAATCGGGAGTTTCAACATGGATGCTGAAGATGTGACACAGTTTCTCTAGGTCTTGTTTTGATAGCATGGTAAGGTGTGTATGCCGGGTGGACAGAGGTGCGATAAAAGGGTTAAAAGAATATTCTGGACGACTCTTTAATATCACAGCGAAGCTTAGTCAGGAGTGTTTAGCCGAGAATTATAAAGGGTTTTCAAACACTGCTTTTTGCAGCCTCTGTGCAAGGCATCCATATGATTTCACTAGTGGTAAATAGGTGAATGCTGTCATGGACGGTACCATCTGACCATTATCAAACCGTATTTTATGTCTGATACACTATGGGAATGTGTGTAGATGCAGGCAGGTGGACATTAGAGCAGCCGTCGGATGCAGTTGCAGGATGAGTTTGACGATGAATTCCGCCAACATAAAGACGTTTTATGCGGCTACATATACACATACCTATATATAATCCTATATGTTTTTGTGCTTTGACTGCTGACCGTCGGCCTACTTGCGGTTACTCTTGATGAAGGAAAGAATGAGGATGAAGAGGGAGAGGCAGCCATGTACAAAGGCAGAGGCTAGTTGAAATCCAGCTGTATGTTCCTATCAGACAAAAGATCAGCTCGGAGTCTGTGGCTATTGGTGGTTTTCTCATGTGATTTTTTTTCACCCCCCAGAGCCACTGGCATTTGTCAAAAAATCTTCCCAAGACACATTTGTTTCTGCGTAGTTAGGAGACAGAGACGGTGACGCAGTCCTTTCTGGGCTGGACTTTACTAGTTCACAGCTTGTATCTCTCTCCCTGTCTTTGTCTATCTAAATCTATTTATCTATCTCTGCTGCAGAAAGAGAGCAACAGAAAGGGCTAAATGTCATGACTCAGGATCAGAAAGAGAGGAAGACATGGAAAAAAAGGAGAGATAAACTGAGATAGAGTGAGAGTTAGGGGGAGAGAAGTTGTTTACCTTGCTCTCTTGGTGACTCTGCTTTGGCTTTTCTCCAGTTCACATGCACTGGACTTCCTAAAGCTGCTGCATCACAGGCCATCGTGCCAATGCTGGATTCTCATTGGATGGGAGGAGGTCCCTTGGCTCAATGAACAGCAACAGCAGTGCTTTATTGGCTCAGTATAAGCAAGCACCTGCAGTTCAGCATCTGATTGGTTAAAACGCACTGGTCCCTAATACAAAGGTTTTACATACATTGCGGCAACAGTTCACTCTGGGAGTAACGTTCAGGTTTTTATGGGTTTAACTGATAAAGTATTGTCAATTCAAAACTTAGATACAGATTTTCCGACCAAAAACAAGTGGACGATGCTTAGCCCTTTATGTGTGTTTGTATGTCTGAGGGTGGCACTAGTAACTCCTTGCTTTACAGGTCTCGTAATTTTCTAATTTTCCTCATTTCCAGAGGGTTAATTTCAAACAACTGCTTCAATCCTAACGACCTGAAAAACAAAACTGATAAAAGATGAAATAAATTGACAGGTATTTAATGGAAAATCAATTGTCAGTACTTTTATTCATAGTACATAGTAGAATAATTTTCCTCCCCATTGACAGGCTTCGCAATTTTCTAAGAGCGGCTGACCTAATATGCAGCTGTCTGTTAATAACAATGGCAGTTAATTGGGTTTAACTCATTTGCAGTAGCTCTTTGACAAACTGGTGAGCTGTCCAGGGTGTACTCTGCCTTTGACCGATGTTAGTTGGGAGAGGCTCCAGCCCTCCTACGACCCTCCAGAGGATCAAGCTGTTATAGGAAATGAATCGATGAATAAATGAATAATTAAAAGTGCTAACCGAACCATCTTTTTCCTTTCAATTGATATCAAATTTTATAGTCCGTGTCAAAGCTTTCCTAGAGCGTACATACTGCATCTCTAGTGAAATTACAGAAAACTATTGTCCCACAAGACGTCCAGCCTTCCTTATCGCTGTGACAAGCTGCTCTGCATCACGCGCGTAGTATTCCTGCTTAGCTCTCTGATGCCTGTGTGTTCATGTGGAGGGAGGCGACCACTGGAGGGATTTAAAACCAGATGCAAGAGAAGTTTTTATGTCCCCCTGAAGATGTCACATTTCTGAGATGATGTAAGAGTGTGTGCGGTTTACCGTGGTCTGCATTGCAGGTCCTGCTTCTACGCTCAGCGTCTCTCTCTTTGGCCCTCTCCTGTAAATGTGCTGATGGTATACATCTGCTCCCTGTTTTAACTCTAGTAAAGGTGGTCATAAAGAGCAAGGAGATCCTAGGCATCAAGGCTGAGGCTGGTGCTCTTTCCATCGCTTTGCATCTGCGTGGGGGGGGGAGAGGGGGTCAGTCCTTATGAATGAGTCAATATTAGTAAGTCTACCAGTTTGTGTAGGTGTGGGCTACACATCAACACATGGCCTAATTCTGTGGCACAGTCAGATCGAGACACAAGAACACAATTTCAGCAGAACTGCAATACTACATGCATTAAATTAGAAAGATGTATTTCAATCTAAAGTATTTTATAAATATGTTAACATGTGCAACTGTAAGCATACAAATTGCTTGTCAGGCATGTTTCATTTCAATTTACCCACTCTGCAGTCTCCTACTGGAATTGTTTTGTTATTTCACTCTAAATAATGACTGCTGGGAAGATATTTACTTCTATAAGTATCCCAAGGGTGCTTGACTGTTCCATCCTGATTCTGTCATTGACCACTCTCTAAATGCCTCCTGTCCCTTTAAATCTTTTATAAGTGTTACACAACAGGTCCAGGGCACACAAGCAACAAACAACCCGAAAAAGAAAACTGATGGGGTTAGGTTGAGCCAGCCAGACGGAGGAACCAGACACCTACGGACAGACAGGACCTCTGATCAGAGCTGTTACTGTGGCTACTTAGGAAACACATGCATATATAGCCTTACACTCCCTCACGCACAAACAACCTTGGCATAAATAGGCTTGGTCTGGTCCATCTGAAGCCTGATAAGGACTTCTAAAGAGCCTTAAGAGATTTTGTCCTTCCTCTTTTTGTGAAAAACAAAGTAAATTCCATCAGATGCTTTGAGGCAGATGCCTGGCGTCTCTGATTTGGCTTCAGTCAGTTTGAAGACAAGTCTTATTTGTGGGAATTTTTAGTGTAAACATGTAGAAAGATTGCATGTGGGTGTGTGTTCTGGAGGGATGGGAGCAGTTTGGAGCATGATAATTCGTTGTCACTGGTCCTTTTTTTTTTTTTTTTTTTTTTTTTACCTTCTTCAACATGTCAATGTGTTTTTCTTAGTATTTCCGTTGACCCTATAGCTTTATCAGCTACTTAATAAGACACAACCGCATAAACAAAACCCGTCGATATTGCAGTGATTGTCGTGGATAATCCATGCCTCTGTGGGAACAGCAGGTGAAATCTGACAGACGCTCAACCAGACTTAGCGGCTGCTGTTTGATTTGGCACCTAGTGTACAGAATTAACCACCACTGTGTGCCAGGCAGTGAATGTCCGCCAGCGAAATCATTTCTGTCGAGGTTGACTCGAAGAAAAAGAATCTGTGCACCAAGATGTTGATGTAAATTGTGAAGCAACAATTGCCATAAATAAGCAATTAGAAAGATTTTACAGCCCTGCAGTCAGTAATATAAAACACAAAAAAAATATATATATATTTTTTTGTCATTAACGCTTTTATCGTCTTTGATTTCATCCCTTTTTTCCATCGTTTCTGGACTTAATGAAAGACGGGGTGTGCCGAGCAGTACTGGGTGATGATTGCTTTCTTTCAGAGAGTCACATAATTTAGCAGTGCAAATTGGACCCAGTGGGTGTTGTGGATAACCAGCATGCAGGCGGCTCAGCTGAGTGTGTGTGCAAGTGGAGTTCAATCGTGGGCCAAGAGGAGCTGCAGTAAATGTTCATGATAGGGTGATGATTTGATGAGCGGGGAGAAGTTTTGCTTAAGGGGCTTACAGTCTGCAAAAACACTGCATTCTCATACAGTTATTACAAGCCTCACTGTACTATGTGGATCTAATAAAACTTAGATATTGACATCACGTCTTGTGTATGGAGATGGTATGTTATGCCGTCTACTTAATCAACCAGTGGATATACAAGAATGAAATGTTGCTGGTGTGTTTTCCATCTGTAAGCGCTGACACTACCCTAGAAGCACTTTTGTGAATGGGAAAAAATCCAATGAGAGGAGAACGAGTTTATAATGTCATTTCATGTTGTATTTGTGTAGGTTGCTTACACATGTTGGTCATAATGGTGTACATTATGTAGGGCGGCTGTGGCTCAGTTGGTGGAGCGGGTCGTCCAATGACCAAAGGGTTAGTGGTTTGAATCCCGACTCCAATTGTCCACATGTCGAAGTGTCCTTGAGCAAGACACTGAACCCTAAATTGCTCCCAGTGAAGCATGGCAGCAGCCGTCCACTGATGTGTGAATGGATGAATGCAAGGCCATGTAAAGTGCTTTGGGCACCATTATAGTGCGGAAAAGCACTATATAAGTGCAATCCATTTACCATTACAGTACACATTACAATTATTTTCTGTGTTGTTAGACAGCTAAATGACCATCAAATTGTTATTTACTCACACAATACAACTTAAAAATCTCATTATATAATGGTGTTGCCTGATAAGATAGAGGATTGAAATTACCGCCAGTATTCCAACACATGACGAATTATCAGTATTTTTGCTAGAACCACCGTTTTGGAACCACCGCCACTAAAATATTGCTGTGTCTCTTTCATGCTGATCATCTTTCATCTGGGACAGCTCTGTATCATTGTGCGTATGTTCCATTAGGTGCTTTGACACCACAGTCATGGGGTACTGGTGAAGCGCTGATTTATTCCCAATCTTTCAGAATAGGCTAATTTGATGACATAATGTACAGCAGAAGTAATGCGTGCAAATTCACGCTGCCTAATGGCCCGTGAGTATTGAATGCATTAAACAGCTGCTTTGCTGGTAATGCTTTCTCATGTTAGTAATCAGTGTATTTTATTGGAAGTGATGAACCACAACCAGAATTATATCTATCCATCTCAGAATATCCTGGGTTTGTTTAGACACAAAAACAGGGATCTGGAGAAAAATAAGAGACCGCCGCTTTTACTATTTATACATATTTGTGTGAATGAGGTTGCATTTTTTAAATTATTCTAGAAACTGCTGACACCATTTCTCCCAGTACGGACATTTATAGGAAACAAGTCCATATTAACATTGACAAAAGCATAACTCTAGTGTTTTAACTCAGAGTTCGGTTTAATTTTTAACTATAGTGTTAATTTAGCTTTTATCGCTATCTGCTACTGGACTGAGTGTGACCAATGAAGTTTTGTTGTATATCTATACTGTCTTATACTGTAAATGTACAGTATTTCACTGTTTAAGGCCCAGCCAGGGACAGGAGTTGCAAACTAGCTTAATGCTATATACTCTTTGTGCAGAACATCAGATGTTCTACAAGACCACTATGTCTCACTGCATTGTCCCTGACAAATAAATGAATAAATAATAGATGTCAGAAGTAGTTTCTGAGGAACGACCCTGACCTTCAGTTACAGCTTCATGGTGTAAAATCGGAGCCTTTTAGCTTTGTTTGATGGATTGTGACCATCCATCTCCCCCAGGGTCACATTTCAGAGGTTCTCAAATGCTTTCAGGTGTAAAAATTGGAGTGAAATTTTCAGGGTTTTTTTCATAGCTGTAGATTTTTCTTTAGAAACAGATGCAATATAAATGATTAAAAGTAAAAGTAGTGTGGTTGGGCAGTGAACGAGCCAGACTATCTGTGCTAATAGCAAAAATGCAAATTTTCACATTTCCTCTGAAAATCTATCACAGGTTAATGGTAAAATCTGGTGGTAAAAATGGTAAAACACTGACTTTTGCCTTACATCTACATTAGCCTTCAAATCCCAGCCGTCGTCCACCATGGACGCATGTTTTGTCTAACATGTTCACTCTTTGAAAGTGCTACCAGAGAAAATCCATCAGAGGAAAACTGCTGTGTTAATATCATGTGTTCCTGCTGCTTCAGCTGCCGATCACTGATAAACAACAGTCTGCCCACGCAAAAGAAAACTTTTGGACTTTCACCCTGCTTTCCCTATTAGAAAACAAAGCTTTCAGATATATGAATGTATTTTGCCTGTGAAGGGGCTTTCAGGAACAGTCCATTAATCTGAATCCTGCTCAAAAAATGTATCTGTCCTCAAATAATGTGATCCGTTAACCTGTCAACTTGACATATACCATGTTGTCCTCAACTTCAACTTTTATACATGAACAGACATTTGTGTGATTTTTTATTTTTTTTTGCTCTGTCATTTTGTTTGCCCTCTGGCTGATCTCTGTAGGAGTGTGAATTTCTGAGGAAGCCTTGGAAGTCCTGACAGAAATGTCTGATGGCTTGGCAGCTGAGCTCAGGCCTGGTAATTCAGCTCCCTCCATTCGATGCAGGTGTGTCCGAAACTCTGGTTTTATCTGACAGCACCCAAGAGTCAACCTAAGCACCATCTATCTGTCTTTGCCTCTGAAACCTTGCCCAGTTATTTCCACACCTGCAAAGTATAGATATAGGTATAGATGTACT
This sequence comes from Apogon talboti, assembly GCA_037367365.1. NCBI lineage: Eukaryota > Metazoa > Chordata > Actinopteri > Kurtiformes > Apogonidae > Apogon > Apogon talboti. Next base: position 8,483,057 of record JAPQRQ010000026.1, on the reverse strand, counting down.
GTAAACATATCTGGGAATCAGGAACCGGGTCTGTGATCATTAATTTTATGGCAATATGTACAATATCTAATGCTGTATGTTATAATATTTATTTGTTTTTGATTGTTTTCGCAATGTACTATGGATTTCCATTGTGTTGTGACCTCCCTGTTTTGCTGTGCAGTGTTTGATGATGTTTTGTTTTTCTTCCATGTTATTGATGTTTCTTCTGACCTGTGGGGGGCCACAGATGTAAGAAGTAACATTCTGGCTTATTTACACTGATATGTCCATCAATATTCACTGTCCCCTTTTAAATAGATAAACATAAGGATGATAACCCACTTCGTATTCTAGAGATCCTCATCATTGTCAATAAATGTCAAACATTATTTGTTGCTGTTTAAAGGTTGATGTTTGGTCCTGAGTAACAGCTGAAAAAAAAGGGTTTTTTTTTTTGCATTTTCAATAGGTCTTTTTGAAAGTTT
>JAPQRQ010000026.1:8451646-8462980 GCA_037367365.1 Apogon talboti | reverse complement strand
AAGTAGCTGGGATAGGCTCCAAGCGACCCCCGCGACCCTAGTGAGGATTAAGCGGGTTCAGAAGATGACTGACTGTTAAGCTTTGTTACACTTGATGGAACTGTTTAATGAAAGAATGTTTCTATGAATTATGATATGAAAAACTGCATATTCTAACCTGATGTAAAGCCAGTCTTCATTGGTTTGATTAGTTAGTAAACACTGGTTTTCAGTTGTACTGTGGGAGTCAGTAGTCAGTACTGGAGTTGTGGCCGTGCTGGTGGTCAATCTGTCCGCGCAGTCATAAACAGGCTGATCTGATGATTAAACAGATACCATTCTTTTAACATGTTCTACTTTGTATAATATGAATTTCAGAATAAAATTTCTGGTGACACTTTCTATGATGCCCATGCTAATAATACATCATAGAGCCTGTGTATCCCCTTCATGTTCTCACAAAGCAGTTTAATACAATTAAATTAATTTTATATTTTATGTTTTTCTTTATACATTCAACAGTGGCAATGGATGTAAGACAAGCCTTTTAATTTGTGTGTTTTACATGTATTTCATAATAGTGGCATTAAAAGTCACCAAAGTCACATCATACAAACAAAAGCTTAATTCATTAAATCAATGAAATGTACTATATGGACAAAATGCAGGTGTTTCAACGCTAACGTTTGCTAATGCTACTGCTAATGTTTTTTCAGGGGTAATTTTGTCAATAATGCCATATAAAACTCATGCAAAATGCTCTGAAGTTTAGTCAACATTGATCTATTTAATCATTACTTATTTTAAATGTTCTTTCTACCTTTGCATTTATTAAATGTTTGTCACATTCTGAGTATAAAAAATATTTTTAAACCATAAATAACCATCTGGTTTCTTCAACTCAGGAAGAAAGATCAATTATCATGATAATATATCAGATTAATAGGAATAGGAAATCCTGTATTGTATTTCTGTATATAAAGTCTATGTGTGATAATAACTACATGTCTTATTAGTATTAGTTTTATAGTAGTTATCTGGATGTAATGTTTTTAAAAGTACTGACATCTTTTTCCTTTACTTTTCTATTATTTATTAAGGGAGAAACAAGACACAATGAGACACTTATTCTTACCTGGTATATTAACAGCGTAGATGCAGCTGTTTTCTGCAGGCAACAGAACCTGCACAAAGAGGATATCACTTTCCTGGTGGCTTACGTCATTATTGGCAACGCAGTAATAACTTCTGTCCTTTTCTGCCGTGCCACAGTGAAGCCACAGGTCTGACGACTGGTACAGCAGGTTGTTTTTTGAGTGACTTTGTTGATACCAGGCATATCGAATGTTGGTGCCTTTTGCAGAGCCACAGCGTACAGTCACTGGTTGGCCCCAACATGTCGGCCCCTCCGCCAGAGAACTCAAGGGCCACAGTCTGGGTTTGGAAACTGGAGCTGGTACAAGAAGCAATAAACATATTTGGATTGAATCAGCCTCACATCTTAATAATGCATGTTTTAGAATATTTATTAAAGGTTTTAAAATCACATTCTTACCTTCAGCGACAACAACGCTAACCGAGGTCATGACGTCAGCATAGATTTTGTCAATGCCAACCCAGTATGTTCCACTGTCTTCGAGCTGTAGACCTGTACCTTTCACAAACAGACCTCGTCTTCTTGCATCTATTATGTAATACTTCTGTGCATCCTTGGTTGCACTTTCGGAGTGAACCAGAATTTCACAGGTATTTCTGTCGTCTCCTCTGCACCAGTATTTTTGATTGTACAAAAATGGGTTTGTGTCATAGGTGCAGAAAATAATGAATTCACCTCCAACATATGCTGTGATCTTTGTTTTATCACACTTGAGTTGGAGACTCGCTGAAAGGGCTAAAAAATTAAAATAAACAGAAATCAGAAAAAAATGCTTTTGTGTCAAGTTGTTACAAAGAATCACTTTGAGTTTATCATTAGTAAATATTTTAATATTTTTGTAGAGAAAAAAACAGAGAGAGGCTAAAATGCAGGGGTACATTTGACCCTACAAGGCTACAAAAAAAAACCCCTCTTGAATCTCCAGATAAGATTGTAGGATTGTTTTGTTTTCAAGTCAACATTGACAAACTTAAGGCTGATTAAACAGTAAAATTAAAATACCTTCTTAAATACACACATATGCAGGCTTGAAAATCACTGTTATGAGGAAACCTTACATAGTCTACACGCAAAAAATATATCTAGGTGAAATGATATTCAGTTATAAGCTAATATAGATCAAACTATTGTGCCCTGTTTGATCTAAGATACTCTAAATACTAATATGTCATCTAAATCTTGTCCTGTTAGAAGAAGCCCCTAAAATTACAGTCTTGTTGATTTTTTTTTTACTCTAAAAGTCATAAATTAGGAGGGCATTTAAAAAAAAATACATTGCTGCCTTTATATTTTAGTAAATTATTCAGTACAACCCGTAAAAATATGTCCACTTACCATGAATAAACAAAATCAGACACAGGGTCTTCATTTTCATACGAATGGTGTGAAAATTTAACAGCACCACTCAGGAAACTGTAGAGGTGGACGGTAACCCATCATACTGTAGTTTCCTGTTGGTGCTATGTGGGTGCAACACGTTTAAGTTTCACAGTTTCCTGTGTCCTGTGTGGCCCCACATAAAGGTCACGTTTGCTTGTATACAATTCAGTGTAAAAGCAGCGTAAAATAGGTATGGATTTTTCTTGTAACTGGAAAAAAAGCTAAAAATGCTATTATGCCAACACTACATCTTTGTTGCACTTGTTTTTTTCTGTCTTTTAATTATGGCAGCAGTTCTGTCAAAGCGGCCTTTTGTGCGAGTTTACAAGAAAACCACTAGATGTCACCAAGTTACTGATTACTGATGTAACACTGTGGTTCAGAACAACCACAGTGAGCCAAGGTGCTTACAGTTTGTGACATAGAAAGTACAGTTCCTCCTTATCTCAGTATTTCTGTAATTTTTTTTCTGTTTTAATTATTTGTCCATAATAAGCCTCAAATTTGTTACATGTAATAACAGGAAGGTTTGCTTAGTTGGCGTAGTGTTATAGTTCCTTATAGCAGTGCTCCTCCCATTGATAGCATTAAAGATCCCATTAAAAATCATAGGACTTTTAATGCTTAGCTGGTTGAAATTGGAAAATGCATTTCTTACCCACAAAACATACAAGTAAATTAAGTTTGTGTTAAGAACAGAAGTGCTAAATTCACACGTTTAAAGGAAATGTAGCACATAATACTATGACAAATCATATTTCCCTGGAGATTATACATTGTGTGTGTGAAGTGGTGTGAAGCATCTTGCAGTGTGATGAGAACATTTATTTTTCAGAACATCAGGATTTTCAGGATCCTATAACACCCTCTGTTCACCACTCCTTCTGCTTCTACCTCCGTCCCTACCCACATCCCTCCTCCACTCCTCCTGTGTGTCCTGAATGTAGTCTAACAAGCTAGACTGCTTGAAGTTCATTCTGACTGGGAGCTGCTGCAGTCAGATGCCTGTTAACATGCGTGAAAGTGTGGCCCCCTCTGTTTGTGGGTGTTTCCCACTGTCACACTGCCATGCAATAATCACCCGGGTGACTTTAGGACCCAGTGAGTGACACCCAGGGGGCGCGGCAATATTTTTTATCTGACCACAAAACCTGTTAGCTTACTCTTACTTCCTCTGAGACAGTTCACACATTCCTCCACAACAGTTCCTTGATGTCAAAGTGGTAATAGAGAAGTGCTCTGAGCTGAGACAACAGAGGTGACACAGCCCTGTAGAAGCCAAGCCTCGGTGTCTGTGATCCATGACCTGTGGACGAGGACCTTTGTGTCCTGACATGCCTGTGAAAGCTGCCCGATGACAGGCAGTTTTCATCCAGCCATGGAACATCAAGCCTGGATACTTAGAAGCTTTCTGACACAGCTGGAGAGACAAGAGGCTGGTGAGCAGGAGGCACAATGCAACATTGCTGGAGAGTTTGCGGTGAGTAAAGTATCGTATTGCTTTCTTTAAAGTACTGAGTAATGAGTGAAGATAAATCCTAAACTTATAATAAACTTATTTATTCAGTGACAGTCCTCATCACATCATTAAAACCACATCAAAACTGGTATGTAGCTCGTATTGTATGCACTGACAATAATGAAAGTTCATAATGGAGGGGGAAGTAACATGCTGCTGTTAGATTGTAAGCACCAACACTGCATCTGTGCTTCCTCTTTGCACTTCTGACTGTGAGTAAATGCACAAGAACAAGCAGGAAGACCTATAGGCAAATCCATTTTAACCAGACCATACAGACAGTATTTATCTTGTATCTTTTGTCTTGTCATGTATTGTTTGCAGGTTAGACAATGTCCATACACTGACATATAGTCACATGATCTGTTGATGCACTAAAAGTATACCGCAGAAGTCTTGAGCTCCAGAATGACATCATCCGTGGGCTGCTGCCATGGTGATGAGTGACATGCCAGCGCCTGAGGACAGCGCTCTATGCTTCACATGCTGCCCCGCTGCTGTCATGCTGCTACCATCTTGACCACTTTAGAGGAAGGGGTCTGTTGCATCACTTCCTTTAAGAACAAAAAGCACTCTGTGGTGTTAGCGCTGCAGATGGTCTGCAAGGTTGTAACTGACTGCGTTGGAAGTGCAAGAACTGGCTTCCGAACAAAAAGACCACTGTCTAGCAGATCCTGTAAGCATGAACATGGCATGGTTTTAATATGAGCGTCAACCCTTCCAGCCAGTCAGGGCTGCATGGAAATCCTCTTTTTGTCACTTTGTAAGTCATCATTAGTTTCTAGTAAAATGACTCATGGATTCTTGTCAGCCGAAGTTGAATCACATACAAACTGACCAAGTGTGACCACTGGACAGTTAATGTAATGTAACTGGAAAATAAAGTGGGTAAAATCAACCTCCCCTTAAAGGTGATAAGACAGTTGATGCATTTGCAGCATGTATTTATGGGCTGAACAATTTACAGACTCAATTTTTTCTCAATTTCTTCCCTTACAATAAGCAAATATTAAAATAAGAGATACTATGGCGCTCAAATGAAAAAAAAAAAATAAGGCAATTAAAGGAAATTAAGCTGTATTCATGTTAGACTACATTCACATGTACATATATCATCTAAACACAAGCCTAGGCCTGATATAAAATGCAGTGTAAACTAAGAGTGCATCTGTTTGGTTTTATTGGCTCTATTGTTTTACGCACAAGGTTCCAACCATAGACCAAGTTTATTGCATTTTATTGTCTTTTATAATATCTCTTTGTATTTCTGATTTTATCTGTACGATGACCTTGAGTATCAAGAAAGGCTCCTATAAATGCTATTCATTATTATTATTATTATTATTATTATTATTATTATTATTATTATTATTATTTTATTATTATTATTATTATTATTATTATTATTATTATTATTATTATTATGTTAGTGAGCTCTACAGAGATGGAAGCAAAGAGCAGTTCAGATTTGAAATGATCCACCTCAATTCCAGACAGAAAACAGGCTACTGATTTCAGAAGATGGATATAATTCAAGGAGTTTAAGATCACTGAATACACATGATCACCAAACAGGAACAGACCAAGGTTAAATATTCACTTCTCCAGCACAGTTTTTCAAACATGCGTATGCAGAACCTTCTGAAATGAAGTGCTAAAAATACAGCAGGTTACAGAATCAATAGAAACCTATTTTTCAATCTCATGACTTCGGAAATAATGAGATTATTGAAAGATGTTTACGAGTGTTGCAATAGGAATGCAGCGACATTCAGTTTCTTCACATTTTTCAGAGGTTGAAAAGCCAGTCAACCAGGTACCGCAATGACAAGACCTTCCCCACCAAGACAGCAGAGAAGCAGGAGAACATCAAGAAGAACCGATACAAAGACATTGTTCCATGTAAGCTTTCATCAAACCAGATTCACAAACCATACATCAGTAAAATGACCAATATGATAATTCAAGAGGGCAGTTTAAGCATAACTGAAAAAATGTGGAAAAACTACAGTATGTTCACTTCCGCATAGTCACACAATGGAAAAATACTGTTGAATATACAACGCTGTAAATGTACGTTTGCAGGATACTTATTTTATCATAATACAACAGATTCTAATAATAACATTAATCTAATTCATTGTGTACAAAATACCCCTTTGTACTAGAGATATGCTTTTCATTTATTATGTAACTTTATGTTTCCATCTTTACAGTTGACCACAGCAGAGTAAAGCTCACATTCACAACCTCCAAAAATGACACTGACTATATTAATGCTAGTTTTATTAAGGTACGTTTTTTTATTTGCATGCATACTGTATGTACATATTATAATTAAGTTTAATTATATTGCATCCTTTGAGTCTTAACTGTAAACTGTTCATTCCATACAGGGAATGTCTGGTTCCAGAGCCTATATTGCCACCCAGGGTCCACTGCCTCATACAGTTGTAGACTTCTTGAGGATGATTTGGGAATATGACATAAAGGTGCATCACGTGTGTCATCATTACTGTTTGCGTTGCTCTCAAAACTATAATTGGCACATTGCAGAGCTGAGAAATAACATGTAGATTATATGTGGAATTGTCTTTTCTGTGGTAGGTTGTAGTCATGGCCTGTCGGGAGTTCGAGATTGGGAAGGTAATATATTTTCCACATGATAGTTTCTTTCTCTACATAAACGCTCTATTCAACATCAATACTCCTGGTACATTGTAGGTGATTTTATTGTCAGTTGGTGTGGTTTTTGAAACCACTGAACCAGGTCTCTGCATGTTGTGGTTTTATGTGAAGGCTATGCTGCTTTAGAAATGTATCCGTTCTACTCTAGTGGTATGTCACTGTTGGACTTTGTTCTTTTTTTTTTGTACAGAAAAAGTGTGAGTGCTACTGGCCACAGAAACAAGAGCAGCCATTTGTTTGTGCGCCTTTTACTGTTTACTGTGTAAGTATTTTCGTTGTCAGTCATACTTTCTTCACTGTCAGCTCCTATAAGTGTTCCGTAACATATGCTGACAGTATAATTTTCACAGCACAAGTTACAACATGCGGTTTTAATATTATTACATATTATTACTTTATTACATTACACAAGAAATAAACATCCTCCATATTGATGAAAACCCAGTCTCTGTTTTCTCCGAGGAGCTTCAGTTAAGAAATACTGATGTTTTTTATACACAGGATTCTGAGGAAAATAAAGGTGATTATCTGACAAGGACGTTACGGATGACTTATCGCAACGTAAGTAGTGTTTACACCATGACTATACACATCGCTGTCAGGGAAACTCTCCTGAGACAAGCAAGAGATTATCAGATGAGCTGTTTATAGCTGCAACAAAGAGTAAAGCTGTAAAACCACATAACAATATGTCTTACGTTTTTGACAAAGGACGAAATTAATTGATTTAATAGAGAGGAAAAACTTAGTTCAAGCAGCGTTTCATATGCACTCTGAAAAGTGCTTTCAAAATATGCTTGTAGTGTGATTGTTTACAGTTCCCTTTACTTTCTCCAGTGCAGCCGAACTTTACAACAGTTGCACTATGTCAACTGGCCAGATCATGGTGTACCAGACTCCATCCCCCCAATACTAGACATGCTGCAAGAGATGCGCTCCTATCAGCCCCATGATGATGTGCCTATCTGCATCCACTGCAGGTGAGGAGTCCAATAGAACAAAATTAATACTTGGATATTTCTCGTAAATGTGTGGTAATGATGAGTGAAATGTGACCAAAATAAAAGTGTCAGTGTATGTTTGCTGAACCATGCCATTTCTATAGCTGAAAAGGAAACTGCTGACATTAAAGGGGTTACATGTATTATTGCAGACTGTATCACTCACTGAATAGTATGAACAACTATAAAGCTCATTGTTTGATGCTACACGTACATCTACTATGTATACAGGTTTTCTATGTCAAAATAAAGAACTCACGGCTGGTTATTTTGACAGCTTGTCAAAATGACACTATCTTAAAATCTTCATGTACCTTACTGCATTAGCCATGCTGCAACAGCTGATAGTTTACATTATAATTCTGTTAGCATAGCTCTATTTTTTAAATCAAAAACAGCTACAGTAAAACCAAAAATCACTTCAGTTTAGTACAGATCTATTTGGACTCGTCCCAATAAGATCAGAACTGTTACAGTTTAATCTGAACCGTTGATCAAAAAAACCACAACCTTAGCAATTCAATTCAATTCAATTCAATTCAATTCAACTCAATTTAAAGGCACATGTGAGCAGCATGACATGGTAACAAGACACTTTTATACAATCAAAAAAATGCAAGAAGATAAAAATAATGTAAGAACAGCTATGTACAATAAATAACAAAACTGTGCTATAAATATTTAAAAAGATTGAACTGTGCATACAGGATGTAAACATGTAACTGCAAACATAGTAACTTAACCATTAAAACTTTATATCATCGTACACTTTGTAATTTTGTAGAAATGTGACAATTTCAGCATCAAACCCCATGGTGTTAGTTTTCCTCATTATGGGAGACCAGCACAGTGACTCACTACTCCCTCTAGTGGTCACATAAATCCATCAGACGGTCACTGTAAATAGATTCAGTTTATATCTATACAATATAAGACTTTGGAATCTTTGACATAACATTAGAGCTCTTTGTTCTATGCACTCTGAATATAATCTTAGTTATTTATTGTAATATTTGAAAGCAGACATACTACATATAGAGTTGAAACTGGATGTTGTGACTGTCGACCAAAGGACGCAGATCCTTTCACTTATCTGAGAAAACAGATTATCAGAGTAATGTGCGTAAAAAAAAAAAACCTGGATTCAGGGAGTTACACTGTTTCTTTGCCAGACAGCCCTAAAACAAACACTGAAAGATATTGTATTGCAAAATGGAGGCCTTACAGGTCAGCCAAACCACAGGCAGAGATGATGATGAAATATTCATGGTTCTAGTTCTTCTGTTCATAAAATCTGACAGCTCAGGATGAGTTGCAGCCAAGAATGAACTGAATCAATATACAGCAGTAGCAAATATATTCAGTGACACACAATTTCTTTGTGTTTTGACTTGGGTTAAATCATACTTTTTGTTTTGATTCCGCATTTATCATGGGAACATAACAACAGCATGTGGGTAGCGTGCATATGTCCTCAACATTGGGTTTTAGAAGTTAGGCACCTTTGCTTGTATATGACAGGAAGTGTGTGTGTAGGCAGGAGTTTAACAGCCCACTTGGTTTTAAAGTATATGCGTGGGCATTCCCCCTAAGACTTTCCAACAATTAAACTATAACACATTCAAAGCCCACATCGCTTTTTGTTGAAATGTACTTTGTGTTTAACTCCACAAGGATGACTTCATTATCCTACACATCGTCTTTTGACAGCAGTATGTAGAGATGCCAACATGGTCGTTTCAGTTTTTTACATCTGTATTTGTGTTTTGCCACTACACTTGCATTGAGGATATAGCAATATTTAACTTCTTTTCTATTTGACTGACAGTGACAGTTGTTGATGGTGATGCTGGTTTTGTTACCACGTCATTATCACTTGAAAATAAGAAAAACCTCTACTTTCCTCTCAGTTTCAATAAAGCGCAGGTTTTAAACTCTTAATAAATAATAATACGTGAATGGCGTCTTCTTCTAGATCAGAATCTTCATTGTTGTTATTCTAGTTGTGAATACTGATGTTGGAGAGAAACGACTGATATCTGAAACCAGGTAATTATTTAATGATGAGGCATGGCGTGACTTACCCACATCATTTTGAGGATGTTGTGTCAGAAATGGAATGTTGAAACAGCAGCAGAGCCAGCCTACAAACCTAATTTACATGATCTTGCATGAGGAACTTAATGTGTGTCGGTAGCTCATTTGGTTTTGAAATAAATTCGTTTTCACTTGGTTAGTACCACAGCGGTGTGGTAAGGGCAAGTCAGTTCACAGAGTTACAGGAAACACAACCATTAGAACACAATATTTCATAGAAGTTAACGAACCATAATGTTTGTTGCGTTATCCTGTCCTATAAAATATTATTATTTGTGTGATAAAATTAAATATGCGTCTATAAGCGTGTCTTTCTGCTGTTGTACCTGCAGTGCTGGCTGTGGTAGAACAGGAGCCCTGTGTGTGATTGATTATACATGGAACCTCTTGAAGAAACAGGTGAGATATTCTTGTCCTCTTGCTCTCTGGACCATTTTATTCATGTTAAATACAATAGTTGACTTCCAAGCTCTATTATGTTATTTTCTCTTCTTTCTGGTTTGTAGATGGTTCCTCCAGATTTTAGTATCTTTGACTTGGTTCAGAACATGAGAACCCAGAGGCCGTCTCTGGTTCAAACCAAGGTAGTAATTCTATCGTTTTTATACCACTTCTAATACGCATTTAATAGTTTTGTCTGCAGCTGCGGTAACTGTATAACATTAATTTCGTTCCCATGGGTAGAGCTGCACTTCTTGATGTCAGTTGCTTCCTCCTGTCTTTTGATCATTTGTCTGTGTGCGTCATGCTTCGTGGCCTTGTTACCTAACAGAACAGGTTTTTGATGTGTAACCCTAGGAACAGTATGAGCTGGTCTACAGAACCATCAAGTTACTCTTTGTGAGATATTTGCACTCCATGGATGCACAGAGCAGGGAAAATGAGGTGAGCGAGCATGAACACAAACGGGGCAGAGTACGGGCATATATGATGAGCTCTGTAACAACACCAACTGCACAACCACCACCATCACCTTCATGAAAAAAAAAAAAAAAAAAAACCCAACAGGCCTTCTTGTGGTTTTGGTTCAGTGATACACAATGCAGTCACGGCATCACAGTGGAAAATGTTTTAAAAGTTGCAGAGTGAATTATTAAAGCGTTGCAGACTTAAAACGTTAATGTATGTAAAAACAGTTACTTCTTTATCCAAATATTTGTGTATTTAACCCTTTATTGGGCACTCATACAAATAACTCTGAAATTCAACATTTCAACCTTAGTGTGTTATTGGAGGACATAACAAGACTTTATAACTTTTGTGAAATTTTTAAATTTTTAATTGTTATTTGGAAAATCAAGGTTAGTGAAGTTACCATCTTTGGTTCCTTACCCATAAGTGGCAAAAAATAAATAAATATAAGAAGTAAATATAAAAAAATACAAGAAAAACCCATGCAATGTGAAAGGAACATGTATTGTAGAACATTCCAACAAAATAAGTGCTGATCCAGACACCTGTCCACATCCACATTATCACTTTGAACATCATTACTTACATTAGTACCATTACTT
>JAPQRQ010000026.1:8436369-8447038 GCA_037367365.1 Apogon talboti | reverse complement strand
GAAGCCTGATAACGATGTAATGGCGACCAGGTGTGATGGAAGAGGGACATATCTAAAACATGCAGGACAGCGGCTCTCTAGGACCGAACTTGCCTACCCCTGAGCTAAACTGTGGTGGTTATTCAGTGCATGTCACACAGCTGCTGTTAGTACTCAGCTGTTGACCGACTCCGTCTCCTGTTGAACTGATGGTTGTAATAACGATGCTTGGTCTGTACCGAGATGTGCAGCTTGGCCGACGCATTGGGCCTGCACCATCTGCTGAACATGTATTGTCATATGTTTTAATATATCAAAGACTCCTTGTTCCTTAATAGAAGTGTGCCTTTACTGGAAAAGAACTCTAATTAATCACTGAATGTAACCATCCATTCTGTGTTTCTGTGCATATAAATCCTCGGCAGTTGCTGACTGTCATTTTGCTGGTGTCGGTCCTTCTGCACAGAAATTAAATAAATATACAAAGACAACTTTCTCTTTGTCGGTCTCCCGTATTCGGTCAAATTTCCACCTCATCGATGATATACTGAACCTTCCTTTATCCATATTCCCAGGCAGTCCCCCTTCTCCAGTCCCCCCACTTCCAGAGAGAACCCCAGAATCATTTGAGTTAGCTGTCGATCAAGGTGACTTTATAACATCAAAATTAAGTACCCATTAACCAAACACATAAACCATTATTTTAGTATCTGCTCACTCTTCTGTGTTATTTAGCTCCTGTGGAACAAAAGGTAGAGGTCGCACCAGTGATGAACTTGAGCGTAATAGGAAAGTCTTCAGAGTGGTCTGGTACCTCACATTCAGCTTCTTCTGTATCTCAGAATGAGAAAAAATCCTGGGTGAGAAGTAAGGTAAGAATCCATCTCAACATCAGCTTATTCACTATAAATTGTCTTAAAATATGGAAATTATGTAACGGCAAAATACTTTACTTTTTTTTGTAGAGTCTGAGAGCTAAAATGACATTCACGGGTAAGATTTTTTATAAGAACACAACGTCTAAGGCTAAGGCATGTTTATGAGCTCTCACAATTAAATATTAACTGCATACTGCGATAAGTGGTAATGCAATTAAATCATAATATTTCTTCAGCTTGCTTATTTCACCCCGAGTATAAAGAACATACTGCTGATAAATAGAGATAAACAATACCGACACACACTATTAATGCATTTTCATTAGTTTTCTTTTCTTTTTTTTGACTTTTGCTTAAAGCTTTGCCAGAAGTTAAACGTGCATCAACTAAAGCTTCGAAACAACATCTTCCCAGTCCAGTTGTGGACCCACCTACCGCTCTGCTGCTCCCGCAGGGTCAGCTTACAGGCAAAATGATTAAAATTGTGATCCTAATTCAGACTTTGCTTCTTTTCTATTAGTTAAATAGTAATAGAAATAATATTAATATGCCCGTGGTGACAGTGAATTTAGTATCCTATTTCCTCTGATTAATTGTTTTTGGCTCAATAGACAAGGACACACCTCCCCTTCCTGACAGAACCACTGAGTCCTTCATCCTCACCACAGAAAACAGTGAGTCTATTATCATCCTTACAATAAAGACACACAACTACAGAGCTGAAGCTATGTATGAGTAAAAGACTGTTTTAACTGATGCTGTTGACCTTCAACAGCTCATGGGAAAAACACCCCCTGTCCACAGCCCTTTGATACATCACAGCCCTCAAAAGAGTTTGGCACCTCTTCTGAGTGGGATGGCACCTCCCAGCCCAAAACATTCCTTGACGTTGTAAAGTGCAGGAGCAAGGTATTGTGGGTATATACTTGTATATATTCTTATTCCTTTATCATTTATTGCACTTTTTTATCTTAGTGTGTTTAATTATCTATCTATCTATCTATCTATCTATCTATCTATCTATCTATCTATCTATCTATCTATCTATCTATCTATCTATCTATTCATCCATCCATCCATCCATCCATCCATCCATCCATCCATCCATCCATCTATCTAACTAATAATTTTGCATGTTTCAATTGTTTCCATAGAGTGTTCGGGTTAAAGGTTCAGGACAAGGTAAGTATTTTCATCTCACAAATATTGCTTCTGTTTTAACCACCATTTCAAGTCCGGAATAGTTTAATTTTATTGCCTGCAATCCCTAACTTTGTCACTGTTAAAAGGCAGCATTGTCTCGTTTGTTGAACACATACAAGAACTCACAGGTAACAGTAAATACTGTACCTGTCTGCACCACTAGGAGGCAACAAAACTAAGCACAAATCCTGATGGGTAAAATGACAGGTTCAGTGTTGTTTATGGTTGATCTAAATAACTGTCTGAATTGGGGGTAGTTAATTATTGTTTCCACTGCAGGGGCCCTTAGTGTAGCCTCACATCTGGCTCCACCTCCTGTGGTCGTAGCTGGAGGAGGAAGTGGTGAGTTGTCTCAGACATTAAAGTGAGCACACAGTATGCAATAGCCTCTCTCACATCCTGTTATTATTAGACACACACACATTTTCATTAAGGCCACGGACAACACTACATACGTATAACTTTTCTCAAACTCTTGATTTGATATACACAACAGACTTGAAAAGACTAAACTCAAATGTGACAAACCATGTTATTTCCTTTTTTTCTATCAGCTCAAGTGGGACTTCAAGATGTGAACCACAGGCCCTACTTAGACAGCGAAGTGACAGGAAATAAATCAGACAAAAGCAGTGAGAAGAGCATGTCGAGAACAAAGGTAAAAAAAAAAAAAAAGTCATATGCATGTTATAAACCTGTAGCAACATGAAAAGTCTGGCTAAATATATGTATGTTTTATCTTTAGAGCCTGAAGTTTTTTAGACACAAACACAAAGGTATTGTAAAAGTATTGCAAATTAGTAGTTTCATTTTAATGAATTATATGCACTGAAGGTAAGTGGGAGTAATGTGTCTAAAAACTATTTTTTTAGGTAAAATTGCCCCTCCACCACCTCCCGCACCACACGATACACCACCTCCAGCATATGGCGCTACATTCTCAGTGTTCAAACTTGGTAGGTCTGCATGTGCAATACTTACATTATTGTATTAATTTCACATTTGGTCTGCTTTGACACATTACCAATGTTTGATATATCATCTGCAGGATTTGGGTCCCGTTTTGGAAAGCCAAAAGGTCCCAGGAGTTACCCAGAAACCTGGGTCTGAGATGGTCACCGCTCTAAATGTCATAACAATACAAGGACAAGTACAATACAATGGACGAGGGAATTAATAGTGACTGTTTTCCTCATAATATGCAGGGACATGGACTTCTTTACACCTGAAAAGCACAGAAAGCTGCTACTGTTTCTCAACTAATACTCCTCACAGGGGCATCGGTACATCAGCAGACAATATTCAGTGCCTTGTATACAGCTCTGATAGGTTTTCTTACTCAACTAGAGTTAAATTATCAATCTGTGCCTTATTGAAAAATGTGGAAAGCCACTCGGCAGAATGGCTGTAACATTTTATTTAACATTTAACAAAAAAACAGCAGCGTCAGTAATGAGTTGAAGATTTATGCAGAGAGAAGCTTTACACTTCTTGTTTGAAAACTTCTTGAACTTTTGTCCAACTCCGTGTATGAGAAACTATTTAGCTGTGTATTTTTTTTGTATATTTTTGCAAGTATAATACAGGTGTAGCATATATAGTTCATGGTGTCAGCACATCACTTTTTCTGCTATTATGTGTGAATTACTTCTATTACTAGGTGACATCCACCTGTAGTCTAAACAACTACAATAGGATTTTTAACACAGATATTTTATGATGCGGCAAATGTGATCCCGATTTCCCAAAAAAAAAAAAAAAACATACAATGGCACTGTACAGTTAAACTGTAATACAAACACTGCTACCAGACAAAAATTATTTATTAAAAAATATAAAGTCTGTGCATTCCCACTGTGTTGTTTTCTACTTTAACAAGACTGTATCACATTAGTATCAGATTTCTATTGACTGTAACCTTATCACACATGGAAAAACTGTTCTCAGAGCAAACATTAATCATCAGTTCTATCACAATGAAACATGACAAAAGGCAGACGTGACAGTCATAACTGTCAGTTTATTTCTACATTTAGTTTGTAAGTCAAGACCCAAAAACAGCCATATTTCTGACAAATGCAAACGATGTTTCCCGAACAGGATCTAGTTCTCTATGAAAGGCAGAATTTAAACGATACTATGATGCAGTACATGTTCGCTTCCTTGAAAACATGCAGACGAAGAAATTATAAATAATCACGTCAGCAACCTTTTTAAATAAAAAAATATAAGCTAAGGATGTTTGGCCATTCCCCACTGTACCATTCTACTCAACAATAGATAAACCTCTGTTTTTGAATGAGGTTAAATGTATACAGTACAGAACAAGGCACTAGGACGTAGTTAATGATAGAGCAAAGGCAGTATCACGTCATCACTTCCTTTACACACGAATACCTGCAGGAGACCATGAGAAGTGTGGTTTCTATGAGTTTTAGGCAAAATTTAAATGTCATTCTCCAATCAGAAGTATTAGGTAATTCTTTTTAACTAGAATAACAAAGTAAGTCAATGGTTTTTCCGTACAATTTTGTAGAAGGCCTCTGATTAAATGTGTTTTTTAAGGAGAACAAACCACACAATTACACAAAGAAAAGTAGATACAATCACAGTAACCATCTACAGCGGTGACTTCATGAGTCTTGTGACAAAATGCTAAAATGAAAAGTGTGAATGTACTTTCTTAAAATAATAACTCGAGTGCACTTATATCATTCACATATTCCTAACAACGTAATATTTACAGACCAAATTCTCTCATACTGGGAGAGAAAAGTCAGACAAATTATTGCTGAGTGCAATAGCCGTAATTCCTTTGTCATTTAGAGGTGTTCCTATAATTAAATCATAATCTTAAATCAATCATCACTGGTTATAAACCTGCGTTCATATGTTCAGTTCAGTCTTAATAAAATAAATAAAATAAAAGGCCACTGTATAAAATGACATTAAGAATTGAGAAAAATATAACCTATAATATTTTGAGTGCTTCAATGATAAGATATTCAACTTCAACCAAAGGAAAGTGTACAGTATGCTCTTCAATTTCAATTAAATATGTAAAAAAGGTTATTTATTCATTTATCCTGTCAACTGGTTAGACCAAGTTCAGTACGTTCAAAAGCTTAGAATCAAAACTTCAACCAAAATAAATCTACAAGTTAAATTTGCAGATCAATATAATGTCAGTGGGTTTTTTTTTGCCTGTAAGGTAATTCTATTGTAACTTAAAACTTAGGTATAAATACTCCATCTTTTAAAAAATCATCATGCAAAACATAATGCGGAAAAAAACTAATTACATAAAAAAGTCGCTCTTAATAATAACGGCAGCATATTTTGTCTGTCTAAAAATGATCACTTCTTCATTAGCCTGCATATCTTCTATATAATGCAACTGAGAGAGCTCCTGTGTAGGTGCCACATATAAAACAAAACAAAAAACTGCATTTTAGTCCCATTAAACAGTAGGCTTTGGCTGAGAAAGAAAAATCAAGGGACCGTTTAAACCAACATTTAAAGATTAAAAAAGTGTGAAGAATAATTTACAATGAAATGCTTCCTGATCTGACCCAAATGTCAGTTTTAGTTTTAGTTCCTTCATATGTACTTCTCCCACAGTGGACAGACGTAGAGGTCGTGGGGTGAAAAAGGTCATTTTGGAAACTCAGCTGTGTGACCATGAGCTTTGGGAAGGGCAGGCTCACTTGAGGGTGTACAGCCCGAGTGGACAGGTGCCAAGGAAAGATGGGGATCCTGGTACGTCAGGGGTAGATGTGCAGACCTGGTGGGCTGTGGGGGGGCCGGCTGAGGCTCCTGGGGAGGTGTTGCCGGCCTCTGGAAATCTGGTTCTTTAGTTTTGGCTACTCCGCCTTGGATGTTGTTTCCATGCGGCCGTACACAAGGGGTTATGGTGGCGTCGGGCTGAGCGGGGGAGGAAAAGGAGACCCGGCCTGAGGTGGGGCTGGGATCACTGGGATGCTGCTCCTCCTCCTCCTCTTTCTCCTTCTCCTTCACCTTTGGATGGTACTGTTTGAGGCGGATGTGCCAGGCCAGGCTGCACACTGCAGATACTGTCTTAAACTGGTGAATGACATTCCTCGGGATAAAATAAATATCGTCATCGCAGAGTTGGACGCGGACATAACGGATGCCCTCCCTCCTCAGCTGGTTGAGCTTGGCGTCGTCCACCCACTGGACACACTGGAAGGTACACCATAATAATTGACAAATGTCGTAAAATAAAATATATATATATATATCTGGGTAAGTAAGTATCAAACATATTAGAAGAAGCCTAGCCTCACTTAGTTTAGTTTAGTTTATTTGAAAGGGGATAATGCAATTTCATAAAAACACATGATTTTACATATGGTTAAAAAAGCCAGAATTAGCCAGAAGGCTAGTTTTCATCTGTAGTCCCCTGGCCATGATGTAAAAAAGCAGAAAAATACATCTACAACAGAAAAACAGGACACTAATGTAACAATAATGTATATGTGACAAACTGTTAAGGGAGCACAAAGCACACACAATACCTATACAATATAACACAAGACACATTCAGACACTTACTATACAATTAAGACACAATAGGACATCACAACATATCACAAGATAACATTTGATTACAACATCACACATCACAACAATCTTTCAGTGTTGGCAGCTATAGGTGTTGATGAGCCACATTTTCAATTTTTTTGTGAAGGCCTTGTATGTTGTAACAAGGCCTTTACTCATACTTAGTTGTATGAGTAAAGAAAATCATGTGTTCTATTAACAAATAATAATAATTTTAGATTTTTTTTAAACTTTCATTTTAAATGTTCTATTTTTACTGCTTTAAAACTTTATACAACATAGTTTAAAGACACTGCACGTGTTATGATCAACATCAGTGTGGTCAATGGGATTTTTAGACATCATCGAGGCAACATAAAGAATTAAGAAGCAGCGCTAGACTCAGGAACATTGAATCATACTGAACCTAAAAATAGAGGTATACTGCGTCTGTATATTCAAACCAGTCTGAGATATGACTCAGAAATTGTGGAATATTTCCCTCAAGTATCTTCACTGGCCTCCTCCGCAATGTGTCAGAGTTTCTGTATCTATTGATTGTGGTTGTTTTTACAGACTAGTGTAACCTGTAGACATCAGCTGACTTGGATAGTACCCCCTCCCCACGTCTGTGTTTCATGTGGTTCACCATTTACAAATAGTTGTAGAAAGACAGAAAAAATATTCCAACTGTATCTTGTGATGTTTGTCTTTTCAAATGTCACTTTTCTTAAAGATACAAGTTTACTCTTTTAGTGAATATCCATGCTATATTGCAACATGAGCCTCTTGGATTTCCAGCTAAAACATTTGGAAACTTTGTTTTATCATCACCAGCACAGCCTCTGTCATCCCCGACCGGCATATAGGATGAAGAAACACATGGAGGAACCAAACATTTCTGCATATCCTACCAAATCACAGACATCAATTCACATGAGGCCATTATATGTTATTTTTACTACCTGTTTATTGTCTAATGTGTCTGTTATATGTATTTTAACTGTGTAACCCTGTAACTGTGTGTTGTATTTGCTGCTGCCTATGTTTGCCAGGACTACCTTGTAAAAGAGGTTCTTAATCTCAAAAGATAGTTCCTGGTTAAATAAAATAAAATAAAAAAATATTATCACATGACTTTGCATGGTATTAAGATCACAGATGACTTCTACAATGATTACAGATAAACAGAGGTTCACTTTAGTCCCTATTTACATCACACACACTACAGTATCTATGCTTCGTCTCCCAGTTTACAGTAGATGTGTGCAGAGAGCACCCTGCTGGTCACTTTTTTTCTCTCTTAACTCTAAAATAATTGAAAGTTAACCTTTTATCAGGCAAGTGACTATTTTTGGTAATTTCCGCATACATTACAAGACAGTGACAGCAACAGTTCCAGTGAGGACAGCGAGTCAACAATCTCAGGTCTACAGGGTCTGTAAGGTCCACCTCTGCATGAACAGTGAGTGTACCTGCTTTGTTAGGTACCATGAAGTAATGGTACTAATGTAAGTAATGATGTTCAAAGGGATAATGTAGATGTTGATAGGTGTCTGGATCAGCACTGATGTTGTTGGAATGTTCTAAAAGTGATGTTCTAATGTTCTAAAATACATGTTCCTCTCACATTACATATTTTCTTATATGTTTTATACTTATTTCTTGGATTTTTTTTTCTTTGCCACTTATGGGTAAGGAACCAAATATGGTAACTTAATTAACCTTGATTTTCTACATTAAAATAAAAAATGTTGAAAATGTTCACAAAAGTAATAAAGTCTTGTTATGTTCTCCACTAACAAATTAAGATTGAAATTTTGTATTATAGATTATTTCTATATGTGCCCTATAAAGGGTGACGACAAAGGACACTTACACACCATATGTATCAATTTTAACAAATTCTAACAATTTTCATGGACTTTACCCAAACTTTTAGATCTGACTTGTATTCTAGGTATAGTTTTCTTTTCTCACCTGTGACACTGGAGGTTCATAGAGATCCAGCTGCAGCCTTTGGACGACGTCGTTGAAATCCCCTGCATCAAAACACACTACGTCTTTGGTTATACGAGGTCGATGATTCCTGTAAAAAAGATTTAAAAAAAAAAACATAAAGCCCAAACAACTTGCCTCTTATCTGTTATCCTATACTAGGATGTACAGTAGTTACAAATATCACTAAGATGATGCCTGTGAGATACTGACGACCAGGACATTTTTATTCCAGTATCCTGACAGGAACTCACCATTCTCCGAAGTGCACCGCCTTCAGCACCCCCACAGCAGCAGTGCTCTGCCAGTCAAAACTCTGGCCCACATGGTCAGCATGAGCCTTCGTCCGGTCTTCAAACAGAACTTCTCTTGGTTCGCTGGCTCTGGGCAGGTAATGCAGATTTTTGATCTCGTTCATGGACCTTGAAAAATGCAAAGGTGTGGGGGATAAGAAGCAAACGAGTAGAAGAAGAGGATATGGTCGATTTATTCAGCGTGATCATGGCTAAAGAGACTATATCTATATTTATATCTATATTTTCATTCATAATTGATCTGGGATTGTACTGTACCTGCGCCGTTTGAAAGGAGATTTGGGCATGTCAGCAGTCGGGACCATTTGTTCTCCTGGTCTCACCCACATGATGGGCCCGTCGTCACTCTGAGAGCGGCAGTCCAGCGTCAGACTGGACAGACTTCCCCATGGTAAAGTCTTCTGTAGCGACACATAATAACATACCGTGTGCTTGTGATGCAACAGAAAGCTTATTATTATGTCTTTACTGAAAGACCACAGTGCAAAGACAGGTCATACCCAGTCAGTCAGAAGACAGTTTTAACCAAAGGCATCTACATTCTTTAATCCACAATATTTAATCACTTTTTAACCACTAATCCTATCAATACATTTAACCTCCTAAGACCCAGGAAAGCCACAGGTTTTTGAGTTTTGGCTTTCTGTAATTAAATAATTGCTTATATTGGAAACATCATGATGCAACACTTTTTTCAGATGCATTCTTAAAAATGGACAGTTTTTTTTTTTTTTGTATAAAGCTGTGAATTTCTTGTCCTCATATGTGGACAGAGGGTCTTTGGACGTTAAAGGACCCAGATAAAATTCAGTTTCTCAGCTTTTCACTGGCATCAGATATGACCCATTCGACGTTCACAGGCTCTGTACTGAACGTGGAACCATCATCATCTTCTGCAACATTGATTCATCAATAAAACCCATGTATTTTGTCAAATGACAGTGACTGTAAATGCTTGTTTTTACATTCAGTTAATGAATTATTTGCTGAAATTTCTTTTCTTCAGTTTTTACCCCTTGGCCAACTTCAGACCGAGAGGGTATTGTAATTGTTTTGTCTGTCCATCTGTCTGTCCATTCAACAATGTCAACATTATCTGCAGAATGCATTGACATATCTGCACCAAATTTATACTGTGTATACATCTTGACATGGCTTGGTTTGTTGGGGTGATACGTTTGCTTGAAACAGCCTTGTGCAGTTATAATATCTGAGTATTTATTAATATTAATATGTATTTAATAAATTCTACACAAAGACAATCTAATCTAAATTACAGGGGAGGAACTTTCAACAGAATCTTACACAATATTTGACCGAGGGGGTGTTAAAAGTGCACAGCACGTTATTTTTGTTTTGACTTAACTTTTTCATTTACTCTGAGCTTTTATGACCATCTACATGATAAGTAAATTAAATATAGGAAACATACCTGATTTTCACCAAAAAACGCAACATACAATTCACCACAAAAATAGTTCTAAATCTTCAAGGATTAAAAACCAGCTGAACAGCAACATAATCCTGACCCATATGTGAACTAAACTTAGTGTCCGTTCATTCTCTAGTAGAAACATAGAGCTAACAAGTATATTAACCCTTTAACTGCCTGCTCAATCATATGGTTGAGGTAATTTAAGTAATCTACTGTCTCTGATTTTTGTATGAAGTTCTGTACTTAAACCATTAAGTGACATCTTGACCGTTTGGTAGAGATCAATATTATAAATATAT
>JAPQRQ010000026.1:8425113-8436269 GCA_037367365.1 Apogon talboti | reverse complement strand
ACATCTTGACCGTTTGGTAGAGATCAATATTATAAATATATAAAATATATAATAAAATATTTAAATAAATTTAAATATATATATAATTGATTTTGCTTAAGACTCACCTAAGGGTAAAAGAAATGCAAAGAAAAAAATTTTCACTGTGTTTTTTTCTTGGTGCAGCAGTTAAAGGGTTAAATATCACACAGGACAACATTAAAATGTTTATTTTGTGATAAGTTACACTATGTCAACAATAATCACATGATATAACGAAGTTGTTTGAAAGAGAAAGTAAGAAAAGTCTTGACAGTTACATGTCAGTTTCCTCAGTCCAATGTACAGTTGTGGCCAAAGGTTTCTGCAGTTAAATTTTATTTTCCTAAGCTTTGCTACTTCAGGGTTTTTTTTCAGATTGTTTTCCACATGTTTCTGAGGTACGCTGAAGTTTCAAAGACTTCTATCGGCAAATAATGACAGCAATATTTAGAGGAGGATGCACAGGTTTTAGATGACATCTTATCAACAATTACATAATTCCTATGATAGTATGGCTCAGATTAAATAGCAGCCAAAACATTCTTTAACATTTTAAGATCTGGGTCATTTTGGAAATAACAACACAGCAACTAAGCTTCATCTGGAAAGTGTTTTACTGTGAATGACTGTAAAGAACAGTTTGTCCCAATATGACGACAGAGATTAAACTGTTAAAAACCGTATAGTAAAATCTTCTACCTACCTTAAGAAAGGGTGACTCTTCCAGCATGTCAAGGAATTCTGGGAAATAGTTTCCAACTTCCTCATCCACAGCTCCCACCAAACTGATCTGTCGCATGGGTCCAGCTCGGTAAGTTCCCGAACAGTACGTGCGGCTCACCTAGAAACGAGGAAACAGTTGCATACATGTTTGTTCTTCTACTGTGGATAACTTGTAGACATTGGTTGGACATGTTCTCTCATTCATCACATGGCAGCAAGTGATAAAAGGCTAATTCCAATACTATATATACACACACTTCTGGATTTCAATATGCTTATTAGTCCATATAGAAGTGATCCTTTAGAGCATGTTTGGATGTTTTTTAGTCTTTTTTTTTAAGTTATAGGTGGTGTAGTCTATTCAGTGCATCAAAAGTCTGCATAACCAAGTGAAATATAGTGAGTATATAGACAGTTTTTGCGTTTTTTTTTCAAAGCGACAAATTAGACTGTCCTGGAGGAAATTACCCAAATAGTCTAACTTATTCTAACTCATCTCTAACCTAGATGTGATCTCTAAATCATACGTCAAACACTCACTGTTTCTCTGCTTGTCATGTTTTTCAGACAGTTAAAGTTGATATAATCCTGAAACCTGTATAATTCTGTGTTGCCCACCTTTAGTTCTACTTGAGCATGAAAGCCTAACCAAAATCAGTCTTTATTGAAACCCATGATGAGACTATCGAGGCATAATCCTAATTTGCAATAACACTAACTCAAAACAAGGCAAAGAAATGTATGCGTGAGCAGCAGGATGTGATATGAAAACATGCTAATGTTAAAATACGCTCTACTTCTGATACGTAATACTTCACTAATATTAAAAATGAAAAAGAGGAATAGAGAATTCTGTAACTATTCATAGATAAAATAACTCTCCAATGCAGTAGTATACTGTTGTGAAACTCAGATTATGTAATTTATAGATTAAAAAAAGAATATGTCTCATAGTCATTAGTTGATGTTGGGATTTATAGGACTTTCACTATTGTCAAGTGTCAACACAGGCCAAAACAAAGGCTCAGAGTCTGGTTTAAAGATGTTGGTTTTACAAGAAATGTGCACAAAAGCACTTGAAAGCAGTGGCAGTGACAAGTCAGATAGATGCTTTTTCACATACCTGAGAGTGGAAGTTGGCAATAGTGGTGGTCTCAATATCTTTTTTGCCCAGAATCTCCATTTTAACAGGTGTATTTGGAAAATTGAAGGCAAAATAGTCCAGGAAGTCTGGTAGGTAGGCAGCTGCACTGTGCACCACTGCCAAGGCATAGGACGCTGCACCTCTGGGTTTTTCACCAAACGCCAACTCTAGGAACTCTTCAGCAAAGCACTCCATCTCAGCAGGACTGAGACAGGCTAACTCATCAGCATAGGCGTGGAGAACTGAGCCGCCACCATTGGCTTGCCTTTCCTCATGAATGAAGCGTCCATACCTGGTACCTGTCTGAAGGCAAGAGCTTCTGATATAGTGGTCTTGGTGGGAGAGAAAGGGGGTGTGTCCAAGTTTGAGACCATGGAGGTATGGTTGGTAACTGTCAACAGTGTCTTTTCCAGGCTGGTGGTTGCTTTCGTGCTTCACGCGGCCAGGCTGAGACGGATCAGGACGCATGGACAGACTGAGATCTGCTCCAATCCCTGCACATACGGTCTGAACCTCTTTGTTGTGTGTGTATCTGACCTTCTTGATGCAATGCTCTTCCTCACGGTGCTTCTTCTTTTTCTTTTTCTTCTTTAGAAGATATTCCTCCAGTGTCTGGGACTTGATGTTTTCATTGTGAGGCCTTGGCTCTGTAGACAAACAAGTTCAAGATTGAGATGTGGGGTTGTTTGGGTACTGTTCCTGCTTTCCTAAATATTATTTTGCATTATAGTTTGGACCACCAATATCTTGGAAGACTTTTGTAAAGTGCTTTATTATGGCATCATCATTTGTGTGTCTGTTTATGGCGTTAAAGCACAGAAAATGTCTTTAGTAACACATGCAGATTTGAGCATTACTTTGTCAAGCTAAAATAAAAAAGTTAGAAAAAAACCCCCAATTATTTAATTGATCTAAACTGCACCCTCTGTCTATTTTTCCACACAGAAAATAAAAATAACTTACCCTTATTTTTCTTCACCTCTGCATGTTTCACATTTGCCTCTGTATTTTCCTTCTTGAGCTTCAGTTTTAGGTCTTTGTCTCTGTGTTTTTCTTTATATCCCTGGGGTTTGGCCTTGACCACTTTGAGCGGTGTGAAAGTGAAGAGCGCAGGTGGTTCGGAGGGCACCGCTCGCTTCTTCTGCAGCTGCTCTGGTACCTTTGGCGGAGGAGGAGGAGGAGGAGCAGGCAGAGTCGGCTGCAGGTTCTGCTTCGTACCGTTGGTGTGACTGTGGTTGTGATTGTGGTGGTGATGGCGGTGGTGGTGGCTGTGCTGATGGTGCTGCAGAACATGTTTGTCGGCGCTGAAGTTACGAGCTGGAGCATTTTGCTGTAGCTGATGCGGCTGGTGGGTCCGGTGCTCGGCGTGTTGGTGGTTGTGGTGGTGGTGATGATGGTGATGGAGCTTCACTTTCTTCGCTTCTTTCTCCGACCTCTCCCGTTTGTCAGCTGACGGTGACAGGTCCCTTTTCTTCTTCTTTTTCTTCTCTTTGATGAATCTATCCAGACTGTCCCTAACCTTTTCTTCTCCTACTTTCGCACGGAGCAAGTCGACTTGAGCTGCCATCTTTGCACGTACAGTACATTTAAAGGACCCGAAAGTTGTACTGCGCAGGTCCTAGAAATATTGTAGTTTTTTTGTTGGAAATTTGTAGTTCCTTTCGGCTTTTAGGCGTATTGCGCAAGCGTAAAATACGGAACTATGGGTTGTGTAGTTTGCTGAGGGTAGATTGCTTCATGGGAGTTGAAGTTTAAAGTGTAACGACTGCGTGCTGCCCCGCACGCACTCACTTCTTCTCAGCTGACGTAATGGTTAAATTAAGTGCAGAGCCACGAGAGACCGAGATACGGTTTAGGGCGGTAACATATGAAAAACTACAAACATAATGATAATAATAATAATAATAATAATAATAATAATAATAATAATAATAATAATAATAATAATAATGATCAGCACTACAAAAATGTGAGAATTTGAAGGGAATACACTGCGTAAAAGATCACGTAGATGGACAAATAACTGTTAATTTATAAATGTAAAAATAAAAACTAAATAAATCAAATAAAAATATAACATATAAACAAATTGGGGGAAACAAAGAAAAAATCCCAAAAAAGTCAGCCATGTTTATTCAGTAAACCTTTATTTATCAGTGCATGAACAGAATGCCATGACCAGATTATTTCTATTCACCCATTTTATATCATTTCCTTTTAGGTCCCTTAAAAAAATAATGAAACGATTTACAGAGGATTTTTTTTTTATGCATGAAGGCAAATATTTATACAGGTGCTGTACAATTTATAAACATTTACAACTACTGTGATGTCAAAACTAAAAGACTTTTCTTTTAATATATATTGAAGCAATGCAAGGCCACAGTATCATACATGGTAATGAACAATTAATAATACAGTAGCCTGACATATCGACAATAATGTGGACAATAATTTAGTATGTGGTCTCACAGACCAAGAGATGCATGTAATATTTCTGTAAATCCTTAAACAGGCAGGCTGATGAAAGTACAGTTTAAGCAATGACTAGCTTGTGAATAGTAGTGTATGAACCACTAGATGTCTCTGTACTCCACAGTAACAACATTAAAACAACACAAAACGTCTTCAGAACAGAGGATAGCTGTGCTGCCTCTGGTAAAATTTAATTTGATAAACTTCATAATGTAATTTCACATCAAACTCCCAAAAAAATAAGCCTTTTTCACACTTATTTATGAGTCTACCTCCTCATAAGACAACACACATGAACTTCATTTATACCACTAAAGTGACAGGCATGATGTTGTTCATGATTAACACAGACAAAGTATACATACTGTTATTCTCACATTTAGGGTCAGGAATTAAATAATAATAAAAAAAGATCAAAAATAGATCTAGAGATTATAATGGGTAAGCAATATGTTTTTGTGCCCAAATTTTCCATGTTAAAAATACAGATCTCTTAAAGTTTTAATAAATGAAGGCAGATTTTGCACTCCTTACAATCAAGCTTTGTTAATCCAATCTAAATTATACTTCAATATATGTGTAATCACTTCATTAAATAATACGTGTCTGATTAAGTATAGTCAATGCTACAGTGATATTTAAAATACACAGGCCAGTCAGCTTGTATACATACACAATGGACAACATTATGAATCAAGCTTGTGTGACTGTTTACAGACCATGATGTTAGAAATAGAATGTATAGATTATGTCCCAGAGTGACAGATATATGCACTTTTCTTTTTCCTATAGTGTTTTACAGTGTTATTATGCTTAACAATGTGTGCTTGAGCAATAGCTGTAATGTCTGTTCAGACATGTAGCATTTTTTTTTTTAGATGGAGATGCTTATCTACACATTCTATTTCTATCTATAAATCCACATTAAAAGTGAAATGACTCAGCATGGTTTACTAACAGTTTGTTTATACATAATCTCAATAAATTACATTATGCTTTAATATTAACACACATGTAACAAACATTAGAACTATAACCACAAGTATCTGGTCTGCTGATTGATGCATATAAAGCTTCAGAGTGGTCAGTCCACCCTCTGGTAAGATAATGGGATTAGACTATTTCAGTCTTCACATGTGTATGAATGTAGTCACACACCAAGTTAATAACCCTAGTTGGGCTCTCAAAACACACACAGTAAATGACTCAGAAGACACTCTGTCCCCCTTTGCAGCTGATTAAAGAGAAACCAGCCAGCAACAGTAAATCCATCTTGCCAGGAAGAAAAGCTGAGTGATTGCATGGATGTGTCCTAAACCTTCAAAGAGTAAAAAAGAAAGAAAAATGCAGGATCCTTCATCAAGGCGAGTAGAGAGCAGTTCATCCCAATGCACACTAAACAGTCTCACAGTGACTGCAAAACAGAGCAGCTTCTTAAGAACCGGAGTCTCTGATTGGCACAGAACAGACAGCGTCACATCCAAAAACCACACTCAGAACCCATCTGTCACACGCAACTGTCACATACATCACATACTCATATTAGACAGAGAGCCATAATGTAAAATGACTGAGGCAAACTGGGTGAAAAATAAAGAAAAGCAATGAGAACCTATTTTGCTGGTTACACAGTGATCTGCTTTGTCGAAAAGTGAAAATAAAAATCATCCTTCCACTTCGACTGTCCGTCTTGCAGAGGCTCAGCTCACAGGTATCAGATACCTTCATATGTTGTGTCCACTTGGGACTGGATCTTGGCAGAACTGGGAACTTTCCACGGGCCTGGGGTGATTTGAGCTTTCTTGCTGGTGGTGGTTGTTCCGTTGCAGCTGGGATCCTGGATGCTACTGCTTGAACCTCTGGGGTCTTTTCTATTCATTTCTTCACTTGGCACATAGTTCTTGCTCTCCCGGTATTCCTTATCCCCCTGCCTCTCCCACTCCCTGTCTTTTCCACCTCTCCGGCTCAGGGTGCCGCTCTCAGCATCCGAACCCACCCTCTCCCTGTGCGCTTGGGATTTTTGTGCCGCTGCCTCTTGTTCGGCCCTTTTGTTCTTCTTGTGGCGATCACTGGTCCCTTTGCTTCTGTCTCCAGTCTCTGCAGCTCCCCTATCCTGTCTGTAGGCTGCATCTTCCTCACTGTACCTCCTGTCCTTCCCTTCCTCAGTGGGGACCCTAGGCTGTTGGCCACTTGGACGCCGTGGGCTCTGAGGGTCTTCTAGGGTCTTAGCAGGGTCTTGTTCCCTCTTGGATCCCTTCCTGGGGCTGGAGGAGTGGTGGTCTCTTTGCCCATGGGCTTTTCTTTCCCTGCTCATATCTTCTACTGAACCACTGTGGCCTCGCTCAGTTTTTCTAGGGCTCTGGGAGCGTTCCCTGTAATCCCCCCAGCCTTCAGAGGCTTTCTTAGGACTAGCAGGCTTGGAGTCACTGGCTTTTCTGTTGTGAGAGCCGGGGCTGATGGTACGATTATGGTTGTGATGAGACAGCTGCTGCCCTCTTGATCGGTTAGCCTGTCTAGTGTGCTCCTGCCCAGCGCCAGGGGATCCGGTCGCCCTGGAATCCCCGCCAGAGAACTCATCGGGGCCTGTTGTTTTGGAGGACATCGGGGATAGTTCTAATGTTGAGAACGAGACAGAAGATGGAGAGGCTGGAGACGACTGCCCGTCAGATACAGAAAATCTGGGAAAGCTTGAGGTTGGAATGGTTACTTTGTCCTTCGAACCTAAGAAACAAGTAACGGACAGTAAGAAACAAATGTAGCTCAGCATAAGCCCTACGTGCACAAAGAAGCAGGAACATCCTTTAAATTTCACAACAGAAATATTTAATCATGCAACAGAAGCATAATATCCTCAAAAAAAAAAGAGGAGAAAAAGAAAAGATATTTACTCTACCTAGCTCGCTTTCTGTAATAACCCCCTGTAATATCCCTCTAAATATTTGCCTTGTTTGAGATATGTATCAGCCAGCGACGTGGCCATCAATGGAAAAGGTGCTAGTGTTCACCCAGCACTGACGTTTCAATTTTCCCCAAAGCTGATAAGGATTGCACAGCTGTGACTGAGAGCAGATATATGCAGCAGAAAACCAGAGACAGAAAGTGAAGAGTGATGGACTTAGTGGTGCTGAAATGAGCTTTTGGATTTCTACGAGCAACAACTCATAGAAATTCATTCTAATTTTCGATCTTTGGATAGAAGGGTCGATGCCAGTGAATGCACACGGATCCTTTTACCACTTGTCACTTACTGATCAATATCTAGTGAGGACTTTTCTCCTGGTGTCATCTTCGTTTACGATCAGGACGAGGTGTGTGTTCAGTGGCATCCGAGGTTTTATATAACCTTAAAATAACTTGCGGGGCTCTGAAGCCTCCCAATGCTCCTGCAGGTCTGTTTGTTCTTCTAGGACTCACTGCTTTGGTTTAGCCCTCCAGGGAAAAGCAACTAATGATACGGTAGGTGTTAACTATGTCAGAGGTAACTGATCTAGCTCAGATTAAATTATGGGGGTGAAGGCAGAGAGAACCACACTTAAATCTGGAAGATGATCACTTTAAAAAGGAGAGGTCAAAGGCAAAAGTATGAGGAGTACAAGGTTTACCAAGGTTATTAGGGACAGACCAAGAAAAGCAGTGAGGCCTTTAGTGATGCTCTGGTTTCATGTAGAAGCACAGGGTGGAAGAAGAGTTCAGACCTATAGGAGGA
The DNA here is from genome assembly GCA_037367365.1 of Apogon talboti. Taxonomy (NCBI): domain Eukaryota; kingdom Metazoa; phylum Chordata; class Actinopteri; order Kurtiformes; family Apogonidae; genus Apogon; species Apogon talboti. The sequence continues at coordinate 8,428,200 of JAPQRQ010000026.1, read as the reverse complement.
AGAGATAAATAGGTAGAAAAAGACAGCCGTGCTTGTGCAGAAAAAAGAGAAAGCAAGGCAGATAAAGAGCATAAAAGATAGATCAAGACAGAATGAGACGAGAGAAAGTTCAAGAGAGAAGCTTGCAACACATGCATGACAATAAAGAAACTCAGCACCCTGCCGTCAAGCATATCCACACTAAAGCTTTTTGTATGTGTATGGTTAATATGCTACTGTGTAGACCTATGTGCAGTGGCAGCAGTGTGTATTGTATACATGTGTACGGTTTTGAGCAGTCACTCACTGTGATCAGGGACCAACCCCTGGCCAGGTCGGAGCAGCAGGTGAACTTTACTGCCCCCTGCTTGGATTAACTCAATTGCCCGAGTGTGCGTGATGCCCTGGGTGGCCTCACCATTGATTTCCACGATCTGGTCTCCAACCTGTGATTCACATAAAATCCATTACCTCATGTCCCAGAAGTGTTTACAAATTTAATGGACTTGGCGGTCTCTGAAGTGTACTAGTGTGAGGGTGTATTGGGCAGTTCGTTTTCAGAGGATGGAGAAAGAAAAGATGAATGACTCACATGTATCCTGCCATCTTTTAAAGCGGGTCCGTCCTCAGCGAGTCGAAGAATGAACAGGCCCATGTTATATTCTTTCCCTCCTCTAAGGCTGAAGCCAAAGCCCCGCTGGCTGCGTTCCAGTTCCACCACAAAACAACCCTGGAAAGTCACAGACAAGAATATAAGCTTTTAAAACAGATGCACTTTATGGACAGACAGGCAAAGCAAATTTCACACTATAATCAAGTCTAGAACTCATTTTACATGTTTAAAATGGATTCCAATCCTGTGGTCTAACAGAGCAGTTAAGCCAACATAAGATAAGAATAATGAGGTAAAAGGAGTGATTGTTTACTTGTTTAGGGCCTGAGGTGATGAGTGCTCCCATCTCTCTTTGTGAGAAAGAGTTCTTTAACTCAGAGTCACCATTCCTGCACCAGAAAACACCACAACAAATAAAAAACAATATACAGTATATTGGATATAGGGACATAAGTATCAGAGCGAAATAAAAAAAAAAAAAAAAAAAACTGAAAAGAGAATAAAGCTACAACAGGTGGAATGAAAAGGTAGAGAAATAAAAAGGTTGACTTGATTTAACTTTTTGGAAATTTCATAATCTTTTGCTCACTAGTCAACAAATATGAAGTATGTAACAATATAACACTACTGTTTATCATATACAAACAATATATTCATATATAGTTGAAACATAGAAATCATGATCAGTGATAAAATATGCAATGTTATGGATTCACATGCTAGCGTCGACTGCATTTACCGTCACCATAGAGTGTATGTATGGCATACTATCTGTATTTATTTGAACTACAACACATAAAAAGTATAAATCATCTATACTGTAGACATACTCTGTCTTATTTCTGCTGCTCGGTCCTGTATGGTCCATGCAGTGCCACGCCTTTATTTTCAGCCGCCTGAGCCTCTTTCTGTTGGTTTTCATTACGCAATGTAAAGAGACCAATGTAAATCCTTCAAAGCGCTGTGTTGCTTTTACAGTTCGGTGGCAGATAACAGGGGCGTACTTTAATGCTTCGCAGAGCTCATTACAATGCCTTTGTGGTAACTTAGCTGTGTCGACACACTATCTAGAGAGTCTAGGCTTTCTAAGCAGCCCTGGCATGGAGGCGAGTTTACACACATCATGTAGCAAAGCTGACAGCCTTAGCTCATACAGTATCTGGCCTGGACTGACCTAAAGCATGTGTTAGAGATTAGAAACAGAACAAGCAGGACGCCGCCAAGGAGTGGACATAGAGCAGCGTGCGGAGAAGGCGAACACATGCCGATAAGTGGCAAAACACTGTGTGTGTATATGTGTGTGTGAGAGAGAGAGAGAGAGAGAGAGAGAGAGAGAGAGAGAGAGAGAGAGAGAGAGAGAGAGAGAAGAGATGGCGGAGAACTGCTGCAGCAGCAATGGATTAAAAAAGTCTGACACAGGTAATCTTGTTTAAAGAGAGAGATCAAAGCAGAAGCAAGACTCCCTATTAATCTGTCTCTTTTTCTTTGCTTCACCATCCAAATAGTGTGCATAGGGGATTTTCTGTCGTTCTGGATAACAAGTAGACTGAGGCCACGAGAGATGGTAATGGGCACGAGTGTAGCACACACCAGCCTGCTTTGAGAGGATTGGGGCTAATTTATGGTTCAAGTAGCAGAACCTGTATTAGATTGTCTTCAATAGACTTCGAGTCTAGAAGGGACACTGGTAAGCCTGTGTGAGTCCTTGTGTTCGTATGTGTGTGTAAAAATGTACCTGTCTGGATAGCTGGGAGGTTGTTGGCCCACAGCTCTGTGTTGTGCCGAAGGGCTCTGTTTGGCTGAATTTGTTCCAGATGGAGGAGCACTGTCTGCAACAACACAATTCATACAACACACCCACTTAGGATGACACACAGGAAGACTGTTTTGTGATCTGCTGTTATTTTATACAAAGCAATCTCAAAACCTCCGTTTGACTGCTTTATCGCAAATTTTAAGATTCCTAATATCTTATTTTCAGGCAATATTTGTAACGTTTTTCCCTTAATGCTTACCATCTTCAGGCACAACGGTAAGGGTGACAGAGGTCCCGGCTTCCTTGATGAGCTGGACAATGTCATTGTGTGACAGCTCCATGATAGACTGGCCGTTGACAGCAGAGATACGGTCTCCCACCTTCATCTGACCTATACGGTCTGTGGGGCTGCCCTCGATAATACGCCCAATCTTGTGAGGTATAACTGATGCATAGGGGAAAAAAAGAAATCACAAACAGGGTTCGTACACATTTTTCAAGGTCAAATTCAAGCACTTTTCAGAATCAGAATCAGAATTATGTTTATTGCCATGTAAGTAAACAGGGTTCACATTACTAGGATGTTGCTTCAGTGGTCTGGTGCATACATAGAAGCACTTTTTCAAGCACTTTAATGGGTCATTTTCTTATTTTTCCAGCACAGCCCCTTATCACTGGGGTAAAACACATATAATAATGCATGAGATTTCTATAGCGCTTTTCAAGGCACCCAAAGCAC
>JAPQRQ010000026.1:8389847-8419693 GCA_037367365.1 Apogon talboti | reverse complement strand
CCTGTATATTACAGTTGCATGTATCTTGATACAGAGACTGAGAAATGCATAAATATGGTCATAACTTTGCTAAAACAACAAAGCTTATGGTGTCATAAGACTTTTGCACAGTACTGTTTATCTGCGCATCCATGTTTTCTGTAGTAGTCTTAAGCCATAAAGATGCAACACCATCGAGGTGCATCTTGTAGACTTACGCTTGCTGTCCTGTATGGCCTTGGACTTGAGGTAGAGCTCAGATGCGTCCGGCTTGGGTGAAGATGAGCGCATGTTGTTAGCAGGGAAGGACATTGCATTGGGAGGCACCTCTGGGTGACTGAGGGTCTCTGTACTGCTCATCATTTCCTGCTTCTGTGGCTGTGACACAGGCTGGGAACATGCGTGAGGCACCGGATGGACCGCCGGTTGAGGAGTTTGCTGGGATATGGCTTGGGAAATGGGAGCTGTGCACTGCAATGCATACATAAAAACTGTGATATAGCGATAAATAGCAAAAGCAAACAATAAATATACCCATATGTGGATGTCATGCCCTATATTTTATAATACATCGCAGCTATATTGTGCAAATTTATGTTTGTGATTATTATTTACCTGAAGAAAGTTAAAGCTGAAACTAAGACTCCAGAATGGCAGTGTTTTCAAAAACACTGCAACCAAACAGTAATCCTGTGCTGAACCAATAAAGACACTATGAGTAAGCCTGTTGCTGCCTCAGCTTCTCTCTATTTTAAGAGTACTGGATGGAGGAGCAATACAGGAACAAGCTGTTGAACATGGCATATCATCTTTAACACCCATACGCAGAGGGATGTTAAGTTGTTGTTTGCCAGGAGCCAGCATATTTACCCACATGCAGTTCCAGAAATAACAGCCTTGCTAATGTGGGCTCCCTGAATAATGTAACTACAGAAGCTACCACAGCACACACACACACACTGAGAGGTATCTTGCGTAAAGCAAGACAAAGATAAAGTCTTCTCTCTTTAAAAATTCAGCAGCAGTTAACACTAGTACAGTGTTTGTTTCACCCTGCAAAAGGATGCTGAAACAAAAAAAATTGATTGAACTTACTGGTTTTAGGGATTTCACAGGAGACGTCTGACCTGTTGAGTTAGAAAAGGAAAATGAATATATTTAGTGTCTGACAAACATCCACTGTCAAATTCATGGCCTAAAAGACTTTTGAGTTGCGCTTTCTTTATTCTCTTGAACTCCTGTCCTAAAGATCTGCAGGTGCACAGAGTGTCTTCTCCCACTTTTATGCATATTTGCTTGCTTTGCACCATTTTGTAAACATAGTAATCACACCTAGAGGTTTTCTAAGCACTTTTAAAAGCCTCAGACTCATCTCCCTCTCTCAGTGAGTCATGGTGTATTTCAAACAGTAGGGGACAGTATAATCCAATTGCAAAAACGGTTTACATGTAACTACACAATAAGAGAAACAGAACAGACCCTAAGCCTTAGGAAAACATGCCCTTCTGTGAGCAAACCTTGCCAAATGTTTGTTAAAGGGTAAGAATTTTGTAAATACCCTCAGCTTTTTACAACTGCTGGTTATATTTCATCAGTAGGACTAAAATAAAGTGAATGAAGTGAGGCTTACCAGTGTGTGTTCATATGTAATTAGTTTGATTAACTGCTTTTCAAATATTATTACAAATATCATTATTGCCAGTATTAAGGAGCTTATCTCCCCCTTGACAGTCCCTGATTATGGCACACACTCTCCGGGCACAGAGTTCAAAGTCTTCATCTGTAAGGAACAGCATTTTGTCTCATTTATACATCTACAAGAACGGGGGAGCAGGGCCAAATCTTTTCCCGTTTCTTGTCTGCATTTTGATGTTACTGGAAGGAAGTTCTTGCCCTTGGCTAGGTGTAAAACTTGACCCAATCCTGATCTGAGGGTAACCTGAGGGAAGCCCTGCAGCGCTGTTCCTTTTAGTCCTGGAAAGTTGTGATATCCTGCTCCTTTTCGAGCAGTAACACACACACACACACACACATACACATACATCTAACGTAAAAAATAGGCAAGATTAGTGCACATAGGAAAACAGTTAGCACGCACAGGGCCAGCCCCTGGAGCTGTGAGCAGAGCCCAGCTGAGTACATCTGATATCTGGGTGCAACACTGATCTCTCAAATCTAGGCTACTGCACTGCAGTAAAGTCAAAAAGGAACAAGCCCTTCAAATCAGCGAGAGCCTGAAGTAAAAAGAAGGGCAATGATTAGCCACCATTCTCTGCATCTCGTCTCCTTCTCTCTTTTTTCTAAGCAGCAAGTGAATCACCAAAACTGCCATCTCACAGCACATAGCTCACCATGTGACTAAGCATGACTTCCTCCCTGTTTGAGAAGGTGCATAGTGGATGATGCAGAGTTAGTGTGGACCAGAGCGTGAAATTGTTTTATTTAACATTGGGAAGGTCTGTGTGTCTGAGAAACACCTACAGTGGCATCAGTGAACACTGTGATACAGTTCTTCTTGTTGAATTTAAATATCGTACATATTATTCAAACCTTTCTTAGAGATTGTGTAACGGTGTTAGTTTCCTACGTCTTATCTCACAGAGCTGTGTGAGCATTACAATCATTTCAGAAGTGTGGGCTACACCACTAGACAATCTCTGGGCACAAATACTTGTATGTTTTCTGAACAGTAACCTGAGTAGATTAATATAGACAGCTGGAATAACGACAGAGATGTCACAGTATCAGTGCTGTAACCCCGCCAGCTGTGACATACTTCTAAGGATTAGGCAAATGTTGCAGGCTCACCTGTTGTTACAATGAAGATATATGTGGTAGTGTTTACTGTCATTTCTATCTGCTTACCTCCCCGAAGCACCAGCACGTTGACCTCACTCCCCACTGGCAGGTCTTTGAGGATGTCCACCACCTGAGAGTGGCTCAACGTTTGGACATTCTGTCTGTTTATCTCCTTGATAACATCGCCTTTTAAGAGGCCACGACACCACTGGGCATCGAGGATCATCTTCACCTTCTGACCCAGGGGACAATCTGCAATGGCAAAACCAAAACCTCCAGGGCCTTTCACCAAGGGCACACTCACTAGCTCTGGCTGAAGCAGAGTGGATTCGGGACCGTCTTGGTTGTGGGAGTGAGGAACATGGTGGTGATGTTGGTGGGAATGAGAATGGTGGTGGTGGCGTCCTCCATTGGTCATATGTGGCACTGCGGCAGTCTGCCTCGGCAGGGTTCCTCCATCTGGGACAGTGTAGTTGGGGTCTTGCGGAGTGGAAGTGGAGGGAGAAGGAGAAGTGTCCTTGGAGGTACCAGGGCCTCCGGATGCTTCCTCACTGCTACTGGAGTCCTCGGGGAGGGGGTAGCCCCGACAAAGGACCATGTCCACATACTGGTTGACAGGAATGGACTGGAACATCTGGACTACGTCAGCATGAGTTTTCCCAAGTACACATGCCCCATTGATGTCCACAATCACATCACCTGAGCCAAAAATAGATTAGCATTTACATACAGGTTTGCAAAATGGTTGAACAAATCATCCCAGTAAGCTGTGACAAGAATTGCAAACACTATAAATAGCATTTGTTCCCCCAAATTACCATGAAAGGGGAAATTTAAAACATCACAAAAAAACCCCAAAACAAAACAAAAACATGTCATTTGACACAGTGAAATGCCAATTATCAGTCTGGTTTGTTTCAACAGAATGTGCATGTTTCCCTTTTACATTGCAATATGTTAAATAGAGACTGAGTGCAAAAGAGAAGCATAAAATAGAACACGGATTGCAGAGATACTATTCTGTTTTCCTCCTTTCATCTCCCAGTAAGAGAGGGAGGAAGCTCTCACCTCCCCTGGCCTGGCTGAGATAGGCCTGGATGGCCAGGCGAATTGCTGACTGTTGAGCTGGCAAAAAGCCAGATAGAAGAGTCAGCCCACCTACACAATCAATACCCTTTTCTTGCAAACACAGCTAAGGTTTCACTTTTAAAAATTAAGTCCATATCACAAAGTTGTGATACACACAGCTACTGCTACACTTTGGTCTAATGACTTACACTCTGTGGTAACTACACATCCATAAAATAATTAAGGCAAGCAAACGATGGAGTCTCAACAGTCTAACACTGGTGTGAATACATTCTGTAGGCCTAAAATCAGATAGTTTAAATCCAAAAAAGCTTCATGAAGTTGTTACAGTCCACTGCTTGCTAATATAATACAATAAAATTAATTACATTCATTTTTTGGTTTAATCAATTACCCTCCTTCTCCAGGGAAATGAAACAGTGAAAATAGTTATTCTCTCTGCTCCACTTTTGATGTCAGCAGCAGCACTGAACACAGCCAATACTATTGTAATGTCAAGCCTGAATCATTTTGTTAACAATAATTCAAAGGACTACAATCACTATGCATGTGATTGCACATTTTATATATATATTAAAAAGAAATTTACTTTGATCCAAATACTAGGAGTACGGCTATGACTTGATGGAAGCAGATGAACATTTGTGCATGTTGTAGATAAGCAGGCTTGTTATATTCCGGTCATGAAACTGCATTGAGTCTGCAGGCCAATGAAATCTCTATTATACGACTGCAAGTAAAATGTGGGTGTCCACTATAAATTGAACATCTGCTTTATTGATGGACATTTTCTGTGTTTAGAGCTGCTCCACTGAGCACATTTGTCTTTCCTTGATCAAGCAAATGTGACATTCAGAGTTTGTGTCTAAACGAGTTCCCCCGTATTCAGGGTTTATAAAACTACATTACGTGTATATACTTGCTGACAACATGCCTCAGTATGGCTGCGCATTAGCTTACGTACCATGTAAACAGTGTAGATATAAAGGTGACACTGGATTATGTTTGATTGGAAAATAATTAAAACACTGTTTAACTAACCCTACATTGCCTGTCTAATAATTCTCCTTTGCATAGCTTTGCATTAGGGCACATGATGGATGCATCTCCACGCTTTAAGCCAAAGCCACGCAGATACTGAAGTGCACTCTTATACACAGAAGGAATGTGGCTAAAGCTTACCTGAGGCGATCTTGTTGTCATGTGCCGCAGGCCCATCCGGCAGGACATTTTTAACCTGAAGGAATTCATCAGGTCGATCACCTCCAATGATGGTGAACCCAAAGCCTTGTGGGCTTTTCCTAAGCGCTGTCTGAAGGATGGAGCCCTGCAGCTGAGTTGGGTCTCTTGTGAAGCCCCGAACCGCCCTACCAGGCTCCTCTGAGGGTGCAGAAAGAGGAAGAGATTGACAAGAAATAAAAGGTTATTAGAAACAGGATAGAAAACAGACATGAAAACAACTCCTGTGGCCTTTAATTGTCTATTTATTTGAAACACCACATAATAAATGTGTTCTTTATACAATACAGTCTGGAAGACGTTGCACATTGTTTTTCTCTAATGAACAGTTTATATAACGTTCCTCTTCACGTTTAAGCTAAAACCAAACCACCCTGTAAAGTAGTCTGTTCATGAGAACAGAATACTTTGTGCTCTGTGATTGCCTGCGTGGTATGTAAGCATGCATACGTGTAAGAAAATAAGCTTGGAGTATGAACAGAAACTGAAAAGCCTGTTCATAAATTGCCATCTGTCTCAATCACAACAACATTCCCACCATGACAACATGTCTGACAGCATGTCACTCACTGCTAGTAATTACACCAACACTCTTAGAACTCACAACTTAAGTGCAAACTCAAACACATTACACATACAGACACACAACTCGAAAGACTACTGCTCTGTTTGCAAAGCTAATAAGCATCCAGCTATTGCAAAACATCTATATTTTGCTCCAGTCTCACCACAAACAACTCCTATCACAGCAGTGATAAATCTGTCCTGAAATGCGCTTGACATTTTCCAGGTAAAGTTTTCATTGCAAATTTCCTTTGTGGTGCCTGCAGGATGTGTAAATGGGGCAACTTTATAGAAGACAGGAAGGGAATTATATTAGACAGTGCATGTGAGTGTGTGTTGTTAGTGCTTGCATGCATGTGCATGAAAGAGAGCAAGATAAGAGCGATGAAACAGAGAGAAATAGAGTTAGCCTTGACAGAAAGAGGGAAATTCTAACTAAATCCCAGCCAACCCCTCCCTGGGGTGTGAGCCTATGAGATTGTGAGTTATGTGCAGTGTCCTTCCATGCTGGGCTTGTTCACTGGCACTTCCCATACTGATAGATGCGGGACATCAATCTCATTAGGGAGGGTGCAGATAGACCCCTTTTCCTCCTACACCACTCTCAATGTGTCATGGGATTGTGATTTGCATAATTGCGTAGAAATAGGCAGATGAACATGACCATGCTGAGGATAAAGAAAAGATTATGCCAAGTGAGATTAACATGACATTACTTTATCTCCATGTGAGTACCAGAGAGATGCTGTAAGATTCTAAATGTGGATAAAACCAAGTACATGCATGTAGGTGCAGAGACACAAAATTCGTCATATGTTCGCTCTATGACAGGATTGAGTCCCAAACTGCCGCCCAGGCATTCCATCTTCACACACTATGTCAACAAACTGTCAACACTGTTCCTTAAGTAACACTGACGGGAGCAAAGCGAGAGAGGGGAGTGGGATGGGGAGGGGGCTACACACTAAAGTCATGTTTACATGGTCTTGATTAAGCTGTGGGCTGCAAAGGGACAGTCTGTATTCTCGGGGGTGAAGTGATTATATGAAATGTCAGACAGGATTGTCAGCGCTGTAATTATGGCTGAGCATAAGTGCTGCTGTGCTTTGCTCCTGTGCTCTGCGGCATTGTCTGCGAGGTCAGGCTAGCCTTGTCAAAACAGTGTTTAGAAGCCACCTCACGCACATCCACACAAATGGACACGGCCACTAGCCATTAATTCTCATTAACAAGGATGGGAAGGTACAGAATGGGCACTGGGGAGCCAGTCTAAGCTGGGGGCGGCGGAGCACAGAGGCAATATCAGCCTAGACTGCAGAGAGGATGAGCTGTGGGAAGTGGGGGCTGCGTCAGGCAGGTCTGTCCAATGGGCGTCTGACGTACAGAGGTTTGTTGGAGTTCTAATGCAGTTACGCTTTGTGTGTCTGCCCACATAAGAGTCCAATAATTCTTACTCGTGTTACACCAACACTGGGCTTTTAGTTCTCAGGTCTTCACATTGATGGAGGAGAGGCTGATTCGTCCAGTCATGTGGCAGGATTCACCACAGGTGGTAAATGATTAACAGATGACCCAGTAGAAATGCAATTTATGATCATAAGTCACTTTCAGCTCCCGACACCTCTTTCTCTTTCTCCGTCTCTCTCTTCTCTGTCTCCCCTTCCTCTGTTCTAAAGAGGTCTTTGAACCGCGTTGAATGACTGGGGCAAAAGCATTTTCAAAGAGACCTCAGAGCCCTCCCTATTTTATATCTACTTGTCAAAATGAATCCTGCTGCCCAGTGAAGCGCTGCTCCATTATTCAAATTGAATATCATTGCTTCAGAGGCTATGGGCTGTTTATCAACTGTTAGACCATCTTCCAAACTGACATCTCAGCATGAAAGAGCTGATAAAAGCACTCTAGTGTTTGGATAACAACATCTAATACCTTGTTATGTGATTTTTTTTCTTCCCGCTGGAAAAAAAAAAACAAAAAAAAAACTATAAAGCTGGAACTTTGCTGTAATAACTCTGTCACATTGGCTGCGTCTTACGAGAAAAAGCAAAAACAAGATGAAAACCAGCCCAATATAAGTTACTGACCTAAATCACATAATAATACCACAGTATATGTTATTTTCCCCTCAAACAATTTAATGAAATAAGCTATTATGTAATGATGGTTGAAATTGTTAGTTGATTAAATTGTTATTTAATGTTGCAAGACTGCTAATTAGATCCCCAGTGTAAAGCAGTCACAGGCTTCTATAATTTCTGTAAATGAATGCAGCTTGAGAGACTTAATGCCACAAAAGAATATTAAAATCCTATGATACATATCTGAGAATGGCATAAAAATATGTCTAGTACATATTTCCCAACCCAAATGAAGAGTTAGAGACTGAAAGATTGAATTTATTGTTATATAACATTATGTTCTCTCATCTTCTCTGTCTCCCTCTCTCTCTCAAATTCCAGCATGTAATTTACAGCAAATGATCTCAGTTTGTATACATTCCCCTGATGGCTAAACTTCCTGGCCCCCTGTCCATATGATGACAGCAGAACATGCCCAGCTCCAAAACACAAATACACACGTGTGTGACGGTGAATTTCTTTTGCACTTTAAAAACGCAGCATAAGAACACAAGGCTTTCTTAGAACAACACTAAATCTCTCAATTTGCACCTCAAAATAATAATATAAAGCCAAGAGACATGTCCTCCATACATATATTCAAGATCAGAGAGGAATGAAATAACTCAGTAAAGGGATTTGTAAAAATTTAAGTGGAACCTCTACTGCTGGGTTATGACCTTCACTAGGATCATCATAAATGATATTCCAAACAGCATATAAATATGACATATGTGAAGAACTTCTTTTCTGTTTCACACCTATTTCCATTTTCCCTTTTTTGTGAACACTGGAAGTGGGTGAAGCTGAACCTTCCAGTCCAGAGGAGTTACTGGTGCTTAACATTACCTGATGGAGTGGCGGCTGGTGGGAGAACTCCCGTCGGTGTATCCACACTCATTTTTCTTTTAGCTTCTTGGACTGGATTCTCAAACTGGGTTTTCTGGTTAATGTGGCTGCACGTGGGAGATTAAAAATAGCATAGATGTGAGCATGGTTTAGACGTGAACAGTAAGTTTCAGACATATTACAATTTGTCACACTATTTTTATTTTTTCTTATTAGCTGACTAACTAAACTCTGAGCTGCCAGCTAATGTCTTCTCCGTGCTTGTTCACACTGTTGATGCTTATCTTTGGCTATCATGCAAACTTGTAATTTGCCTGTGAGGGCTAGGTGTGACATAACCTGAGTTGGGAAACCACATGTTTCAAAGAATACAGGTGGTTGTAATACAATATGTAAGCCACAACCATAGCATCCACACAAAAACATCGAGAAAATACCTACAACCCCAAACTAAATATAGAATAGACATACTCAGAGAATTAAAACAGAATTGGATAGAGGGGATTGGTATCAATCTTTGCAGAAATACATCACAGTCATGACATAAGAATCAATATACTGTATATTCAATGCTACTGTCATTCCAAGATCAAATGATTCAGTAACACTCTAGAGAACAGTAAAGCCTTAATATTACTTGTCCATACTTGGCTTTATTCTAAAACGAACAGCATTGCTAAATCAGGTTCAGCAGCTGTGTTTCAGGGATGTTTAGACAAAATTTAATCTAAAAACAATTAATGATTCACAGGTCACACCTGTGTGCTGAAACATTTCCTGCTACTCAGAGAAATGTTCCTCCATGGTTCGGCGGTAATGGAGAGAGGTAGTTCATCTGCGTAATGAGCTTTAACAGTTGTAAATCCCCACCATGACAGCACCTTGGGAAGACAAAGTGCATTGATGCTTCACACTGAATCAGCCACATGCTGAGACACTGATGCTATGTGTGTGTTTGTGTATGTGTGTGCATTCACCAAAAAATACTCGGCACTCTTGCTGCGTATGACTCATGCACAGAGATATCTTCCCCATTGAGACTGTACAGATAAACATTCCCCTCTTTTACTTCTATTCTTCCATTTCCTCTGCCGCTGTCTGTCTCATTTTCCCCCTCCTTGATTGCCACACCTCATGTTTTGTGCATTAGTTGAGGAAATAATGAGACTTTGTGTCACGTTGTCACATTTGGTCATTCATTTACAACAAAATTTACCACACAAAGAGACAGAGACAGAGGAGAGGCAGCCTCTCAATGACCCTCCTGCATAAACAGGCACACTGATTCCCTCCCCCCCGCTGCAGGTCTCTCCCTCTTTGTCCACAGTAATGGGACTAAAATGAAACATTGTGCTCATGTTTACACTTTTGATCAGAATGGAATCTCACCCTCATTTCCCTCTCTGGGACCCTAACCCTTTATTCTCTGTGGTCTTTACTGTCTCTTCTGCCTTGTAACATAGAACAAAGCTGTGACACACCAGTGTAATCTGTACTGGCATAATTGCTTGCTGCAAGACTGTGGGAAACTAGATGATACAAAAACACAGGCCGATAAAAATGGTCATAGCAGCACTATTACTTGCACGTGCACACCTTTGCAATTAAGCAATATTGCTTAAAGTTTCACAGGTCTTTAATATTCCAATAATTAATCCTTCGACAGTCAGAGTTTGAGCATGCAATAAACTGCATAAACTCATCATCCACAAAGTTCACAGCTGTAGCCCTCTGGGTTCCTTGAGGCACGGAGGGAAGTTTACTCACTCAACGTAGTAGGTGCCATACTGGGGGTCCTCAATCTTCTCCCAGCCGTAGGGCAGCTCTGGGGGGAGAACATACAGACACAAATCACTTCAGATACAGCTGAGACACTACATGGACAATTGGACACACGCAATGAGGCGTGGCGCTTTGAATGGCAGTTTCACAGCATGCTTAGCTACACCTAGAGAACAGGAGGTTTGGTTTTATTTGTCACTATGTGTTTAGGGCCTAATACACACTGTGGAAGAAGCAAAGAGAGAGGGAAGAAATGCTGAGTTGTTGCACAGCCTCCCTGGAAAATAATAGCCTTTCTTTCCAGTGGTGTGTATGTGTACAACATCTTGAGTTTTTGCTGCTGTGACATAAACACATGCGGCACAAAGGAGATTTTTACGCAAGAGAGGCCATAGAAAATTGCCTTTTGAGAGATGCTGCACTGATGAGCTCTCTGCATGTGTCCCAGAAGCCATTATGAAGGAAAGGGGCAGGCTGGAGACTGAAGGTTTGTGCTATGTCACCGGCATGACTGTGACCAGGCCTGCTCAACTGTTCAGTCTCCGTCTGTTAGCCAGCGCCCCCATCAGAGAGGCAGGGATACACACTGCTCTATGCAGCAGAGGGCTAGAATGAGGTGGAAGTGTTCATGTTGGTAATGTGGAGTGTGTGAGTTGGAGTGAGGAAGATATACACCCGTGCAAAATCTACCACTACACAAACTATCTGCACATGTCATCTCACCTCCTTCCTCGCATTTCTCAGGTGGCTTGGCCTTTTTGGCGAGGCGGGGATCCAGCCAGGTGGTGGTCTTGCTGTTGTGACTGAAGAACAAAGATCATTCAGGGCTTTAGGCGCATTAAAAGTGATTTTTAAAAAGTTTAAGGTACGGTGTTGTTTCAGCAATTAGCACTGGGAACTCATATGTGCCATTTTACCCAGGAGCTATTCTCTTAGCACCAGCAAGTGTGGTTAACTAATCTTTTGGGATCACATGGCTTAGAATCATAACAAAGCTCAACGGAGCCCTTTTGGGTATAAGGAAGAGCGACACAGAAATAGAGCAGCACAGAGAGAAATAGGAAGCAAATGAGGACTAAATAGAACATTCAAAGAAAATAAGAGCAGTTGCAGAGATCATAAAACGCACAACTGAAAGACCAGGTCAAGGGTGGTAAGCTCCATTTAGCCTGTTGTTTCTCTCTCTGGCAGAATGAGCTATTGATTCGGCAGCAAGCAGCAGCACCTGGCTCTGTCAGCAGCTCAGCATTGACTGCTTGCCACACTAACAGGCCAGGTAAACAATGTGTGCCCGCTGCTTTTAGCACCCGCCAACAAAACCAACATCAAACACAGGGGAAATTAAAGAAAAACTTAATCAAGAACAACACAACTGCTATTTCTGAGCCCACAGGCACTTTTCATGTCCAACACCTGGTCTGATACAGCACAGAGAAACAAGCGGGTTGGGAAACAGAAAGGACTCTGTCAGATCTCTCTGCACATTTGGCTTACAATGGTGGAAACAGAGATGAATTAGGAGAATACTGATGGTTGTATGAGTACAGTTCTGATGTAATGGGTGGGTAACAGGACCAAAACGAGGGAGGGAAGTAGCAGGAGAAAAGCTACTTACTCTATAAAATAGACCATGCCGGTCTCTGTGTAGGCCATCTCCCAGTTTTTAGGTAAAGGCTCCTGACTTTCATCCTGTGGCATCGTGTTCCATGTACGTAGGTCCATGGCCCCGGCTGACTGGGTGTAGCTGGGCACCGTCCTCCTCCACTCTGCCTTGTCCTTGTGCTCTGTGACCGGGCATGAGGGTATGGACACAGGCATGGAGACAGAAAGAGGAATGGTTTGGACATAAGGGTATGGGAGGTGGTAGAAGGAGAAAGAGACAGGAGGTGAGAGTGTGGCGCCATTGGAGCTCCTCTGGGCTCCTTGCATCTCTCCCTGCTGCTGCTGTTGCTGCTGCTGCTGCTAGTGCTGCCCGTTCTCTGTACACTGGCTGGACGGTTTGCATCCACAGAAGAGGAAGAGGCAGAGAGAGAGAGAGAGAGAGAGAGAGGGAAAGAGAGAGAGAGAGAGTACACAGAGAAGGGACGGAAGCACAGCAATTGCCATAGGATTTGCATGTCAGCCGTGATGTACTAGGAGCTGCCTCCCAGGCAAGGGCAAAGCTGACCAATGCCTCAGCCCTGCCGCGAGCGCCACATCACAACTCTATTAGTATGACACTGGTTGCTGTGTGTGTATATTTGCCTAATCTTGATGCGTCGGCGTGCGCTTGTCTGTGTGAGGTTCTTATCTGCAGGTTTTCATCTGGCTGTCTCTGACCTCGCCTCATTGTGGTATTGAATGCTCAGTCTGTTTGGCTGGGGTAATTGAATGGCAGTGATGTAAAGTGACAGCTGTTGACTGGAGGAAGTCAGGAGCTTTTTGTGCTGAAATTGGGGCCTCTTCTTCATGATGAAACCATGGATAGGGTTCTGCACTTATACAGTACAAAAATTCAAACATGTGCTCCGGGCTATAACGGCTTTTCAGTCATTGCCGAGGAATATAAAACGGGCTATTCCGAGAGCAGACATGTTGTCCTCATAAACTAGTGAGAATGCTAACAGGACACAATAGAAAATGGCTCTTCATAGAAATGTCAGACCATTATTAAACTACCTTTAAGGCATAGCAATCTATTTTCCGCAATCAGTTTGTTGTACAGAACCATAACAACCCAATCCATCTACTTGCAGACAATATTATGTGCGCATAGTGCATCTATAAACAGAACAACTCAAGAGTTTAAGTATTAACAGTGACATCCTTGTACAATGGGTACTTTTCTTGGTTGGACTCCTCTTTGCCATCATTTCTGCCCAAGGCCTTGGAGATGATGATGCGTCTCTGACAACATTTCTCTTTTTCACATTACATGCTCATTGATCAATTTATTCATTTCTTCTCTGCCATTTGACATGCAACCATATCATCTCTTCCATATTATCTCCTGTCTCCTGTGACTATCAGATTTTAAAAAAAAAGGTTTTTACCAGGTGAATTAACTTTTTTTCCATGTTCTGCATAAGTAGACTCATGCAAGCGGTCACAAAGATATGTTTATCAATCTACTGAGTCTACCTATAGAAAATAGTATGTGGGGTTTATATGGCTCTGTAGTCCATTAAAGGTAGAAGGTACTATTTTGGACTTGTAGGCTGATGATAAGTAGTTATCTTATTATGCTGAATCTGTGTTAGTATTATAGCTGTGCTGCAAATATCTTGACATCTATGTATGCACAGTTAACCTTGCAATCACAAAAAGAGATCAGAAAATGATCTAGGAATGTTGCCTGTATTTATAACTACCTGTTTTGGCTGTTCAGCGTAAATTTGTGCACAGGGATCCATTTGGCTAATCATCTGGAGTGACTGTGCCATACTGAATGTGAGTGTTTTTGGCAGGACAGAGGCTGAAGAGGTAGCAAAAGAACAGATTTATTTGACAAAAATAGCTATCATTTTAACAGTAGTAGCAGCCCATTCTTACCATGAGCACATTAGACTGTGCATATGTGTTAGGGCACGGTTTACAATTAGATAAGACGTATTTATGCCATGCACTATTTGAAGACACCATTTTGGGGGAATCAAACTAGGACAAAGTCAATCCGTCTAACTGAGGGATTGCTTCTATTGATCTCAGACAGACTTTGACTACTTCTTGACTTTGCGCGGCTGTGATTTAGTGCTGACCTTGCATGCAGGACAGCTAATCCCTAGAATGTCTGTTTGCAGGGTGGAACGATAAGGAGAAGAAAAAAAAAATGGGCCCGCTGTTTTGCATTCTGTGGAAAACATAATGAACTGCTGGAAAACAAAATAACTCTTACAAAACAAACAGTTGGGGTTTAAATGCGAAGAGCACCGGCAGAGAGCTGTGATAATTGGTGAAGCACTGAAAAGGAAAAAGACAGACAGGGCTCTCACCAGTTAGGCCATTCACCATCGCAGGCTTCTCTTCTTCCTCTTCCTCCTCAGGGGCGGCACTGCTGTCCTTTCTGTCCATCTTGCTGACAGAAGTCGTGCGCTTCCGCTGGACCTCTGTGTCAAATTCCTCATCAAACAGAACCTGGTCCACCAAGTCTGGCTGTACAGGACTGGGCTCTGCAGGGGGCTTTGGGGTGCCATAGTAGTTACCTGCAGAGAAAAGACGGGGAGAAATAAAAATGCACTTAAAAATCTGTTACTTAATGTGTGGAGACCTTTGACTAACTCCATAATAAATCAGGTTAATGTACTGTGACAGCCCATTACTTAATATGATAACCTACTATAACACTTTTGTGCTTGTTTTCTGACTGGGACCTTAGTATTGAGGATACGCATAGCTTTGTGAGTACCTTCAGAGTAGAATTCCAAAAGAAACACATACACAAATGTTACATACTACAGGAAAAAATGTCTCATCTCATCTTGGCTTTGTAGCAAAGCAACCAATAGATTCCGAGTCAAGAAGAGATAATAACTCTAAATTGTAACAGTTCTTTAAATTTCTTTAGAGACACTGGGGAGTCAGGTTGTTAGCTACAAATCATATCTGGCACATCTGTAATGGTTGGAACAAAATGAAGCCAAGCTTTGCTAACAGAAATGTCTCCCAGAAAAACAAAGTGTTTTTCCCCTCAACTTTTGACACTATTTAGTATTTGGTAATTCCCAAAGGGTTCCGGTATTGCTGTTTCTACCAGCCCCCACAGCTGGTCTAGCAACAACCATATTTTTCGTCTGAAAGGCATGAAGCTATCAGAGCAGAAATGTGTGCGGGGTTATGCCGTCTCTCTAAGACTCCAAATCTTCTGATCAGGCATGCTGAACACCCAGAAGAAGCCTGTAACAACTAAGACACGCTCCTTGGCTTCCTGTCCTGGAAAAAGTGCACTGTGTACATTTGAGTGCCCAGCCAAGCCAGAGGATGCTGCAGGGAAATAAAACCTGCTATTTGAGGTGGTAGGCCAGTATTTTTCAGCAACACTGTCCAAAGGAAAGTTTTTTTTGTTAACTTTAGCTTCTAGGTTTAAAAAGTGTGATTTTACTGCATATATGTCATAATTGTTACACAAAAAAATACATTTTTATCATTTTCAACCAAAAAAAAGACAAAACTCCTCGAATGCGTCCCTGTCCTTTTTTTCCCCGTTCCTCGCTGCAGGGACTATTGCATTTATGCCAAGGTAGATTCTCAAGCATTTGATTGCTCCTTTAAGTCCGTCAGTTTGCCTTTGCTGTCATGTTGGTGCCTAAGGCAGCAAGCAGCCTGGCTCCACAGAGCGAGGGGTGGAGGGGCGATGGGGGCAGCAAGAGCAGCACTGCACTAGTCTTCCTCAACTATTAGACAGGGATGACCCACTTTACCACACACTACCTTGGCCCTCTGTGCAGGAAAACAAGTAACAATAGAAACTCAAACTCTAAGTACAAGGTTAAAATAACAGCTATATGCCAATATCGATCCAAAAGGTGCTCTCTGTCCCTTGAAAACCTCCTATATAGTGTACAGTGGTAAAGAACAGCTATGTCTTAAGGGGCTAAACATTGTATAGGAACACTTAACATGCACCTTAGGGAGCTGACAGATACTGTAAGAGCATCTGCAGGGAGGGAGAGGTGCAAGACAATGGAAACAAAGAGGGAAGGACAGGAGGAAGAAAAAAAGTGGAAAAAGAAAAGAAAAAGGACAGAGATAGCGCTTTCTTAATGATAAATCATGTGACTAAGCAGTTACACTTCATCCAGACTATTCATGTCACGTAGAGAAAACTTGAAGACATTTTGAAATCTAACTAAAGTAAAAATGAGACTAAATAAACAGGCCCATTTGTTTCCCATATGAATCTAAATACACATGTCCATCAACACTTGACAACACTCAGCAGTTTTCCACAGTTATGGACAATTTGTCAAAATGCTGCATTAAACAATATGTTATATTTGATTAAAGTAATTACATGAACTCTACACCAGGGTTTATAATTAATGTGAAGCTAAATGGCAGAATACAAATTGAGGGAGGTAAATTAGAAGTGTTAATTTGCTCTATCCACTTTGCAGTTTCTGAAGCAAAGGCGAAGGTACATGTTTCCTCTGAAAGTACCTATTAGCAACGGGCTGGCAGACAGTTGCTATAATAAGGGAGAGCTCTGAGATGGATCATATTGTAATTACACTATACTAATGAAGCACTAAGAAAAGCAGGCTTTGATGAGACTGTATAACGTCTTCGACTGGAAAACTAAACAGTCTTACAAAGAGAGTTCACTCTAAGGGCGCTGTTTTTTGAGCTTTACCTAAGATTAAATGCAGTGTCTGTTTGAGGAGTTGGGTATTTTATGCGAGTTCATTAAAATGAAGCGTTTGTCTGAATATCAGACAGCTCATCATTTAGTTTTTGGTTTTGTTTTTCACATTTATATCCTCTGACTGTGGGAAACTGCGCTGCCTGAGCAACTGCTGCCTATTATTTTATTTAGCGCGATGTTTAATTCTGTTGATGTGCTGTCATTAACAATGATCCGAGTTGAATTTCATAATTAAAGGCTTAATCCTATTATTATTCTAACACGATAAAAGGTATTATTGATGTAATAAGAGTTTGGAATAAGTTTGTCAAATCAAAGGTCTTAACAGGTGTCAGCATGCATCACTGTAATGGTTTACATTAAACAGACATGTTTTTATTCTAGTGAATAACAGGAGAACACCAGGATGTATCCTCAAAAGTCAAACTGTGTCTGCATATTTTAAGTCTAACAACATGACGGATTGAAATACAAACGATAAATCTGATACTGATTTATTCTTGTGCACTGGCATTTACTTTAATTTGGTTGCCTGAATGCATCACATTAACAAAATGAGAAGAAAAATTTCCAGAACCAAGCTTCAGAAAGACAAGAATAACTGCATTGCTTTATATAAAACTAAACAGACTTCATTTATTTGCAACTTTGTCAGTTCACAGTGTATATTCTGGCATTCTCTTGATTTCATTCATGAATCGTTTTTTTTTCATTGAGGCAGAGAGAGAGAACACATACGACCTGTACGTGATCCACGTACATGCATCGTATCATGCAAAATGTTTAAATCTTTCATTAACAGGACAAAGACCTGCATGCCAGGACACATTTTAGTACAATCAGGACTATTCTGACTTAATGAGGATGCCTGGTTACCCTTTGGCAGCCTTAATGATGTCAGAGGGACCACCTCAAAACTCGTACATTAATTACCGCCTTAGGTTAATGGGCCACTCATTTTTGGAAAAAAGGAGAGAAAATTTTCTGTGAGCCACTATGCTAATAGCTCTTCATGGCCATGGTGCTGCAGACACCTGCTGTTATGGGCACTGGCTCAACAAATCAAAATGTGTGCTTCTACTGTTCATTATACAACAAGCTATAAACACAGTTAAATGGAGGCAGGGGTAATAAGCTGTTCTCAAATGACGAAACTCAAGACCTTTTCCAAACATTTGCATGACTATTTCAATCAACTGGTAAACATGCCAAAGTGCGCCTCAGTTTGGATTTCTATGTTTATCCCGAAAATTTGCAAAATTGTTTAGATAACACAAAGCAAACTGGAGTCCATCTCACTGCAACGTTAAACAGCCTGACCATGAGTTTATACCGTTTCAATTTTGTTTCCTTTGTGTCCCATAGTGGCAAAACAACCACGTACCAATTGTGTTAAAGGTAAAAGCACAGATTTCAGATACTTCTAATATCTGTTCTTGCAATAAAGCTTTTGTTGCAGCTCTCACAGTGTGACAGACGGGCTGTGTAAAGCAAGGCCTTTTTTTGTTCGTCAGCCGGGCCCAACAGTTGCTCGGATCCGTCAGCGGACTACACAGACATTCACTCATATTACAGATGCATAGTTCTTTTTTCTGCCAGTAAGAGGTATTCTCATGTCACTGAAAACATTTCCCATCCCATTAGAAAGCTGCTGTGCCCTGAGTGATCTTCAGCTGAAAACTGCTACACTAAGGCCATATGTGAGTAACAATGAAAGTAGGTCCATGTATGTGTGTAGATGTCAGTCCATCTGTTGCAGTCAGCAGCTGTCGGCATTTTTCATCTGCGGTTTGTGAAAATACAAATAAAATTCGAGTGCAAGTGCATCTACAATCAAAAGTCATGTCTCCAGTGAGATATACTGTCTCTAAATTTCACTCTACACTTAAGCAACAAAAAAATCCATATGATGGAAGCTGGAAATGTGTAAGAACAAAAAAGAATCAGACACAGTCATTTAATAAGGCAAAATGGAACAGACACAAACAGAAATTGGAGACTTCCTATCGGTTGTGAAAGTTTAGAAAGAAGCTCTTAATGGTTTTTTTTTTTTTTTTATTACTCTGGCTCAGCCTTCGTGCCGTCCTCCCACAGCTCCCCTCCTACCCTTTCTCTGCGTTTATCCCCCCTGCCTCTTTGAACCTGGCAGCCACAGTCACAGACCTTCATTAATCATTGAGGATGGGCTTGCACTCTCTTGGGCAGTGCCCAGTCTGCTCAGGCCTCATCAGTGACTGCCAGTGCCCCAGGCGGGCAAAGCCCATCTTGTGCTCCAGCTTTGGCACAGAACTTGGGGCCTGTTTGGCATGGATGCCAACACTTCACAAGCCAACCTTGTCAACCCTGCATTCCTCTGCTCCATGTGCCTCTGTGTGTGTGTGTGTGTGTGTGTGTGGCGTGCAATATTAACAATCCACTGTTAGCTGACCAGCCTGTCTCATACATATTTATCTAGTTCACGGTATGTTGATCTACTCATTTTGCTAAATTAAACTGAAAAATATAGCAAAAAAATACTATCTTGACTCCTATTCTCATTTTTATGACTCAGCTGCTTTCATTCAAATGCTACACCCTTTACTATTTAGTTTTGTTCACTTATATAATCAGAGCAATAATGCTAATCCAACTCCCTATGTTATCAGTAGTGCAGTACTTCTTAATTTTTTTGCTAGTTCCGCGGAGGGGGCAGCAGTTGCTATAACAGCACCTTAGCACCGTTTCCCCCTCTGTGACTCCTGGTACACTCTCCTCTTTCTATATAATCCACAGCTATGCAGCTTTGCCTCAGAACATCACAAAACCTATAATACCAAAAAGGGCCCTATTACACAACGGTTGAAGGCTATATGGTCCAGCAAAACAAGGGCACAGTAAATGGTCATTTATTTTCCTGTTACGGTTATGATTGTCAGGGGAATTGAATTTTATATTTGACACAAAAAGAAAGGATTTTATCTGTCCTCTCTGTCAGACTGTCCTCAGGCAGGCCTTTAACTACTGTACAGACTGTAAGTGTCAGCTACAATGACAATGTCATGGTGCTTGTCTATAAATCATGCCGTTTTTTTTCTTTATCCAAGCTCTATGGGGCATAATTTAAAGAGCTGACTGAATCATTGACATACAGGACTACCTTATACCATCAAAATGAAATAAGGATAAAATTGATGGCAGACTTGTCATATGGAAATATTATAGAGAATATCAGGGCATAATACAGTTCCACTTTAAGCAGAAATGCACTTTTCTATTACATACAACAGATCATATAAGGCAACTCATTATTGTAACTTCTGTAATAATAGTGATTTGACATGAACAAATATAGAATTCAGGTCTTTGTATTTACTGCCAGTTCTGCAGTTTACTACCTGTTTCCCTTAAATGTCATTTCCCCTCATCTACCCCCCATCTCTATCTATGAATGATTCATATTACGGGCTTTTGGGTATCGTCCACAGTGAGGGGTAGAAAATTGGACATGCCCTAATTCACATACATGCACACACTCCTGCACACATGCCAGTCTAATGGTTAGGATTTGCAGCTCAGCCTTAGCAACAAGTATTACTCACACCCTGACACGTTCATCATTCTGTTAAACAAAAACTGGCAAAAGACTCTGTTTATTTTTATGCGGTTTTAACTTTTCCGTCCACAACATTCGAGTCGACTCGGTTGCCGAGACCTGCTTGGAATGCAAAGAGTGAGACTGTTTTGGACTTGGGAAATGCAATGAATTAATGGCGAGAGCTGATCTCATAAACACACACAATTTTCTCCTTTCTGCTTGATTAAGTATTTCCACAATACGGATCGTCTAAAATAACTTTCTGTTATTTGTGAGCGATATGACAACCAATCAGTGGGAAAGTCACTGTCTCAGAGAAGTGGGAGTCAGTGAGTGTCATCCTCGGTTACAGCTTAGTCCTCCCTACATCAAGTCGCTGTTATTCACAGGTCTGGAGGATTAGTCACAGTAGTGAACATGGTTGCCCTGGTTGTTTCCATCCAATGAGCCATGTATACTGTAAGACCCCATTCAGATGCAGAACTATAGTGTGTACTACGGAGTATGATACTGTCACAAGTAGGGAGGCAGAGATGAGTAACATCTGACTATAGCAAAGAATTCAGTGGGTAAGGACAGGATTTTTCCCTGAGCCTCTGGCGCTGAAATTTAGTTATTTCACAAAAGGAAATTCTTTTCATTGTAAGACGGTAGAGAAACAATAAAAGCGCAATAAAGTAATGAATAGAATGTCTGACCAAAGGGAAGGATGGGACATTCTTTAAACAAATTTCCACAGTGGTCGCTTGCGTTTCAGCTGAAAATACGCGCCAGGAAAATTTAAAAGCAAAGAGTTTTAGGGTGATTGAGCAAAAAAAATAAATATCTGTAGCGTGTGGCAGAAAAAGAAATAGAGCCATGGGCAGTGCAACGATAATATGGTAAATTCCTCTTTTCCCATGTCCGTGTGTTTGTGTTTGTGAGTAAGAGGTTTGCAGCAGTTTATCTCGTAGGTCAGATCAGAAGACTGGACATTAATAATTAACTTTCCGAGGGCTTCTGAATGGGAACTTTCAATACACCTATGGTTGTGTTACATTAGGTAGGGAAAGGCAAAGTAACGCCATTATTCATCCCGTTGACTGGTTCATAGGTTCAGGGTTGAAGGGTTGGTCTCTCAGGACCTTATATGGGACAGAGAACTCTTACACAGCCAAAACATTTCCAATATTGCGTGTAAAGAATCTAGGTGAAGCTCTTTTCAGCAAACTACAGTCACCTGGGGATATATTATCTCCAGTTTCTTCACATTTACAGAGACAGGTTGACGACATGGCCGGTGCATTGACTAAACTGGTGCACAGTTCAGCAAATTCACAGCAGAGCTAATAACCAGGGCATCATGGGGAGAATTCATCCTCAGCTCAAGTCCTCAGGGTGGGCTGACATGCACTGATAAGACAACGCTTTTTCTTTGTTCACTACTTATTCTTTGGGCTGTATTTTTCCTGTGTGTCTTATACTTTTACAGAGTTAACTTTGTTTTACTCAGGACATTAAAAATCCTAGCATCGCAATTAACTGAAAAAGAAAAAAAAAGATGGAATTTCTGTCAACAGCAGCATGATAACTTTCTTTTTTCCACTCAATTTATCAGTGTATTACTGTTTAATGTCTTAAATAGAGTAAATCAATTTGCCCAATAAAAGGCTGAAGTTACAATATTGGATGCTATGCCAAAAATATAACCTATTTTTTCAGTATTACAGACAATTTACAATTTTAAGAGATTGTAAGAGTTTTCTGGCTACATAAACTGAACATAAAACTTGATTCAAAATACTCGTCTGGTATTCAAAGTATACATCTGGAAAAACACATTGAATACACAATTAATGAATCAATTAATAAACACAATTAATACACTGTTGCCCATAAAGTTGGAATAAAATAGTTTTCCTCTTTTCATGAAACAATGTGCAAGAATTCAGTAAGTAAACACTTTTTAAAAACATATGGTTAAAAAAAGGTCTTCAGAGGAATAATCTCAATTTTTGCACATTTTTCACCATTTGAAGTAAAGCTGTGAAACTCTCGTTCCCTACAGAGGACAAAAACACATTGCTGGGTCTCAAGAGGATATAAAACAAAACAAAGCAAAAGAATATATTATCATTAAAATAAAATAAATAAGCCTAATGGTCGACCGATATTGGCTTTTTACTGACATTTATTTAGAGAACAGAGCAGCCAGTGGCCAATATAAAGTGTAATAGAGATGCTGTGTTGTTTATTTTGTTTTGTTTGGAGCATATAAAATGCAAAAAATAATTTAATGATAAAAGATGCACAAAATCGCATTACTGAAATATTAATGTTAATTTAACACTATTATGTCCCCATTTAAAAATAAGGAGCAGTAATATCATTCCACAGCACCTGCAATGACGAGGATTCATTGATTTTGTTTTTTAAAATGAAATTGGTCGCCCAATTAATCAGCCGATCAACAATTCTGATCAATTCTATGTTTGTTGGCATTAAATTGATATCAAACTAATTTCCTGATGAAGATTCACTCATATTTAAGACCCCGCCCACGGTGCACTATTCGAAAGATATAACAGACGTGTAAAATCGAACATTTTTCAATCACTCATTGAACTTTTCGCTCGTAGATTTTCGGTGTTTGATACTGACCATCGTAGGTGCCGCTCTCCAACAGCAGCCCGCTTTCCTCCAGCTCACGGAACTCCCCCACGCTGATGAAATTGTAGTCGACTCCAGGAACCTCCCCCTCTCTGGGCTGCCGAGTGGTACCTGCCAACAACAACGCAGTTTATAACAGAGGGAACATCCAACACACTGGAATTTGCCATTCACTAACATAGGGACACACACACACACAGAAAAAGAGAGAGAGAGAGCGAGAGAGCGAGAGAGCTGGAAGTGACACTGTATTCAACATGCCCACAGGGATGTGAGTCAAGTCCAAATACAGCACTCATGGGAGAATCTGTGTCTACATCATGAATAGTCAACAGAGCTGGGACCACAAAGCTATGAATTCATTATTCAAATATAAAACAGTAAAAGATATTCCCTCGCACAGAAGCACAGCTGTCAGAACACAGAGGACGTCTAAGTGATGATAATGATAATCACCAAGAATGTAATTGCACACTTTGCCTTTGACTTTTGTGTGCAGACCCACCACATTTATTAAGAAGTTAATTAAATTGGTACAATAAATAAGAAGGAATGGATAAGAGGGCTTTAGTTGGATGAACGCTGCAACATTCAATGTCAAAATCTAACTTTAGTGGTGACTTACTGCGTATTTTCATTATTTTTTTTTATAACCACTGTCTATTCAAAAAGCAATTTCTCCTTAAAAGCACACGCCTAACTTGATTTTCACAGCAAAGATAATGGAAGAGAAAGATTAAAGACAAATATACAGAAGTGACTTATGAGCATAATGTTTCATTTAAAATACAATATTCTCCTATGGCATTTTCTGGGCCAGTTTACAATAAACTAAAGACTGAATTCATGACATGATAGAATAAAATGATCAAGTAGAATCATACACTGACTGCAGTTTTATTTTTCCTATCAACGAAGCAGATCTGCAAAATGTTTTCCGATGACATTGCAGGCTTAACGGTTGTTTCCAGCTTTTGGAAAGATTTTTTCATGCTCATAAAGTTGTGACTTGTTTTTGAGTGCATTTTTCCCTCCCGGCCTGTGGTGACAGTCAAGGTCAGATATGATCATCAATCATTTTGTCTATTTTTGTTCATCACCAAACTCACTGCTGTTCTACAAATAAAGCTCTACATCTTATTTCAGCTGCAAAGTTAACCCATCAAGACCCAAACAGCCACTGGCAACCAAAACCATCTACTGATCTAACGTGTTTAATACCCGTCGATCCACTAAGCCTATCAATACATATAAATAATTTGTGTAAAATCCAGTTTGTCGTCTTTTCATGGTCAGCAATTATGACCCATTTGGACGTTCAGAGGCTCTGTAGTTACTGTGGAAACACCGTTATCTTCTACAACTTTGATTCACCAGTAAAACCCATGGAGTTGGATCAATGACAGTGGATGGACACACTTGCTTTATGTTGTTATTTATATATTTGCTAGTAAAGTCACTTTTTTCTTCAGTTTTCTCTATTTATGATATAATAACCCTCCATTTTAATCTGAGCTTTTATGAATATCCATATGATCAGTAAATTAAATATAGGAAAATACCAGATATTCACTTAAAAAAAGCTAAATATAGAGGATAATATTATAATAAATGGTGATAAAACACTTAAGAAAGGTTAAATAGAGAGAAAAAAATTATTTGGGAACTGCCACAAAAGTAACGCTGGGTTTTTATGGGTTAAAAAATTAAAAATAAAAAAAAGTGTCACGCTTTTTTTTTTTTTTTTTGCTACAGGCTGTAATCTGTGGGACTTGAAAACATTTTGTTATAAAAATGATTTTACGGTCCCCAACATGCCGACTCCACTTACCATCATCTTAGATGTAATCAGGGCTTTTACAATACCTCAGTTGAACTGCGGCGCTGTGTGACTGAGCAGCGGGCACACGGGACTTTAACCGAGTTTAATACAGTGCAAAAACTATCTTCATTTTTCCTTTTGCTTCTGTGTCAACATCCATCCTGACTGCAGTATGAGCCATCAAATCTGAAATAGCTTAGTCTGTTGTAAAAACAATCTGTTATTCTGCCAGACAGAGCAATCAGAGGAGACGGGCGAAGCCACAAAAGAAGGAAATATGATCTTGTTTTTGAAATGAGGAGGAGTGAAATATTATTTAGTTTAGTTTTTTTTTTTTTATTGTTATTCAGTTACTTGAAGATTTTCAGACAAGTTGGATCCGTTTTTTCCCATCCTGACAGCACCACACATCACCACATTTGGAATTCCACGTTTATTTATCCTATGTATCGAGACTGCGTTTTAAAACAGAAGAGGGTTACAGATTGAGAAGGAGAACTATATGCCGTTGCCAGACAGTGAATTCATAAACTCAAGCATCTCTCTCCATCTAAACAGATATGAGGGGTAGTATGATTACACCCTGGCTAAAGATAGACAGAGCAGATAGGATGCTGAGACTTTTGTTACTAGAAATCAAACCGTTATCTGTGAAAGAGTGCCGGGATGAGCAGCTTTGAAGGAAAGACAAGAGGAAATATGCCGCCAATTCTCACTGGAAAAGAGCGTGCCTGTTTTAACTCCCATCTTTTAGGTGTCTCTTCAACCGCCCTCTTCATGTCCGTTTGAGGAGATGTTTAACAACCTCTTGAAAACAATCCAGAACAATAACGCTGAAGGAAAGACAATGTAAAAAGAAATTAAATAAAGAAACACAGCACAAATGGGTTTTTTGTGGCCTATCAAAAAAATATATAGTTATTTGTTGTTAGGTGTGAATTACACGGGTGTGTTTACCTCCTAACGAGCTGCCCGCCCACTCAATGTGGCGCCACAAAACTAAGAGTAGAAGATTTTCACTTGTTTTTCTTTTTTCTATTTTCTACATGTTTTGTCCAAATGGAAATTTCTCAAATCCATCCTAGTATCTTTGCACTTGAACCCAAGCCTAAATATAAAGGCTGAAAACACAAACAACAGCAAGGTGTCACTGTTTGCTCGATTTTTATCAGCATTATCTATAGAAGGCGCCACGCCAATATATAGACTTTATTTTGAACATAAGTAGGCAAAAGAAATTCCAGAATTAAAAGGACACTCCAATATATGGAAATAAATCAACCAAAAAATAAAACAAATGTCACACAAATGTATGTTTATTTCGCTGTTGCTCTTTAACTTTACTTTATGTCAGAAAAGGAGTAGGAAGAAGCCGAGCTTATAGTGTCCTACCCCAGTTTTACTCGACTTGGCTAATCAGCTAATGTATACAGTCCATAACAAAGAATAGGTCAGTCATTAAAATACAAAAAAACAAAAATGATTACATCCCATCAATTACTATTACTGTTGTACTCTCGAACATTGTTATTATGTCTATGGAAAATAAGGTTTTTATACATCTTTACCTCTGCCAAGGAGGTTATGTAATCACCAGGGTTTGTTTGTCTGTCTGTCTGTTTGTTTGTCTGTCTGTTTGTGCGCAACATAACGCAGAAAGGTATGGAAGGATTTTAACGAAATTTTCACGAAATGTCCGAAATGGGACAAGGAACAGTCGAGTCAATTTTGGGGGTGATCGAGATCATCGTCTGGATCCAGGATGAATATATATTTTTTACGATATGGCCCTGCAAAAAATCATGGACAAATTTTAATGAAACTTTCAGGAAATGTCCGAAATGGGACAAGGAACATGTGAGTATATTTTGGGGGTGATCCAGGATTGTTTTATGACATTATCAGTTCAATAACCTTTCAGCTGGCATGTCTGTTTATGCACACAACATCTGACACCATGTCAACGTGGCCCTATTGTTTACCTGTTGCTAGGTAACCCACTTCAAGGGCATTGTTTATCTGTTGCTAGGTAACCCACTTCAAGGGTATTATATATTACAGCAGCATGGCGGGGAACTGAGCTACCTTGGCGGAGGTCTGCGCTCTCCAAGTGCTTTTCTAGTTTTAAATTTTGTGATGTTTTCGCACTGTTTGATATTTAGTTCATATCCATTCCACAACATGAAACATATATCTTTTTAAGATTTGTTCTAGTGAAATGTTTCATATTTAGTTTCTGTCTGTAGTCATAACCACCCTCTCTGTCAGTGAATAATTTCTATATGTTACTTGGAAGTCATTTATTTATTGCTGTGTATAATATTTGTGCTGTTTTAATTTCCATCAAATGCTTTAATTTGAGTGTATGTGAGAGTAACGATAGTTTACTGGTATGTTCCAGATAAACCTGTATTTATTATCCGTATCGCGCTCTTTTGAAGTGAGCGTCACCTAAAATATCATCTAAAAGCTATCAACATCGCAGCCTATTTTTAAGACAGGATCTTCCTTTGTGTTTATTCAAATTAAGAAACAACACTGCCTAGTAGGCAAGATTAATACTGTTTCAAAGAACGTTGATCTGAGCTATCACCCACATCAGTTCTGTGGCGTGGAGAGATTATATCACACTGTCTCACAAAAACAGGATCAATTTATTTCTTAAGGCTAAATGGCTTGAATTAATAACATTTATAAGCTGCTGTGGATAAATACCATCTTTATCTAAAATATATTCTTTCAGTTACACTGTAAATTTAATCTGAAGGCACATTTTCATCTAATTCCTGTTTATCTTCCTCTCTCTATAGTCAGACAATGTTGCCTTTAAAAGGAAATATGATGAGCTACACCAATTTAGCTCCATTCTGTCTTTTCTCTCACTGGCTTGAAAACATAAAAGGAGTCCTCTTCAATCTTTCTAAAAAAGGGAAAATGCTACGATTGAAAACCCTAGGACAATATCCTTTTTCATTTTTTTTTTTTTTTTAATCTTGGGACTAGACCCGTGGAGGTGATTGCTTCGCCATGACGAATATTAATACCCAAGGAAGCAGTGAAGCAGTCAGGGGAGGGGGTTGAGGTCAGGATTCAGCCAAACTTCAAGGATTACATGGCGCCTCGGACGCTTCGGCACAGTCTCGAGCCCCTGCCATCTTTTGCGGGAGGCAGGAGAGACACTTAATGAAGCTCACCATGTGCAGTGGAAGGTGGAAGGAGGAAGTCATGCCTCTCTCACTCAGAGATGCTACTCAGGCTTCTGTAATGAGCACAGACATCAGGCTGTAGTGGATCCTCATGAGGTCATCGCGCCTCAGTGTGCTACCATAACCCACTGGCAGAGGCGTGCATGAGCAAATACGACAGGGGACATATGCTCATGTACTGAATCCAGGCTCCGATGGCTTACATGTCATATGTATCATACAAGTTTTTTATACTGCGTTATTTTTATGCCTTTATTCTGACAGGGCAGTGGGACTATTTGAGCGCAGAAAAATATATTGAGCGAGCATGCAAATTATATTTTGAGGAAAAATGAAACACTTTCTGAAACACAAATCTTGAAGTTGAAGTTATTTTTGTTGTTTTTGTTTGGTTTTTTTCTGTCCTTGTGGATGTTTGTTGTCTTTGGTCCTGTTGTTGACAGTTGATAATATTGTCTTGTTTTCTAAGTATGTAACTGTATTTTTGTTCTTTAAAAATCCAAAATAAAATATATTAAAAAAATAACTTTTTTATTTTTATTATTTTCCTTTATTTAACCAGGAAGACCCATTGAGATTAAAAATCTCTTTTGCAAGGAAGACCGGGCCAAGGTAGCAGCCAAACAAAGTCCAAACAATACAAAACACATACATGATACACAATGAACTATAAACTTGAAGTTGAGCAAACAAGAATCTATTCTGTGCTCTACCAATGTCTTTGCATGTTTTGCTAAGACCATTACGTATGTGCCACCTTTCATTCAGTTTCACTGCAAGCTCTCTCTCAAAGTCTTCCTCCGGGTTCAGGCAGCCCATTGGTCAACTTGGTCTGTGTACTCGCTCAAACTCTGCACACCGTTACTTTTGTGCCATAACTGTCGACCAATCAGAAAATTTGGGGGGAGATAAATTGTCATTGGCTGCTGCAGCATCCTGGAAATGTATGCAAACTTTTTACTGTCAGTATAAGATATAAGTAGCAGATTTAACAGTGATGTTAATTAATCCAAACAACGCCATGCTGCAACATGTCTGTCAAAAATAATGATATTTACAGTAAATACTTACCGAAGATGTATTTTCATGTAGCGTATTACTTCCCCAATGACAGTAAAACATTGAATACACTTCCGGGATGCTGCAATGTAATGGCACAAATGTAATGATGTGCACAGTTTAAGTGAGCACGCAGGCGAAGTTGAGCAAGCGTGAGAGAAATCTCCTGAGCGAGCACGCAGCTGGCTGTCTGCACAAGGAAGGTGAGTCTGTGAGAAAGCCTGGAGTGAAACTGAATGAAAGGTGGCACATACATATTGTTTACTCAACTTCAAGTTTTTTTTTTGCTCCTGTTTCACTTTTCCTCAAAATATAATTTGTGTGCTTGCTCAATATATTTTTCTGCACTCAAAGTGTCCCACTGCCCTCTCAGAATGAAGGCACAAAAATAACGCCACAGTATAGTTTCATAGTACCTTCACTGCAAAAGAGGAATATCTGACTTAGATAAACTGACTTGACTGAGGAATATTTATCTTGAAAGGTCATTTTTTAGATTTATTTACTTATTGAGACTTAATCTTGTTGAGATTATTTGACTTGTTCTAAGAATTTTCATCTTGAGCTACCCCACTTAGATATTACAACTAATTTTAAGCAATATTTAAAACAAAACAGGCTCCATTGTTGGGGGATGAGTATGGTGGACACAGTAACTGTTTGCCCTCAAGAAATTTTTACTTGTTTTATTCCGTTTTGCCTATATATATCTCGAGTCAGTACATCTTCATATGACCACACACACACACACACACACATATATATATGTACACACACA
>JAPQRQ010000026.1:8355332-8389529 GCA_037367365.1 Apogon talboti | reverse complement strand
AGACACAAACTCACAGACACAAACACACAGACACAAACGCACAGACACAAACACACAGACACAAACACACACACACACACACACACACACACACACACATATATATAGAATAGATAAACAAATATTACTATGAAGACTTGAAACAAGTAGATTCTACTTAAAATAAGAATTTTAGCATTCTATAAATCTTAATTGTATTTTCTTCTTTCAAGAAAACTTTATAAGTGCAACTTTCTTACTGCACTGGCAGATAATTTTACTTGAAATGAGACATTTAACCAAATAATGAGTTTAATTTTCTTATTTTTGAACAGGCCTTTTACTGTAAGTGAAGTCAGACATACCAGACTGTGCTGTGATCAATTTACTGGAGCTTTCATGCAGCATATGCTCACACAGTTACAGCTAATCTATGGGCAGATTCATTCATTAAGATAAAAAGAGTCATGCTGATTATGCAATAAATCATTTATGCTTCACTTTAAAAACATTACTTTGAAATAACTTTCCACCCATGGAAAATGTCAAAAATGAGAGCTCTGTAAGTACTAAGTGAAAGTTACACAGATCACAAATGAATGTGAAGCAGTGATAAGTGGTAAAAATGGTTTTTAACTCAGCTGTGCAGCCCAGAGAATTGCAGCTGCTCTTTCATTTATGCCTGTTGGCCTTGTTGTCCATTTTAAAATCACTCGGGTATAAAAACAGGACTGTTCTGTCCCGGTTATTTCTTCTTCTACTTTAAAAGGGGCACTGGAGCAGACTCACAAAGACAAAAAAAAAAAAAAAAAATCCCAGGTATAGAAAAGCAAAGAAGGCAGAAAAAAGACTGCAGTCATTGCATATGCATTGATGTCTATGTCCATATTGTCTTTCTTAATTAAACTCTGCTTTTCCTATTCATGCTCATTTTTTTTCCTAAATTCAGCATAAAAACCCTGAATGTGTGACATTCCTCTGAATTCCTTTTGTACAAGCCCTGAAGTCTTAGCATATTTTATACATGGCAGATTATGTTCCCCTTTTATGTCAAAATGTACCCATGGTTTCTTCTAAAATCAGTGTTACATTGAGACTTAGACTGTTCTTTTCACAATGTTATTATACAAATACAATATGTTAAGCTTATGAAAGAAACCGCAATATTTTTACACCCCATAAAAGGATCAATTGTTTTGTTTCTGTTTTATCTTATAATAAAGAGTAAAAAGGATGAAAGGGTGTCATGCAGAAATAATTACTTAAGGAGAATTTTTAAAAGCTACATTTAAGAAACCAGACTTCAGAGAAGAAAAAGGGCAAGAAGAAGAAGAACCCCGACAGAGAGAGGAGACAATATTTCCCAAAGCTGTGGAAGCTACTCACAGGGAATTGTGCGAAGATACAGGTTGTCCCGGATCACCTGCTGGAGCTTGTGGTCCAGCGAGCCTTTCTGAAACTGCAGACTGAGGTAGTGACGCAAATCAGTATTCAACACCTTACCTGGAAGAAAGCAATGAGAAATGTGTGTCACTGCAACAATCAAATCAGACAGGAAGGAATATGCAACATATTAACTTCCAAAACACCTCATCTGATGATTTGATTTACAGATAATTAAAAAGAAAATGCAGTTCATAATAGGCAATAGGTAAACAATAAACACCACAAGCCCAAAATCAAAAATGACCTTGTCCAGACAGATATTACTTGTACCTGAGAAGACCAGTGGAGAGGTAGACATGGTTACAGCTTGACATGTTTAATTAAAAATGACATGGGCTTAATATACGACAAAGACGCATGTGTCGCAATGAACAAGACTACAACAACATTAGGTCTGTTGTATATTGGGTGCAAATAAGAGATGGAAGTTGGAGGGCTGCACAGTGCACTTTACTTCAACTAGAGGAAAATGTACCGTTCTCCTCAGAGCGACAGAATGTCAGCGAGTGGAAAAAGACAGATAAAGAAATAAAGAGGAAATAGAGAGAAAATTCCCCTGTGCCTGTTACAGTAGTTTTCTTCCTCTGTTAGACTCCCGCTGAGTGTAGAGAAGGAGCCCCTTCCACTGAAAGGGACACTTAAGACTAGCTTTGAAAGCGGTTTCAGTTACACTCCGGGCACTAATAACACGCCTTTTTTACTCAAAGCTGCCAAACTGGGGGATACACAATTAACCTTATCCAGACAAGTGATCTGGTGAGTCTCCACAGAACATTTCATTGCAGTTGTTTTGACAGTTGTCGCAGTTGAAACAACACCTGTAATAAGCTCGTCCAATTCCAGTTTTTCTCCGTGGTCTCAAACGCATCGCGGTTACGTTCTTGCCAAAGTCACCGATGTGAGTGTGAAGATCCGGCAGATCTTCTCCACTCCAGACAATGTCGACAAATAGAAATGGAGCACAAGCCAAGCGATGACTAATGCCCATACAGCCTCCAAAGGAGATCTGCGCTAAGTAGTGGGCTTCAGAAAGCAACATCAGTCAGTGAGATAATACACCTCTCTGAGCTAGACACCTACAGAGATTGTAAACACATGATTTTTCCCATTGTGAGCATAATTCTGCTGTTGGGTAATCTTCTAATGAATATTCTATGGTGGTACACACATTTATGCCAAACACTTCTTATTTTCTCTGCTTCAGTGCTGAACAAGACACAAAAAAATATTCAAAGTATTTTTTTCTTTTTTACATCTGTTTATATCTATTCACCAACACGCACCAACACACACACAAACACACACACACACACAATGTTCAAACTAGTAGAAATTGGCAAAGAGAGATAGGATAAAAAATAATCAAACTGCACAGTAACAAAGACATATATTCCCAAGGCAAAAGTAATGAATTTTTAAAGTGAGAAGCATCCTACGCATCCCACACTCCACAAGATTTCTAGCCTAAAACTTGAACAGTTTTTTTTTTTTTTTTTTTTTTTTATGACACTCATTTTCAGCAGGAAGGGCTGACGGATAGACTTGTCTGCTGGAGGAAAAACATTGCCTACCTAATTCAGAAATATTGTAAATTAAATGAAGTTCACTTATTCATCCCCTAAAGGGAAAAAAAATGCTTCCAGTGGAAGTGCGGATCAGCAGTGGAGCTCGTTCTTTCCCCTTCACATTATAAAAAGTGGCGATAAGAGACTGTTGAGTTCCTTAAATATACTGAGGATATTTACAGGATGTTCATAAGTACTCTATACTTACGGTTTTTCCTCTGCAAGCACCCCAATGAGATAATAAATTGCATGCATTCTGGAATGTGGAGACACTCAGAGTGTTTGTACTATTATTGTAGAGTTGAAACGGTCCTATAACTGCAGCATGGCCAATGAACAACTGGGTGCAAGGGCCAAGAGAAGCACTGCTCTCCATTATGTAACTGTATAGACTTTTTACTGGCACAATGAATGTGTGGAATTTAGGTCAAAGGAACAAAAGCTGGGTCTGGCTACACATTGCACTTTAAAAGCCACAAGCCTGTGGTTCATGTTCCCAGAAACATTGAGACATGAAAACACCAAATTGCAAATAGACACAAACAGTCCACTGTACAGCTCTGTGATCCCATGTTAAAGTGGATGGGAGTGATGCCGCCTCCGACAAGGCTTTCATCCTGCTTGGGAACTGGGTTTCACAGGCTATGTTACTTTTTCACACAGTGCCTTAAAAGTTGAGCTGGATTCAGTATGGGCACTAATTGTTTCTACAGGAATCCTGTAAATAAGGGTAGATACACCGCTAGGTCAACAAAATCAATCTTTCCCTTTCTCTCTCTCTCCCATGTACACACAAACACATGCAAATCACAACCCCAGCTCAAAGCAAACTCCCACTCAAGTGCTTCTAACAGGGCAGTCTTTGTGGCCCGCCTGTCAGGTTGTGTTAGCGAGCTGCATCATATCTCCAGAGAGAAAGACAGAAAAAGAGAGGGAGCAGCAATTCTCAGCTTCCCGCTAGGTTACAAGGCAGCGCATCACCGGCCTGCCAGGCTGGTAGTACGAGGCATGTGGGACACAATGGGAGCCTTTGTGCGTTGTCATCTGGCTATTAGACCCTCTCTCATATAGTGTGTGTGCAGGGGGGAGTTGGTGGGAAACAGAAGGGTGCAGTTCAAGGCTAAAGAATCATTAAAAGGAGAAAGAGGGGAAGGGAAGGGGAGGGGAGGGGGTGTGTTTACAGAGAGGAGTAATGATGATGCATGGGAACACACATGGAAACTCACTCTGCGTATCTCTCCCCTGCTCTCTCATCATTATTCTATCACTCCATCTCTCTGACGGTGCATCTTTGCTTTGCCTCGCTGTGAAGATTCATCAGCCGTGGCAGATCCCCACAGGGCTCCTCACACCTATACTAGAGATCGCTTTCCCAACAGCAATGGGCCTTCGCTGCCTTCCTCCCTTCTTCCCACTGCACTTAACCTTTTGTTTTCTCCCATGCAACACGTTTCTGCTTTCAAGTGATGTATGGATCGACCGGTCGCTGACTCTGCGCTGTCTATTTTCTGCCAATTTGAACAGACGTGAAGAAAACCAATAAAAACTGAACCCCGTTGTGGCTCGGGTAAATTAAATTAATTTTATTGGTCAAATTAAGGAAAGAATGGGAGAGGACATAAGATTAATAATAAAGGAGCTGCAGAATGAAAAGTATGGATTAGAGTAACGCAAAATGATCGGTAGAAAAAGACCTATTGTTTCATATTATACTCTGTCATTTTTATCAATATGTCTAAATAAGTGTCTTGTGGGCGCTTTGTATTATTCCAGATAACATAGATATATGCGGGAAAACAACAAAAACAAACATGGCAGGGAATCTGCAAGTCTTAAAACGTGTTAGATTAATAAAAAGGACCTGAAATTGTATTTCACAGTCTTACATTTACATTATACCAAATTTAATTTATCACCTTTCATCTCATTTATATTTGTCAGTTCAGTTATTGTCTGAAAGTCCACATTTCTCACCACAAAACTTTTGATCTACCACTGAAACTAACACAGCCTCTATACTTTATACTTAGCAAAATGTAAGTTAACATAACTCACTCTTATAATCACGTAAATACATAAAACCTGCATCTGCACAGAGCTACACACCTTTATGTTTACTTGTGATTGAATATGAGAGATTTGCCCAAAACCTGTCTGATACACACCCTGACGCATGAGACAGAATAATACATGTAAAACCTATTAATCAATTGTGAAAAGTATGTTATGATTGTTTAAAATTGTGAATTTAAAGAAGAATTAACTGTATTGTGACATATAATGTTACCATAATATAAAATCATACACAGTACTGTGAAAAAGTCTCAGGCAGCCTTTAGTTTAGTTTTTTCAGGGTAGAAATGAGCATACTATTTCTTTCTCCTCCTCTTTTCTTCAGATACCACAAGAAAATACAGGGAATATGTGCACAGCCTGAAGAGACACAGAAACAAATGGAACTAAATGAGTTCTAAAGGCTTAAGTCACTATTTAATCTGACCTTTGACCCCCTGACAAGAAGCAGCACAAACAGCACAAACATCTGACATGTGCTGAATAAACCCTGGTATAAAACATCGGAAAATTAATGCTATAAATCTCACATTTTCTAAACAAAAGTGTTAGGTGCAAAGGGAGGTCAAACTAAATACTACCACTTTGGTTTATAGAAGCTGCTTTTCCCCTCAAACTTTTGCTTCTATTGGTGTATGTAGTTCTCATACATCCAGATTGGATCTTAATACAGAGACTGAGAAATGCATATGTGTGGTCATTAGAACTTCACTAAACCAACAAACCTTAATAATGGCCTGGGACTTTTGTACAGTACTGTATACTGTCATAGAAGGTTTTAGTATTGTTGCACAGCCCCGCGTGCGGCTGTCCCCAAATCCCACTCCCACACATATAAAACATTCCCACTCTTATTAGGACACTTAGATTTTAATATATCTGCCATTGGAAAGTGCTGCTCATTTCACCATCTGTCACTGTGTAGTTGATCTCAAAAAGTCTTTCAGTGAGAGATGAGTTGTTTTTTCAGCAAAAAAAAATAAAAAAAGGTCAAGAGCTGTACTTCATCTACAAGACAGGTTTAGCAACACAGAGCAACCATTTTTAATGAAGTCTGTCTGTTGTAAGGTATTCAACACATGCACATCAAAGCCATCAAACCGTCCTCAATCACTTGGAAAGGTAATGAGCTTGTGATTCACACTGACGTTCTGTTTAAAAATATGCCCATCTGCTAGAATTTTGATGGAGTAAACAAAAACCTAAAAAAAAAAAAACCTTGGCAACAACTGAAATATTAAAATAAAGCAACTGTTTTGGCAAAAAAAAAAAAATCCAGAGCATGCAAGTGAAGCACAAAAACCAAAAAGATCTCTTCACTTTTTGGCATACTGCTGTACAGTCAATTCACCAATGCCAAAATAATTGCCTAGCAGTGAAGATATTTACCCAGACAACCAGTAAACAGGCAGTTAAATTACAATGGCATCACTGAGACACAATACTTTCCTAAATGAGAGCGGAAGCAATGTAGAGATGTCACCAGCAGGGGTGTTAGTGGGAGTCTAATGAGGCAATTTTCTGACAGTAGCACCATTCCGGAAGCAGTGAGAATGCCCCAACCATCTGCTAATTACCACCTTGTTATGTTCATTTGGCAACTCAGGGCAACAGAATGTCCTGACTCATTCAGTCAGACAGATAGACAGGGGAGAACATCAACAGTTCCCTGGCATCTCACAGATACCCGGTTTCTTCACTTTTTCCTTTAGATATCAGAGAAAAGACGCAGAATTAGCATTTTTGACTTCATAGTCTGCATGATGACATCCACATTTCCACACTTACGTGATAATGTGGGAAGTGTTACCTTTCAAAACCTCTTCCCTCATGGAGGTAACGCGGGGTGTTTTTCTGTCTGACAAACTACGTTTCCTCTAAAAATCACTTTTTAAGCTAAGGGCTGTAATTGGCCAGCGAAAGGAGTCAGCTGGGAGGCAACGAATGGCTGCAGAGCCTCGGCATTTAATGGTAGATGGGAGGTTTGGGATGAAAAATGGCACTTGAAGAAAATCAATGCTACCAGTCACCCCTTGCTTCCTTCAGGTTAGAGACATCCCTCTTGAAATCCAATTAGTTGGACGATACCTCCCTATAAGGTCAGTCTGCAGGAGCGTGTGGTTTTTACATTAAAACGGCCATTGCATTCACCCAAAATGCAAATAAAGTAGTATACCTTAAATATATAGGGAAAATGCAGACCAAAGGCGTATGCTAAATGGCAATATTTGTAGGACAGGTGCTAGAGGGGAAGTGACTTTTTATGATACCATTTTGAACTTGATGTACCACAAGGACAACGGCATTATCCCTGCACCCCTGGCAGAAGAGCACGATCAACTCTTTCAGCAGATAATTGAAAGGAATGGTCTTGCTACACATTGCGTGCAGGCTTAATGTTGCCGGCTTATTACAGTCAATGTGATAATCATCTGCATACTTGGCAATAGACACAGATGGTGTCCCAGCGTTCTGAACTATATTCTTGGCTGTGGATGGTTTCTCTGCTGTTGTTGGCTGACTGTACTAAATGTCCATTAGCTGTCATCCTTGGCTTATTTAACAGGACACACCTATTCTATTGATAATTGAAATATGTGTGGACACCATTTCGCAACTTTAACTAGTATGTATGAATATGTGTGTGTGTGTGTGTGTGTGTGTGTGTGTGTGTGTGTGTGTGTGTGTGTGTGTGTGTGCAGGTCAGTTTAATCAATTATTTGGAGAAAAAAAAAAAAAAGAGGTGAGTTCACAATAATTCACAGTATCCTGTCCTGTCTAGTCTCTGTGTTACAGCATGTGACGCAAGTATCAAGCCCATTTCTTTTCTTTTTTTTTCCAAGATAGTGAGGAATGGCCTTGGAATTGTCCTTTCTAATCCTACTGTGGCTTGGAGAAAGACATTTAACAAAAAGCTGAAATAAAGCTTAGGTTGAGCCTTTCTTCTCTTGTCTGTCCCTTTTGGATTCTTGGCCAGGCCACAGAGGTGAAAGAACAGTCACAGCCACCCCACGGTCAACCTGAGTGGGCGGGGCCTCTCCTGTACCTCGTCCTGTGATGCAGAACAGACTGACAGATCATGACATTAACCTCTCCTTCGCCCACTATCCGTGTCCAGATGCTTTCGCGAGTACTGCTATTTGCCCTGTAGTCTGTGTGTGTTACGGTGTAGCTCAGTGGACATTCCACTCAACACCTCTGCAACACGGCCCACTGGTGTCCTCCAAAAAAATATCAGAGGTCACCTTTAGGCCATTCCTAAAACCTGTATTTTAAAATCAGTAAATTATCTGGTTTCATAATTTCTACATATTATACATAAATACCACTGAAATAAGTTGAAACAGTTTATACAATATTATTGCCCATAAAGTTGGAATCATGTTGTTTTCAGACACATCCCTCTTTTTATTCCTGCATCCATCAGTCAATGATTACATACCGAGTCCCAGTTACACTTTATCTATCAATAATAAATCACATTGTCACAATCATTTTAAGAGAGGAGGCAAAAATATTGTATTCCAACTTCTTGGGCAACAACAGTGTATTATTGAGTAGTCAATATGTGTTTTTAGCAATTTATCATCAATAATGGTGGAATTCAACACTGGAATATATATAAGTTAGTGCCATACTACTTAGTAATGACATCAAATATATATTTTTCTGTTTAAACATGCAGGGATTTCCTTGTCCGTTTGACTTACAAAAGTCACTACTTTCTGTGAAGAATATAAATGTTGACATGGTTGTTGCAGTCAGTGTATGTGTGTATTCTGGATGAGTCATCTTTTACTATTCTAAGTCCTTACAGCAAATTGTCCTGTGTTAAATAATGCAGTGCATTTTGGTGGCTCCATGTGTCACTTACGGTGCACATGAGAATGTGTTGTACATATGATCCAGGACTGAGCTCATTAGTCAATCACAATTTACTTAATGCTTATTAATATTTTAGAATAATACAAACGTCTCTTGCAATACAGGTTCCCAACATGGTTTTTAGCAAGTTGTTTTCAGGGCTAGAGAGTTCCCATACAGCAGAAGATAAACCTGAGAACACAGCAGGTAACAAAGCTTGATCTTGTTTAGCTCTTTCACGGTCACAGACTGCAGACAGTCAGTCACTGTCCAGTATCAGCCCGTTTAGCCTGTTACGCCCCTGTTTACTCCACTCCTGCTATGTGCTTACATCATGTGTTTGAATCCACAAGAAGTCACTGTAATTCTGTTCTCTAGCATATACATGACTGCATGTTAACCAGCAGCCATTAAGGATGATAAAAATCTTTCATTTATAACCGTGACCATGTAATGACCCCTTTCCTGTATCTGTATATGAAAAAAACATAACTGCCTCCCAGCTATTATCATAGATTATCTTTGCTTTAAATGTCCACTGATAGTGTGTAGGCATGCATGACATGAGGAAAATCTGCAAACATCTGTGATGCACAATAAATGTTCAATACTGCCCTAATGATATGAATTGTGATAAATGAACCAACATTGTAGTTACCACCAAATAATCTGAGGGCAGCTGACAGCCAGCTACAGCTTTGTGTGTAATGGTACAAATGCAGGGCCCATGTATCCAAGGCTCCTTATACATAAAAAATACACATGCTGAGCGTGAATGCTTAAAACATATAAATAAAGATTCTTATTCATTGAAATTCAGTCTTTAGGGATGATTTTATAGGAAGATTATTGAGTTTATTGTCTATACTGCAATGGTGTGTGTTAAAGAGGCACATGTGCAAAGACTCTATGCACTTTTTGGCGAATATTTTTGGCTTTGATATGAAATTGTGTGAAAATTACACCACAATAAAGCAAAAACAAATACTTCCTGTTTTTTCTTTTTTAGTCGTACGTTCCTACCTTTAGTTAAACACACATAATTATGTATCATTCCTGTTTGTCTTCAATGTATCAAGTGCTGGTAAATAAATGGCTGTATCATGACACTAGGATATGTATGGAAACAGGAAGGTATTGTGAGTAACCTTGCAATTCACTCCCTACCAAAAAAGATAGAGGAAAAGTTGTATCCCTTGCAGATTCAATAACTCCTCGGGGTGGATGGTTCAGCCGGTCACACAAAAGGATTCAGTACAGCTAGTTCAGACTGACAAAAAAAGTGAACGATTTCTTCAATCACCGGCTCTGCTTCCACAGTATGGAAGTATCCAGCGCGGCTAGTTTATATACGGTTGAATGCAGAACCAAACACTGTACCGTCCAAAGACCAGCCGGTGTCCCACAGTGGGGAGGCTTTCCTTTCACAAAGACACCGAAATAAGGAACTTCACAAATAACAAAAAGGAAAACCAGGTCACTACAGCAAGACAGGCTTTAACTTTAACGAGCCATGGAGACCTCCGTTGTCCGCTGTAGCCGAGGGCACTGCTCAGGCATACATCGCCAGAGTTACAAACAGGCAGAGAGACTGGAGGAGCAGGAGGTGAAGAGAGGAAGAGAAACAGGAAAGCACATGAAAAGAAAAAGATTTTTAACAAATTGTCCTTTGGATTTTGCACCCGTCTTCTTAGCTGCTGGCTTCTCTTTCATCTCTAGGCCCCAGTATCCCAGCAGCTCGAGTCAACTCACAAACACAGCTCTAACCTCAAACAGTGAAGTTACCGCCCTTGCGTTTTAGGCATACTGAAACAATAAAACTGCCTGGGTAAAAATGCTTACATTGAGCATGTGCGTGTCAAACCGAGTACATTTCCTGTTCGACTCATTGTTTACTGAGACTGTTTGCTGTGACATGGAGAAGGAGCTCCCTTATGCACTCTGTCTCATCAAAAACCTGCTCCTGTTTGCAGTTACCGCTGCTCAAAACTGCTGTCTATCTGCACACACACACACACACACACACACACACACCTACTGAGCACATGCAAACCTGCCAACAAATCAAAAAAAAATCCAACTAACAGATGATAGCTTCAGAAGAGGCTGAATGACATGCTGAGATCAAAGTAGAGAACACTTTTTCCACCTCATCTCCGTGATAGTTATCTTTACATCCCATCACAGGGAGTTGGAGACAAAGGGTTTCGTTGTCATCAGTGGATCACAAAGAATGGAAGAAGCTGCATCGGGAGAGATCAGCAATACTGAGGAAGGGACATGCAGGGACAACATGGAGACAGAGGGAATCATA
This sequence comes from Apogon talboti, assembly GCA_037367365.1. Classification (NCBI taxonomy): domain Eukaryota; kingdom Metazoa; phylum Chordata; class Actinopteri; order Kurtiformes; family Apogonidae; genus Apogon; species Apogon talboti. Next base: position 8,378,288 of record JAPQRQ010000026.1, on the reverse strand, counting down.
TAGGGATGTAGATTAAGGATATCAAATATGCTACAGCTTTAATTAGATGATGATATCAGTTTAAACACATATGCACAGTAGTACAAAACAGTGACAGGAAACCGGCAAATTAACCCTGCGCTGTGACAACTGAAAAACCATATGTGCACTTTGATTTCTCACTAAGAGAATCCTCCAGAGCAGCAGCAGCAGTTTCTGCAGCTCTGTGGATTACGTTTCTGCAGAGCAAGTAAAGTGATGCACTCTTAGCCTCAATAACTTGGGCTGTCACTGACAATATGCCGCCCGATGCATCAGAGAGAACCCCAGGAGATGACAAAAAGACTGTGTGTCCCACCCCGGCCCTTTTCTCTCACACGCATGTAAAAAAATCTGCTAATGCTTTCACCAGAAGAAAATGCTGCGATGTCAAAAAACACATCCAGATGAAAATGATACATGTCATTGATAATGTAGGTTATTGCAGTATTTACTAGAATGAAATGTCAAGAGACAGAGGCTGAAGCATTCGCTCTGTTCCTCGCTCCTTGACGGCTGCTGTTGTGTGACAGCAGGGTCTTGCATATGTCTGTAAGACTCGCCTCAAAGGCCTTGGTTAGTCAGCAGCGATGTTTTAGGCACGTCTGCTAATAATATGCACAACTGAGCAGAAGGCATTGTATTGGAAAGCACAGCCGGAGGAGTTGCAGTTGCTGATTTGATGTGTGTATTCCTTGTTGCCGGTCTGACCCAGATGCTCTCTGGATCCTTGACTCACGCACATCTGTAAATTACATCCCACTGATGCAGGGACACACCAGGGATTTATTTGCAAACAATCAAACAATTAGTTTATTAATTAATGAGGCAATTATTTATTATTACACGTAATTACCAGCTGAAAGACCACCGTTTTGTTTTTTTAATATCAAAAGACTGCTTGCTTGATGCTATTAGTATCTCTGTGTTTTTGGACAACTGACTGAAATGAGAACTTATAATATAAACTGATAATTCAAGTAATAAATAAATAATGAATACATTTAAGCCCTAGAATGTCCACAGGCTTTCAGTTTGTCAGTATACATAGACATTTTTAGTAGAAACAGATCAATGGAAATTCATTTAAAAACATTTGCTACACAGACCAGCAAGCTCAATATACAGTTACATTACTATCGTTACAACTTCTGCAAGAAACATTTCAACAAACACTGAGGACCTTGGCTGGTCCTTTATTTACCTGACATGCTATCACCAGTGGGCGTGGCTAAAAAAGCAATCCTGTGTCCAAGAAATAGTCTGTCCACTATTACTCACTTCACACATACATGCAATCTGTGCTTGATCCATGTCTCCCATCTAGAGCAGGTCAACCTGAGACGTGCACGAGTAGAAACCACTCTCCAACATTACTGCACACCCATCTATCATGTCCTAGAGCTTCTGGCTGCAAAGTGGAACATAGTCCTATCGCTAAAATGAGTTAGCTGGATAGAATTCAGCCATTTCAGTCCTATGCCCACCTCTTACCCCTCTTAACAAGAGCCATGTGTGCAGACAATAGTTAGAGTTATAGTACTGGAGTGTCTGAGCACCGAAGTATACCCATACACTATAGTAAGTGTATGACTTCAGCCTTCTAAGGCCCCATGGACATTTCTCAGCCACTGGATACTGACATTTAGTCCATGATTTATCTGTATCACTTTGAAAGCAGACACAAGGGGATGCTCAATAAGCTGGGCTGATGCCCAGGGAGGAGAGGGTAGCCACATCAGTCACTCACAGCAGATGAAAAGGCTGGAGCAGCCAGACACCAGAGAGCAGGTACACAAAGAATCAGAGGCAAAACCTCCTTACAAATGCTGAATGTCAACTCAATATTTACTCATGCTGTTTTGAGACTCTCTCTCATGATTATAATTTGTATTCTTTTTGCCGCTCATGGCAGACGTTACTTATGTTTAATAAATAATTCTTCCACATGACCAGTGGACTGACTGATGGGTTGGAGCTGAACTGAAGCGAATCAGAATGAACATCTGTGTGTTCGCCGCTGTTACGACAGAGATAGAATTGGAGTTTGACTGAGTCAGCCAACACCCTACCCATAAACACTGGAGAGCATGTGCAGAGATCAGAGCATGTGTGCTTCAGGGTGTACATGTTTGAAGGTAAGTGTCAGACCGAGGTAACGCACATGCATATCTGCAACTCTGAAATGTATATTCACACTATCCCCTAGGGTGCATTATAGTGCTGCGCAGAGACTGTGATTATATGCCGGAAGGAAGACAAGCTTATTTGTTAGATCCAAAGCCAAACCACTTTATTAGCATCTTGAAAATATCTTTAAATGTGAGGGGTTTTCTGTCAGCAATGAACGGTGCATACAGGGAGCTTATGACACCCAGCCTGACTGGGTGAGTCATGGTGTTTTGTTGCTCAGGGACCGATCCAGTCAGAACTGATTTAATAGAGGCGAGTCCTCTCCCTGTTGATCCATAGGTCTTTGTTATTAGTATGATGTCAGAGAGATAGCTCATCTGAGGGGGGTTGGGATTTTGTTTGACTGATTCATTCCATGTGTGATGGGTCCAGCTGACTCACTTAGATTTGCTCTCATTTATAACGTCACGCACTTACACATCAGCACACACACACACACAAAAGGATGGGTCACCCCCCAAGAGATTCACCTTGAAAAAAATAAATAAATAAATTTTAAAAAGCTGGTGGTTTCTATCATGACCAAAGAATGTAGACTAATGTGGGTCAGATCTGTGAGCAAGCCAGCCCAGAAAAAATGTAACCGATTCAGCGGTTCGCTTTTTGCCAAAGCAACAACACCCAATCCTCAACAACCACACCGCCTGATAACCTACACATGGAGATATTATTTCATAGAGATGTATTGTAATGTCAATAAATGTTTTAGGACATAATCACCCTGACCACAAACACATTGACCCACTCCTACTGACTCACTCAATGATAATTATCTGGGTTATTCTGCCACAGATGCTCCTCTGCTACACCCAAAGAGGGATCTGCTGCGCTCTACAAAACAAGAGGAGTAAGGATATCTGACACCAATAGCAGCACAACATGCAAACGGTTAATATACGGTCAAAGCTGTGGGAGGAAAGATGACGACGGAACATTCTTTATGCATTTGTTCTCAACTCTTGTCCATCATCTGCAGCCCACGGCACAACTTAACTCGGAGGGGCACTTCGATGAATTTGGAGACAAGCTTTCCCTGTCTCTTTCGTGCTCTCCTCAAGCTTTTTTTTTTTTTTTTTTTGACAGTTTAAAGTGTTCCCATCTCTTAGTGGGGAGAAGTGTGTGTTGCACTGCAACAAAACAGCCCTGCTCTTATGTGTCAAATGCTATGAAAAACAAGTACGGTGCTGCCAGCAATGACGGAGAAAAGAGGGGAACTGTATGACAGCGCAGACTGACAGCTACACACAGACAACGTAAATATGAGTTTATTAAATGGAATATCACCGGCGATCCTTGTCACTGGCTTCTAGTGTACGTAAGAGATTTGTTGTGCCTTTTTCTGATGAGTTCCGTGAGACAATCATCACAGTTAGCTCACAATGGCTTCAAAGATCACAAAAAAAGGACATAATCATCAGAATCCATCGAAATTTGGAGAACATAACAGTGGTGGTCCCTTTAACCCATACAGACCCAAACCATCTACTGATGTTGACTGTTTAATACCTGTTGATTCAATAATCCTATCAATACATGTACATAATTGGTGTAAAATGCAGTTTGTCATCTTTTCTTGATCATCAGATATGACCCATTTGGACGTTCAGAGGCTCTGTAGTTACCGTGGAAACACTGTCATGTTCTACAGCATTGATTCACCAGTAAAACCCATGGAGTTGGATCAATGACAGTGAATGGAGACACTTGTTTTCAGTTTTCTCTGTTTCTGATATAGTAACCCTCAACTTGAATCTGGCCTTTTCTGAACATCTAAATGATCAATGAATTAAACATAGGAAGATACTTGATTTTCATTGAAAAAATGCAAAATACAGAGAATACTATTAGAATAAATGGTGATAAATCATTTAAGAAGGGTGAAATATAGAGAAAATTTCATTTGGAAACTGCCGCAAAAGTAATGCTGGCTCTTTATGGGTGAAAGGAGACATCATTCAATGTAGAGCCAGCCTTAATGTTAGTCATTAAAAATTATTAATTTCACAAATCTGAATGTGTATGGAAGCAGGTGCTATACAGGAACACTGTTATCTAGCAGTCTTATACAGATATATCAGTCATCTATCATATCCACAGGTGGATGAGCAGATTAAGAACATGAATCCCAGGTGAGTCAAACCCATTAGGCTTAATTACTCAAACAGGACATCTCTTTATTAGTGCACATGTCCCAGTGCGAGGAGAGACCGACGACGCCAACCGTTTGGAAGACAATGATAAATTTAATTAACTGTGAGATACAACTGGAGGGAAATTCATACCACTCTATGCGATAATCCGCTTTAACTGAGGATATTTCTGAACAGGATTATCAATGGGCGAAGGAGCAAAGAGCTGGCAGAAGGATCAGGACTGGGCTCAGTGGCGAAGCATTGTCGTCGAAGAAATACAGGGTTTTCCTTTAGCAGGAAGCTCATCTCACTGTGAAATGACCAATCACAGCACAAAACAATTGCTCTGAAACTCTAATAGAACTTAACTAAACAGCCAATAGCAACTAAAAGCATCTACTGATCTAAAATGTGTAAAAATGTTATAGAGCAAATATTCTATCAGTACATTTAAATAGTTCCGGTAGCTCCAGATATGACCCATTTGGATGTTCAGAGGCTCCATACTGAACACAAATCACAATCATTTTCTGCAGCACCGATTCAACAGTCAAACCCATGTAGTTTGTCAAATAACATTGGTTGTAGATGCTTGTTTCTGCATCCAAGATAATTATATATTTTGCTGAAAAAGTCTGTTCCTGACTATATTAATCTTTGAACTTAGCATGAATTTTTAAGACAATCTACATAATTAGTAAGTTAAATACATGAAAACACCCGATTTTCACTGAAAAGGCAAAATGCAGAGGATAACATTGTGCTAAAATGTGAAAAATCACTTAAGAAAGGTTAAATGTAAAGGAAAAAAATCATTTAGAAGTCACCCAAAAATAATTGCTTAAGTTCTTTAATGGTTAATATACCCGGAAAACATGATATGTTTGGTCCATTTGGTAATGTTCCTTTATTATACTGATGGTTGAAAGAATCTGAAGGTGGATAAACATTTCTCTTTGTATCACATATAATGTAACAGTCTCCTTATCACTCAACTATCAATTAATGAAAAAAACTAATAAAAAAAATGTGAACTGTGAAGGCGAGGTTCAATGCAAGGGCAGTGTGCTGCCTCAGGAAATAGCATTCAGCACAAAACAGCTACTGCCTGCTGTTAATGATAGCTTCTGCATTTATACTTGTAAACCCATTCTAAAAGGTCAGAGATCGACTAGAACAACAGCAGAAACACATGGCTGTCATCCCAACAATGTCAGTAACAACAGAACAGAACATTATTTTCATGGTTTTATACCTAAAGGGTTTGACGCTGTTTTAATACAACTCAGTGTGAGTGACAGGGCTGTCAGGATGCAGGCGTAAGGAATCTATTAGGGGAAATAAGGGAAATGCATGCTTTTGCGGAGAAAACCCCTAATTTTCAATTACAATAGCAGATTAATAGCAATCAGCCCATCCAGGTGGTGCTTGTGATTAGCTAATCTGCAGAAGCATGCATAATAACATCTGTTCCACAGCATATCTCGTGGTAGCTTGCTCTGGTAAAAAGCAAAGGAGCAGGAGGAGGAGGAGGAGGAGGACGAAGAGGAGGAGAAATACTATATTTGCCCATTAGAATGTGTTTACCACAAAAATACCCTAAAGTTTAAGGAACACAAGGTCAAACTATGATGTCTGTGACTTCACCATTCCTTACCCTTATTTGAATCGCTGAGGAGAGACGAGAACAGAGAGACGCAATTAAAATCTACATTTGCTCTGTTAAAATGGACTGACATCACACACCACGCCGGCCTCCACCTCCCCAGTAAAGACCCTCTTGGGAACTTCTTGCACATGTGCAGAAATGTAACTTTGGCACTTCAAAGACATTCTGCCACTTAATCATCAAGTCAACATGAACCCATCGCAATGATTATTACTTTTTTTTTTTCTCTCTAACAATTTCACTCATAAGTGGACAAACAAAGTTAAATGCTCACAGCCAATCTTCTTAATAGAAAGGGAGGGGAAGCTGAGAAAAGGCACTAATTCAGAGGAATAAATACATTTTCAATTAGCCAGTAGAGCCAGTGAAGAAAGTAGCATTAACAGTCCAGTCCGTCTGGTTAGAATGGTCTGAGGCATTCATTGATGTGTTAACGACTTTTAACTAATTATCTTTAGTCCTCATGGCTGCTTTGACTTTAGTCACCGTCTGATCAAATACACATAGGGGAAAAAAAATAAAAAAAATCGATAATCATTGAATAGTACTGTATAAAATCTACTGGGGTTTAAAACCAATGCAATTACTGTAACATGCCTGCCAGGGGTTTGCTGTTCGTGGTTTATTTCACTTCACTCATCACTGAATGATGACTGAACCCTTGACTTATTCAACTGTGAAGTCTAAAGGCACTGAAAGAATGGAAAGCAAAATACACTAAATGTTTGTGACCAACTATCTGGTTCATAAACTGTCATAAAACGTCAAATTGAAACCATTTTTCTACTGTTTTCTATCCAAAGAATGTCGTCTTCCACAGGGGTAAAATGGAAAACATCAACAGAGGGAGGTCGATTACGTTCATTTTATCTTCTTTTCAATCACTAATTATCAACAGAGGGAAATGTTTAAAATAAAAATCCAGCTTTGTGGAATAGAAAAAAAAGTTATTTATCTCTATTTTCTGAAACCTGTGGTTGTGAATACACATCAGTACAAAAATACTGATCTATTAGTTCATACTCTAAAATTAAGCTGTCTCTTTGACAACTGTGGTGTTGGTCTTCTTTTATGACCTGTGGTGCTGATAAGAAACTCGCAAATAGAGGGCTTTGTCCTTCAGAGCGATAAGCAGGGAGGAAATAAAAAGCATGCATTAAAAAGAAAAGAGACACAGGTTGTAAACACTAACAACTGCCTGAGCAGCGTCGTTGCTCTCCCCTTAATGTTGTTTGTCTGAGGGCAGGCCAAGTGACGAACCGGCCTGAATGATTCCAGCGATATCTGTCCTCCACATCCCACCCCTGGCACAATCATGCTGAGCATGGTGTGAAAGCAGCAGCAGCAGCAGCATAGGGCATAGGCTCAGATTTATGATATTGGAACATTGTTATGAAAAATGATAAAAGCAGTTTCAAGGTTTCAGATGAACGGGAGAGAGAGAGAGAGAGAGAGAGAGAGAGAGAGAGAGAGAGAGAGAGAGGGGGAAAAAAGGAAAAACAATAATTGAATTCTTCAAGGATAAATGTTGGAAACACCAGCCCATATTGGATACAGCTTGCTGTAGGCTCTTTTTGAATGAGAATAATAATGAAGAAGAATGGAAAATAGACAGCGTTAGGCAGGCGAGAAAGGAAGTATCAAAGATTTGCATCTTCAATTCAATGATAAGACTGTTTCAAATAAAGCCTGCCATCACTGCATATATTCAATCAAGAATCTACAGGCTTTTCCACATGGTATTTGGTGTTTGGGATGCTATGCACCTTTCACACTCCATATAAATATTGGATGTGGTGCACACTGAGCAAGAGGTTGACTATGCTGCAAGGCTGTCCGACAAAACTAGATTCAGATAACGAGGGAGGATGAGGGTACCTGAAAATGCAGACGTCAGAACTGACTTACTACGCAATTGAGAAATGGTTCACTTGACTCATTTGTGAGGCAACAAAAAAGGCTTTGAGTTGTGACATCAGATTAGTGTCAGAAAGCTTTCAATCAGTTGCCTTTTCACCACAAGTCTGATTCAGGCCTTGAGAGGAAGAAAAAAAAAAGGCAATCAGTAGCATCAATCATCCTGATGCCTCGTGGGGATTTCAATTCTGGTGACTGTGCAGATACACTGTGCTGTTTGTTTTGTCAAGGTGCTACAGCGGTGTCACACACAGTTCTTTATTCTGTTGGGAATATATGGACTGCTGCAGTGAAACTGAAAGCTTTTATTCCATCTCAAACAGGGTAACTATGTTTCCAAGAAGAGCTTCAACTGTTTTTACCCAGGTGGCATTCCTCAAATCCATAAAGAGAACATTTCTCTGAAATACAATGCAATCCACTTTGATAACAATGACGCAAAAGACTGTAAAAAAATATCATCACATCACAATTTAATCTTTGAGAGGATTTTTATCTCTCCTTCTGTCTGGGTCAAGGAATGTTTCACTGATGTTTTTCTTTGATACAAGAAAAATCAGCCTATAAATAGAAAATATTTCTTTAACTGGCAGAAAAATATTTTTTTCTTCTGAGTTTTTGAGTAGTCTGTAAGTAAACCTTCTACAAGTGTCGATATTTGCTACAAACGCATACAGAATTGTATCCTGTTTCTTCACACGTCTCTCTTTTCCATATCACTACAAACACGGAGGCGATAGAGTCCGGGAACACACAAATGCCTTTAGAATCTAGCAAAAAAGAAATGACAAAAATGAAAAAAATCATTGCCCGACCAGTTAACCACCGAACAAAACAGGCTCTGAAAGGCTCTGAGAAAAATGCAAAACTCTGCAACAAAAACCCAGAACAAAGAACATTCAAATATTTTCCCAAAGTCAGAAAAACCCTTCTTTTGGGAATAACGCCAAAGTCTAACGAGATTTAAGCTCAATGGACTGAACATTGAAGCTTATTCATTTTAACTGTTAGCAACACCTTGGAAGTGGAACAGAAAGTGCAAGGACAAACCATTGACGTACAGCACAGACGAACCACAACTCACACCATTTATGCATATGATTACCAAGGACTAAACCATATGGCCTAATTTCCCTGGTTGTCCTATGGCAGCATGATTGATGCTGGAGTGATTGTACTTAATACACAGTGGAGAGGCTGTAGTTGGTGCACTTGAGGCCAGCCAGACAGTCTGCCTGCATATAGAGAGAGACCAAGTTAACTTCTGGCTGTCCTTGAACGCTACTTAGCGCTGTGCTTCTGTAATAACTGGCTGGGGTGTGAGCAGCTGCAGAGGACTAAATTCCCATACTTTGAGGTATCCCCAGGTAAAGTACCTCTGGGGTTTGTAGTTTGTTATGGACGGGTCAGAAAATGGGCAGGGGTGGCGCCTCCTGAGTAGCCTGGCGAGCAAAGGGCTGAGGTGAAACGGCAGGGTTGAGACAGTTTGCCAGTGTTCTAACCAGTCGAAAGGAGAATACAGGACAGTACAATGTGGAATTAACTATTTACTGATTCAAAGGCCAGGATGCTGAGTTAACCTACTTAGAAAACAGCCAGATGGAAATACAGACACAACAAAACCACTGTACAACATAGCAGCACCACCATCGATCTACCTGCTATCCAAAAGGACAAAAACACTCCCTTATTCCTACAATTTAGATCATTTCCGAGCTGGGAGACAGATGTCAAAAAACGTAATGTACTCCACAACGAGAAGAGAAGAACTTACAGATCAGTTAAGAGGAGAAAATGGTTCTACAGACACGAGTCAGACTTAACCCCCTTGTAAATGTGAAATTTTACGGTGCCAAAAAAGACAAGTCAAAAAGGAGGACATGTGTGGAACTCTTACCTGACACGCCACAGTCAATATCCAGTTGAAAAGAGGAGAAAGGAGTCCACATGGAAGAAAGGAGAAGGAAAACGCAGTCAGTTGTCGAGTAAAATATAGGTTTTTCATTAGTGTCACCTGTCATCCTCATAATATTCTAATTCCACATTCATGATCTGGTAATGCATTATGTAGTAAGAATTGTTATTCCATTTGCCACGAGAAATCTACACCTACCTGATAAAATTATAAAGGAGAATGTAGGAATGTAAAATATACAGCACACACAAAATGATGATAAAATGGTTCTTGAATAAGCTGTGTGATTTGACTGGAGATCGGCTGAGTGCTGCCATGTGTGCACACACCGTGAGGAGGACTCACAGCAGCTTATATGAATCCAATTACTGCAGCAAAACATGCACTATTCATAATCATTACAGCAAACTGGCAACCTACCATCAACTGGACATATAACATGTATTAGAATGTAAAGGGTTGGTAATGAAGGTGCCACATAAAATCCATTGCATCAAAACTTATTAAGGCTAGCAGATGAATGCAAAAAAACCCCAAAACAAAACAAAAAAACTTTTATGGCTTCAAGCTAAATCCAAACAGTCTCCTTGATAATGCTCAGATATACACACCCTAGCAAAAAAAAAAAAGTAAATAGTTACAGTCGTCCATTGGGTAATTACTGCAGTGATTAATACGTTACAGCTGGAAAGAAGTTATTTATCCATAATTGGTGCAGAGAGTAGATTCTTATTTTTTAAACAAGCATCATTTTATAGAGAGCATAAAGATTGGACTGTGTTTCACTGGAAAAGGTCATGTGGTCTGATGAGTCCAGACTGACCCTGTTCCACAGTGGTGGTTGCATCCGGATGAGAAAAGGTGGATGAAGTGATTACCCATCATGCCTAGTGCCTACAGGGACAAGCCTGTGGGGGCAGCGTTTTGACCTGGGGTCGATTCAGTTGGTCAAGTCTGGGTTCAACAATATCACGTGCCCAAAAAATGAAATAAATGTGACATTACAGAGGCTTAATAATATCAGGACAAATGTGTGGTGTAATTAAAGCTAAAGGCAGCCCAAGAAAATATTAGAGTATGGGACCTGGTTGTGTATATGTGGCAAGTTTTCACATTTCATTTAATGCACTGAAGTAAGAAACATTAAAATAACAAAATACTGCTGCTTATACTAGTCTCAACTCATCTCCATCTTGTTGCATTTGCATTGCATTTCTAAAAGCATCCTTTTTTAAGCACCTAGATAGAGTCATCCACAAGACTGTGCACACCATACAGGGTTTTCATTTACTGGTAGGGGACTTCTTTTAGTGCTCAAATCCCTTTGGAGAGTGACAATAACTACACCTTTGGGAGGCAAAGACCTCTATGTGTGCTACAAACTACATTCACAAAAAATAAAAGAAAACCATCAGGAGAGTCGACACCTCATTTTCTCAAGACATTAAAGGAATCAGGAAGTGAGACAGAAATAAGAAATTTATTTTACTCCAGTCTATCTACTCAAAATTGAAGACATTACATAAAAGTTGCCACCTCTAACCCACTGTGCTCTAGGGTCTTGAACCTCGTCTGTATCAGACAGATTTTAATCCTAATATCCATCATGTCTCATGGTGCAGTTTGCTGTTCACTAGTGACATAGATATTAGATCCTTACTTTCTTAGAGCCCTAAGGGTTTCTGTGGACTTCTGTGGAGGTGTAGACAGGCCTGAACAATCAGTCACCCTGCAGACAGCCTCAGCCTCCCCTTGTCATTACTCTCAGTGTGACTGACTCTGGAGGGAGAATATTTTTTTTCCTAACCAGCAGGCGTTCTTTGCACACTGCTAGCGGGGCCCTTGGTCCCCCATCCATCTGCCGACCGTCCCTCACACTCATTAATTCTGCCCATCCCCAGGTGGCTGCTAGTTGGTGCGATGTGATTAAGCTCAAATGAACCACCAGGAATAAATAGAAGCTTAAGCCCCTTAGAGGAGACTTGGAAGAGAAAGTTGAGAGAAAATGCTGACAGATCTTTCTGATCACAAGGTGTGAGGGACTGTTTGTCTCTGTGGGCTCCAAACCAATGATAAACTGTTTTGACTGCGCAGCAAACCATTTCTTAAGGCTGTCTTGAAGAGAGATGAAATAGAGTAACTGAAGTGGCTCATGGCAAATGCTTTCAATCTTAATTCAGCAGCGTAGATGAACTAATTTATATATCCGCTGTTTAATTTCCAAACCAAATGTGACATGCATCAGAAAACACATGAACATGCCAAACCTACTGGAGCTTAAAAACTGGCGATTCATCTGGGCAGTTACATTTGTGACTAAGCTTCCCATCATCTCTTGTGATATATGCTGTATATAACGACACCAAATGCTAAACTCTATCCAAGTAAGGGTGTTAGCTTTTCAAAACAGAGAGTTGTCACCAGCAGAAGCATCTTGTGGCATGTGTCCCGTCACTAGAATATTATTTCTGAAACGCATTTTAGTGCCAGAACTGTAGTTATTAACCTCAGTTGTATAATCTGTTATTGATAACCTCTGCACATACTCAGTAGCAGACAAGAAGCTGTTGCTGATTATATGTTGCACACCTTTCTTTTCTGCCACCCACTAAATGTCTCCATAAGCTATTCCTGCAATGCTGTATGAGGACTATTATTGAGTGGCTCTCCAACCTTTGTCCTCGTCTCTCCTGGGGCTGTAATGCTTGGGACTCTCTCCGAGGCCTGTCAACCCTGCTCTTTCCAGTGACTCAGCATACTGACAAGCTGTCTGCAGAGTGGCTGGGCAATACGAGCCAGACGTCTCAGCCCAACAGGATCTGAGTGGCATTTTGAAGTGGATGAAATGGAAATGCTATCAACGCCGCTCTATCTGTCTTGTTGGCTATTGTTTGCATGCATCTACAAAGCCAAACAAAAAGTATGGTGTTCAAGGTGACACCCGGCGTCTCTGCTACGCTTTTGTCATTATTAAGTTGAAGGGGGTGGGCAGGAGAGGAGATGCCAACTGCAGGGGTTTACTGAAATGAAGATATACACGCTAAGATGTGTGTGGCCATTACTGCATTATTCACTAATGGGATGAAACAAAACCATGGTTAAAAGATTCCCCAGGTCTAGTGTTAATTGCAAATTGCCTCTGCGGATTGTTTCAATGATATCGCCACAAATAACAGGCCTGGAGACGGCTGCCGAGCTACCATGGCTGTTAAAAACACAGACTGACCTGTGATCATGACATCTGCTGGGAAAGATAATGAGAGGCATGAACGTCTGACTTCAACTACCCCCGTCTGGATCCAGTGTGACACCAAACCACCTACACCTCCCATCTGTTTCCACCCTCCTTCACTAACCAACTATTTATTTTTCTCAGTAACATTACAAGCTAACCTCCTCCTCTTCCTTACCTCCCCAGGACTTTGACTAATATCCACAACCTTCAATCCATAAAATCACAACCATTTGTTTTTATTTATATGTGTTGACTCTGTTGCTTCATCTGTGCAGAACTGTGCTTCCAGATCTTGGCATCAAGTCCAAAGTGCAATATAGATTAGCTCCCTCATCTCCATCAGCTCAACGTTAACATCTTAGAAAACACTGTCACATTGCATATTTAATCCCTCGGAAAAAAATGCACACTTTTTCTTGTAAAGTTAATAAAATTTTATCACGCGTCATTTACATTTGCCTGGGGTTTTAACTTGTTGATACTTGGGGATATTGTTCCTAATTTCCCTAATGCTTTTCATGTAACAAAACCCTTGACTTAATAACCGTTATATAACTGGACTGTGTTTGAATTTCCACATGGCTAATACAACCAGGCCCTGAGGTGCGGATGTGCAATGTTGTGTGAGGTCGCCACAGCAGAGCAGTGTGTAGTCATGCTACTAAAATCTCTGGAGATCAACATCAACACTTCCACGTGCCTTTTTCTGAGGTTATGGATCTGCTGTGGTTGGTACACTAGAGGGATCCATTTCCAATTGCTGAATAGCCCTTTTGAGGATTGGAAGGATGGCTTGCAAAGCTAAACTGAAACTCCACCCAACGTCTTTTTCCTGTTGTTCTTGCGTTGCCCGAAACGACCTCTTTCCGATTGTTGCATGTGAATAGCTTTGTTAAGCAAACGTGTAAGCTCCACATGCATCCACTGTATGTAGCCACGTTTGGGACACGTAATACGTTAATTACAGTGTGTTTACATCTGATAAGCAGTGTGGCATTCTTTGGATGGAATGGTTCAGATGGCTTTTCATTGACAGCAGTGGCCAATGCGAGCTTCACTGATTGGCTGATCCTTGACCTCTTTCATCTGACTGTTCTCATCAAGTATGTGCCCTTGTGCCTTTCCGAGCGAAGCTGAGATCCAAATTGGTCTTAACAAGCATGCAAAAATAACCAAACAAATAAATACATAAAGAAATACACAGTTTTGGGGTTGAAGTCGATTCAGAGTTCAATCAATATTTCTCTAAAAAAGTGCATCCAAGAATTTACTAGCTTTTATAATTTAAATGCATCATTTTTTTTCCCTCCATATTTTCTTCAATAGGTTCCCAGTTCTGAAGATTCTTACTGGTAAGACATCCTCAAAACAAAGTCCTTTTGGTGTGTTATATTGTTTCTGTCGCACTGAATAAAAGGTTTAAAACGCATCCTCCACAGACCGCTCACAACACTCGTCATGTGGGTGAGACATTTGGTCTGACATTCCTGAGAGCTTCCAACACCTGTCTAAGACCATCAGTCACAGCGGAGGAATGCGTGCTACCGCCTCAGCCTCCAGTCACTGTGGTAGGGTTTTAATTTATTGTATGTGTACTGTTCGGTGTTGTTGCAAATCAGTTATCTTCAGAGTCTGATAGAGTGGGTTCATTTCTTCAAAGAAAAAAAAAAAAAGAGATACATTGAGGTTTTTTAGTTTTTTTTTTTTCGGAGAAGGGCAGTTGGCACTAGCTTAGTAATGCAGTCATATTTTACCCCCCTAGAGCAGTGTGTAGTGGAAGCCAACAGCATCCTGGGGGACCCTCCTGCTTCGCCTCAGCTCCACAGAAAGAGTGGGCTGCCACGTCTAATTATACCATTATTATACAAAACTAAAAACACACACAAACAAATGACTTCATTTTAAAGCAATAGGGATTAATGGAAAATTTACTCTTCTTTATTAACTGAGGGGAGTGTGGAATCATTTATTCTTACACAGAAAATGAATTCAATCCAAACCATACACATGCAACAGCCAGGTGCACTGTTGCAATGCTAATACCCGACTGAAAACAGAAGCAGCAGCAGTGTTGTCGGGTTTATGTGCAAGCAGAGGAGGCTGAGAGATGGAGCATCTCCAGAGACAAATGGTTTAAAGGTTATACACCGAATGTCAGGAGCCAAGCGCGCCTCAGAGGTGGCCATGAGCTGAATCTCTAAGAGGAGAGGCAAATGTGGAACAAGCAAGAGGGAGAATAAATACAGGACTGCCAAGCTGGGAGCTAATAGGCACATACGGATAATAACCAAACAGAAAAACAGAGATACTGAAGATATATGGAGCCCGACACCTGTGATTGGTTTCTTTCTACCTCCTTCAATTACAAATCTGACCTGAGTAACAATGAGACTATCAACCAAGTATTGAAAGTGGGTAATGATATGTAAATCTCACTTAAAGTATGCAGTGTAGTGTAGTGGCAAGTACTTCAAATAATCCAGCCAGCTGTTGAATAGCAAACTGTCTTCTATTCCAGTGAGTCAAATGAGGAAAGAAACAATGTGCAAACACTTATTAACTGAAATTTTACATTAAAAGAATTGGACAGCATGCTTTATCAGTCTCATTTTAGTCCAGTGTGTCACACAGTTTACACTGAGCTTAGACCAAAACAAAATAAAGTAGTACAAACTGCGCAAACTAAAAACAAGTAATAAACATTTCAGTAGAATAGTAGCAGTAAAAGCTGTGAGATCCTTTAAAAGAAATAAAATGTGACAGCTCTGCCTCCACATTTACCTGAATAAACGAAGCTCAAATAGGTAGTGCAAAGGGGTTATAATCTTAAAATCTGCAATTATGTTCAGCAGTTAGCATCTTGGTACTTCTTCAGGTTTATTTGCTGTCTTGTTTTTATTAGGTGTTAACTGTGGTGTATAAAACATGTGGGTGTGCAGACTTCAGGGTTGTTTAATGGCACTTTTGTTGGAAGTTACTTGAATATCAAGGTAAGTAAAGAGTAGTTCATTACTAAGGCTATTAGTAAATTATTATAACGACTTTTTCAGTGAGTAGTGTACAATTAGTAACTAGATTTTAAGCCCAGTGAGCTAATAAGTGTCCTGTTCAACCACCCCATTAGCCAACAATGGAACATAAGGAAAAGCAGGTTAGCGAATGCTCAGTGAGAGTGACGGCTATCAGCTCCTTATTTATCAATCAATTTGGTTAATTAAATTGAAGGCATTGCAAAAGAATTTGGGCTGGCTGTATTATCAACAGCTAGAACTAATTACTGTCAAGAAGCTATTTAATTACAGGACCCATTTTAGAATTATTCACACCATTAGACTGTTTTCGCTGGCCTGTCAATAGTTTATCAGGCAGTTGTGAATGGGAAAGTGGTGGTGAGCGAAGAGAAAATGAGCAAAGATATTTTATAGAAATAACATTTTTTGACATCATGCTTTTCAATATGTATCATTTCTGAACTGTATGTGAAAGGCAAATATGGTGAATGCTAACCTTGCCACAATGCCCAGACTGCGTTAATGTTTTTTTATTGAGATACGGAATTATATCAATACTAAGCACTCAGCCTCTGCCTGTAAAAGAGGCAACAGATGCAGTGCGGTGTGTGTACAAAAATGTAAACCTCACATTCAAGTGTAGTCAAGGCTAAGACGGCAGCAGCAGCGGAGTTCAACAGGGGCACCACAATTCAGCTGCTATCTGATATGCTGTCATTCAACTCAGTCTGTGGCAGCGGTGAGAGCCCTCACCACTTCTATGAAGCCTCTTTCTTCCTTTTACCTTCATCCCTGTCCCCAGATTTTTCATTCCCAAGTTATCTTGTTCCTGTCTGTGGCACTGAACAATCTTCCCTCGCCCATTTCTCTTCCGAACATCAAAGTCTTCATCTCCAGTGCCAACATTTTTACTGCTGGCATCATAAGAATCCAGAGCGCTGTAGCTGCAGCTTGAAAAGTCTGTAGCTTCAATGTCTTTCGCTACTTTGTGCTTCCGTGGATGAGCTTTTGTTTGGTTCCTAGGATTGAGTTAACGTCAGTATTAAAAATGCATTTACATTCTGCTGCGTGAAATGATTCCTAATGAAAATAACAGTATTATGCACAGATATAAGAACCCATTTTTGAGAAATGCGGTGGCATCACTATGACTACAAGGGTCAAAAGTGTATTTGCCTATTAAGTTTTTAAGTGGGTTTTAATTCCCGGTCTGATAGCCATCATTAGCTAATGAGTGACTACTGACCCATCATTATGCAATGGAAGCCACTGCACAGTTCAGCCAACGAGCTGCTTTGCCTTTTTCCTCTTCTCCTAATTGAGGCCCCCTGATGGTTTAAGCCTTAGGATTTGCCCAGTTATAGTGGCTAGGAACTAAAAATAAACACACACAGGAATGACCCAAAGGCTCCGACGGCTTCTGCCCCATGCGCACACACACACACACACACACACACACACACACATCACGCACACACACGCCCACCGCAGTTTGACCGAAGGTGTCCTCAGTCAAAAGAGTCAACGTCCTTGAGAGAGTGGCATGTCGGCTCACTTGGCAGCTTGCACTCTTTCTCTCTCATATCCTCCGTCTCCTCATACTTTTGCTTTCCCTACAGCAAGCGGAACAGATAGTTAATAACAAAATGCTGTTGGGGAGGGCAAAACAGAGATTGGACACGGATGCCTCTTCTATGCCAGCTGATCGGCTTTATCTGGGTGCCAGCACAAACTGACGCTTGTCCCACAGTGGGTGAAAATGTGTAAAAAAAAACAAAAAACGAAAGACTTTTTTTTATCTTGCCTCGTAGGATTTTTATATTTCATTTCACTTATTTATTTATTAATATGTTTTAGAGGAGGGGGTGCCTCATGAAATAGCTGCTCACTCAGAGATTAAGGAATGGTTTGCCTTGGAAGGAATTTTGGATATTCTAGACGCAGAACTGTTGAGGCCATTTGACCAAACATATAATCTAAGGCAAGGTTCAGAGGAACAGCCACACCACAGTGGTCTACAATAATATCATTCATAATATCCCCGTCCTCAGCTCGTATAACCACATGCACAAACACACACACACACACACACACACACACAACAGCCAGCAGGTATACACAACCGCTGCCGCACAACTACTGAAACGCCGTAATGAAGTCCTGTCTTAGTGTTCATTTTTCCAAAGGACCACAATTCCTAACCACTAGTTCAGCAAAGGCACTTCCTCTGTTCAAAACATCTAAACACCTCGCACTCCTGTTCTTTTTTGAGACGACTGCACATTATCGCTATAAATTTCTCTCTGCTTTGCGTCGCTGGAGATTTACGGCCCCATATCAGCACCGAATTAGTAAGAAATAAGTCACACTGCGAGGATGAGCAATAATAGTAGGTAGAAGCAGACAATGATAATGAGCACACATAAACACATTCCCACGCATTACTTTATTTGTGACACATGGTGGTCACATAAATATTAAGTGCGAAATTAAATACGCGCAAACTCTCTTTGGTAGGTTTATATTGGCTCAGTTAGACAGATTTTCCATTAAGAGGCTTTCAGTAACAGTGCTACTGATCATAAGGCTTAGCAGAAATTCATTTTCTAAAGCATGTTCGATGTTTGTTTCTAATCAGCATTTCCCAAAGTGCCGCTGTTACATTCAGCTCTTTTTTCCCCCCGCACTGGAGGTAAGCAAAGCAATGTGCATCCATCCCATTTATATTTTGATCAAAAGGAATCGTTCCACAGCTTTTCCTCAACCAAAGGCTGAAATGAGGATCCGAGTGAAATTGTATTATACTACATTATTCTACTACGAGTAAATCAGAGTAAAAACAGGTTTTAATGTTTTGTTTTTTTTTCAGAGCCATGCATAGGATTATATGACAGAGAAGCTCCGTGTTTTCAAGTCATGTTCAAGCTCACACAAACTAAATACTTCATAAAATGTCATGGCTTAGAAGGTTGGAGAATTGGCTTGTGACAGAAGAGTCGCCGGTTTAATTCCCTGGAACGGCAGATAAGTTGTTGACTAATATGCTCTTGAGCAAGGCACCTAAGGCACCTAACCCCCCGCCCCATGTGCTCCCCTGATGCCTGAGATGGTAGCCCACTGCTCCCATTCCCAGTGTGGGGTTTGATGTGATCCTGCATATTCAGCTTGTGATGGGTTACGTGCAGTGTGTGTTGCATATCTGCATGTAAAATATATACTGACAAATAAAGATTCTTAATTCTTAAAAAAAAAAAGTTGATGTGACTACCTTTACTTTGTCTCCTCTGCTGTTGTGTGTTAGTCATGAACTTTATCCACACATAACTGCAGCTTTAAACTTAATTTCACTCATTGGTACGGTCAGATTTTCCATCATAATTTATTTATACTTCAATTCCAACTCTACTGGTAAAATATGATTGATATTGAAGGAGGAGTAACAAGAAAGTGCCTGCACATGTTTAATCCACCCATGCTGATATTGCTGTGATAAAATCAGATTAAATCTTGTTTGCTCAACTGAACTAAACTCATTGGAATGGGGTTTGGTGCACCGCGCCGCCAATATTAAGTCAATACGACAGCTTCTGTGGATATGGGTGTTTTTCAGCGGCTGTTTTGCTGCAGAGAATCCTCTGGTCATTAGCATTCCACTAGTTATTCCTGAACCACAGGGATAGCGTTTCTTCGGCTGCATGTGGCTAACCGCTGCCATGTTAATTGCGCTCTGACACATACTTTATGAGGAAACTGCAGCGTATGCTAATTGTTGAGGTGAAGAGAGGTCTCAATCAACCCCCACACATCACTTGTTGGAGCCAATGGGATGTTTGTTTTTACCCATTCATGAAGAGAGGACCAGCTTAACATGGTTCATATTTAAAATCAAACAAACCTCAACAAAAAAGAACAATCCCACACCCGCATTCCTGACTCTGGCTATATAGTCGAGTGAGAGCCGGGCCTCTTCCTTATGGCACACAAACACGGCGAACGCTGCAGTTGTTTCTTCTTGCGCATGCCGCTGACAGCTTGCGCCACACAATCTCTTGGGCAGCCTCATTTTGCCTCATCTGAATATTTATGAATGTTGTTGTGCGGCCACATTCCATTATCAGGGAGATTGCCTGGCATGGGGCTCCCAATCCTTTCACCCTGCTCACGTCTGTCTAAGAGCCATACACTCCATCCAATTGCAGTACGTATTTCACCCTGCCTGGCTGCCACGAACATCACTGGTGTTATGGAGAAAAATGAGAGGCCAAAAACAGTATGGGGAGGGGAGGGGGTGGCGAGCAGGCCAGTCCAAAAAAAATCTATACAGGAGAAAGATAAATGGCTTTTTCAAGGTTACAATGCCTAAATTAAATCGACTAATTCTCTGCGGCGGAAACACGTGCAGGCTCGCCACCCCCTTCTGAAAAAAGTATGAGTCAAACTTCCAATAGTTGAACAAAGGCCACTGATGAAGTAAGACAAAGAAGCATTTACACCTACTGAGTTGTCCTTCTTTATCTGTACTTCCTGCAACAAGACACTCTCTACAAGATTTATTAACAATCTCGGCTCTCTACAGAACCAAGCAAACAAGAGGTGGTCAAGGACCTACAGCAACTGCACTGTGTCAATGTTGTCATTGTTCACTGCCAGGGTTAGAAGAGGGTGTAGTTGACTAAAATCCTCTATTTACCCTCATGAAAACAAACACTGGGAAAAAGCAGGACTCCAAACTGCCTGTTGTGAGCGGGATTGAGTCCAGGTCTGATTCATTTCTTGATAATAAAATGGAGGTTTTTCTCAGATACTATTGGTACAATAAATATTGAAAGGTTGAAAATGCTCTTTATAGCTCAAAGTGAAAGACTTAAGAGGTATGTGCATTGAGATGGTTAATGTGTTTTTACTCTGCAGATGTAAACTACTTGAACATGACCGTGAGCTCCTGCAGTTTCTGTTCAGCATTACATTGATATATAGGCCAAAGTCCAACTCCATCAGCATAATATCTTCTACTGCATAAGCGTACATGTGATAAAACAATAATATTTAATTAGTTTCCTTAGAGAATGGTAAAAACCTCAATATATTAGACCCTGAATAGATCTCTGCGTGTGTAAAGTATAGACATACTGCCTCTAAGAGCGCTGCTTCCTTTTTTCAGGATTCTGTTTCAGAGCAAAAATGACAAATATAATAAATATTCCTGTCATCCTACTCGAATAACCTAAAGGAAATCATGGTGAATAAATTCACCATGGCAAAGGATGGCTCAGAGAGAAAGTGGTGGGTTGCTTTGACAGAAAGGAGAAAACAGAATAAGAGCCAAAAATATACACGAGCGAGTTTTAATGCGAGAGGCGTGATTTCTTCTAAGTCAGCTGTGACGCGAGTCACTGCTGCTGGCACACACACCTGATTTTGCAACATGTCACTTGTCCGCCTTCTCTGGTTTGTAATCTATATTCGAGTCAAAAGGCTGGAGATGTGCTTGCCAACGGGGGCATGAGAGTAATTTAAAGACAATCCCAGGCCATAGGGTGAATTTAAAGCTCAAGAAGGGAAGCTGAGTAACAACAAGTCTCAGACTGGCAGTAGCTGCAGAAGAGGACAAGGAGCACACAGAGCCAGAATATTTTGCTGCTTGTAGGATTACTCATTGTTTTACATTCAAGGCCTGTATTTGAGCAGCTCTCGCCTGCATAACAAGCTCCACTTTAAAACCAAAACCATTTCCCACTAGACATGAATCTAGAGCTTGTTCACCTCAAGACTCAGGCATGTATATACATAAATATATAAGAAGCAGCCTATAAAACACGGACACACAACCACTATTCATCGTGGGTTCTTACATAATTTTTATGTAAATACACATTTACATGCTGAAACGGGTGACATGTAGACTGAACACATGATGGATAGGTGTTCTCGCACACACGTATCAACAGCAGGAGTCAAGGTCAAACACATGGAGTCGACCGAACCCCGTCTGAGAGCAGCATGAGTCATACAAAGCACCAAAGGGTTGCATGTAATTGGGATACAATGACTTTTGTAAAAATGTCAGCTGTACATCTCATGTTATATCCTGGCTTTTCACAGGATGTCACTCTCATTGGTTTTTGCTCTTTGAGAAATGACCTTCCCAAAAATGTCAGAACTGTCGGACGAGTCCTTGTGCCACGGTGAGATAAGACATAACAATGTGCCCTCGACTGGTAATTAATGCTCTGCGTAGGTCGGGTGTGGGGCGAATTCTTAGAAATGACAAAGGGCATGAGTGGTTAGAAGGAGATGTGGATGCAGTGAAACTGGAAGATGTCTTGCATTCTAACACGACCCATTATGTTAATATTGCTGAAAAGATGAGGCAAGAATGGCAATGTGCACTGTGGAGGACCAAATCCATCAGTAGAGAGGCTGATCCGACTGCTTTTACAAACTTCTCTGGGTAAGAAAGTGGTGCTTGCTGCGTTTAGACCAGAAAACAGCCTGAAATTGTAATTAAATTCTTACTCGTAGTCACAATTTTCTGCCTGATTTTTTTATGTTAATTAACCTTTAAAGCTAGGAATATTTGTGTTGGAAAGTTGTACTTTGGAAATGTTAAATTTAAGGGGAAAAAAATCAGTCTAAAATATCAAAGTCTCCTTGTATTAAAGTTGGGTTTGGCATTTGCTAGGAGTACTGATGCTACCATATGTCTCTCTTTGTAATTTTGAATATTGAACCCTGTTTTTTATTTGTTTTTTTTCCTTCTTTTTTGTGTCTATGTATTTTTCTGTTGTCTCTGGCCCTGTCAGTGTGAGTTGATGATTTGACATTGTCATGTAAGTTTGTAATTGTATTATTGTTCTTTAAAAAAA
>JAPQRQ010000026.1:8337468-8349758 GCA_037367365.1 Apogon talboti | reverse complement strand
GATTCATCACAATTTACTGTACTATTGTCCTCTGTATTCTCTGGTAAAAATCAGGTGTTTTACTGTTGTTAATTTACTGATTATGTAGATGTTCATATATGCTCAGAGAAAAGTTAAAGATCATTATATCAGAACAGAGAAAAGTAAAGAAAAAGTTACTTTTGTAACAAACTATATCATTAACTGAATGTAAAAGCTACTTGGTGAATCAGTGCTGTGGAACATGGTATTATAACATCACGAGGAGAATGGTGGTCACTGGATCACCACTACCACCAACAGAAGACCTCTATACAAAAAGCTGCAGGAAGAAGGACCTAGATATCATACAGGACACAAGGCACCCCCGCACGCAGTTTGTTTTCTTATTTCCCCTCAGGGAAGCACTTACAGAGCATCAAAAGGCAGACCTCCCGGTTCAAGGATAGTTTTAGCCTCAGGCAAGTAGATCTCTGAACAATAGTTCAGTTAGTAGGAGGACTGATGTCTGATCAGAGCCTTTTTAGTCTGGGTTTAGTTTGTTTATGCTTACTAATTTATGGTACATATATTGTTATCTGTATTTATTGTTAAATTCATATTTATTGTTATTTATTAAAACTGGGTTGAGAGGGTATGAGGACACAAATTATTTCACTGCGTATAGTTCTATGTACTTATGACAAAATAAACATAAACTAAAGAACATGATGGTGTTTCCATGTTCACTACAGAGTCTCTGAACATCCAAATGGATCATATCTGATGCTGCTGAAAATCAGAACAGTCAGATCAGTAGATGTTTTAGGTCTACAGCAACTGTTTAGGTCCTTTTTTCAAGGTCAAGGTCAAGGTCAGGTGTATTTATATAGCACATTTAAAACAATGCAAAGTTCCCAGGTGCTGTACAAATCTGCAGATTCAAATGAAAGACATACTAAAACTAGTAAAATAAGAATAAATACAATATGTACTAAAACCAATACACAATAATAGGATAAATAGCATCTAAAAACACAACCAGAAGATAAAACAAATAAAAGTCACACACTTGTATTAAAAGCCAGTGCAAATAGGTGCATCTTTTTGCATACACTTTATGGAATGAACTTTAGTAAAACAGCCAAAATGATGGTGGACAGGGCTGTAAATACTAACTCACGGCTTTATAATTATGAAACTATTAATTTGAGGTTTAATTTTATAATGGACTTTGCTCCTATTACCTGGATGAAGCTGTAGGGGTAAAGGTAATGATCATGATTTAATGTCTTAATACCTCAGTCTAAACTGTGCTGTATTTAATTTTCTCATCTTTGCCTGCGTGCTGAAATTGATATTGACGCTGTTATCAAGAATTAACAGGATGAGTACAGATTCCAAATATTTGCTCAGAGGCACTGGAACTGGATGAAACTGAAGCAGTGTCTTTGATCCTGTGATGAGAGGGCAAACTGACCAGCCCAGGGTTAGTCCTGCCCCCGCGCTCTGAAGGTTCAGATGAGCAGCTCTAAAGTGATTAGGTCTGGGTGCACTGGTCTGTAGAAGCCAGGGCAAATAGAGAGAGACGGCAGCTATTGTGTCAGCATCAGAGGTGGAGATGATGGCCTTACTTCTACTCTACCTTCCAAGTTCAGGTCCAATTCACTCCATTCACTTCTGCGGCAAATTGGATTTGACATACATGAGGACTTGATAGACTTTTGGTTTGTTAACGTCTTAACTCCAATGGACAAGGACCTTGAGTTTGAAAACGAGTCTGAATTAAGTGATTTTTTTCGAGATGATTTGGAAAAGTATTTAATGAAATTTGTCAAAAAAGGAAAAAAAAAAAAGAAAATCCCATGATTGTAATAAAGTGAAGCAAACAACGTGAAAGACAAGGAAAGCAAAAAAGTCTACTGTGAATAATCAATAAAGTAATCAATAAGCAATGCAGAAAAGAAAAAAAAAAAACACCTGAGACACTCTGATATAAAAATCAAACACAGAGACTTCATTAAGGTGTGAGGAATACCTCGATGAAGACCGTGTAGTCAAAGTACATCCACTATAGGGTCCCTGTAGGTGATTTTTATTTTACTTTTCCTGTTTTTCATAAACTGCCCAGTTGTTGATGAACACCTGACTCTTTTATTCTCATCTCCTTTTTACATTGTTGACACAGTGAAGCACCCACTACACGTTTGTCTTTGAATCTTAAAGACAATTTGGTTTTCCTGCACAGTTTTGAGACCAACATATGTGTATAAGTCACAGGTGCCAAACATGTGGCCTGGGGGCCAAATCGGCCCACCAAAGGCTCCAATCCGCCCCACGGGATGAATTAAAATTACACTGAAGAAATGATCAATCAGTGGTGTAAAAATCGTTTTAATTCAGCTTCCACATACAGACCAATTAGATCTCAATTGAGTCAGACCAGTAAAATATTATCATAATAACCTATAAATAATAAGTGCAGATTTTATCTTTGTTTTAGTGTGAAAAAGTACAATTACATGAAAATGTTAATATTAAACTATCCTTTTACAAAAAATGTGAATAACCTGAATAAATACTAATAACCTGTAATGTCTTAAGAGAAGTCAATGCAATTTTACCAATATTCGTCCTGTTACTTAAATGTTTTGTGTATTTGTAATTGTAAGGTAACTTGTAATGCACATGTGTAAATGATAAACTGATAAACTGAGGCACAATATTGGTAAAATTGCACTTGTTTTTCTTAAGACATTTCAAATTGTTCATGTTATTCTGATTTTTAAGGAAACGTTGTCGATGTAAACATTATTGTAATGTAATTTTTACTTTTTTCACTGTTATTATTTTACTGGCCCGGCCCGCTTGAGATCATATTGGGGTGAATGTGACCCCAGAACTAAAATGAGTTTGACACCCCTGGTATAGTGAAAGAAAACAGACTTCTCAAACAGAGAAAGGCATTGTAGCTCAAAAGGATCACACTGGAGAGCACAAATATTACAATTCCATTCATTCATTCATTTTCTGAACACTTTAATCCTTCTACAGTCACAATGAAGCTGAACATATACGTTAATACGATAAAATTACAGTTCTTCTTACTCCCTGTCATATATTTCATATCATCTATTTATGTACATGTTGGGAATTCATTGTTTACTTTACATATTCATTCCCATTTTATGATTTACTTACTTGTTACAACATAAATAAATAGATCTAAAGTTAGAGAGAACACACATTTTGTTCCACCTGATGTCAGGTCTTGATACTCCTACCAGGCACAATCCTTTTCTGATGCTTCTTAAATTGTTGACCGTCAAAAAGTGAGCATGAAATCATCAGCTACAACCAATAAGTCACCGTGTGCACATCCGGCCCCTCCCTTTAAGGAACTAGTCATGTTCCTCTGACAAAAAAGTCCTTCTGCAGCAAAAACAGCTCCTTACAAAAGCAGGAAGGAAAAGACTAGAATGAGCAGCTACACGGCACATGGATCCAGGTTCATGTGCATAATTGAAAACAATAGTCATACTACACTGATGAAATTACATC
This sequence comes from Apogon talboti, assembly GCA_037367365.1. Lineage (NCBI taxonomy): Eukaryota > Metazoa > Chordata > Actinopteri > Kurtiformes > Apogonidae > Apogon > Apogon talboti. The sequence goes on along the minus strand of JAPQRQ010000026.1, from coordinate 8,346,239 downwards.
AGCTTTCCCAGGGAAATCTGCTCTGAGGTGATGAGGTGAATTATTTTTAATGTGACTGACTGGATAGAATGTAAAACAGCAGAGCCAACAGGGAATCAATCACATTTGATTAAAACCTGCACAGCGCTGTGAAAACATTTCCACAGCTCTGAGAGGTTTGTTTTTTTTTTGCACATTTGGGAAAGCTGCATTATTCTCGACAGGAAAAAATGCTTTCACACATTTTAGCATGGACTAAAATGTGAAAAATAGGTTATACTTCATTAAGAACTGAACATATGGCATTGTATGATATGACATTTGCCTCTATTTGACAAACAACAACAAAAGGGACTGAAACCTTTTATTACACGGTGGCAGTTGCATCAGAATGGGATCCCAAGTGACTCGCACAATCTACCCCGTTATGGCAAACCAGGTCCAAGTCAATTTCATGTATATTGAACAAAAGTACAAGTTCGCCTCAGAGGGCTTTACAATCTGTAAAACAAATGGAACCCTCTGTTTTTTAGAGATGGATTTTGGATGACATTTCTCACTGCTGCAAACGCTTTCCACACACACATTTACTTGAACAGGCTTCCTACAGGTTTATACAGGTTAAATTTAAGACTTTTTAAGACTACTTAGAACAGAATTTAATGCCTATTTCACAGCCATACTGGCAAAAATTTGTGATTCCTAGCATTAAGGAAAATGTATTTATTTACTCCAATACCTTGATTCCCACCATTCCGAGTCATTTCTCACCGGGGGCTGCAAAGTTAGCGATAATTGATTTCTAATTTCAAAATAAATAGTCAAGTTGGAACGGGTGGAACTGAGTAGAGTCTACTCAGTAGACTAACGTTACTTTCTTCGCAGCTTGGACATACCTCATCCCACTACCCTCAGGCCGCAGATACCGGACACTAGCCTTCTGAAGGGCTTGTTTGGGAAGGAGCCTAATCCCAGCAGCCATAGCCACTTTAAACAGCACACCCCGCTGACATTCTCCTCACTCTCATAATTGCTGCCATGCCCGCCGAAACTAAGTGTACTTGTGATATGTCCGCTCGTCTGTATGTTTTTCTTCTGTATTTGATGGTGATGTGTGTGTTTGTGTGACAATTTATATGTACAGTCAAGTGGAAACAAATCTCCCATCCGGGACGAATAAAGCCTAACTAACTAACTAACATTTAACAGACACATTTATTTACTTATTTATTTCAACTTTATTTAACCAGGTAAGCTAGTTGAGGAGTGATTCTCATTTCCATAACGACCTGGCCACATTTAAAACACACTACATTTAAACCATCAGAGTGTGAATGTGTGAGTGAATGAATAATGGATCCAATGTACGTGCTTTGAGTATGCGTTAATAATGATGGATTAGATTTATATAGCACTTTTCTATTATTATTATTATTATTATTATTATTATTATAATAGCGAACAAGTTTATAGCAAGATAACTTAAGACCTACCATATCAAATTTAATACCTTTTAAAGCCTTTTTTAAGGTATTAAATGCAGATTTGTAAATTCAAGACTTTTAAGACTTTTTAAGACCCCACGGGAACCCTGCTGAAATGGTGTTAAAGTATTTCAGGTGAATTTGTTATATTAGTGTGGATGTAGAATAAAAAAAAAAAAAGCATGGTTGGGAACATGTTTCTGGAGAGCTATAATCACATTTAATGAGATATTGATTTGACCACCACATTCCCACAATGAAATAAAAGCGCGGCGCTAACATGTTGTTTGCCCTTTCAGGAAATATATGATGTGGATAGAATACATCAGATGTTCTCCAGGGAAGGATTTGATGTTTGATTTTATATTGGAGTTTGCTACTGAATCCTGGATCGAGCTGCAGTGCGGATAAAAGCTATTGATCAATGTCTAATGTCTTAAACATTAATAATGATTTTACATCTCCAGGTTGGTTCATTCAAGCTTGAATTCCACCCGTCGCACGACGCCACAAAGACCCATTCATTACACATAAGCCCTGCCAAATGAGACGACACGAACACTACTGATCACACACTCACAGACAGACACACTCAAGTCAATACTACCTCATCAGCCCTTAAATTAATGAGGGTGGTCCAGACACCACAGTCGTAATGAGACAATTAACTGCTCATATAGCAATTTCATCCAATTGGTCTTAAACAGCGGAACAGCCAGCAGCCGGGAGTGGGGGAGTCATAGAGGAAGTGGAGGAGACAGGGAGGTAAGGGGGTGGGGCCAGGAAGAAACAGGTAAACAATTCAATGGACGTCACAGACACTGACAGCTGACTGAGCAGTCTACGAATAAGCAAGAGGGAGAATGATTCAAAGACAAGAGAGTGGAAGGACCGTGGGGAGGAGGAGGAGGAGAAAGAAGAAAGAGATTGATCGAGGAGACAGGAGAAAGGGGAAAAGGAGCAGGTGTCAAAACCAAAGCAATTACCTGCCATGCAGTGTTCTTGCCCTTTCCACCTCTCAGCAGCACTCATGGGAAAGGACCAAAGGTGTAAGAATGCTCAGAGATGTCAATGGGCAAACCTGCATCTTCCCTGACTTAATTGTGTACAAAAGATGGTACTGGCGAGCACTATGGGACCCTTAAAGGCTGCACAGGGGGGAATTTACCCATCAGTGCTGACACAGGGAGAAATCTAATGATGAAAACCGGTGACCTTTGACACCTTCACTGCATATTCAGCAGTCAGTTTCAATAGGAGACATTAGACTCTATTAATACATCAGTAGCTGTGCAGCATATGTTTGGTTCGATGTACTTTTAGTTGGGTTGGGAAGAGAAACTTGGTTGCAAATCAGAAACGAAACCCAAATACCAATTCCAGATATTCCCATGAGCTGCATGGAGAGTAACTTCAGGTTGCTTTTTTTTATGTATATGATGTTAGCAAATTGGGAATAGTACATAATAAATTGTAGCTAGTGAATATTACTTCCTTTGTAATTGGTCAATCAACACTTAAAAGACAACAAAAATATTTGGTATTGTTTTTAAAGCAGAATCAGCCTTATTCTTTAGTGCAGGGCTGTCAAACTCATTTTAGCTCAGGGAGCCACATTCAGCCCAATATGATCTGAAGTGGGCCAGACCAGTAAAATAATAACATAATATACAAATAATGTCAACTACCAACTTTTCTCCATGTTTTACAGTGAAAAAAGTAAAATTACACTATGAAAATGTTTACATCTACAAACTATCCAGTAAAAAATGTGAATAACATGAACAACTATGAATAAACTGAAATGTATTAAGAAAAATAAGTACAATTTTAACAATATTATGCCTCCGCTTCTCATTTACACACGTGCAGTACGTCTTACAGATAACAGTGGATCTACAAATAGACAAAACATTTACTAAGAGACAGAATTTTCTGAAAGAATAGTTTGTAAATGGCAACATTTTCATGTAATTTTACTTTTTTTTTTTTTTTACACCAAAAGAGAAAAATTTTAGAGCTGTCATTGTTTATAGGTTATTATGATAGTATTTTACTGATCTGACCCACTTGTGATCAAATTGGGCTCAACATGAACATGCCCCTGAAAATAAAATGACTCTTAAGTGTAATTTTTTTCATTTCGCAAATTCATCCCGTAGGCCAGATTGGACCCATTGGCGGGCCGGTTTTGGCCCTCAGGCCGTATGTTTGACAACTGTGATTTAGTGAGTAGAGAATCAACATTTTTGTACACATAAATGCTGGCACACACATCTCCTCGACATTCTCTGATGTAATACACTACTTCCATACGACATGTGCCTATTGTAAGTTTAAATGGCCCATTATGGACAACACCATTTAGCATGTAATCACGTCTCAATAACTAACACTATTTCAACAGCGCCTGAATCAATGCTCCCCAGCACTGCACCCGGCTTAGGAGAAATCGATGCACCTTTTGTCAGACCAGACTCAATTGCACACTGGAGCTCTGCAGTGCAAAATGCAGATTACCTGAGAATGGAGATGTATGAAGGAGATGATGCTGCTGCTGCTGCATCAGAGAGAGAGAGAGTGAGAGAGGGAGGATTATTATGACGTAGTATCGATCCAAGTTGGAAAACAAAACTGGGATGCAGGAAGCTGCAGGGGACGGGATGCTCAATTGATCCAATCCTTCGTGCCGAGCAAAGCACAGGATTATGGATGTTTGCACAGGAAAAAGAATGTATGGAGGAATGCATGAATGGTTAGACACGGAGGCGAAAAATAAAGACAGATTGGGTGGATAAATCTGTACAGTAGCTACAGAAAAATGTGAACCGGCTGACATGAAAACAAGAGGAAAAAGAAGTGTTACACATGTGGCAGAATTTGAGATGTCAATGTTAATACTGCAGATGTGATTTTATGTTAAACCGACTATACAAATGATTTTATATAACAGTCAATTGCAATTAGCATGGAACAGCATGCTTGGAGCCAGGCCCAGTCATAATCTAGCCAATGTGCGGACAGGGCGCATCCCTAAATCCCTCTTCCCTTCATAGTCACTTCTAAAAGCAATAGCCACATTTGATGCCAACAGGTACAGAAACAGAGATTTAAATACTTTTGAGGAAATAGAAAAAATATAGTAATAAAATGAAAACGAACAGGTCAGTTTTGCTTTATGTTCTGGCGAGGTTACACCGGTTCCCGCTGCCCGCTTATGTTGGAGCAGATGATGCAGAGCCGCAGATGGGGAGCGATGTTGACCAGACTGTGTCTCCGCAGCCTGGAGAAGGCTTAAACCTGCGTCCTCGGAGGATTACCCACGTCTTGTAGGAAATTGGCCTAATCCAAAACAAATCCAGTGGGATATTTTCTTTTAATTCATTACTTGTGATGTCCTTTTAACCACATACAGACAAATCTTTTGTTCTCACGCTTCACTGGCTACGGCCTCAAGACATCAATCTAACAGACGTTATTAGCCAGCCGAGGCTTGACTTGATTACACAAAAACCGCATTAGAGATGCAAGATAAGTAATCCTTGGCAGACTAACGAAGAAAAGGCAAAAAAAAAAAAAAAAGCAGTATTCACTTGGATCAATAGTACTCAACTGTCAAATAACATTAAGAGGTTTAATACATAATTATTACAGATGTATAAACTTTAACTAGCATGATAGTTACTTAATAAGCCATTATTTAATTTTAAATGGTTTGATTAGATACAAGTTAAATCTATGTAAAACTGAATTTTTTTTTTAATTCCTCACTGAAAAGGAGAACCGCTATGTGTTAAACTTAAGGGTCTGCACATACACGTAATGTGCACTCACAACAACAGACTGCTGGCGTTATCTACCACCGCGTCATGGCAACCTTTGTTAACTCCACTCAGCATCTGTGCCTCAGCCTCCTTCTATCCTAACCCCCCCTCCCATCACGTCCCTCCTCTTCATACACCTAATTCTGAAGCATCAAGGTTCAGGTTGTTTTTCCCTTGTTTTTTTGTTGTACCCCTCCTTGGGCGTACCGTGGGCCCCTCACCTCTCCTTTGTCCCCGCCGAGCTCAGTGGTAGCCTGCTGCCAATTAGGCTCAGCTTATGACCCATCCCCGACCGAGCGACTCTTCCCGTGCAACACGCCTTATATGAAAAGATCAGGGTTGGGACATCTGCCCCTGTGTCTCCTGACGCCGCTGCAGACCCCCTCCTCACCCCATGACCCAGTAGCCGAAGCCGGAGGATGTCGGATAATGAGGACGAAACAGAGGACCAGAAATAAGATGCAAAATGAAGAAATTCAAGCCAGAAAAAGTGAGATGAAGAAGAAAGAAGAACCTGTAATAACTGCGTACACAGAAAAAAATAAACGTAATATATGAGGTTGTCTAAGCCACACATCATTTATACAGATTTATCACTCACTACGATGCCTCCTGACTCATAATTGTGCACGCAGATGACAAAATGTAGCATAGCCCATTGAACATTTTGCGTTAAAAAACATCCAGGTCTCAGTGCAATTTCTGCAGGAAGCAAATTGTTTTTTACTTTATTTTATCCGTTTTATACGCATACATAAACTCCTATCATTTGATTGATTTTGATTGGATTATTTTTTGTTATTTCTTTGTCTTTTTGTGCAGCCGCGGATAGGCTTTATGCTGACGACCTTCTCTAAGATACAGCTAGTTCAGTCTGTGCTGCGATATTTTGGACAGTATTAGTAGTTGTCGATGTGGATTTAACAGAAGCTTTACAGATTACATCCCCGAGACAACCCATTAAGTTGTTATTCATTGATTCAATTATCAATATCATAATTTTAAGTGCTTCTAGTTAATATTAATATATGCAATGTAGTCAGAATAATCAATCACAAAAGCCTCTAAGTGATTATATTAACTTTTAATCACCTGTCAACCCTTGTAAAGTGATGACGGTCTGCAGTGCATGTTGTCTCACAGTATCTGTTACATCACATTTACAACGTTACATGTGCGGGGTCCTAAGACAGATCAATAGATGTGATGAGTGGGAGATTGCAGCTGGTGGTTTACAGTGTGTGTCGTCGTCCCCCCCCCCAACCCGGGGCAATTGATCGGCCCAGTCAGTTTAAGGAGAGCCGGAGAATACATCATCCTTTCTCCAGTGAACAGGACAGTGGAGGTGGGAGGATCAAAGGTGTTGCCATGGAAGGGGCTGTGCGTAAATAACACGGCTCTGAGGGAAGATAATAGATGAAGGAAAAGAAAGAAGGGGCTGCTCCTGCCTCTTCACACAACATACAGACGCTGAGCCTCGCCGTCCTTCCTATGTGAGTCATCGGCAGAGTTCGGATTACACCTGCACAAACAGCGCAGAGATGTGCGAGAAGTGATGCATTATCCATGCGTTGTCTTGTGTTATTCTGAATTCACTTGCCTTGATGATGCTATATGTGCTTTCAAAGCGCAGACAAGAGATAGGGACAGCTATGAAAAAGAACAGAAAGAGGTTTTATCACATACATGTTAAGTCCAGACCTTGTATGACCAAAGAGAGGCTGTCCAAGGATGTCCGTTCCCGCTCCTGTTTTTCAATATCTTGCATTCTCCTCTTTTTAACAGTATTGCTTTTTCTTCTATCCGTTTCCTGTCAGATCTTTTATTCTCTCTTATCGTTTCCTATCCCTTTGTACCCCCAATTTCTACTTGTGCAGCAAGCTTTACTGAACAGCAAGCTGCCGTTGCAGTGATAAAAGCTGCCTCTGGGCCAGACTGCATGGTGGGAAGAGAGCAGTGAGCGGCGACTGGGCCACAAATTGCTGTTGGTGACCTGCCACCTTGGGGTCTGGAGGTCGGAGCACAGTGACCTTCGATGTGGCAGAGATGGAAGACTGATATCTTATCTCTGCTTCATGGGCGATGGCGATGATGGATGTTACTCTAATAGGCATTTTGTTTCGGTCTTGATAAACTCCGATAGACGCTGCTGGTATTATTGATTTAAAACAGAAACCCATCAGGTTCCTAAAGACCAAGAGGGAAGCATAGCTATTAGTACATACCTGATATACATCTTAAATAATCATCTAATAACGCCGACAATGATCTATAAATCAAGCTAGGAATAGGGGGTATCAGTATTATCGATATATTTTATACTATTTTATGAGATATAATAAATGGTCGTATTTGTTAATATCAAGAATCTGTAATACCTAATTGATGTGGGGGAAAACAGACAAAGAGTGCAACAACTTTCACAGTTTTCTTCAAACACAGTAAACAACAGAGTGAATCAACACCAACAGCAAAGATTTCATTCTTGTAAGAACTCACATGGACCAGCTTTCATGGAACTGGTTTGTTTTTCCTGGAGGCAACACCTGTTATCCAAATTATGCCATGAAAACATTTCAACTGGACGCACCAACACATGGACTCCTTCATCTCACCTGCTCAGACATCACCTGGTGTGGTTTGTAGAATCAAGGAAATAGAACCGAGCAGGAGCAGATGCTTCCCATACTTACTATCGGACGGCTTGATTTCTCGGTTGCTCACGTTATGTTGCATTAGACTAGTCTCTCTAAGCTGTGTGTGATCAGCGCTACAGTTTATGCTTATTAAACACCAACATGGCCGGGCAGTAACAGCAGATTTTGTTAGCAGCATCTTATTCAGAGTCTGTCACACTCATATTTATGCCACATGAACAACGGCAATAAGATCCAAAGTCATTCTAAGACAAAAGGTCTGTAAAAAAACGACTTTAATGTCACACTTAATACATGTAATGCAGGCTATATAGAAAATAATAACACATAGGAATTGGTAATTAAATGATTAACTGTAAAATAGTGTAATGTGTCAAAAAATGTTAGTACACAACTTAATTAGCAACAGAAATTAATATGGTAAACTGAGTCATTCTATGCTAAACACGTTAATTGTACAATGACCAAGGTTACACTATTAAGATGCAAAGTCTGTTGTGTATTTTTGTTTTAAAAACAGAAACTGCTGCAACACTCAGCCCAAGTTCAAGCCCACAGGAAGTAGGGGCTGTGTTATTCCCAGACTGCTATAAACAGGGTGCAAATCCCTCCATAATGGACAGAGCACACGGTCACACAAATCCCAGGTGGCATTTCTCAAGTGGTTGAGGTCAACATTTTGATGGTTATGAACACGTGCGGTCAAACCCCCGGGGCAATGGAGCTACGCAACTGAACGACTGAAAGCGTGGGAAACCTTTGTGTGTGTGTGTGTGTGTGTGTGTGTGTGTGTGTGTGTGTGTGTGTGTGTGTGTGTGTGTGTGTGG
>JAPQRQ010000026.1:8291540-8308792 GCA_037367365.1 Apogon talboti | reverse complement strand
TATATGATGACACAGGCAGTTTTAATTTAGCTCCATGATGAAAAGCAGTTTTTCCCTCCAACAGAATTCAGTCACGGCAGATCTATCACAGAACTTCTCTGAGAGGTCGGTGTTTCTGCTGGCAAAGCAGGTGGCAGCTGGCCTGGTGAGTCAGTCCAATTATTCCCAAAAACAGCTTAACTGAAATAAGCACAATTAAATGTCATGTCCTGCTACAGATATCTCACTGTTCAACAGCAAGCCCTTGATACAGATCTAAGAGTTATGGTTCATCTGTGGTTTTCCTAAAGCGATGAGTCGTCATAATATTACTTAAAAGTTTGAGATTTTATGGCTTCACTCTCAGGATTACCTGATGTCAGAGCACAGACTGGTGCACGGTGATGTTGCCGCCAGGAACATTTTAATTGGCCCGGGTCTCTCAGCTCGGGTGTCTGGTCTGGGTGTGGCATTCGGAGGACGCAAAATGGATTCAGCTGTTAAGAAGAGGGCAACACAGGTGCCTCTCAAATGGCAGGCCCCAGAGAGGATTATAATGCAGCTCAGTATCGACAGGAGCGACGTGTAAGGCCACATTCATACTGAGAACACAAAGCACACCTACAGTAAATATAGAAATTGTATTAACATTGCTTTTTCCTTAGGTGGTCATTTGGAATCTTACTGTATGAGCTGATAACATTAGGTAAAGCAGCTTATGCAAATTACTTTTAATCCTAGTAGTAAATTTGTTTAATTAAAGAAGTGTTTGCTTATTGTGTTGAATTCTTTTTAATCTCAGGGTCTCCTCCATATCCTGAACTTGAGCCTTTATCTGTGTTACCAAAGCTACAAGGATCTTATCGTATGAAGAGGCCGGAAAACTGCGGAGGATCTTTGTAAGTACGCTTACGAGATACGCTGCGTGTCAGCATAACACAGAGATAAAATGTTTCCCTTAATAGCAAGAGGTCTGTTCTACTTATGAGCGTTGCATTTCTGCACAAACAAGAGTGCGGCTGAGCTATGACAGCACTGCATGTGGTTACTTAGAAGGACACTGACATATTCATGTTATTTGCTTTTTAGGTATGATCTAATGAAATACTGTTGGATGTGGAGTTTCAAAGATCGTCCTGCGTTTTCTGCCATCATTAAGCTGTTGGAGTCCTCCCAGCACCTGGCCAATACTAAAGCCATTTGTGTTCCTGATGCCATAGATGTATTTGAGTATAACACAAAGGCAGGGCTGCTCTTGTAAACCTGCTACAAATACGTACAATATACCACACATTAAGAAAAAGATCAATATATATAGGCTAACACTGTTTACTTGTTCATCACTGCAGGTTATTCTTTGACTTTACATCACCTGTTTTAAAGTCTTATCTTATCTACGGATTATTTTTCCACAGACTGTAAAGTTTTAATTTCTACTTATCTACAGCATGAACAACTAAATCACTTTTTAAATGACACTTACAGACACTGGAAGCAATTATAATATTACTCTTTATTGTCCAAAATGTACAGACTTAAAAGCACAGATCTAATTATTCCTTAAGATCTTTTTTTTTTTTTTTTTTTTTAATAGCTGGGCAAAGTACGCTTTTTGTATCGATATAATGCTCTGGGCATGCATACATGACTGAATTTACAATTTAAAAACCAAAACACCCACACAGGAAAGCTGAATGCACTACTGAATTTGCTAGAGCAGATTTCTGTCCAGTCTGTGTATGCCCTGTATGATGTTTTCCTCCCAATGTTGGTTATAATAAAGACTGTCCACCAACAAGTGTGTGTTTAAATCAAAATCTTCAGCAGAAAAGATCAGGAGGAGTTTGATTGACAAAGCTCTGCTCAGCCTGTGGTATTTGGATAACTCAGAAGCTTCCTAAAACTATGAGTTATGGCTTCAAGAAGGTTTATAATATTTAAATCACAAAACTCAACTGTAAGCTATGTCTATGTATTGCCTTACATTGTGACACCTCTGAATACAGGAAAGACATTTTTCATAAAGGTATGGAGTGAATCAGTCAGTAGCTTTTGGGGCTGAAAACAGATATAATAATAATCTTTTCCTCTGTGCTATCAAATAAAGAAATCCTTATAAAACTATATAATCTTTCCTTTTGTCACTCACAATTTATTTATTATCTCAGCAAAAAAAAACAAAAAAAAAAACAGCATAAACACCCACTGCTAAACATGACGAGTGACATCAGAACAGTGTCCTCAATAAAAAGGACTGGTCTATACAACAGAATGATGTCCCTCAGACTGAGTACTGGCCAGGTTAAGGAATAACAACACACTAATATTTTACTTCCCAGTAAGTTGTGCAGTAAAGGAAATGTTTCAACCACTAGATGGCAGGAAACAGGATTTGCAGCAGGTGCGTGTCATGCTTTAAGGGTAAGTCCACACTGAATCACATGAAGCAGAAAACTGCAGCTGCAGTGCAATGCAAGGAGTTCAACTTTTCACTCACGTTGTATTTCTGACTCCACCCCTATCGGTGATGTCACTGCAGGTTTTCTGACAGTGACGGAAAAACAATGGCAATGACATAACTGATCTGAGCTGTGGTCAGAGGATGTCGTGTTGCATTGCAGATCTAGTGTGGATTTACCATTTAAAATGCAATGCCTCTTAAAACAGAGGCGAACATGTACAAAAACCTAATAAAATCACACATAGAAGAAATATGGAAATCAAACATGTCATATTTTGGACAGGATTAAAAGTCTAAAAAAAAGAAAGTTTCCAAAAGTCAGGGTTGGTGTTAGTTCACTTTGAGCTAAATTTACATTGAAACAGTATGTTAACTAACTGTACCATAATGTTCAGTGATTTCTTCAGCAACTACACTAATTAACACCGCTTCTTAGGGAAAAAAAAGTGGGATTTGCTCAATAACTATTCTAAAGACCATAAAAGTGAAGTGACCCCAGCCCTGACACAAACATTAATAGATGTCAGTTGACATAAGAGTATTCATAGTGCTGTGTGAATGCCCATTACCCTGTCATCGATAAACAATCAAGAACGTGGACTATTAAATCTTAGATCTGGGAAATCATGTTGTAAATTCATGAATTAAAAAATCCATATTTACATACAATAGCACTCAGCAGTTTCCCATTTTACTGTATTCTACACTGTAAAATACCTATTCTTTAGTCTTGTGTATCTTGTGGTTACAAAATTAGAGATGAACGCAATTACTCTGCAGATATTTCATTTGAAATATTTTCTTTTTATATTATCCTATAAGGAGATTTCATGATATGCCCTGCTGCCACATGTCCTCAACATAGATTATAGACTGAATTAATACTGTAATAGGTAGATGACACTGGAGATAAGGCTTTTGAAAGTTATGCTTTTAAAACAACCCATCCTATCACCACGTTCAGTGTAAAATTCAACTAAAAATAAGACAGCATGAAAGGTTAATCCTTACCGGTCCTTCACATCCCTCTTAACGCTCTTAAATCCAGATACTGGCTCCAAGGTGTCGTATTATAATAAAGGTTAAATAGAATGAAAGTTCATCTGTTCAGTTAGGGTCCTCCATGACATCGGGGGGGCAGCAGCAGTCTGGAAACATCAGTTTACCCCGGATGAGCCGGAAGGTAAACCTACTGGGAGTTTTACACAAGGCCAAACACTCCTTTTACACTTTGCTGCTCCAAAGTGATGTTGGGAACAAAATGTAGGAGACAGACCACAGCAGGTAGTATACACATGCAGGAGGGAAGGAAGAGCAGAACACCATGATGACCCCTGAAACAAAACAAAATAAATAAATAAAAATCAGAGTAGGTAGAAAATCACTTTAAACCTTTGACTATAACTATTTCACTATTGCTTTTTAATGTGGGCTATTACAACACAAATCTTTGCAGGTTATATATAGAGAGATTGGGAAATAAGTTTGCTTATAGCAGTTTATTTTGTATTATAGCCCCACCCAATAACAGCTACCATCAGATTCTACATTAACAACTGTAACGAGGCTCTGGAGGCCTCTCAATCTGTCAAGTGAAGGCTGAAGCAGTGTGTAAATGGAGATCGCAGATATGTCTTTATATTTAGTCACTTAATGTGTGCCAATGATTAACACTTGCTATTTATCAACTAGATGCTTTACACTGCTGTTTCTATCACTAGTTCAAGGTCATAATTTAATATAATGTTACCTAAAAGTGCTCCTAAGGACACATTTGGATAATATACAATCATTCATTAATCTATAGTCCGACAGCAGATATTTTAAGTTTAGAGGAGGGTGTCATAGTTGTTTTCTGATGCATAGAGCCACTCACAGCGGGATGACAGTGACGTTACTTATTATATTCAGACTGACCATGGACACGCCTAAATTGACTAAAAATGTGTGTTTTATGACATTATAGTAACTAAATGATCAGTCAGATATAGATACTTCAGAGGAAATAATAGAAAAATTATCTATAATAATAACGCAGTAACAGAATATCAGGCATCGATAGAAAGGACCAGAAAGAACTGTGATAAGCATTAGAGAGATACTTTCATACTGTGGCTTCAATGACTATCATTAAAAAGCCAAGATAATATAAGGTAAAATACTACTAACATTAGCACACAGTTGTTGGCAAACTAAAGAAAACATGTCTGAAACTAGTCTTACTGGTGTCTTTTACATAGTGTACAGTATTTGTTCCATCTTAAATGATACACAACCAACTAATTTAAAGTTAACAAGAGTAACTTATTAAAAAATGCTTAAGACTTCTCATCTTACCTTAGTGAGTTTTGTTGATCACATTAACACTATACTGTCAAGACTGCTACTCATTAACTGTCATCACAGAACTTTCCATTTGTTTTAGTTAGATTATGTCTGCGTTAACATTAAACATTCTAAGCCGAAGCTTGACAGTCACAGCAACAGTAACTAAAGAGGGTGGGGCTTAGCAAAGGGTAAATTATTCTTAAGGTTATAGTATTTACTGAGTTTACAATTTTTTGAATCTATTTCCACATGTTTCTTTTATTTGGTTATATTGAAAAGAAACCATCACTCCAGTACACTCTCAGTGACATTCAGTAATGAAGAATACATTTATATATTTATATCTGTAATTTAGATAAATTAAAAGTTCGGCATAGAAAACAAAATCATATACAACCTAGGGCATGAGGGGGGAAAAGTTTTTCCTCAGGATTCAGACGACTTGGCTCTTGCATATTAATGGTTTCACAAGGCAATTCTGTCATGAATCATTAATTTAATTACCAACTATTAAAGTCATTACATTCACTACTTGTGTTCAAGGCTGATGCTAAATTTCCTATAACACTTTACCTCCAGCGTAGACCACTTTCTTCCAGGCCTGGGACTCCAGTACTCTGTCATGAGGGTAGAAGTTCTGGCTGATCATAAAGAGGATCATGGCCACTGCAATTACCCGCAGCAAAGCCATGTTTCCTCCCGACAGTAGAGACGCGCTGGCCAGAATGGCTGAAGAGTAAATGCACGGCAGGCCACGATACATGAACGGGATCCCTACAGGTGGAATTAAAATGAATCCAAATTGACCTTTACATAATGAAGTGGGAGTGAAATGTTAAATATTGTCAGACAAAAGCACTTCAGAGTCTATGCAGGCTTACCACTTGAGAAGAAACAGAGGCGGACGAACACAGACATGACGTAACACATGCACAGGATGTTGTCCAGCAGGTCAGGTGTCCTCAGTAGCAAGGACGTGGCGATCCCAAAGGTTGTAAAGTCAGCAAAATCATCCAGTTTTGCTCCTGAACATGAAAAATAAGCAAATACCTGTGATATATGAAATAATTACATTGCCCTGCTTACACATATCACCTGTAATAAATGCCTAATGTCCTATTCTACAGTGGTGGAAAACTGTTTTTGGATACCCCATGCATTTCTATAACATTTTTGTGTTTTGTGCAGGCTTAGTCAGAATTTATTTTGATATGTATAAGATTTGTTAAGTTACTTTGGGGAGCTGGCATGGGAATTTATGGTCAGTAAAAAAGAAGGGTAGGGGTAAGGGGATGAGAGTAAGTTGAACTTCATCCCGCTCTTTTTCGAACATGTTTTTCTTTTCTTTTTTAAATTGTTTTTCTTTGTTGTATTGGTTTTAAATGTTAATATGCAAAATAAACAAACAAACAAAAAATAATTTGTAATATATTGCATTAAGAATCCCTCGTAGGTCATTGAACTCTTATAAGTATTGTTCCATTCTCCAAACCTACATGCTCCCTTCTGCACATGCTCTGTTCTATCAAGGTCTAAACTGGATGTTTCAGTAAGATAATGCCCCCTTGAAACACTTCCAGGACACGACATGTTGAAACTGTCAAGAATTCTACAATGAACAAAAAAAAACATTAGCATTTGTTTGTGTCTGTCTGATGCAGCCACACAAAAATGATTTTTTATGATAATATTTAAGATTTGTGTAAAATTTTAAGAATGTCCGAATACTTTTTTCCACTACTGTATTCTGCATCAGATAG
Source organism: Apogon talboti (assembly GCA_037367365.1). NCBI lineage: Eukaryota > Metazoa > Chordata > Actinopteri > Kurtiformes > Apogonidae > Apogon > Apogon talboti. The sequence continues at coordinate 8,302,264 of JAPQRQ010000026.1, read as the reverse complement.
CTTAATGAGGAGTTTGGATTCCATCAAAACCAGTGTAGATAGTTCATCACCTTTCTAGTATCGTCTCTGACATGTGACAGTGGCGTGGCTTGGTTGTACGTGCAAAAATCTCAAAGTGGAAATTTCAGTGTCAGCCCAAAGGGCAGCTATTCTATAAACAACATTCTCCGTTGCCTCGTCTCTTTATCCCTCAGGAACATGGAGCATGTTTTCAGCAGATGAGGATGAGGTGATTCAGGGTACGGCTCAAATGAACGAGGTGGAATTCCACAGCCCAGAGTCAACAATTTTAGCAATTTCAGATATGCAGAGAACCCAAAGCAATGGGATAAAATAGACAATTGACGCGTGATCCTGTGGAATTAGGCTGCTTAATCAGAAAGTGATTGTTCATTTGACAAAATACATGGGGGGCACAACAACATCCACCTGCAAAGTCATGCAGAAAAACCCCGTCGGGACACAAAGCCCCCTGAAATGTGCAGTCAACGATGTATTGTGATGCACCTGGGAGCTATTTTGGGTATGTGCAAAAATGTGAACTTGTGCATTGGAAGCAACGTTAAAACAGCTATTTGTGCCATTTGAGCCCACGTAACAGGATGCCATTCCATTTATAGTCCTGACACCTACAAATATGCATTTATTTGACTGAAAATAAACAAAAAGACACAATCAAGAAAGATCCAGTGACATTATATATAAAACATGTATGGTTCCTCTCGAGTTGGAGACTCTGTAAGACTATCCATAGCAACTCAATGGCAGAGTTTCCTTTTACTGGTTCCCTTTGTTTATGACTTTGTGCAGCCAAATTAGAAGGTCCACACAAAAGCCTGCACAGTAAGCCCTGCCAACACCCCAGTTGAAGTTTATCTCTGCGAAGAGCTATTGACCACAACACTCCACTTACCCAGCGCAGAGCAGGCATCTAGTCGCCTGGCAACTGCTCCATCTGCCAAATCCAGCAGGTAGCCAATCAGAACCAGCCAACATGCAGCATGATGGTGCCTGAACAAAATAGAGCTGACGGTTAGCCAATTGATGACAACAACCACTGGAAATGTGTTTGTGCCAACAGTGTGACAAATAAAGGTAAATAACTATTACAGAAAGAAAACTATTACTTTTAGGTCATGCTCTATATTCTGACCTCGGAATACCATTTATATTTAACTGCGTCTCTTAACGCATTTAAATTATAATCACAATGAGGATATGTTGGCTGTGGAAACGCTAAATTGACTTTTTTCCATTAGTTTGTGTCCATCCTGCTGCCGAGCCTGACTAATGTTGCAGAGAGCGAAATCCAATAATGGTTGTGTTCACTCACCCATTAAGACTGCTGAGAATGGAGGCCATGCCCATGACCATGTTGGCAACTGACAGTGCATTTGCTGCATTTTTACGTGCAAACTCCTTGATCTGGAGTCCTGTAGCCCGATCACTCAGAAAGAGCTTGTTGGTACACTGGAAAAAACCTGAGACCACACAACATTAGCAGTTAGTAGTTGTCTGTGTTGGCAGTGACCTTTGCTGTGGTTTAAGAAAAGCTAAATCCCTTATTATGATTGGGTGACCTTTAACAGCTGACCGAAGATCGGAACAGAGGGTCATACTTGGTATATTTTGCATTTTATTTTGAACAGTTTACTTATCATATTCCACTTTGAGTCAAACCTGATTTGGAACCCAGGAGAAATGTATTAAAAGTAGCCTTAATGCTATATGAAGATTAGCTACTACTAAATACTAACATTTTGTACTATACTGCAGTATTCTAGTACATATGTGGTGTTTTTGTTACTGTATTGACAGCAAAATACCACCATGAAATTGTTTCTCCCTTCTTATGTAAAAGAAGCATCACTTACCAAGACGTACGTTTATTGGACGTAGATCGATCTTACGATACATTCATCCATTTTCAGATCATTAAAATGCATTTGTTACTGCACATTCATTCAGTCACGGTGTGCAGCCTACAGCATGCAACAGTAAAGTGTGTCTTACTATCTACTCATTACATTTATTAGCAGTTATAGTTATAAAACAGAAACATCATACAGATTTTGATTGCTACAAAAATGGTCACAATAACATGCATTAAACTTTAATATCTAGATAATATCTGGAAAAGAAATAAAATGTTGAAAGAATATAATATGTGAACAGAAAGCATGTGTTAGCACTCAAATGTGATCTGATAAGGGGTCAAATACACACAAATACTGATGTGGGGAACATTTAGGAGACTACCACAGTGATTTTGACCTACTGTATTGACACATACCAGACGTGAGATCAATTAGCCTGTTAACTGAAACGCAGTGAACTGAGACAAGGACATGGCAGCAGCGCTCATAGAGCTAGCCCTTTTACATCTATTAATACCACGGAACCCAAGCTTTAATGGACACTGTGGCATAGAGGTAAATGTACAATCACACCTTTTTTTGTGTGGAGTCTGTAAAACGGATGTTTATCACATGCAGTTAATATTAAGATACTAGACTGTGTAAGGCCATATCCTCACCAAAATAAATGAGGCCAAATATTTGCTTCAAATGCGTATGTTATCATAACTTGATGTGTATAGTCGCACAGGAAATTTTCAGTACTAACAATGGTAAAATAGACATATATCAGGCAGCAAAGTGGAATGACCGCTAACAGTGTGTCACTCCAGCCAAACACTGCCTCTGCCCCCACATAGAGTGGTGATGGATTTTAATCAAGAGAAACAAAGTCATCTTTGTTTTCTGCCTGCCTGATCTCTTGTGAGTTCATTATGTTCTCTCAAGTCATAGTACTGTCCAAGACAGTATGTACAGATAATGACCTGCAAAATTTAAGTATTTTTAAATGTTGCAGTAGCAACCCTTCAAGTGTTTTTCACCCTGAACTTCCTGTGATTCCAAAGCCAGGCGAGTTCAAGAGACTCTTCATCTGAAAGAAAACAGCGTATGAGAGACAGCAGAAAGCCAACAATAACTTACACTTTTACTTGACAGCATGCTTTTTAGCTCTCATTTTGGAATTTAACACACTTTACAACCTGGCATTCAAATCATTATGTGGCATCACTTGACGTGGATACATCTTGCATTTAATCTGATTTGCATAACTTCCTAAATTGTTGTTCAACAAAGCCTCATAGCATAAATTGTCAAAGTCATATTTTTGGCCAAATTGTGACAACTGTGTAACTTTACTCTCCTAACACTGCTGCTTCATTTTGCATCATTGTCCATGTCCTGAAGAAAGTATGACTTAGCCAATTATGCTATGAGGCTAATGAAATGCATAATTTCATTGAATGAATGAATTTCTTCAGCCTCACAATGTGTTTTTACGTCTGCACAGTTGAGGATCTCTACTTTACTCTTAATACATTGTCTTGATGCCTAATAAAAAGAGGATAAAGACAGAGCTGGACACACTGTCAATTTCAAGCAGGTCTCTATTTCTGGATTGCTGCCTAATGAGTGCAAAACATGATGAGAAGGCCCTTATGCAACTACTCTGCTATGTTACCTGGTAACGACTCCAAGACTAAATGACAAACACGAAAAACCATTCAAAAGAACTCGAGTGAAGACACTGGATAATTTGTTTAAGTTTATAATAAGCAGAGTATTACTTACAGATAAATTCAGAAGCAAATATAAAACAAAAGCCAGAGATTTATACTGATACAAGTATAAAAAATGCTCCTTATTAAATGTTTGGTTTCAAAAAGTACACATTACCTACTATATGCTATAGTCTTGAAAATATATATCAGTATATAGAATCTATAAAATATGATCTGTCGATATATTATCTTAAACATGTTCCTAAATTTACTTGACTGGAAACACAATTTCACTACCTACTCCATACATTATGTATTTATGATTATCAATAATATTTTTAATAAAATGAGTATTTACAGCTCATTTAATCCAGTCCAGGCATCTTTAAAACTCTGTCAGCATATTAGTGGCTGTTTTCCTATCCCATTTGATCCAAGCAGATCTAGGCTTTAATCTCAGGCACCCATGTTCATGTAGGTACACAGTAATCTAGATTAAGAGATGAGATTGAGAAACAAGTACCTACCAGAGGAGGAAGTCAGGAGGATCATGATTGTCTCTGGCTCAAAGCACAACAGCTGAAGGGGAAAAACCAAGTACTGAGAATAGAAAAATGTTGGATATCAAAATATAAAAATACAAAAATACATTTTTAGTGGTAACTACATGTCTGTCGAATCTACTCTTTTGTTTAAAAAAAACTGCCTTGTTTCATCAGTAAAAGTTGTCAGAATTCAGCCAGATCTTCCTTCCATCTAACTCTGCATCCTATTTCTTACTCAGTGTTGGTCCTATTGCGCACAGCTCTATCCTCAGCCGTCCTCATGTTCCTGTACTTCCCAGCCTACTTTTTTTTTTTTTTTTAACATTTTTTATTTATTTATTTATTTTTACATGGGGAGTCGCAACCAGATCCATAGTAACAGGTTATTATTTCGCCCTTGCATCCTTATATCACTTTCTTATCTTCTCATATTCTGATTTGGGCACGCGCCCTCAAGTGCGTCACAGCCAAATAACCTGTCAAATTTCAATCATTCAATCTATATTGTTCTGGAAAAAAAAAAATCTTTTCAATAATGAGGTGAAGGCTATAAACAGAAACAAAGTGCATCCCATCTTACCTGAACGTTCCTCCACAGAAAAACAGTCTAAAACAAATAACGAAAATGATGGACGAGTCTAAATCTGCACGTACACGTACACGCTTATTGTCTTTCTTTTTTTTCCTTTTTTTTTTACGGAAACTTACTTCTGTTTGTTCTATTTACTATATTCTCCTCCTAATCCTACGGTGCACGTGTGGACGTTTACCTGTCAACTTCCCCGGCGCTTTTTCAGCACATCCTTTTAAAGCGCAAGGATAAATCCGCTAGAATATTCCACCGGAAATGACGTTGTCACCCCTTCTAGTTTGTTCCCATAATATTTCTGCGCGATAACTTGGCGAACCTCATTGTAATGTAAAAAAAAAAAAAAAAAAAAAAGCCGTCAGTTAAAAAAAAATTAATAAAATAAATGAATACAAACATAAATAAAGTAAAATAAATAGACTTAATAAATTAAATTATAGTTAGCAAAGTATAGACAAAAATATAGATACATTTTCTAGAATTTTATGCATGACAAAGTCAATGATGTTCAACAGATTATCTATAGAATGTCTACTGATTAATTCGTTATTTCCACCAAGAAGCATATGTTTTTCCCAGTATTTGTCTCTCTGTTAGCAGCCTAGTGTCAACCCTTTGGGAGCGGTTGTCCAAGTATTTTTCCCAGTGATACTGAGTATACAGATAATTAAATTATGACCATTCTTGATCAAAGATAAAGTATGGAAGTTGCCATTTGTTAATGTAAGTCATAATAAAAAAACAAATCGCATCCTCAGAGTGAGGCAACATTGCTCATGACCATGAACATACTGTACATTTTGTAAGAAAATCAGGAAAAGGCAACATGAAGGCTTATGTTGATATAACACCCTATTGAATCGCACACCTATTACAGAACCTGCTGCTGTAAACACGGAGAGATATGAGGGTCTAAAGAAATATTTAACAAGAAGGTTATTATTGCAGCTATTGCAAAGCTTTGACTGTTATTTCTGTCTAATTTTGTCACTTAATTTGTTTGTCTTTGTCTATTAATCTAATGTTTTATATCAGCAGGTGGATGTGATCATGGTCACTTCACAAAAAGCTTTAACCATCGTTGAGCTACTGTTTGCTGTTGTTTTTTTCTTTAAATGTCATTGTACATGAATGAAAAGATGTATAGTCAGTAATGTCATGTAAGACAGCTTTAGACCTGGAACATTATGTTAGAGTATAGATCACACTGCAAAAAAAATTTCACCCAAACTATCTTGTTTTTTTTTTCTTACCTCCACACCTCATTGTAATCAATGCAGAACTGGATTCATCAATCACCTGCTTTGAACATCTCTATTTTCACAAGCTCATTTCAATAGATATTTCTGCATAATGCATCCAGACTGTTCTTTGGGTGCTCCTCAGTCTTCACCGTCTCACAGATGTGTATCTATCGCTTCTTATTTACTGAGCTCTGAGGGTCAGATGGGGCAGACCACCAGACTCTACAGTGGTTCACTACCCTCTCTAGTGGTAAAAAGTGAAAACTAGCCCAATAGTGATTTTTTTTTTAATTAAAGACAGCCTATCATCTGGTTAAATCTATGCTGAACACAGATGTGTACATGCTGACCTGGGCCTTTCACTAGTATAAACTCATCCTCTGTCCACCAAAAATTTGGTAATGAGTAGATGCTATTTCCTGTGTTCTGGTGCATTTGAACACGTGGTTTGATACTTTTATCTGGCTGTAGCAAGAGAAGAAATATTTTGAAAATTTCCCTCAGAGGTTGGCCCCAGTCAGATCACATATTTGAAAATATTAAAAGTACAGAAAATGATAAAATGACTCATTTAGAGGATCTCTTCATGTCTTTTTATGTCTACACGCAAATACAAATAGGTTACTTTAAATCCAACACATGGAACCTAAAAATCTCCTGCAATATTGAAATGATTATGACACAAATACCCCAAACCCAAAAGTATTTAATAGAATTATCAGGTTTCGAGTTGTCTTTATGAACAAAAACACAATATAGATGGAAACGGGCAAAGCATTTTAATTTGAGAAAGCGAGTTGAGAACCTTTCATAATGTTGGTGGACAAAAATTCACTCACTCTCCCTGTCTGTCTGCCTGTCTCTCCCTGTCTGTCTGTCCGCCTGTCTCTCCCTGTCTGTCTGTCTCTCCCTGTCTGTCTGTTCGTCTGTCTCTCCCTGTCTGTCTGTCTGTCTGTCTCTCCCTGTCTGTCTGTCCGTCTGTCTCTCCCTGTCTGTCTGTCTCTTGCCCTCTCTGCTGCCTAATGACATATGCAACATTTCCACATTATAGCATATTTCACTTATTTCTTGCCCTGCATGGTCAGATCTACTAGCTAATCGGAGAAGACCCTTTCTAGCCAATCAGAGGTAAGATGGGCAGTACCTTGCCCTATTATCTTATGTTTTGCAAATTCGTACCCAGGGACCGTAGCTAAGGTACACAACATGCCTTCTATCTGCTGTGCTGTGGGCTGTAGCAACAGCAAGTCAAAGAAAATGGGCCACATATTTTACAACATCCCCAAAAACCCAGTCAGAAGAGTCTGCCATCAGGTGAGACCGCTGAACACAACAGAACACTCCAGACTGAGCAATAACAGACTGATCTCAATAAATGGCGTTGTATGTACTGCCAGTTCTTATGGCATTTGGCGTGCTATACCTACGTATTTTCGACCTTTCTCGTGTTATTCAACGCCATTTCATAGAGTGTCAATTGACACCAAGATTGTCGGTTCGCATAACCCTAACCCTCAGTGTGTGGTATTTGACATTGAATCAGGTTGGACAGGGGTCTAACAATGGTGTGAACATACACTCAGAAAGCTTATAATGAGTACAGATAACACACCAATTAAAAGTGGCCAGTCATGATATCATGTTGCAGAGATCAATCACAGCTATTTCATCACCAACCCCTTAACAGTCTTACATCCTGGTCCAGGACGTAGACGTTCTTATTTTAAACACCCATGTCCACACCTCCCTCATTAATACACCTCCACTTGTTGTACGTCAAATAAAAGCTAACAAACTCGTCTTTCTGAATATATAAACCATTCCGAAGTGCAACAGCATCACCACATACACAACAGGTTGTTTTCCAGAAAAGCAAAATGTGAGAAATGTGTCTTTTCTTACTTTTGAAGGCTGTCTGCAGATCAAACATCCATCCATCCAACAAATTTGGCCTGGTTTACCTCCTAACAGTCCAGCAAATATAATCCAGTAAAGTATTTAGGTCCAAAACACATGTAAGATCCACAAAGGCACAGAAACAGCAAGAATATTTGTCCAACCTGAGATCAATGTTGGTGTTTTTTTCCAATTTCCTCAAACATATCCTCCGTAATTTACTTTTTCCGCAGGTGATACCAGTAAAAGTCAATGACTCATCACTCAGCACTTACAATAACTTCATTCATTACTTGTTTTTTCTCATGGTATTCATGTTTTATTCAATAACTGTTGTGCTATAAGAGATGCAAACCTAATTTCCATAAAACCAAAAGCAATTTCAAAGAAAATCAGCAGAAATGAGGGATGGAAAATACAAAGAGGAAAAACAATATGATGTTTTGTCTTATGTACAGTATAAAAAAACACACATTGTGATAAATAAAACTGTTTTTCTGACATTATATTTTTTTTTTATGTTTGGTGCCTTAATAACCATTTATTGTTCACTCTAAGCAAAATTCCAGTGGACAGGTAAGGCGGATCTTATAGTCTTGACAGCGTCTTCCACCAGGCTGCTCAACATTCACACACATAAAGCCATTAGTCGCATCATATCTGTAAAATAAATCAAAAGCATACAATTAAATACATGTAATATGGCGGTGCTGTTCATTATGTTAATATAATGAATATGAGACACAAATGGTATATATTTTTTTATGTAATCTTCAGAAAGATATTTGTGCTTTAATGACCAAACACACATCTAGCAACACTTGGCGGGACCTTGCTGATACCATAACTTACACTTGGAACACGTCTCCAGTTTTATACGCCGGAACACCAGAGTCCGTCACAGCTTCAATGGCCAGAGGATTGGTGCACACCTCATCTGGATATGACATCTGCAGCCGGACAAGCGTCTCATAGTCTCCCCGTCTTGTGGGTTTGTCCATGTTAAACCAACGTGTCCTGCAACCTGGCAAACAGCAAAAAACATAACAAGATTTAGTGGCATGAAATCTTCAATTAATTCCTACTTGCATGTAAACTCACCTTGACAGAAATCTGAAGGGCATGTTAGTCTCACTTCATAATCATCACACTGCTGGTTTGGCTGTTGTTTATTGATGCACGCAAACCCAAATTGAACATAGCTGAAATAAAAAAACAGAAACTCAAATAAATCACTGATTATTAAAGACTGTGAATTAATGATGCATCTAACTTTGACCAAACGCGTGCTCACGAGAGGAAAGTGCCTCTGATGTCCTTAGCAGATATTCCGCTTGTTGTCCTGGCCTCGATATGGGTTGGATATCTACAGAGTCGACCGGGAAAAGATTTCAATAGTTGCTGTATGGACTCCATATCACCCTCCTCTGACGGGGTATCGCCGTTCAACCACTGTGTGTGACACTCCTCTGACACTGAAGGGGGAAAAACCGGTAGAAATTTGCCAAAACTGGACCTCAACCAAACTCTTCCAGTTCAGATCCAGTAGGAAATAGCACAGTACTCACATTCATATCTGTATGAATTTTAGAATTGAAATATTTTTTAGGATGTTTGTCGGTAAATACGTATTAACTCTTTAAAACCTGGCGTGTCATCGCTGACACACCCTGTGCATATGCAGTTTGGATGGCTGTAACTCTTTCACTGTGTGTGCAATTGGAAAAATTCCAATGGTTTTTGAAACTTGAGACATTGTACTTTACAGGTTTTATTGGGTCATTACGGTAATTTCACTCAAGGCTATACTAGAAGCTGCAGAAGAAGCCGATTTAGCAGTATTATAATATGCAGTAAATAGTAAATGACTGCTAGATTTTGAAAGATCTGGGGAAAAAAGTGCTTTGGAAAAATAGGCAAATGGACTCACTCACAGCATATTTTCTAACTTATTTATAGTCAAAATTAGAAAAAATGTCCAGGCGACCATCTTAGGTTTGAAGTTTAAAGCAACACTATGGAGTTTTTCCACCTTCAAACTATATTTTCAAGGTCATTTTGGTGGCACAGCAACTCGCGATAGGTTCAATTACACTTTCGTCACTTCTCCAGAGTGTCTGTATCACCTGCACTGGCACTATGCAACTTCTGGTTTGGGGTTGTAACCCCTACACAAGAAGAACTACAAAATTGGACTGCTTTACGGCATACAGTACGTCACATCTCCCCTCCGCCTTCAAAAGACGAGGCAGGCAAACGAAGTTACGAGTGAAGGAAAGCTACAAATAGGCTAGGTAGTTTTTTTTAGCTAATGTGCTAAACGTTTTTTCTTTTCTGATACTTTTAAAAATAAAACAATAATGTTTGTATAAAATGCTGTAGGGGCAACTTTACCTGGCCTGAAGGCATGGTTGAACACACATATGGTTGAACGCACATTAATTGTCTTGCCTCAGCATCAATGGCTTATTGACAAATGTGCAAGTATTACCGAGATATAGATTTTACAACAGTTGTTACAGACAATACCGTTTCTTGACTTTAAGGGTACCCCGTAAGCAAAGGTGAAATGGTTAATTTATAAATCTGTGCAGCAATAAGGAAGTTATTTCACAAACCTTGGCAAAACTCTGGTGGACATGTGAACCTCACTCTATAGTCTTCACAGCTCCTGCCCCTCTGATCTGCATTTAAACAGATAAACCCAGTGGTGGCATCAAATCTGCAACAACCAGGACAAGAACATGATAGAAAAATTAAGCTTCTTCTTCTCCACTTTTTACGGGCACTTCAATTCTATATACCGTATTTTCCGGACTATAAGTCGCACTTTTTTTCATAGTTTGGCTGGTCCTGCGACTTATACTCAGGTG
>JAPQRQ010000026.1:8262622-8280752 GCA_037367365.1 Apogon talboti | reverse complement strand
ACAAATAAAAGCAGCTTAAACAGCAGGTATAAAACAGGCATAAACCCACTCACTCACTCACTCACTCACTCACTCACACATACATTCTGTGACTGCACTGATCCCTTATAAAAATCAGGTACATTAGATGTGTTTCTGGTGTTGACTGCAACGACTGCCTGATGCCAACAGTTCAGAGTGTCCAGGGTGACAACGGTCCTTCATCATGGTGGGTGTTAGGGTGTTCTTCTAGAGTTTGGAGAGGGCAGACCACCATCTTCTGAGTCGTTTGGATGACGCTCTGGAGCGCTTTCCTCTGAGCCCCTCTGGGTTTGGGTTACGGGTCTTTCCTCTGAGCTTCTGTGGGTTAGGGTCAGGGTAGGGTGTCTTTTCTCTGAGCTACTGTGTAACTGTTGTACTACACACATACAGTATGTTAGGATGCACTCACTGGAACACCGATAGAAGGACACCAACAGTATCTATCAGATGTTGTTCTTCTTCAGTCACTCCACCTTTGACCCTGTAAACAGTTACACATTCCATCCTGGCAAAAGTACAATGAAACACCATACAAAAGTGCTATTATAGTAGCAGTGTGATACTTTCCTATGAAATGCACTGTATTCGTAATCAGGACTGACCTAGTGAACATGCCTTTCACCGCTCTCAACAGATGGCAATGCAAACATTTTACTGCAGCACTGGATCATCAGCATTTGAAGGGTAAGCGGAGTTATCACCCCGTACATCCCACCACCCACCACACTGCTGCTCCCACCTCCGTGTTAACAGGTATTAACCTGAAAAAGAAGGCCGCGTTATGGAATGTAATTCCACCTTTCCTATTTTTAACCTCGTCAGCACACACTTATTTCACATTTACAAGTGCAAGAGCAAAAGGGAGGCAAAGGATTCCAAAATGGTTTTCGAGTTGAATGGAGCTAATTTTACCCCTGAAGCTCCACTTGGCCATTATCTATAGGGCAAGAGGCAGGACCACAGAGGACAGGTTCATCATTCTACCCCACATGTAGACACCAGACTCCTCCCAGGATCTCCATTTCTACACATACTGTATGTGGGGTAGTAAATTAAGTGCTGCCGTTAGATATGCTGTTGTTAAGCCCTGCTAAAATGTCCATGCCAGACGCGGACCCAGCCCATCCTCACCACATAGTTCACTGCCATTCAGAGGAAAGATATCCATTTTTTCCCAGCCAACCTTTTCCACCAGCTTTGGAGGAAAAAAAGGAAAATTACAGCAGTGAACAAGCACACTCGTACAGCTTGGCAGAACAAATGCCATTTCATTAAGAGGAGAAGGTCAATTTTATCCATCTCCCTTGTTGAGATAAATGAACAATTGTGTGGCAGCTTAAGGACCATCAATTGATGAAAGACTAACATTGATCTAAAGAAACAGGTCTTGGCACCTAAGTGTCCTAAAAAAAAGTTCAAAAATCAGCCTCTGAGGCACTGACAAAATACTAAGCCTTAATTAGCATTTGAAATGAAGACAATTCTGAATTATTACACATAATTACCAGGTGTCTGAGATAAGGACAAATTATTCATTCATTTATCTGTATTAATTAGCTCAGTGTGCTCTGTGAAGTGTTATGTTTCTAATATTACATCTACTGAGAGGAATATTGCACCCCATAGCTCAATACTTAATGACAGTTTGCTTGAAAACCACATGTCCAGTTTATTCTGAATGCTAAGTCTAAATAAATATGTAGAAGATAAATGCAGTGTGTTTTCCCTCCAGGTGTGCTCTTTAGCCTAAACAAAGCCTACACAGACCAAGGCCGGTGCGGAATCTCTAAAGAAAGCCTGGTTGGGGGAGACTGGTCCCTGTCGATGCTTGAATAATGTATGAAGGATCTGGAGACATCACTTAGAGATGCTGCCAATATCAGCTGGGGCCCGGCCCACCCCTGTGGCTGCTGCCCTTTAGCACAACCTTTAAAAGGTGGATTCCCTCATGCACTTGTTTACGAAAATATTTAAATGATAATATCAAAATGAGCCATTTCATTCCAACAGCATTGTGAATAGATGTGCATTCAGTGACAGTGAACGTTTCCTTTTCAATACAGTAACAATGAAATGATGTTTACAGTGTTTAGTTACAGTAGAAGGAAAAGAAATACATATCTGAATGGCTATGCAACAGTCAGTTCTCCAGGTGTGTAGAGTTCAGAGTTGCAGTTTTAGTCAAATGAATGAAGTACTCATGTAGGATTAATGGCCCATGACACATGTTAATGTTAGGCCACAAAAAGACTTCAGTACTGAAGACTATTTTTTTACATGTAGTTTGTTCAAATGATACAAAAAAATACAGTTAATCTAATATATTGTGTAAAACATTCCCAGTGCACTTCACTTTTATTATTTAACCACAAAATGATGCAACTAAATTATAATAACAACATTTATGTCATGATGCTGCATTACATTTTGTTTCCACAAAGCCATTAAATGTTGTTAATATGAGACAAAAATATAGATCCTCAACATCCTGGTAAACTAGCCAGTTAAATATTTTGTTAAGCCAAAACCTCCATCATCCTGATTTGTAATATCAGCTGATTTTAACAACAGTATTATTATATTTTTTTAGATTAAATATAGACAGGGTAAGGGAAAATACAGTGTAAAAAACACTTTGTGTTTTTATATTTCAAGGTAAAGTACGTAACAAAAACACTTCATACAAATCATATAATATGTCCGCCAGTGTGTGCATGTGTTGGTATTTACCTGATCTTTGCCTGTATTTTCTACATTTCCCTTCTTTTCTTGTCTCTAGGATGTGTCATTAATGTTCAGACAGTGAGTTTGCATGTCCAATACTGTGTCAATGATATAACACTGAAACACCTCGGGTGCATTCTGCTCTTCTCTGTCACTGCACTTCTCACAGGGTGATGCAGTTCAAGCTGAGACAAAAGACTGGGCGAAGCAAACACATATACTTTTCATCTTGTTCCCCAACACAAGGAAGGACCACAGAGGAAGAACAGGATAGCATATGTTGTGTGCATGCCTTCTGTTTATGTATATCCACTGCAGTAAACTTAAAAAATAGTTTTCTATTTATTCTTTCTGTCTATTTACACTTACCCTTAATGAGCATCTAACTCTCCCTGTGTTGGCCACAGTTGTATACAATTGTATCTAAGTTGATACCTGTGTCTTTATGTGTGTGTGTGTGTGTGTGTGTGTATATATATATATATATATATATATATTTATATATGTCCTGTATCAAGTGTTCTTAATGTAGAACAGGACTAAGACCAACGTTCAATCAAAACAAAACTTTAAACAATGTAAAAAGCATTAATAGAAAATTGAAAATATCCCACTTCAAGTAAAAGGAATTAAAGACAGTGAATTAGAAACATAAAGCATTTTAAAGCAGTTTTAACTCATTTATTGTTTGTTTCAATACTTTGGATGTAGTGTCTGTACAAGTATAGTTACAATTACAGTGAGGAAGCAGATGCCTCCCCTTTTTAACTTTATGGAGTCTATTTCTGTATATAAACTATGTTTATCTACGAAAGGTTTAATGTTAAATAGAATCACTAAGCTCACAAATAAATGTATAAAAGTGTCAGGAGAGTAAGACCAAAGCTATATACTGTTTAACTTCTGAACCACTAATCCCATCAATACATTGAAGTAGTTCTGGTAAAATGTAGTTTCTAAGCTTTTTGGCATCAAATATGTCTTAGACGTTCAGGGGCTCCATAGTCTTCTGTATTAATTCACCCATGTAGTTTGTCAAATTTCACTGGTTTACTAATGTTTTATTGCTCAGTTAATAACATATTTTGCTGAAAAAGTCTCTTTTTCTTCAGTTTTCTCTGTGTTTATAGAAAAAAATTTGAATTTACTCCAACCCTCTATGAAAATGTATACAATACACATTGAACAATAGCTGCTTTTTCTTGAAAAATACCAAATACAGAGGATAACGTTATAATAAATCTGGATAAATTACTTAGAAAAGGTCGTTTGGAATTCACCACAAAAATAGTTCAAGGTCTAAAAAGGGTTTAAATCAAAGACTAAACTAAGAAGATCTTGGCCTTTGTTTTTTAAGGACAGAGGATTCACGGGGTCAACAGTCGTGGAAAACTGTCTAACCATTAAAATGTTGGTGAGACCTGTCCTCATCAAACCCACCACTGTTGGTCTTTTGGTGGAGAAAAAAAATCCATGTCTTCATCTTCATAGTTTCAATATCACAGAGCTAATTACATTGTACAGGTAAACCGCCCTGAGGGTAAAAACTGTTTGTTCTCATCTGTTACATAACCGATGACAAAACCGATGACATTGTCAGCGCTTTGAGACGAGCATCTGCACTACTTCATAACAGTATATATTAAATGTAGCTGTTCAAACAACTCTTTCCGTCTTTCCCTATTATTCTTAAAATGCTTATTCAATCCATAGATGTGACCCAGTAATGGATAACTTAGCAAGGAAATAGTGGGTAAAATGAGACTACTATTACCCATGGGACCGACCGATTTATTTGAGAAACCTGATTTGGGCGTAACCTTCAGAAAAGAACATTGGATATGTACTTTCTAAGTAGGCTTTGTAATTACACTGTAACTTTCCCAGTGTCTAGTCAGGGGCCAGTTTAAGGATTACTTGTACAGTTTATTAACAATGAACAATAACAATGAAGTGATGTGGTGGAAAAATGGCTCTTCTGTAGGAACATCCGAACAAAAAGCAGGAAAAAAACAGAGAGAGAGATTACAAATAGCACATGAATTTTGTTTTTAATTAAGAAACACCAAGGGCAGGGAAATGGAACAGTCAGGTTGCCCTGAAATTGACAATATTTCATCTGGTACACTTTCATTTATTTAACTTTTTTCTGCCATTCAGAAGGGAAACATAAGAAAATATTAAAAAATGTCAAAATCTAATTTTCCATCATAAAAGTGCACCTTACATATACAGTTGATGCTGTAACTCTGCGATGGCTTGAAAACAACCAAAAACCAGTGGCAGATTTTTTATTTTTTTTTGGTGACAGTTACACATTGGGACACAGTGTACAGTGTACGTGTATGAAAATCCAGTTCAAGGGCAGATAGAAAAGTGGCGCCCAGTACGCACACACATCATCTGGCTCTACGTTACATGTTCCAAAACCTCGACTCTTTTCATTCCACATGTTCACATGATGACACCTTTCAGATAAATAATCCACTTAATACATTTGGAGCCTAAGACTTTTTTTTTTTTTTTTTTTTTAAATCAAGTGAATAAGACCAGTTTCCAACCATTTGACCAGGCAGTTCCAGTCCGGTATCAGATATTATCAAAAAGTGTGTATGATAGTGATTTGCACAATGTTGGGGGGAGGGGCATTTTCAGGGGCTGTATTTTAAACTCAAACATAAGGGGAAAACAAGGGGATGTGGGAGGCAATACACAATAATAACCAGAGGAAAGAAAAGAGCAAGCTTCTGTGATCGCTCTAAAACAGCAGAATCAAGCTTTTAAACGAAAGAAGTGAAAAAAGAGAAAGAAAACATAAAATAAATAAAAATGAAGCAACTCTAAGTGAAAGGATAGTGCTCAGTTTTTAGAATATTAAAACAAATAATATAAGCTTACAAAAAATGAGAAAAGGTCGGTGAACCCCAAAGTGATCGTGCCATTTGGATTTTTTTTTTTGTGGTGTTGTCAGCGAGCATGCTTGATTTGTTTAGAGCGACACCACTGGTCACAGCACCCGCATGGAGGCTTCAGTTGCTTTCCCACACGACCGAACACAAACTGTATCCTACTGCTCGTAGCTGCAGATGTGGATTTTCCTTTTATGGAGAAAACAACCTACAGAACCACAGGGCCTTTAGAGTTTTATAGCTTACTGATTTGTCACTAAAGCTACAAACCTGAAAATTAAGTAACATCATGAGGCAGTTCTGGGTTGATCCTCCTGAGGATATGGATGATTTGAGAAGTGCACACTCACACACACGCACGCACACACGCGCGCGCACACACACACACACACACACACACACACACACAACCAAACTTCATACTGAGTGACCTGTGAGAAATGGGGCTGTGACAAACATGAAAAAAAAACAAACAAAAACCTAATGCACGTAGGGCCTATTTAACACTCATACATTCTCCTCATACTGGTATCTACCTGACTGGCAGATAGTTGTATACATGAAACATCTTTAACAACCACACAATAAAAAAATTAAACCCTTTTCACTTCTTAGAAACTCAATATTTGAGATCTACTCAATCAAATACGGCTGTGGAGGCAACAAAAAAAAAAACAAAAACAAAACACACACACTGTATTATTAGAATATGAACCTCATTTGCCATGCATGTTAACAAATATAACCTATTGTATCCTATTTTACAGGGATGCATACCTAATTTACACAACCAAATGACTAGAGAAGCCCTCAACCACCACCACAGGGTGACAAACATTCATGAAATATTGAAATATTTGCTGTATCTTCATGTCTTTAAGTTAGCACCAAAGTTTCTTTCTTCTTTTAGAAAAAGAACAAATACAGACAAAGAAGACACAACAGTCTGTGAAGGAGCAAAGAAAATGACGCAGTACTTGTAACAGTTGTGATTTATCTATTTGTACTTGACGACCTGAGTTGTGTACTGAAGCGTGCGTGTGACCGTGACCGTGTGCGCTCTTCCCCCCAACAGTATGTAAGCATGCTCGCTCAAAAAAAAAAAAAAAAAAAAAAAAAAAAAAGGTTCCTCTACAGAAGTGAAGAAAGAAGGCCTAAACGTCTTCAAGTATTAATACAGTTAGGCCTATAAAAAAGCCCTGGACACACAGTATTAGAACCCAGAATAAACTCTAGGAAAGTTGAAGAGCAGTTATGGTTAGTTTGCATGTTTTCCCCCACAAATATAATATATATATTTATATGTATATAAATAAAAATTCAGTGCTGTAAAAACATCTCCAACTCCATAGGATCTGACCCATCGTAGAAGGCCTAATATGCTTTACTCTTACTCTTCTCATGGCTAAAAACTACTGCTGGAAGTATGTAAACGGAACTGGTTCTCCTGTGTTAATAGTCCTTCATTGAGAATACAACACTGAGGAAGAGAAGACTAGTTAATATTGTTTCAATTTCTCTCTTTTTTGGTTTTTACTGCACACAGAGAAACGCATCCTGTTGTGTTGTTTTTCTTGTATTTTTTTTTTTTTTTTTTGGTAGCAGCAAAGCACCAAGTTTGTGTCAGACGCTCTGTGTGAGTGTGTTGTGTGTTGTATGACATCACTCCATAGTCTCTGTGTGTGTGCAGGTGTTTGTGTAAGTGTGTGCATGTGTGTGCTGCAGATTCTATTATGAGGAGCACGGCTGCACGTTGATGCCGGAGGCCGCGTGGGCTTGCAGGTCGATGGCCTGGGCGGGCTGCTGTCCTGGCCGGGCGTTCATCAGTGTCAGGTTCCTCACGCAGCCCGTCATCCCGTTGGAAAACTTCCCTCCTGTCATTGTCGCCATGTTCGGAGCTCCGCCTGCCACAGATGACACACGGTTACCTCATTGTGACTGACCGCAGATACAATAATTCTAGGAAATTTATCCCAGAATCCACTTGTTCAGTTACAGGATAGTTGTGAAGACCGTACTTTTGCAGGACCTACAGTAATGAACTGACCTAAGTATATACTGCCTTTGGTGTTGACCATCAGGCTTTTGCCTTTTGATTGTCCGTGAAGCGTAGGATCTCCATCGATCTGGATGTATCCATCTTTCCCAGTTCTGCAGGAGAAAACAACACATCATAACTCAACATTTTTGTTTCTTCAAGACAACTCTCAAATTACTCAAGACTTTATTTAATTATACAGATATAGATAGGCTTTATTTGGAACATAAGTAGGCAAAAGAAATTAAAAGGACACTCCGATATATAGAAATAAATCAACCAAAAAATAACACAAATATCACATAAATGCACACATACTTTGTCTGAAAAGGAGTAGGAAGAAACCAAGCTTATATTGTCCTGCTCCAGTTTTACATAACTTAACTAATCAGCTAATGTATACAGTCCATATAAAGAATAGGTCAGTCATTAAAATACAAAAAAAAAGCAAAGCTAAGATAAGAACTCTCTAATGACAGGGAATTAATACTACAAGTTTAATTTCTATTGCATCTCAACAGAGTTGTAAGTTGAAACATCCTTGCCAATGTTTTATTTTTTCTAATTCAGTTTGGTTTACTTTAATGTACGTAGCAGTGCACTTGATGTTTCAGTTGTCATTTTTATTCTGAGGTATTAGCTACTTTTAGCAAAGTTTTTACAGTTAGGGTGAGCCTTGTTTTGTAGTAGCTGACAAAAGGTACGGCCAAAGAATGCATGACATCAAATTACAAAACCATTCAGCGCTTTCTCAACCATTATAATTCTTAAGTGCAGCACCCAAGGCATTCTGGGCAGGACTTACACCAAATTAATGTAAAATCAATGTGGAGAGCATTGCTAATAAAATTACTTTCCCCATATCCACCGGTTGCAGTCGAGCTCCAGGGGATTTCGTTATAAAAGCTATGCAATTTAAGTGTTTTAGAGCTTGTTGATTATTTATAATATGGTATAAGTTCTCCAGTGTGTGTGCAGTTCCAGTTATATGGTGTTATGGTAATTATAATGGTCCAAAATGGTATGGGAGGTCTGCCCAGGTGTCTATAAATGCCAGAACACAGTCGGCAGCTGAGCCCTCTGATAACCCAGGGAAAACCCTGCCATTATTTAAGCCCCACAGCAATTTTATTTTTGTGCAACATGAACCATTAACACTGGAGGAAAAAGGCAAACCAAGCTGATTTTACATGAAATTCTATTAATTTAATTTTTGTATTGCATATTAATAGTAGTTTTAATGTTTTGGTTTTTTTTTTACTCAGCAAATTTGCTTTATCATAACTAGTTTTATTGTTTTCCACTTTTCATTCAGTTTAACAATCATAAATTGGACCAGTACAGTACATTACATAGACACTAGAGCTCACCTGACTGCTGTGATCTTATGCCATTTCCCATCGTTGATGGACTTCTGGGACATGATGCGTGACTCCCCACTGCCCAGCTGGTAGCTACATAACAGAAAAGAACACAGAACATCAGCACTAGCACAAAAGCTGACATTCTCCTTCAGATATTTAAAGGTTTACACAGTGACGCATTCAATTACCTGAAAACAAGGTGTCCATTCTGTAGACTGAGGCTAATGAAGTCTTTACCTTTGCCATGTTCTCCCAGTTCCTGTCAATGTTTAGTAGGTAGATGAAGGTCATTTTGTTACTATATAGAACAACTGGGAGGCAGAACTGCAATAATTTTCCACAGTTACACTCTAACAAAACTGATTTTCCCCCTATACATATATAAATGTGACATAAGATCTTCCATGAAGCCTTCTTGCCAAGTCTCTTTTTACATCCAGATGTGTGTTAGAATAATTGTACACCGCTTTGTTGTACGTTTGTATGGAAGTACACATTTAAATCATGCTAAAACAAACAAACAAAAAAAAAAACAAACAGTGTGTCTTGTGTTTGAGTGGATACCTTTTTACTAGCATGCACCTTTCGCAAATTGCGTGCGCCAATGGTCTCCTGAGGAAAATGGATGGTGAGTGAGACAAGCAACATGCATTTATTTAGTGGTGTCAGATAGAGCTGGACCCACAGCCCACATGCTCAACGATGTCTCAGTGACACAGCAGTGAATTAGACAGTGTGATGATGAAGAGAAGCACTTAGATGAAATGACAGGACAAGCAGTCTTACATATAAGTGATGTATTACAGTTGGCATGTGAGTGCAAAACTGACAGTTAAAGAGGATATTACAAGACATATTAAGTACCCAGTGCCGGTTCTTTTGAGAGGAAGTCTACAAATCAGGTAGATGGTGATAACTAACAGCAATTCAGTGCACGAGCAAGGTTAGGAAGAGTAGTAAGGGGTTGCAGGTAAATTATGTGATAATCAGGTTGAAGATTAGACTAAACCTCGGCTCAGTGCTGACAGGACTAAGAACAAGTCCTACCGTCCTACTGCAGATCCAGGACCAGCACTTACCACACCCTGCCACAGGATCAGGCCGTCAGAGGAGCTGGTGTTGATCTCAAGTTCAATGGTTTCTGGAGAATCGTGCGCACTAAAACGGATAAAGATAAAAGATTTTTATTCGGACTCTAATAACATCAGCTCTGGAAGCAGAATAATACAGAGAGTGAACTGTAGTTACCTTCTTGGGAAAATGGATTTTGGAAGAGGGATGTAACCGTCATTGTTGAAATAAGCCGCGTACTGATATGGTGAATCTATAGAAAATGCAGCAACAAACAAATCAGAGAAATTCCAAGAATTGCAGGGCTGTTGTGAAACTTCATCCTCATTGTTATGGCGCCCTCCAGTGGCAAAAGCATGGAAGGGAACCTGATAGAGCAGACAGGGGTAGATACAATACTCAGATTCAAAGATGAATTTCTCACTGGAAACACTTTGCAGGGTGTTCACGATGTGTGTATTTTTTATGCATTATTTATCATGGGACATGTCATATGCAAAAACAAAAAGACACACACATAAAAATACAGAGCTGCAAAATCAAGTCTCCATGATGCAGATTTGTTATTTCCATTCCTCACACGCTTTAACATCTGAGTTTTTTGTTTTTTTTTTTTTAAACAGATATCAGATTTTAACTCACCAAAACTGCGTCTCCATGCACAAATACTCCATTTACTGATGTAGAGAATATCCTTCAAACATGTCTCAACTCACCCAAAAACAATCATATCAGGTTTTCATTCAATAAGACAATTTTAAGTTGTTAGTAACAGCGCAAGTGTTTGAACATGGAGCGGATTTAATGTTCTGACGTAGTTTTTAAGACAGAGAGGCGAACATTTTTGGTTGTCTTTTTTTTTCTTTTGGAGAGAGTCTGCTTTGAAACAAACAAAAACAGCATTTTATATTGTGAGTAGGCGTTGTACAGAAACTGACATGATCATAGGAAAAGAAAAAAACAAGAGGAATTCTGCATTTGTAGTATTTTAGGTGTGAAAAATGTCGGTCCAATCAGGCAGCACAATTCAGTTAATGTCCGAGCTGCGGTGAAGTATCCCACTACCATAAATGCAGAATTCCTCTCTCCCAACGCTGTGTGGGGGCAGGAGCCTGAGTTGAGAACAGATGCATGTTTTGTTGGTGTTTATGTGCGCACATGTGTTAGGCGATAGACAGTTTGGACTGAGCGCAGAAGAGACGTGGGGCCCCTCAAGCTCAGATGGGCCCCTGTTAGTCACGGTCGTGTCAGGCAGACTGAATACTGAGATACTGTACCATTTGCACCGCTACCCTCCACATTCCAGAGAGCCTCGGGGAAGCTGGAGACCTGGCCTGTGTGTGCAGGATAATAGCCAGGAGAGTGCAGGGGTAAGACACACTTAATCACGTAAAGGTTAAACCCTCCCAGCATGCACTGCAACGCTGGGGGTAAACTGTCTGATGTTAGACGTGCTTCATAATGTGGAGAATGTGAGCCATATGGACTCATTTCTGGCTGTACGTCTAGTCCCTGTGCTTTGACGGTGACGCAGCAGTTTGACGTCCATTAGGGGAGATGCTTGGAAGAATTATTTTCAGGATTTTTTTGTAACTGATGAAATGCTGAAAACTGAAAGCGTGTCATTACGAGCGCTCTGAGTCTTATAGTATAATGTCAGTGGGTACTTACTGTCTTCACATGTCAGGCCTGTGTGACCTGGAGCGCACACACACTGCCCGTTGACGCAGCTGCCGCCGTTCTGGCACTGAAGGTCGCTTTGGCACACGTCTTTTACCACCTCGCAGCGCTCACCTGCAAAGGTCGCACAGTTAGGGGTGAAAGGTCAAGGGTCAGGTTTACACAAGAAGCAGGGGAAAGTTAATGGGATATGGGTGTAGTACTGTCTTTTGATGTATGTTTCAGAAAGAACAGTGTTAATTAAGTCAAGTCAACTTTATTTATAAAGCATTTTAAAAACAACACAGATGGCCAAAAGTGCTGTACATAGATATAACAAATAAAACACATAAAAGAATGAATAAAAATGATAATTAGTCAAGGGGAGTTTCTTATATGAGCACACATGAGTTACAGAGGAAACATAAATAAGGTAGAGACGAGACACCCATTTTCCTTCCATAAGTGGAAAATCGGCTTGGTTCAATTCCCTGGACTGGCAGAGAGATTATTGGCTGTTGTGCCCTTGAGCAAGGCACTTATCCCCCCCATGTGCAGCCCACAGCTCAGACTAATCTGCAGTGCAGTGTATGGTGTTGTTGCATGTTTCAGCTAGTGGGGGGATAAATGCTGAGGGTCAATTCCAGCGTGTGCTGCATGTCAAATATAGTGACAAATAAAGATTCTTCTTCTTCCTAATGGCTGTACGTGCTTACACTGACGCTGTGTATTAGCAAGAATCTGATAAAGCGCAGTATGGAGGAAACAACAGTGTATTGTAATACACAGCTCGGCCTCAAAAAGTCCCACATAATGTTCCTTCAGATGCTTTAAACTTTGATTACTGAACATATTTGTAGTGTTGTTTATGCCACACGATGTTAATGCAATGTCACAATAAATGTCATATTTATTTGATTGATTTTAGACCGACACCTTGTACAAATGATTGAGTCAGATCACTGTGTAAAGTATTCTCCGGCACATCCCAAAGATTCCCACTGGAGTTGAGGTTTAGACTCTGTGTGAAAATAATGGCTCATGCTCCCTATAACACTCTTTCACAAGTCTAGTGAGTCCAATGAATCCTCACATTGTCCAATGTTTATGCTCTGTAGCAAATCAGTGGTTGTTTAAGAAATGAGAAGCTACTCACCGCATCAGTTATGGTTGAAGAACTTGTTGCAACTGAAACACATTCATCACTGTAGTAATTATCTAATAGAAGGCTTCTACTAATTTGCTTACTTAAATCCAGGTGGTGTATCTAATGGCATATTAATCAGAGGAACCAAACTAGCATTTGAAAATATTTTAATTACATCTTGCTGCCAGGACTTTTACTTAAGCAGAATTTTTCATGCATGACTTTTAATGTTTAATGAAATGTGTTTACTTTGGTGTATTATTTGCTTTGTTATATCCAGGTGGGGACTTTTTTTGGCCAAGCTGTAAATACTGGCATACTGTAAGCAAGACCATATAAAGTATTGCAATTTTTAAAACTAATTTGAATCACAGTATAAAAAACTCATATGAAATGATTAGAAATGATATGATAATAGTAGGATTTATTGAATCCAACATTGTAGCACTACTATTTGTGCAAAATAATAATAATAATAATAATAATAATAAAATCAGTCACCCTAACCCTAACCCTAACATGTCTCTCACATGAATCTTTATGCGTAAAACTATAAATTAAAAACCAATACAGTGTGTCTGAAAATCAGCACAGTATATTGGAGAGAATGGGCAGATGATAAGTAAGCAAGGAGGAGAGAAAAGGGGAATGACATGCTAAAAATAATGTCTTGACAAATGTCTTGATAAAACTAAAGAGACTGTGCTTCTTTATCATTCTTTTCTCACACACATCATTTGCACTAACCTTCAAATCCATCCTTGCACAGACACTGGTACTCGTATTCTGCATTGGACATGCAGTGACCACCGTTCAGGCAGGGCCGGCGGTCACATGGACTGTTGTCCACACATCTGCTGATAGCTCTGCTTTCTATGAAGCTGTAGGAGAGGTCGACCTTCTTGTTGTTGATTAACACCTAACAAGTGAAAAGAAAGAAGATTTTTGAAGTCCACATGTTGAAATATTTGTTCATTTCTCTTTCAGTTCCTTTTATTTACCAAAGTCAGATCTCACCTCTCCTATGCATCCTTCAAACATTTCGCTGACATTGGCTGGTTTAGGTAAGAGGTCCATGTTGGGGACTCCTCCGAGGTACATGGGAGTGTGGATGTTGAGGCCCTGGGCTTTTCCTGGAGACGT
This sequence comes from Apogon talboti, assembly GCA_037367365.1. Classification (NCBI taxonomy): domain Eukaryota; kingdom Metazoa; phylum Chordata; class Actinopteri; order Kurtiformes; family Apogonidae; genus Apogon; species Apogon talboti. The sequence goes on along the minus strand of JAPQRQ010000026.1, from coordinate 8,266,676 downwards.
CTTCCTCTCCACGGGTCCTTGGTCGACCTTCAGGTGACCGGCCCTCTTGTTACGCTCGGCCACTACTCTGTGCCACTGGCCAAGAGATACAGGCTCAGGGCTCATGAGGATGGCCTGACCTGGAAACGGAGAAGGGCCCATAGAGATTTATTTTAGAAACTTTATCCAGCTAATACACAACTTAAAATAGAAGTGTTCGTAAGTGAAGCTTTCCATAACAAACAAAATAACAAACAGAAGTAAAATCAATATACACATGAAACTACAAATGTGTGTTGATACGTCACCTGTGCCAAGCTCATATCTGAACTCTACATGTCCGTCCACCATGGAGATGGCTACAAAGTCCTCCACCTTCATTTTCTTCCCTCCGCAGAAGAACATGACGCCGTCCCTCTCCTGTGGCTTAAACTCCAGCTCAACGCGCAGATCGTCATGGATGTTGGTCAGAGGGGGATAGGCGATGTACGACTCCTCACCATCAAACAGCGGAGTGGTCACTAACTCTCCTATTGAAAAGAGAACAGACAGTGTGTCCTAATTAACAAGAAACATAATGGAGGACAGAGGAGCTAAATAGGTAAAAGTTATATTACATTTTTCCTCAACAGGATGGGAATGAGTTCCTTTCTTACCTTCCATGCACTTGTTTCCAAACTTGCCAAGATGACAGCGGCAGTCGTAGCCCAGGCCGTTGGGGCGGTTGATACAAGTGGCATCTGGTCCACAGGCCTCTGCAGAAGTTTATTATTGACTTATTGTTAACGGTGCATATTGTATAAAAGTTAACACAGAGCTGCAAAATGCATGTAGTTTCATCCGTCTGTGATATTCCGTTGTATTTTCCTGATCTGTTTGCATAGTGGTTCACATGCACATGTACCTGAGTGACAGTGGAGGGATGAGTGGTGCTGGCAGTTGCTACCGGTGAATCCTTTGGGGCAGCTGCACCGATACAAGCTGGCTTCAGAGTCCTCACACCTGCCTCCATTCTGAAAAACATTGAGAGTAAACAGTTGGAATCAAACACAAGAACAAGCGCTGTTGGATTTTCAACTTGACCCGTATGACCGACCTGACATGGGTGATCTTTGCAGGTGGGACAGTTTGTGACACCAGTAGAGCTGCGGTCAAGATCTTTGAAGATGACTTCCTCACCCTGGATGATGAGCTGACGGATGCATCCTGCACAGAGCCGGTATTCAATATGGAGTCATTATACATGAAGCTGATGTGTGTTTCTGTGAAGGCAGAAATGGAGTGAAGTCTTACCGACAAAACCAGTCTTGATGCCGGCGGTTTTGGCCAGGACTGTGTAGTTGGGGTAACCACCCACATGCAGCTCTTCATTCAGATCCAGGCCCTGGAACTTGCCCTAATGGAGACGACATGAGTATGAGACACGATGGTGGAAGAAGTATAAAGAAGTACAAGTACACCAGTGTAAACATATTTCATTAAACATTGAAAGTCATGCATGAAAAAAAAAAGTACTGGCAGGAAGATGGAGTCAAAATACTTTCAAGTGTTAGTTTGGTTTGGTTCCTCTGACTAATATGTTACAGATACACCACCTGGATTTAAGTAAGAAAATTGGTAAAAGCCTTCCATTGGATAATTACTGCAGTGATTAATGTGTCCCAGCTGCAACAAATTCTCTAACCCTAACTGACGCAGTGAGTAGATTCAGATTTCTTAAACTACCATCAGCTTGTAGAAAGCATGATGATTGGACTGTGTCAATGGAAACAGGTCATGTGATCTGATGAGTCTAGTATTTTTTTTTTTTTTTAATATTTTATTTCGGATTTTTCACAAGACAACAATACAGTTACATACTTGCAAGACAAAATGACCTCCCCGACCTACAACAACTGGGCCTGAGATGGCCGATCACAAACACACACGAGAGAGAGAAAGGGAAAAAGAGAAAAGGAAGAAAGGGGGGGAGAAGAAGAAAAAAAAAACCCAAAAAAAAGATGTGTCCAGATTGACCCTGTTCCAGAACAATGGGCGCCTCAGGGTGAGAAGAGAGGCGGATGCAGAGATTACCCATCATGCCTAGTGCGGACAGTAAATGCCTGTGGGGGTAGTGTTATGATATGGGGCTGATTCAGTTGATCAGGTTTAGGTCCAAAAAATGACAGAAATACAGCATATTGTGACACTGCATAAGCGTATTGAAATAAAGCCACAAATGTGTCCAATGAAATATTAGAGTGTGGGGCGCTTTTTTTTTTTGGCCAAGGCTGTGTGTGTCATCATTTAATTATTAATACTGAAGGTTTTATATACAAGGAAAGTAGATAAATGAGACGTTGGAAGAGCAGAGAATAAAAACAGTTCTAATACCCCGATCTGTTTTCAGTTTATTAACTTTTTCTTTGGTGAGATTTTGGGTCATTTGAACATTCATTGAAGTGAAACCATATGAGAAGCTCGGGGGGGGGGGAACTGACATCTGAAACATGAGGTCACTACACGATAATTATTTTTTATGTTTAACGCTGTGTTGTATTTTTTAAAGCCTGCCCTATTTGAGGAAAGGAATACTGTCAAATAAAAGTACCCAAAGAAGAGTTTAAATTTAATGAAAATAGAAAAACGTAGAACAAGTACCTGAAATTGTACCTGTTAGAGCTAATGTATTGATCTACTTTCCAGCACCGATTATGAAATGTATTAATCATCATAGATAAATTAGGTGAGTGTTAGGAAAAGTCCGGTTCTATTTTACCTGTGAGCTGCCGTTGATGGGCTCCCCTCCATCTACTATGATATAGCCCAGTGTGTGGTTGCGATACAGCTCAACTGTGTGGAACTCTCCTAGTTTGAGAGGGTTGGGGTCACGTATGGTGGCCATGCCAGAGCCTACGTCAAACCTGAAGCAAGACAACATTTATATATTTGTATATCACCATCATCAATCAAATCGTATTACAGTCATTGGGGTCAATCAGAATCAGAATCAGAATACTTTATTAATCCCAGGGGGAAATTATTGGGTGTTACAGTCGCACCATTCAAATATAATAAAAAAGTAACAGGAAAAGAAATTATCAATACAGCAGAAAAAGAAAAAAAATATGTAAAATAAATCTCCAATTATACAAACATATATATACCTCTGAATATATACAGTGCATATACCAAATACACTCTATTAAGAAACAAAATTAGAACAGCAATTTGTACAATATGTACTAGACAATATATTATCAATATGATAATGAAAGAAATAAGTGTGCAAAAATATAGTCGTGTGTAATTAGAATTATGTGGTTACGTGGTTGAGTTAAACGCTGTCAATCAGAATTAACTGACCTGAACTCCAGTCGGCTGCCCACCAGTCCTAGAGAGATAAAGTCAGCTCCTGTGGTCCTCCTCTGGCCGTTGTACAGGATCATACCTGCAGCACCCAAACAGGTGAGTGAGACTAAGAAATGGACACCCTACTGTTATAAATGTCTTCTTATAGTTTAATATAAACAAGCAATACTTGGAGTATTTGTAATTCATGTCAAGTTCTTCAAATAACCATGATCTTCATATATAAGACGTGTTAGGATGGACATGTTTTACAAATCAGGTGATTAACACACAATGTAAACTCTTCAAAAGCTGAATGGTAAAGCAGCATGCTATGGTGAGGCAAGTTTAAAGCCAACCAAAGCCTGGTTATGACCTGATGATCTGGACCTCACTGAGATGTCAGCTGCAGCCACTCACATCCATACAACCTGTCTCTTTTTTTCGTCTGTGCCCACATGCCAGGGACACATACTTGTATGAGCCACACAGACTCATGTAAACATGTTGTCTTATATTTATTTATGTATTATCATCTGGCAGTTCTGAAAATTGTCAACGCCAAACTCCCAGGTAATATGCCGTGACTATTTATGCCACACATAAAGAAAAAGTATATGATTTTTTTACCTGTATACACTCATGGCCAAAAGTTTTGATAATGACACAAATGGATTGTTTAATTAAATGTAATTTATTTGTCACTAAATTTATCTGAAACCTATGTAATGCTCCTAATTGTTCT
>JAPQRQ010000026.1:8219559-8242033 GCA_037367365.1 Apogon talboti | reverse complement strand
AAGCAGGATCTTCTACGTGTATTTGGATAGTTATTTAGAGATTTAGGGGGTATTTAAGGGTAAAATCCGACTTACGCAGAAATTCGGGTTAAGCCACCTGCGTAGGAACGGAACTTGTTCGTAACCTGAGGACCTCCTGTAGTTATTATATTGCTTTCTGGGCCTCTAATGACAAAGATTAGTTTACCTGGCAGGAGAGTCCTTGGTATCCAGGTGGACAGCGGCACTGCTCCACCTCAAGGGCCTGTGCCAAGCCGCTGTAGTTGGGCACTGCCACCTCCATGTTGATATCAGAGATGCTGGAGGAGCGCATCTCAGTCGAGTAGGACGCTCGGATCAGAATGTCATCCAGGTCAGCCAGCACCATCATCAGGTGTTCTCTGGTGGCAGGCATGCCATCAGGACGAGTCCAGTGTTCCTATAAAGTATATCTCACGTAAGTGGTACTAAAGTGCCAGAGATCACCTAAATTACTGACACCATATTTTCTGTATATCTTATTACTATGTAGTTGGCTAACCTCTCTGAAGACAATCTCAAACTGCTGAGTCTCCCTGGTTCCATGTAGCCTCCTCTTCCAAGGCTGATGAGCTACCAGAGTGATGTCATTACCCTACAGGAACAACATGCACAGGTGAGGAAACGAAAAAAGGCACGAAACCATGGATGAAAACGTCAGAAGGCCACAAAGAGATACTCACAATAATCTGGACGTTCGCATCATCCTGTAATGTTCCCCTCCGCCCGGCCACATAGGAGATGGTGTATTTGAGTTTGCCACCGTACGATCCCACCTATAACAAGGTTAGCAAAGGGGCTGCTTTAGATCTCCTGCCAAGTCGAATACAACTGCAATTCCCACGATGAAACAAGAACATCAAATGGAGCAAAAATCAATGCCATGTGTGTCAGCAGAGCAACACCGTGTGTGTGTGTACTTACAGGACATCCACTGCAACAAGACAAGCTAAAACAACTCCTTTAATGTGACAGTTACCACGTTAACGCAATCTTACCTCGACTCACATTGTACAGATTCACTTAAAACATGTATAGCAAATGTATTTCAAGATGCGACAGTCAATGTGAGCCAGTAAGATAAAACTCAAACAGAATTAGGGGCTGTTTGATCTCATTCTAATATGCACCAGAAGGCCTTTACACGAAAACAGCCCACACTTGACATGATTACATGAACCAAGCCCTTTCCTGCTGTTTTTACTTCAGTTAAGGAGCGTTGCGGGTCGAGAGGAATAGTGGACAGGATGAAGTAAAAGGGCAGAGCTAATATAAACAGGTGATGGACTGAGAGCGGTGAGAAGGGCTGGAGGACCCATAAGTATATAATAATAAGGGTGGCATATTTTCTGTGACCTCCACGGGTTACCCAGAGTTCTCGAGGCAGCGTTGCCAAATTCTCACAGTTACCTTATCCCCTGTGAACTGCGCTGGGAGCTGCCAGTAGAGCAGATCATCCTGGTTCAAGCTGAAACCTTTGTAGACCAGAGCGTACTGAGAGGCAAAGGAGGAAGGAGAGGCGTAAGATGAAGCCACAGACAGACAGAGGAGGCAGCTACAGTAAATCACAAGCAGCAGGAGAAGAAGCATGAGCAGGCCAGCGCGGTGAGGAGTGAGACGCACACTTGGGACAAATGTGTGACATACAACTAAACTCTTATAAGTGCTGGTTCCCCAGTAGAAGTGCGATTAGGGTATGTACTCCCCTACTGCCAACAGCTTGATAACAGCATGCTGGGCTTTGTCTGACAACTAAAACAATAACGCCCACTGTCAATAATGGGAAAATGACAGTTTAAGATGCGCCTCCCTAAGAGATAGTTTTAAATCACACAACAGTGTAATTACAGGCTATTGTAAAACCAGTGTTACACACGCACACTTAGACACAGTGGACGATTACAGTGCACCATGTGACCGCACTAAGTGGGAGGTATTTTCTCAACAATAAGAAATATTACCCAGTGAAGTTTTGAAATGATACTTTTTTTTTCCATTTCTACTGATTTATCAACTTTAAAAATATGCACTAGTGCAGTGTAGCTGGATTTACATCAAAACTGTTAGTAATTCCTGAAGTAAATATTAACTGCTATGTCCATACTGACAGTCACTTGTTAGCTTTTGTAGGGGGGTAAAACATGGGGTCACTCGGTCATGCCACTGTCTACCTTACTGCTGCCAGCAGAGGTCTTGCTCAATACGTTCTTGCTCTGTTGATCAGCATCAGAGCCAGATCCCCAAAGAAAAAAAGACAGGAAGTCACCAATATCACCAAGTAACAAACAGAAAAGCTCATATGGCCTTTTGGTGATTTCTAACAGTGTACCTGCAGATGAGGAGCATGGCCTGGGGAGTATGGTTGGGGTCTGGTTGGTCTAACTGAAGAGGAGACACCAGACGGAGGAGAGGGGGGGCTCAGGTTACGTAAAGACCAGTGAGATGAAGAGGAGGAGGAGGAAGAGGAGGTTGGGAACCGAGAGGTAGATGAGGAAAAAGAGGAGGATTTAGAAGCGGAGGGGGAAAAGGAGGATGGAAAGAAGGGAGGGGAACCAGCTCGTCTGCGGGAGAAGTTCGACATGAGCTCCCAGACCTCATCGTCCAGCTGTCTGACATCACCCTAGGGAGGCGGAGAGTGGGGTACCGGAGATACAGAGGATACTTCACCATGGGAACGATTAGGCTGATAGAGCATGGTTTACAAATGTATGGACACAGTGTATGTGTACAGTACATTACTCTAAGAAGGTGAACATGCTTCATCATGCTTTTAAGTCCAAGTCTGTGATGTTTAGACTGGGGTGAGGAAATTATACTCACTTGTTATATATATATTAAAAAAATCTTGCATTTAAGAAACTTTTCATTAAGCTGTTATTTTTCCAGTACATGCATGTGGCGAGCCTTCATGCTGCTACATCTACGAAAATGAGAGGATTTTCTTTCCATAGATGCCAACAAACCATCAGTGTGTTAACTTATAACAACAGAAACACTGCATTCTTTTTAGTTGGGAGAGTTACCTTTACTACATCTGCATACCAAATACCTGACTAGCTCTTTTGGATCTTTGTGGGTCTTTCTGTTCAGAGGCCATTAGGTTCCAAATGGAAGCATCCTTCCTTAACTGCTCCTCTGGAAAGTACGAGTCGCTCTAGTGATGTGGATAAAGCAAACTCTTTGATCACTTTCCTTATCGCTGAGCCCATGGTATTTGGGAGGGCAATGGCAGTGTTATTTGAGCAAAGTTAAACGTTATGAAGCTCTTAAATGGACCATTAATGATCAAACCATTTACACATTCATGCCCATGGTGTAAGTGGTCGGACTACAGAGACATTTAGCGGGTGCTGCTTAGACTGCAGCAAAAATACCATGCTTCTGACAACACAGTGTGAATCCATAAAGTATGGATATGAGCTTCATGAAAATATGAGGAATGCCATTCAATATTTTACACAAAGGTAAACCAAGCATGGGTGACAAGACTGGACTTTACATTAGTCACAGCATGGCATCCATTCACAGACTCTACTGTACCTGCTCTGCTCGTTTCATACGAGAATTGAAAGAATCTTTCTATAGAGGGTGAAAGGGTAAAAACAAAGATGAAATACATGATGTGAATGATCACTAGGGTCCTTTAACGTAGGATTTTACCCTATGAACTACAACCAAAATGTAGAATTTGAGGCAAAGAAGCAGCACACCGACTGAAAAAAGCAGATTGCTTGAAAAGAAAGACCGGCTGAGGTTTGAAGTGTAGAAAAAGAGCATAATCAAGACAGAAACAGAATAGCCTTGGAGAACGGTCTACAGGTTACACAGGAGTTGTGTTCATCGTTATCACTCAGGATCTGTGGGCCGGTTTCACTGACTTGTATTGATTTATTCACTGAGTGTTTTCTCTGACACTGACCTTATCTCCCTGATAGATTCCAGGGAGTTGCCAATAGTGAGGCTCCTGTCCCAGGTAGTCGAAGTTGCTGTAAGACAACTGAGTGCCTTCAGTGGAAACCTCCACAGTGAAGCCGGTGGAAATGCGGTTGGTGCGTTGACGGTTCACCAGAGCGAATCCCTGGAAGTTGCCTGGAGAAAAGACTGAGGACACCTAGGGGAGAACATATAAAAATTAAGAATTAAAATAACAACTTCTAATATCTATGGCTTTTTGGTGACAAATGGGATGAGCACTGAAGCTAAGAAGGTGAGACATCCGTTTGGTGACAAACAGAACAAGCACAAATAAAGTGGAAGTAATCGATGACCTGATTCTCATGGAATCAGGTCAACAGTGCAGTTTATAACTAAGTGGGTGTAAATAAGCGCCTCCATCAGAAGACTGGTATGCTCTTAATGGCTTGAAACACACACTTTTACACCGTTTGTCCGTGAAGTAAATTTGTAACTCAGTTGCCAGTCCAGTCCTTTCTGCCGTTTTATCTTTATTTATTTATTTATTTCCTTTATTTAACCAGGAAGTCCCATTGAGATTAGAAATCTCTTTTGCAAGGGAGACCTTATCTACCTTTCTTCAGAGATCTTTTTTATTTGACCTATACTTGAAATATAACTACACCGATTAGTATAAAGTAACTGTTGAACCGTCTGTCCTTACCAGGTCTCTGTAGTAGTTGGAGCTGAAGCACTGTTGAGTCACGCCCATACAGAAACAGGACAGGCAGCCATCTTTGTTTTGCGGGCTGAGATTGAATGTTCCTGATTTACAGCTGGAGCATGACGGGCCGTCGACATTCATCTAAAACACAGTGTGAGTGTCACTTAACCCAGTCTAGACTGCTTTGGCGCAGTAAACGGGATAAAAATAACAACTTGAACAAAAAATGTCTCTGTGTTTCACCTTGCAGCGGCACACACCACCGAAGCAGCCTTCACTTCCACTTTGGTCACAGTTGTAACAGTTACCTGTAACACAATCAATAGCATGGTTAATAAATGTACTGTCTACTTAAAAAACACATCATTTTGTCCGTTTCAGTTTGCTAACATTTCATTTTAGTGACTTTTGTGAAGGTACTTTCCTGGATTAAAGTGTAACATACCATTGACTGTATTGTCAGTAGTGCATCTCTGTCCAAGCAGTGGGTTGCCAATGTATCCTGGAGCACATCTGAAACAGATAGATAATATTTTGAGTAAACATTTCCATTCAAAGAGGATACATGCTTTAACCCAAAGAACAATGAGGCAGGAAGCTGGGGAGTCTGCATGAGGCGATATATTTGACAAATTTCGTCCTTCAGTGTGACTTCTTGACCCAGTGTGGACCTCAGTCAGGAACAAAGGACTGAGTCATTCAGACAAGACACATCCAAACATCGCTTTGCACTGATACACACAGACGAAACCAAAAAAATCCCAAAGACCCCAAATAACCCCACATTGCAGTGAACACAGTTACAAAGGTTTCCCAAAGAGAAAAAAAAAGATATGAGATACAGGAGATGGACGAAGCATTGCTAAACCATTCAACATGTCTCAAATGTTGATTCCATCTCTACTACGAGCTGAAACTGAAAACACTGCTGAACAGAAGACAATATAAAAATGTTCAAATTATACTGTCCTGAGAAGAAAACAAAGCAGAAATGAGCATATCTGATAAAGACAAAGACCAAGCTGAGGAGAAAAAAAAGTGGCAAAATAAAGTTTTATGCCTTTAACCCCAAGCAAGCATTGGCTCTGCCACCAAAGCAAAGGCTGACCTGTTCTGAAAACAGTCGCTGGCAGTCTTACCTCACCTGTCCTCTGGCAGGTCCGCAGGTCAACAGCCAACTCAGTGCTGCGAGAGGACTTCGAGCTATGAACTTGCTTTGGGAATGTGTATTTAATCTAACTTGCCATAAATACAGTAGTTTCTAGGGTGCATAGAACAGTCCTTCAAGTAGAGTAGTTTTATAGTTTTAAGGATAAGTGGCATAATTCTTATTACATGGAAAAAACTATTTGTGAAAAAAAAATGATATGACAAACAATATAATGTATACATTAACAAAGATAACATAATATCAATAAACATCTTGAAAGTTCATTTAACCCAAATAAAATACAGAGATGGTTGTGAAAACTGGTCATACTGTACTGTATTAAGGCTGCACAATTAATAAAATCTCAACCATTGTTTCAATATCAGTCTGTACAATCACAGAGTTGCAGAAAATTGCAATTTAATGGTCCTTTAGGATGATTTAAGGTGATTTAATTGCACAAATGGATGAAAAATGAACACAACCTCTGTGTATGGTGAAATTTCTGATTTAGTGACAATGAGCAGAAAGAGGTATTTTGTAAAACATACAAAATGAAAGTCCCAACATTCTTCAGGCCTGAGCTTTTTCCTTGATAATAAGCAACTAAACACAAGTCACAATCACAATATAGCCTCCAATCATATTGCTTTTTTCCACCAAATTGTGCAGCCCTACACTGTATGTATTCCAGTGATATCCTTATCAGCTGTTAACATCAGTTTTGTTCAGCAGCAGACCAACTCTTTAGTAGTGGTGATGCAGGATGGTCAGTTTGTTTATCCAAACGATCAGTCTCAACAGGACAGAAATCCTTATCCTTACCCCCTAACAACAGTATGATCCCATTCACATGTGGCCACCATGAGTTTTCTGCTAACATTACACATTATTTACTTTGTACATGGACTTTCAAAAACAACAATATGTTCTTATGACTTTTAACTATGCTTCTTTTAAAAGGCACAACTTTTCACTGTGATCCATTATTATAAAACTGGCTGGATGGCATTACATTTCCTCAGCGCATTAATACTGAGAATGCTAGATCACCACTGTCCTAGCATCTCCATTTTTGAAAAATTCTGAAGCCACTTTCAACATTTGGAACATGTCAGGGACCGTCTCCTAAAATACTGAGGACATATGCTTTGTAAACAATAAATGATTTAGGATCACATTTTGCTAACATTATAAGATGACTCTACAGAGATGCAAAGTTTTTCCTTGTCATTAACATACATATGCGTATATCCATGTAAACGCTGCAGAAAAAAAGGCATGATGATCATGTGATGATAATCTAACAATGCTAGTGGGTAATACTTGAATAAGTTGAGGTAGTTTAGCCATATTAAAATGGAAAAATATTACATACAGACCAGTAACAAATTAAAGAAAATATTGATTGGAGATTCTCTTCCACCGTCCACATAAAGGGCATAAAGGGTCGCAGTGAGTATTAAAACTGATGAAATGAATTAAATGCTATGACTTTTACCATATCAACACGCTAAACAAGGGAATACATTCTGGTTTTATATATTTTGGTTGACTTTTTTTCCATCCCTTGGGACCCAATATCTTACTAAGTCGCGTTTAGCGTATTTTTCCTTTAATTTATTACCCGTCTGTACATGAGAGGTACTTATGCTGTGATAACTCTTCATGGCAGAATTTCGTGCAATAACTGTGACTATAATAAAAACACTTTTAAAGCCATTAATATCACAATGAACGATGCAAATATCAATCACCACTGCATAGGAATGACATTAAATATATAGAAAGTCTTCCTAAGTGTTAAAATCACTACCTTCATACAGCTTTCAGAAATGTGGTCGCAATAACTGACATAAATAAAAAAAGATCAGACCCTAGAGATAAATAATAGAGCAAGTAACAACATATCATTCTCTAGTTATCAGGGATAATTTTAATAGGAATGGCCAGCCTTCCCAGGATAACATGAAGAGAACCGTCGTGAACGTTTTTCTCCTTTGACGACTTGTGATCTCCTTTTAAGAGCCGTAGTAAGTCCAAAACACCAGAATGCTGGTTTGTCTTCCCTTTCTTTTTGGTCTTTTTAGCAGAATTTGATGATTTCCTTCTCACCTCTGAATTGGACTTCTTCTTTTCAGTGGTAGTTTTGGTTTTTGCAGGAGGAGATGTTCCTTTTACTTTTATCTGAGGCTTCTTTTTTATTGTTGTGGCCTTGGTTTTAGCAGGAGTTGATGTCCCTTTTAAGGTTGTTGTGGACTTCTTCTTTGTGGTATTAGTTTTGGCTGGTTTTGTGGTTGTAACTGAGTCCGTACCAGAACTCTTTCTTGAGTGAGATGGAGATACTAACTTATATGAGTTGCCTTCAGTCTTGTTTCTATTTTCATTAACCTTGCTTGGCTTTGATGACTTCACTGAATCACCGTCTGAGAACTTTCCACTCTGCTGAGTCTGCTTAGGATCTGGTGCATCTGATCTAAAAGCTTTGTTACGTCCATTATTTTTTACATTTTTATTGTCTTGGTTGGGCTGTTTTTGCAGCTGCGGGGGTCGAGATGTGTGAGATGGAGGTTCCAGTTGAAATTTAGTGACTGTTATGTCTTTTTTGACTTGCTTTGATCTTGTTTGGCTTGGCTGTGAAACGTGTTTAACTGTCACAGCTGATTTCTTGCCCATTGTTCTCTTTGTTTCAGGCTTCACGGTCACTTCAGGTTTAGATTTAGATGTATTTTTAGGTTTACTTAAAGTGGTATTTGTGACTTTTGACCTTGATGAGACTTGATTTTTTCGCAGTCTAGTAACTGTCTGTATTGTTGTGGTTTTCATGGTGGTTGCTAATGATTTTTGTTTTCTACCTCTCTGAGGAGTAGTGGTAGCTTTCTTCGAAGGTAGACGGGGGGTAGGTATGCTTTTGGGCACTGTGGCTCGTCTTGTGAGGGGCATTTCTGTAGGTATGGTATTGACTGGAGGCTTTGGTGTTGGGTACAGTGGGAGTGGGAGGACTGCTGAGGTGGTCGAAGGAAGAGCCCTTCGTTCTTGGGGAGAACGTGAGATGTGTCTAGCACGTTTCATCTTGTTCATCTCCTGAGCCAGAGCCGTGAAGCCATCAATCAGAATCTCCAACCTCCCTTCGAGTCTACTCAGACGGTCCTCCATGTCTGTGTAGCTCTTCTCCAGCTCGTTAACCTTCTTGCTTTTCTCCGTCGAGGACTGGATGGCGATGAGCTCTTTTAGCTGGGAGCTGAGATGTTTCTGCTGGGCTTCCATGGAACGAATGCCCTCTTTCATATCGAGGGTGTTGCCTTCCAACATGCTCAGACGCTGGTTAAAGGTGTTGAGGTGAATACGGAGGAGGTGCTGGAAGCTGGCGTGTCTGATGTCTGGGCTTGCCGTGAAGCGTGGTGGGAGTCTGGGCGCTGATCTGTTGGGAGTGAATCTGACAATGCTGGCTTTTGTTGTTGCGGTGTAATGAGTGGTCTGTCGGTGAGCAGTGGTAGACAGTAAAGTCCTGGTTGGAATGACAGTTGTCCCAATAGTCGTTACAGACTTGTCATCATCTTCTTCATCATCATCCCCACTGCCGTACGGTACCACTTCTTTCTCCCAGCTAAAATTGAATACTGCTTCAGCTCCACATCCCACGGGCAGGAAACCCTCTAGCTGCTTGTCCAGGAGTGGATCCCCACAACTGTCTGCAGATGGCATCTCTTCTCTTAATGTCAAAACAGTAAAATCAGGTATGATGCAGCCAGAAGATGTTCAAATAATGAATGTTGCATAATTTGTGTCTATCACCCACGTCACCTCACCATCTTTGCCCACGGAACGGCAAAGATTCAACAGCCAGACAGGCGTCCTCATAAATGCCACATCTACATTTATGTCTTAGAAACCCGGAAAATACACTTGTTCTGTGCACAGACAGAGATCACGTGAGCCAACACCTTTAAATGTTGCTGCCAGCAAAGCACAAAGCTGAAGCAAAAAGCAAAGAAATGTTTTTGGATTTTAAGCAAAGGACAGAAGAAGAGCAAAAGCAAATCTGAAGCTTTCCTCAGGACATACTGTATTTCTCTTTTGGCAGTTTTCTTTTCCACAAACAACAGAAAACCATCGTACCACTGATAGTTCTATAAGAGCACAGAGCAAAAACTACTATTCTACAGAAACAATAGAAACAACCTCACATCTGCAAACCAACAAATCCAAGGAAACAATATTAAGCAGTACAAAACTTCACATGTATTGTACTGACTGGGATGTCAGCTGACACCATCAACTGTAGCTGCTTTGGAAAAACAAGACAGATGCAAACAACAGACATGCTTATATCCCTTTCCTGTGAATGAAACCAGTGGGCGCAAGTGCTAATGCCAGCCACTGCTCTGTGTAGCCGGCCCATCCCAATACCCCAAACATTGAGCAGTGTACAGACGACCCAGAGGGAAACAGAGATGTGGTGGAGGAGGGAAAATAGGGGGACGCACCTCTCACAACGTCGGCCAGTGTATCCAGGAGGGCAGCTGTCACAAGTAGGTTGACCATCAGAGTCCAGGTAACAGGTGGAGGAAAATCTGTGGAAATGAAATGTGGAAAAATGTTTTATTTCCCACAATCCTTGAACATACTGTCAGCGTTTTTGCAAGTGCAAAGCAGTAATGGACATTATCAGCTAACATTAATCTATACCAGCTAAATAAGACTGAATTCTAGACAAGAACCTACTGGTTATTGGATGCAGTTCCAGGACAGGGGCAGGGTTGGCAGGCCTGAGCGTTACCCGTAACAGGGTTTCCATAGTAACCAGTCTGACAGCGGTCACACCTTGGCCCGGCAGTGTTATGGAGACATTGCTTTCAGACAGGACACACAAAAAAAGAAGAGGTGAGATCCAAGGCATAGTTGAATATAAAATACTTTTGAGCGACAGTGTGTTTCCACATGTTGAGATTCGCCAAAAAACCATTAGTGCCTTCCGCTGCAGAGATCAAAGCCATGGCTGATGCTGGTAAAGTTGTGAGAAGGAAAGCAGTATAAACCTACCAGACATGCGCCAGTCTCAGAACTGCAGCTGCTGGCGTGACCATTACAGTCACACCTCTCGCAAGTACCCAGGTAAAGACCAGAAGTGGTTCGAGTATATCCTTCATCGCAGTCCTGTAATGGCATGGAAAAAGACCTTAGGTGAAAAACAAGTGGTAACAGGGAGGAATGTGTCTTTATTCCAGTGCAGCAGTTAGACACTGCAATTATCATTACAATCTGTGACGGAAAATAAACCGGCACCTTTATAGTGCTATTCCTAACATGCTCAGGAGTATTTCTGCCTTTACTGTCTTCCAACAACAACTAAACCATATTAATTTTCTTGGGCAATGTGT
Organism: Apogon talboti; assembly: GCA_037367365.1. Lineage (NCBI taxonomy): Eukaryota > Metazoa > Chordata > Actinopteri > Kurtiformes > Apogonidae > Apogon > Apogon talboti. The sequence continues at coordinate 8,230,866 of JAPQRQ010000026.1, read as the reverse complement.
TGATAGTTTGTAAATAGGCATGGATCTGTATTTTTAAGTGCAATGCAAACCTGACAAGAGGGTCCTTTGTACCCCTGAGGGCAGGCACACTCCTCCACCTCCAGAGCTCGTTCATTACCAGTGGAGTGAGGAACAGCAATGTCCATTCTGATATCTGAGATACTGTTTGACATAAAAGAAATCAAAACACTTATTAGGAATATCATAGTGAAGTTTACAGTTGAGTTCTGTATGCACGATGACTTCTATTTCACAAAATGCACAATGCTACTGGATTTATTTAGAGGTGCATATGAGTGAGGTGTTATTTTCCGGAGGAAGCTGGTGCTGCTGTACCTGCTCTCCGCCATGTTGTCTGCATAGGTGGCCCTGATCATGAAGACAGTAACATCAGCCAAAGCCATCAGGAGGTGCTCACGTGTACATGGCTGCCCGTCAGCACGTCGCCATGAAGACTGTCGGCCAGAAAAAGAAACCATAAAAACTTCGACGATCAACAGTTTCAGATTTACGCTACAAAATATCAACATATCAACCGAAAACGCACCTCTCTGAAGGTCACTGTGATGGTTTGAGAAACACGTGGGAGGGGCTTGGTCTGAGAGTTGTGCTCCAAAAAGATGCCATTACCCTGGAGGACCACATCTGGCTGACCGTCAATCACCAGTGAGCGCTGCCGTGGCTCAAAACGCACTGTGTAGCTAAGCTCTCCACCATAAGCTGTCACCTGGTAGCAACAATGTAAAAAGAGAAGTTCGTCTCAACATCTGAGAGGTCAAATGGTGGAAAGGTATTTCACCCCTGCCATACTGTGGGGGAAGTCACAAGACAAGCCTAAGGTTCAAAGGAAGATTGCTGTGTGGGTGAGTGCAGCCTTTCCACTTGACAACATGCTGAGGCATGACTGAGTGGCACAGAAAGAACAGTGAAATCAAGCTGTGCTAACTCTCTTTCTTTCCCCTTTTTCACCCGCTGTCTTCCATCTTATTTTTAGTTTCCTCTCACCTTATCTCCTCTGAAGCTCTCAGGAAGGACCCAGTAGTAAATATCATTGGGGACACTGGAGAAGGAGCGGTAGACAACTTCAGAGACGCCTCTTTGAGTGATGCCTTCAGAAATAGTCTTAGTGTTGGCACTGTTGGAGAGGGTGAAGAGCTGCCCATTCACTCCTCCCCGCACCTGAGGACACAAACATTTTGTCGAAGTGAGATGTGAACTGGGATTTTCATGCACTTCAGCACAATCACTGTTTGCACACTGCCATCTCACAAAAGTATCTAAAATGAATATGCTGATACAGCATAGCTACACAAACACTGAGTCGAACCTTGATGCCAAGAATATTCACCCCTCCTGTTACCAGTCATAACTTGGCAACCTACTTGATCTCTATTCCAAGTGGAGCTGGCGCACTGTTTGGTGACGCCCATACAGAAACACTGCAGACAGCCTTCAGGATTGGCCTCTGATAGGTGGAAGAACCCTGGTTTACATTCATCACACAGAGCGCCTGCAACGTTGTTCTGCAACATACACACATAACATATGCAAGCTCAAATATAGTACATCTGTTATCAATTTGACTGTTGGAAATGACAGCAGAAAAAAAACATGAGGCATATCAGGCTTATAAACCACTAATTAAATTCATATTCTATCCTATATGGTTATGAAATAATGTTATTTACTTTGCAGATTACAATGTTGTATCTATACCTTGCAGCTGCATGGTCTGCTACTGGAGCTGATGGTTCCTCTGTTATCACACTTGGAAGACGTTGCTGAAATGGAAAGAAGATGACATATGTGGAGGAAAGTGCACCTGGGAATGTTCCAGCCACTCTGCATACCTGAGACATGACCACATACTCCATCCTACTGTAACACTAGAATGAAAGACCTGGTGGTAATCATTACACAGGGTTATGCCCTCCTTTGGGTCAAATCACTAGATGACTGGGATGTACATTTGGTTAAAAAAAAATGATGGTCTAACTTCTGTCAATTTCAGGCACGGAACAGGAAATATCAAAAATGTTGGCACAATTATGATCAAATACTCACGGTTAAGAACACATTTTCCATTAGGCTGAAGGGGATTACCCTGGTAACCAGGAGCACACCTACACAAAAGCAAAACCAGACTTTGATCAACTTCATATCTGTAAAAATCATCATCAGTGCTAAAGCTCTCAAATCTATTCCACAAAGTTACAATTTGTCAATCATCTAAAGGCACAGTAAACTGTTTCCTCACTTTTCACAGCGTCTTCCTGTGTATCCAGGTCTGCAGGCATCGCATGTTGCCTGCTGGTCAACGTCCAGGAAGCATGTGTCAGAGAATCTACAAAAACCAAAAGTCATAGCCGCAGGTTAATTTTTATCACAGAAGGTTAATGGGTAGCACGTTGAATGAATAAACCAGTGTTCAGATATCTTTAGCAAATAAAAGAAGCCCATGAAGTCCTATGTGTGGTATGTAAGTTTCTGTTAGAGGTCCCATTTGTACTATAAGTGTATGAGTGTGTGGTCTGAGTGGGTGAGTGACCCTACCGACGTGAGGTCTCATAGTATGGGCAGGGGCAGGGCTTGCAGTCATCGGGGCGACCTCTGGTTGGGTCACCGAAGAAGCCTGGTCGACACTTATCACACTGTGGGCCCTCTGTGTTGTGTTGGCAGCTCTGTAGTCATGGGAATACTAGAGTCATTCTCTCACAGTGATGCCACTCAAAATAGATTGATGGGAATGTTTGCCATTTTGGAAAATGTGTTTATTTGCATCTTATTGAGAGTGAGATAAGAAAGTTAATGTAAAAGCAGAATTAGCTTGTCTGAGCATAATGACTGGAAGAGGGATATGTCTAATGGGGAATAAAGACATCTCATTAGTTCAATTTGTACTTAGGGTTGTGCAACTACTTCTTAACCAGAAGCAGTAATTTACTCGAGGTAAAAACAAATATTCTTTAGCTTTAAGTTGAAAAAAAAAAACAGTATGTCTGGGTTCCCAAATGTATTCCTTTTAAGAAGACACACACTAAAAAAAAAAGTATTTACCAGACAGTGGCCGCTGATTGGATCACAGGCGCTGGCGTGTCCATTACAGTTGCAACCTGCACAGGTGCCAAGATAGAGGCCACCAGGTACACGCTCAAACCCAGAGGAACACATCTCACAGGACAGGCCACTATATCCAGGAGGACACCTGAAAGTAATCACAATAAACAGTTCAGGTACTGAGGAGAAATGTTGGCAGAGGAGGAACAACATGCAACGAAAAGTAATAGGAATACATCAAAGTGGACACTTTAGGACACCATAATGAAGACACAACAAGCACATTTGCAATTAATTTGAAAAACATGTTTCACAAGAAATTATTGCACACACACTATACATGTTACATATTGATGTTTTCTGCGCAGCTCTCCTCACTCTGACTATACACACTAGACACGTCTATGCTTGTATTGACTGTAGATTGCTTATTGAGAGCTTGTCAGGTGCTCCATTCCATTTCGCTCATGGTTACACTCATACTATGGTCACACTTCTTTTTATGGCGTACCTGCACTCTTCAACATCTTTGGCATGACCCAAAGTGCTGAACTCTACTGTGGTGGTGTCCATAACAATATCACTGAGGGCCACGCTGACCATGTGGTTGTCGTAGATCGTGCGGATACTGATGCTGTCCAGGTTGGCCAGGGTCATCAGCAAGTCCTCCCGGGTTACAGATCTGCCATTGGAGTGCTGCCAGTTTTCCTAGAACAATATCAAGGTTAACTGATGCATGTCCATTCTAATGCACAGTCAACTATGTTATTCAGTTATGTGATCTGGTTAATGTGCTCTGTAAAAAGCACTTGTTTTTGCTGGAATAACTCTTCTTAACCAGAGCCTTACTTCAGTGAACTTGATCTCTTTCTGGTTGACCACTCGGGCAGGAGTGCCGCTTCCCCTTCGGTACACAAGCCTGCGCCCATTTCCAACAATTATTACATCTGGTTTCTCCACAGCCTCGGACAGACCACGGGCCAGTGTGTACCGCACTTTGAACTTGAGTGACCCTCCGTACGAATCAATCTAAAACAAAATAAAATTGGTTTCAAGCATTCAATTCAAAATACAAGAGATCTAATTCATTCACTAAGTTAAGGTTTTAATGTTAACCTTGTTGCCCAAGAACTGACGAGGCAAGGTCCAGAAGGAGTCAAGGTTGAGAAAACGTCGTGACAGGTCGACAAGCTGGAACTCCTCCATCTCAGGGTTAATGAGGAGCTGAGTGGAGGAGAGAGGGGGAGTACCTGGCCTCGACGGGAAGGAGACATTTACACCTAGAGGCAGACACAACAGACATCTATTCAGTCATTTTAGACTTGTAGTCTTGTATACAGTTAAACAGATCTATTATCTCAGTAGTTGTTGTAATGGTAATAATATTAGTGGCATCAGTGCCTTTAAAGTCCTCCTCCTCCGTAAACCGAAGGCCAATTTGGTTGCGGTAGCGGCCAGTGGCTTTGCAGTTCTTGACAATTCCAGCACAGAAGCAGGGCATGCAGCGACCATCCACGCTGAAGTGACCATCAGGACAGTTTCCTGCAGAAACCAAGGCAAAGTTAATTAATATTCTTGGCAACTGATGAACTGATTCGCCTCTGATTCTGAAGTGAAAAAGTCAGTAAGTGTCAGTACCTGGGCTCGGGTTTGATGTCAGAGTCAGCACCCCGTCAGGAATACCGAAGACTAGGCCTTTAGCGTTAATGGCCTCACACGTGTAGGCTCCCTGGTCTGTTTCCTTCACATCTCGAATAGTTAGAGTTCCACGACCGTTCTCACTGGTCATGGAGATCCTGGGAAACAAATGAGGTGGAAAAATCACATCCTCATTGATTAGACATCCACGCCAGCTATAATTTGGATATTAAAATAAAGCCCACTCTTTCTGACTCTCACTATAAGAGGTGTAGGAGCTCATTAAATTCTGATGTAATTGCTTAACCACCCACAGTAGACCTAAAGTGAACCTTCTGAAACAGCAACTTCATGAAAATTATTTTCAGTCACAGAGATCATGACTGAGTAGACTGAGTAAACCACAAATATGTCAATAATTGAAATCACAGGTCTAAATGCAATTATGGAAATCTGGAAACAGTTATGCTCAAGTGAAATTATCAAATGCCAAGTGAGAATAATGCTCAAAAGACAAATTCATAGCGTTTTTATCATCTGTTACTGAGCAATTAGGCTTTGATCAGGACCAGATGTGTTTCTGAAAGAGTTGCAACATGGTAACAAGTGTTTCTCTTAGTGTGGCGTAACTATTTTTTACTTTCAGATGAGTGTCAGTGATATTTTAGATTTTGACAAGCTTTTCCATTAATGTTAAATGATCTGCAATACTAGGGGAATTGAATGAAATGTTAATGACAGTAAAGGCTTTCATATGAAACCCACCTGGAACTGACAGGAATGTGCCCCCAGTTGAGCCTCCAGGTGATGATGGGAGTAGGAACTCCAACTGCCTGACAGGTGAACATCACTGTCGACCCCCGTGTTGTCTGAATGGACTCCTCTGGAGGGCTTGTCACCGAGGGAGGAGCTGCACAGAGTCAAGAAGATGAAAATCTGCTTAAGCCACTCATTAAATGCACATATACAAAAAGCTGGCATGGGACTGGAATTAGCCTATTCAGTGAAGCTCATAAATGCCTGAAAGTCAGAGGAAATATAATTCTCTGCTATGGACGGACAATTCCCTTTCAGTTCTCAGGAATGGATTCCTCACAAAAAGCTCTGTGTCTCACGTGTGTGAAAAGAGCTTGGTTCACTGCAAATTAGTCACAGCGTACAAAGGAACTCAGAGGGTGATTATAGAGCAGAAGCAAAGAGCGAAAGTGCAACACGGGGGAAAAAAATGAGAGAAATGTGTGTGTGAAAGAAAGAAAGATTGTGAGTGCAGACAGCTGCTGGTGTGAGACTTACTGCAGCCGTACTCATCGGAGCGGTCAGGGCAGTCTGGCTCTTCATCACACTGGTAACTAGCTGGGATGCAGGTGCGATCGCTCAGGCATTCAAACTGCTCGGGAGCGCACCTGTCACCAGGACCCTTGGTGGCTATAGTTATTACAAAATGTAGATTTACAACAGCTTTCAGTCATTTGTAAACAGCAACTCAATTTCAAGGCCAGAAAGACTAAAACCCTCCCTAAATCCTAAAACAAGCAGACTTACGACAGTCTATTTCATCGGAGTTGTCCTCGCAGTCGTTGTCTCCATCACAACGCCAGAGCTTAAGGGCACAGCGACCGTTTTTACACTTGAACTCATTGGGTTCACAGGGAGATGGCGTACCTGTGGAAAAAAAGGAGCATGAACTCACAATATGATACTATAATAATGAATTTCCCACAACAATGGTAACAAACAATATTGTTTGATACTTGATACGACAATATACAATACATCTTGAAGTCTGTATAATTTAAGAGGAAAGAAATACCCATACTGTGTTAACAGTTTCACTGCATATCACAACTGAAATGAAACTATCTACAAAAAACTACAAAGACTTTTAACTTAGGTCCTCTATAACACACAGAAACACACACTGGATGGTGATGTAAAGTGGTGGGAAATGCTTCAGTGGTTCCATGTTTTAATAATAATGCCATTATTTGGCATCAGTACATTTACAGTGTATTATAAGACTAAGAATATTCCTCTATCCTGTATTCCTACCGCTAATAAAATGGTAGAAGTTATTGGAGTAAAGCTGTTTGAAAGTGACAACATACACACAGCTATGTCACTTACCACATCTGAACTCATCACTTCCATCTGAGCAGTCCCTCTGACCATCGCAGACATAATCCCGGGGGATACACTCTCCACTCTGGCATGTGGCTTGGTCTGCTCTGCAGGGTCCTGGGAAGACGGAGGTCTTCTTGGCAGTGGTGGTTGTAGTAGGAGCGGTCGGGGTGACAGAAGGAGTGGGTAGTTTGATATCTAAAATAAAAGAATGCCAAACAACTGTTAAACTTGTACAGCTATACAAAGTCCAAACAGGCACCGTAGTGTTAAATATCACACATCCAGCCAGTGTTCCGTGCAGTAGCCGACCGTGTTACAAGGCCAAACTGAAGCCACTCACCACAATTGAGCTCATCACTCATGTCTCTGCAGTCTGGTCGGTTGTCACACAGATATTCCATCAGGATACATGTCCCGTCATCACACCTGTGCTCATCTGGCATGCAGGGTCTGATGCTGGGGGTTACTAAGAGAGATGCAGAGTGGATGGAGGAGGGGCTGTTCAAGAATCAAAGACATGCAAGCCAAGGCTACGATACAGCCACTACAGAGCACTATCACAGCACAGGCACAAATAAAATAATAAACCCACAGGCTACCAGAGCATGAGTCACTCAGGCATACTGTAAACACTACAGTTAGGGGAGAACCATGTTAGGTCACAAAACATGATTGCAACACACTAGTTTGGTGTTCTCTAATCTTCTGACGACCTTATAGGTTTGCATAACAGCATGTCACATCATTGTTTTTGTCTTGCAGACTCAGTAATACACATTCAGCCAATTTTATTAAAGTAATGCTACCTTCATAAGCCAACCTGTCAAAATCACATTTATAATTTAAGGCTGAAAAATTCAGATTTCTGGGCTTTAAAGTTTTAATTACCCACAGAAACCCTAGATTGCCTATTTCCTTAACGTAACTAACATTATGTACATAAATGGTTGCCATGCCCATATACAGAGTTGTTCAAATCTGCATAAAAAAGCATTCCTGGTCAAACTCATGCCATGCAAAGGGAATTCCTTTTCACATCTGCACCTGAGAAAATATGCTCAAACATCAGCTTTGCACTGTTGACCCCATGAAGGCACTAAAGTCATCGTATAATTTCTACTGTACAGCCAGCACCATGCAGCAAACATGGTACAAACCTGGCATTGCTATAGGTTCCACTGAAGGCACGGGCTGAGCTAGAAATCACAGAGAAATGTTAAGGAAACTGCCTAACGCTGCAATGGACCTTCCCGTTCTTTTACTACGCAGCAAACATTGTGCAGGGAGCTGAGGCCTTACCTTCCCCGAGCCGTCTGAACTGAAAGCCTTGGACAGATGTGATGTAGGAAGCAATGGCTCCTTCTTTGACCACATTATATAGAACGCTACGAATCTGTTCATCATTGCTGTTGTAGTCGGAACCCACATCCAACTCCACAAATACATCCACACCATCATCTCTTATCTCCTTCCTGCAAGGACAAGAGAGAGCTTGTCATGTGTGCAAGACTAGTTACACAGAAAAGCTGTTCAGACTTAATGTTTCTTCAGAATGTAAACAAATTATCAAGTACAGACATGATGAATTATAGACTACAGGCACACACACCACTGGCCTTTTGTTAAGAAATATGGCCTGACCAAAGTAAGACACCCCCCAGGCAGCAGCTGTGGGATATCTACCGTACTTTATGTGTCATAAGGTGTGATTTGTGTTCTTACTTAATGAGGACAACACTGACTGTCTGGACACCTGGAATCCTGTTGTACTCTGACTCAAGCTGTGGAAGCAAAACCAGACTTGGTTAAGTTGGATTGAATAAACCTGGCCCTTATTTTGAGACATGAGGTCACACATACTAAAATAAGCAAAGATATAAATCACAGGCATGAACCTTATAAGGTAGTAATAGCTTTAGTGTACTTTCGATGACCACTATTAAGAAGAGTTCGTGCTGACAGTTCTGAAAGGGGACTTACTGTGTCAACCACTGCGTCAGAGACTTCAATGAAGGCAGAAGAGAAGATGTTCTCGAAATCGGGGGTGTAGACGAGGGAATCCGTGAAGTTGACGAGAGCTCTGTAATATACTTCAAACACAGAGAGGAGAGGAAATTCTGTGAGCTACACCGCACAATAACAGACGAAGACCACAGGCTCAGTATTAACGTCCATCTGTCGCAGATTCAAGATTAAGTGGTGATGTCTATTAAAGACAATACAGGATACTGTTGGGGGAATTATTAGCTTTAGGAAAGCCTTTGGTTAAATGTTTCTGAAAGCAAAAGCTGCGCAGCCTTACTGTGGCTTAAGTGAAAACCACATACAAATTATGGCATCTATTTCCATATCTCAATTGTGGTCTGGTCTGTACTAAAACCGACAACTGCAGTGTTGCACCACACGTTGGCCTTAACAAGCAACATACACTGACAGAGGCACGCTCTGCCCCCACATATGCAAATATCACTGTGAAATTAAAGAACCGAGGCGTGTTTTCCTCGCTGTCTGCTACACGGGAGACACACACCCGAGACGAGTACACAGTCAGTCTTCTGCAATAAATGTATATATACACTGTTTATGTATATCAGCTGAAATAGCACAGCCATGATTTGGCTCCAGATCTCTTGAGTGAATGCCGGTGATATCAGAGGGTTGGGATGTAAGCGGTAGTTTAAGTCAGCATCGCAACTCTGCCAGCGGCTGCAGAGGAAGAAGAAGAAAATCCTGTGTGAGTGACTCTGGAAGGGGGCCTCAACATTCCCTCTACGTGTACCAAGTCAAACACATCAGGTAGGGAGTAGCTGGGATTATATCAATGGCGTACAGAGGGGCTATGTTCGCTTGGTGTGGCAGGTCATTTAACATTTAGGTCAACTGGCTGAGCATAAGGTACGTCCACATTACGACATAAGTCAAACACAAGCTGCAATAAGTTCTCTGCAGCTGCTTTGGTGTGACAGTACAGGCCAGACTGATTTGTTTTCAAAAACCTGGTGGCTGCTAGTACATCCACGGTGCCATGTGTCTCTGCTAAAGGTGTCCTTGAAGGCTGCACTGATCCCTGAAAACTGCTACACAGTGGCTGGTCTTACCCTCTAATCATCGTGAAGAACTGCAGGGGTGGAAAAAAAGTTATGTTTCTTTTTGCTTCCTGACAGGCCAATTCTCCTCCTTTTTTAACCTTTTCAATCATTTAAAACTGCCCCATTTACAAGGAATTCGCCCCATGTGCCAAGAAAGTAAGTTAAAATGAGCAATAATTTTCTCAGACCTGTCACGCTGATTTATTTTAACACTCTCGTATTGTATGCACAGTCACAAAAAGTCACAGTTATTAGTACGTAATTAAACGGTATGCAAATAAATAGGATATTTTACCAATTTTGACAGTTCCCCCAGTTGTTCTGACTTTTAAACACTTACTGTCACCCCAGAACTACTCTAAGATTGATTATCTTTATTTAATTTTTCAACTGTAGCCAATATATATCAGGCTTAATGCTGGAGAACAGAATACATGTATTTATATTATGAAAATATGAATATGATGAGTAAATATGAGTATGATGATTTAGTTATAGTTACAATTTAAAAATCAATAGGTTGCTTGCTTACAAACACTACAGAGCCTTTGACAATAGCCTCAGAAAATGATGCGATGGGATGAGAACCACTAAGAAACAACTTTTATAGACAAAAAAAGCGACAACTTGATAAAAGCCAGACACACTGTTGTTGTTTTCTCCACTAGACATTTTACTCAAAATGAAGAGTTTGATGCTGAAGTCACATAATTTCTCCTACACAGGTGGGATTTCTTATGAGGATAATTAAACTCTAAAGTTATTATTATCTTTACTAAGTTACCGTTTGTTGACCCACAGCTCAGACTAAACTGTGACAGTTCTGAACTTGTATGGACGATTTCAAACTGATCTTTAGTGAAGCTGACAAAAACCACCACGCAGAAAACGAATGTGATTTGTGGCTTTACTGGGGCTGTTTTCTGCCTAAATACAAAGATAAGCTAACAGAGCTATAATGTAAACCATCGGCTGATGCAGCACATGAAGGTACCACAGATAATACAGATGTGTGTAAACAATGAGCTGTATACTTTATTCAGAGACTGATACAGTCTGTGGATACACAGACTTGATTCATTGGTGGCTTTGGTAGTTCTAAGTGTGCTGTGGTTTGCTGTTGATAGTCTGGACTGTCAATACTACATAGAACCCCTTTAATAGACCTTATAAGTTTGCTTTGTTCATACTAAAATGTAAAAGGCATCACTAAACTCCTATAAGCCCCAAATTAAAACAAAGCACATAAGAGTATCTTCACCATAGTCGGTTAAAGGGCATAGTCTACCTGTCCACACACAGAACAGAGGATGATATCAGCAATGACATTTCTTTTGTCAACATTTATGCGATATACAGTACATATTCTTTCTACCTGATGGCTATGGGAAAACAGAGAAAG
>JAPQRQ010000026.1:8190126-8205835 GCA_037367365.1 Apogon talboti | reverse complement strand
AACTGTTAATTACAGTCTAATAACAATTGTTGGGTGATATGCAACTAAAACAAAACAACAAAACCCATGAATATAAACCAGAACAGCTGTAGAATAGCTGTCCACTGTAGCGACCACTATGCATGAAAGGGTTAAAATATGTAAAGTGTGCATAAAAACTTGGAGAGGTAGAAATGTACACACATTATTGTACACGCACACTCCAGCATTCCCATCCTAGTTACATCTTTGTGATAGCCAAAGCCTGTCAAAGGCAGCGTGAGAAGAATTCTACAAGGAACTCGACTCGCCCACTTGGCTAATAAACCCACTGGTGCAGCTGCAGGACAGTCTGTGAGAAACTACTTAAAGGCATAGCCAATGTGATACAGAAAATAAAAATCTGGACCAAGCTCACACCAGATTGGAGTCTCACTGACAGGAATATAGCCCTGTCTTAAAAAAATAAATGAATAAATAAATCTGCTTTTGTCCCAGTGGTTGCCACCAAGCCGAGTGATGTGCAAATGTAGGAAGATGAAATACGACAAAGGCAGCACACCATACTGATTATACCATTCAGCTCATTCACAGCAATGATTCGTGACCTTTTGAGCAAGAAATGTCCAAACCCTCACAGCAAATCTTCAAAAGATAAATTCCTGACCTCCTTGACCCTTCCATCCCACCCTAAACTCCCTCCCTGTCTTTTTTACTTTCTCCCTCCTCAACAATATCTGCTTGGAGTTAAAGTAGCAGCGTGTACAGCACTAAACAAGAATGGAATGTAAACTGGAGAGGGCATTAAGTGGATGAAAGCTTGACACATACTCTTCCCTTTTGGTAGAGTGCACTGAAAAGAAGGAGCCCTCCAAGCACTACCAGGCACCAACAAAGCCTGAGCTGTAGAACCACAGCACTCCCTCTACTTGACCCCCACTATCTGTAGAGTAGGTGCAGGAGTTTCAGTAGGGTTGCACTAAATCAGGTCTATTACAGCATCTTGATAATGTTAAAGTCTTGTAAATCATGTGAGCTTGTGGACATATACAGATATATAATACAAGATACAGATACTGCCTTACGCTCCCATGACACAAATGTAAGGACTTTGCCATGTTACAAACTTTCTATTTACATATTTTGAGATAATAAATTACATTTCCCAAAGTAAAAATATCAGTAAGTTAGGGCCGTGTGATATGACGTACTCATGATTTAGCTGCCGCTTTGTTCCTGCAAATGGCACGTGTGCAAGCAGGGAATCTGCATGAAAGCAACACAAACCTGTAATTTTGAACACAAGATGTGGTTTGGGTATGAGAGGTTTGACAAGGACCAGAAGACCATACTTTGCAAATATTGCCACAGACAACAGACTCTAAAACCATCAAATGTCATCACTACCGAGGCACTAACTTTGTCTGCAGTTATAGTTGAGAAGTGATGTGTATGTTGTGTGTTTTATTTTTTTGTTACATGTTTCATGAAAAAGGGTCTACATAAAAAAAGAAAAAAATAATATGCACATTTTATCTGTTGAGCAAAATGTGGTGATTTTACAAATTTATTCACCTAAATTACAGAAACTATATAGTGATACATATCACTGTTTGTACATAATGTATTATTATGATGTATCTGTGCATGCTTGGCTTCGTTTTGTGAAAGTGTGATGAAAGACCAAGTGGAGGAAGCATAAACCCATGAGAAACGTTCCTTTTCCACACAGAAGTGTCAAGGTTTCTGACAACAAAATTACAACCATGAATCAAGTTTATATATATATGAGAAAGAGTTTCCTGTGTTTTTTACCCTTTCTTGGAGCAAAGGTTGAATTGTCAAACTGCCACTCCTGACACTAAACCTCTGACAGGACTCTTGCTGCACAAAGCACCCGATGAGTGAGGCACTTCTTGCTTGCTGCAGCTCTTTGACATTTCCACAGGGTTTAATCCAAAGTGACTGGACGGAGAGGAAGTGGAAGGAGGCTCTTCATTCACCAGACAAATACTCTTTGACAATGTGCATGGATTGTCTTCTCTAAGTGTTCCATGACTAATACACTAATACTGTGGGGGCAACAAACACTTCAGATTTTCTTGGAAAAAGAGGACTTCTGGAGAGGAGGGAAGGGGGCCAGGGAGCAAAAAGTGAGGGATAAGTCCGCATTTCTGAGCACATGCTTGGAGTGCCTGCACAGCCATCTTCCCCCAGGTCATTCATTCTCTCTCCCACATAGTGGTTGTGCCATACATTTGACAAAAAACTTGGTCTTCCACTGGAAAAAGGCACTGACCGCACTTTCTCTACATGAATGATGCCTTTTCAGATGTGCAGGTACATCTGAAATTGCAAGGTGTTACAACAGAATTCAGTACATCCTGGACTATGCAATGTGCTTTTCATATAGTTCAGAGCTAAGAATGTATGCTCTCTGCCGTGGATATATTAAAGCGTCGACCAATTACCTCTATTAATATATTAACTGGTAAAAGCTGAAACCATTAACATGTAGATTAGTTCTGTTGCTCAATAATTATCTGTACGCGGAAAATCCCTCATCCCGCACCTCGACATGATCAAACAACTTCAACAGAAAGATGTAGGATCAGATTAAAAACAAAAAAGTTGTGTTTTTCTATCTGCTTCTTTTCTTCATGTGAGGTACGACCAGATTCAAAGAAGTGGTGCCTCCAGCTATTCAGTATCTGCCACACAACCTTGCACAATCCTCTCCCTGTACACCAACACTCACTGTTTGGGGAGACATGTCAAAATAAGCACGCCACTTGTACAGACTTGTGTTCATGATAAAGCTACACAGGGTGAAGGAGGATGTGGACAAAGCTACAATTAAAGTAAAAAAAAAAAGCAATTCGCAGATGAGCTTTTTCTTTCTCACTCAGCTAAGATGAAAAGAAAATGAAGGTGACCTAATGAATCCCTTCCCTATATACAAGTGTGCACTTGTGCATGCCTGCAAAACCTAGAAGCTTAAAGGTTGCGGTGTGACTTGATTCTACACCTAATTAAAAACGCATTTTCCAAAGAAGCATTAGCTTTACTTTAGCATGCATGATGGTCAGGTGGTGGTGTGATGTGACTGACACTAAATGATTTTCATAATGCACTAAAAAACCTATAGCAAATACTCATTATAATCATTTAAATGCATATAACTTGATTTCTGCCACTATGGGGTCTCTCAGCCAAAACAGTATCAAAGGATATAGTTTGATGACATTGTGAAGTAGTTCAGGATCATGGGAGATGTTCTTTTAACAACCAATGTCAATCAAAAGCTGATGAAATCATCTTAATAGTTGAGGTAAAAGGTAGTATAATTCATGTTTCTTTCCATATAATGGTGGTAATCATGTGATTCTTGCTGTATTTAACATAAGCTACTGCAATGCTCAAGGGTTAGTTAATTTGAGCCAACTTATCTAAAGATAAGTTAACTATTAACATTGTGTTACCATACACAATAGGTTCATGGCTTCCATAAGTCAGTGTTGGCACATTGTAAAAGGCTGATCAGTATTGAAATACTGTATATCAGTAAATTTGGTCTCTATTGGATTAGTTTTTGACAAAGTCTGTGCAAATACAAAAACAGCTATGGCCAAATACTGATGCATTACTGTCATTATACATTCTGCATCACTATGACTGAGTTCAGTTCATTTCAGTTATGATGCCGCTGATAAGTGACCAAATAATTCAGGCTATTATATTGAATATAATCACAGATTTCAACAAACTTTTACATTGTTGTAAGTATTTTATATTGTATGGCCACAAACTATATAACAGCACAGTTAATTCAATGCAGAAATGTTACAAATTACAAGTAAGGATGCACCAATGTATCAGCCAGTATCAGACAATATTTGCTGATATAAATCAGTATGGCATATATGATGTCTTTTAACCAATGGCAGTTGCAGATATTTAGCACATTATAATATAGTTGTGTTTTTCTTGTAAAATTTGCATGTTTGAATCTGTGTTCATTCAAAGGTAATGTGATGAATACCTGGAAGACTTTAAAGCAAAAACTACTTTTATATTTACATAATGGACATTTCTTTGTTACATAGGGATGAATATCATAAAACATAAATAAATAAATAAAGACACAGAAAGTAACGTATCAGCTAACTGCCAAAATGTTGTTTTAAACATTGATATCAACCAAAAATTTGGCAATCAGTGCATTCCTGTGTATAGTTTTCAAGTCTCTTATCTTCACACTGTACTGAAATAGCTTAAAATAGCACATTTTGCAAATTGGGACTGAGTCATGATAATGTACTCGAGGCCAAAGGTCACGGCCTGGCGACAAAATGCCCAGACAGAGAGCAGAGTGAAGCTGTGAAACAAGACACCCCGATATGTACTGAAACATTATCTCTGATGGGCTTTTTTCAGCCTCAGTGATATCAAAATCAGACTTGGAGTGTGTGTAAGAAGCAGTAGTGTGAAAGGTACTACACAAACTTCATAGAAGAAGAAACACACAGAGTAAGAGTTTTCCTGAAATTGCCAGAGCACAGTTTTCTCTCTAGCTGAGCAGAAATGTCTGGACTATTTTACAGGTAGCTGAAAGTGTTTTTAAAACCTATACTGTGTTACATTTTCACTGTGGGTGGGATAATACAGCGTGACCACATTCCACTCAAATGTCCCTGGGTGTGACGGCCCAGTTGACACCCTCAGAAGCGCTGTCTTTTCAATTATCACCCCAGCAGGGGCCCCAGTAGGACCCTACGTCAACAGACCACCAAGAATCACAGCCGCAGCTCGTTTATTAGTGCAACCTGAAAGGCCCGACCAACAATGAAAAGAGCACAAACCAACCCCTTATTGACACATGCAGGCCCTAAGAAATGCACACACACACTTCATGATGGCTGCAGACATACACACCAATGCTGGGAAACGCACCCTGTTAAAAGACAAACAGTTATCAGCTTACTGTTTGAGCCAGGAGCGAACCTATTTAGTTTTAATACGCCTGTATGGTTTGGGGAAAGCCCAATTTACTGGATTTGAGGTTTAGCTTTAAAAACGGGTGCCCCTTTTACGAGGAAAACAATTCAATTTTCAGTTTACTGTTTTTACTGTAGAAAAGCTACATCTTCAGAGTTCCATTCTTCTTAAAAATATTCTTGAATAATTAAAAGAAAAGCCTGAGATAAACTGGAAAAACAACCCAAACTGCATGTCATGTCAAACATAAACACTGTGAGAGTAATTTGTAGGATCTATTAATGGCTTGTGTGTTTCCGGTAACATATCTGTGAGAGTGACCGGCAGGGAGGTGGGTACGAGGGGAGGGGGGGACCCGCTCCGGTTCCCCCAGACGACAGCTGACAGGCGAGGTGGCAGCTCCGAGTGGAAGAGCAGCTCTGGCTCGGCCAGCCCCAGCCTGTTTATTTATAACAGAAAGAGACTGTTTGAAAGCGTTGCTGTGTCACATAAGACGTCTGCTTTGCGTCCCACTGGGGAACTCAGAGGGATCTGGGGTCTGAGGTGCTCTACACAGTGGACACTGGGATACAGCAACACCTCAGGAGAGGAAAGAGGAAGGAAATGGTGTAAACTAGCCTTTAGCTGCTGTTAATGAATGAACTGTGGGTTTCTTTCTGTATTTAGTAACCTAGCAAAGATATAAACCCAACCGTCCGTTTCTTATGTGAAATATGAGTACACTTTAAACACACTGTAAAGACAGTACAAGTCATAAACAGTGGGTTTTAACTTAAGTTCTAAACCTGAAGAGCTGATATGACGGTTTGCAGGACAGTAAAGCTTCAGAGAGGAAGTAGCAGCAGCTGTTTGATGGCTCTGTGAATGAGCTCTGGTTTCTCATCCCCAATGGCAGCGGTAGTGTTAGATTTACCCTGCTCTCTTTCTCCTCTAGCTTATTCTCGCTTCAGGACCAACTAATCTAACACCACCTGTTGACTTGGCTGCACTCACATTGTCCCACATAATAACAGGCCAGAACTATCTCAGTCTGTCAACTCACTTCCCCCCCTGTGTATCATACTCGATTATTTCATCGTCCCACTGTGTGGGAAAAGTAGACTAAGCGGACTAAATCTTTCAAAGAATGCAGCCTATGAAATCATTTCTGTAACAGACTGGACCTTTAGTGCCACAAATGTAAATCTTTCCAACGAGGTGCAGAAATGAAAATGATCATCAATAGTTTGCTCATGAACTGAATTTGTGAGAACAGCATAGCACCCAGGCTTTTTGACCAGGGAGAAAATATCTTCCTGGCCGGAGGGAATAATTTCACATTGGTAAAGCCACTTTCCACTAGTTCCCAAGGTCATGCTATTTGGGATGGCGATCTCATAATTAACTGGGATTTGGCAGAGTACCATGGTGAGGCTTTTGGAACGCAAAGCAGTCCTAACATGATGAGTATCTCAAACCAGGAGTTTTGAAGAGGCTTTGTTTGGTAACCCAAGTTGAACTTGGAGCTAAGAACATCACAACAAAACCTGCTGTTAGCTAAAGAGAACTCTTTGTTGGGCGCCATCTGCACATCAAAGTCTTTATCCATTCCACAACTTTCTCAATAATACTCTCTGTTAGTGCTGCCAAATTTAAAAAAAACCTGAAGTGACAGGCTGTGAGAAGAAAAATATTCTTTCTCAGCTGTTTATGCCATTAATGTAAACATAATAGGGCTGAAGCAGAAAAGATGGCTATCCTTCTCACCAGATGTTCTATGCTGTCGAATCAACAAGACACTGCGGTCTGATGTTGACAAAATCATCAAAGAGAGGAAGGAATGGTGGTATTCAGAGGTTATCCTCGTCTTTATGCCTCCTCCATCCTTCCCATTGGAAATTACCTGACAGCTGTTTTTGCAAACCTGCGCAAGGAGACAAAGCCAAAGCAGAACAGCAAAGATGAAATCAGATCTGGCCTGGCCTCACTCGCAGAACGGCACAAAATATCCATGGGCAACCAGAAAAGGTCAGCTTTCATCACAGCCCACACAGACAAACACGAAAATGGTTCTCTAGTCTTAAACACTGATCTCATAAAAAAGATGCATGTGAGTTTCATGGATGAGATGAACAATTAGGAAGAAACTCAAAACATATAAAGTACAGAGACATTAACAATAGAGAATCGGCACATGGGAATCATATGATACTACAGTAAGAAAAAGATGATACTGCTTTATGTCTTCAGGCATGAACATCATTTACCGCTGCTGTGCACTGATATTTTTAATTCTAATAACTCTTCAGAGGGTGCTCCTGCTCTCTGATCGTGTATGAAGTCACTAAATCATGTTAGTTGTGAATCTTTCAGCTCAAAGAGTCCACTGTCAGTTTGCATAAAGCCGATGTAGATCTTTAAAGACCATTACAGTCATAACTGAAGCTTAATTCTAAAATTGAATAAGTAATAACAAAAAAATACAAATAACACTATTAAGAATGCCTCAGCTGTTGCTACGTTACATCAAGTGTGTTTTGGCAGAACAATATGATTTCTGTTCCACAGCACTGACAACAAAAACCATTATGTATTTGCCATTTTTGTTCCAAATGCCAGCATATTCCCCCAGTCATCTGTTTGTTGTTTGGATTCAGTTCTAAACAGCACTGGGACGAGGGCATTGTCAAATCCATTTGGGAGAGCTGGTGAAGGCCAGAAACTCAGTTTGACTGAACAATCAAACAGTTGCTGGTCATTATGTCATCGTGATACAAAATCCTTGCCTCATTTTGATTATAGGAAGCACAGATGGATGCAGTGGTTTCACGTTGCATGTCTACAAGAACGAAGGAAATATAGCTTGCAGTTGACTTGAAGAACTACTGTATATGCCAACTGAGTTCTCATGCACTTAGAGGGGGGAGATCTACTACACCAGGAGAACAGAGGTGGAATTCCAGGGGGAGATAAAAATACTTCAGGAGCTGCGTAGCTGCAGGTGTTATTACAGCCTCCTCCTGAGGCCCTGCAGTCAGAGTGGGTGAAAGACAGAACCAGGGGGTAAGGTCCAGTCACGGGACATCTCCAAACCTTAGAAAAGTCATGTTTACTTCTGATTCATCATTTAACTTGCAATAAACCAGAACCACTGGAACTTATTACCTGCAAAACAGTCATGGTAGAATTGCCACTGCACATTTACCTTAGCGTCTACATAGTACAGCCATGTGATTACTGGGTGTGCGCAGTAGCTTGAATTATGTTTGACGAGCATTCTCAAAGATGTTTTTGTGCTTGGCCTGAAGTAACACTTTACACATGCAGTCTCCAGATCCATCATCAGAGAGGTTCAGTACAGTAGGCCGTCTGCTGCTGTGGTTGGCAATCCCCTCACTCCCCTTTTGAGGTTAGTCCTGGACAAGAACCAATAAACACTGAAGAAAGCCATGTTTCAGAGAAGTCTCTGAGTGGTGGCAGGAACAGCCAACTGTTGCTCAGCAAAATAGTACACCCACATCTGCGGAATCCAATAAAATTCACTTCAAACTTGGTTGTGAATTGATGTCGGTCATAGTGTGTGAGTGTTTATTAAACACAAACCACAATTATCTACTTGCTTTAAGACCTGAGACGTTTTGTTGACAGCTTCCAGTTTTTAATGGCCGAAAAAAGGCATAAATGTTTTGAAGTAAATCCGCCCACGGCCTGGCTAGAAAAGATGTGACCTTAAGCTCCAGCCTAACAAGGGACTTTCCTGTAAGTTGTCTTCTATGTTTGGTGAGGGAAGTCATTTACTTACCCCCAATCCAAGGATCAAGGCAAATCTTAACCACCCTCTAAAAAAGTCAGTGAGCTTTACTTTCTTTAACGATACCCTAAAGCAGAGAAATGTGCACATTCCTGAAGCCAATTATTGCATTTGGCATGTGAGAGGGGATCAGGTGCCCACTTTGTCTGCATAAAATAACTAAAATAGCTCGTTTCTGATTGGACTTCACCTCCTCCTTTCAGTGTTTTAAACCCTCATAGTCAGACTCCCTCTGTCACCCCCCAACAAAGGATCAAGGGGCAAGATGCTTGCAAAGAAGAGGATTATCGTCTAGATCCTGGTTCAAGGAGATCTGGGGAATGCCAATGATGTGAAGGTTGGATTTCTCCAGGTGTAAAGCTCTTTTGTTTTGACCAGTCAGAAAACACCAGCTCTATTAATAGGATTATCCTGCCTGTTATTACTCCACTGACCCTTCCACAGGCTCATGTTTCATTCCCTCTTTTTGACTGCATTCTACCACTTCTACACCCTTGTAAGCCTGAAAATGTGTCTTCTGGACCCCTCCAAAAGTGACAGGATGGTAGCGCTCAGTCTTTCCCTTGTTAATGGGAAGAATTTATGAGAAAAAGAAAACATTGCTCGGCTTAAACTTTAAAGAAGTTTTGACAGCTGTTACTTTAACTGTTAAATTCACAAGAAGTTCGTGAAACTGTTGTAACGTCTCCAACTTTCAAAAGAAGTATGGAAATGCAAGCCAGCCAAACACTAAGTCGGGCTCAGAGCAGACTTTGGATAAGCAAACTGAGAGTGCAGGATGAAGATATGCTTATGACTGAGGGCCAGGGGAAAAGCTGCTGGATGGGAGATAAACAGTAGTCCCGTCATTACTTTCATCCAAGGTCAACACAGGGCTCTGCAAAAGCCTCTTGAGATGTCCTTGACTTTTCTTGCATCTTTTAGAATGTTAATGACCTATGTATTGCTCATTTTTGTATTGTGTATGACTAAAGCAAGCTAAAACATACAACAAATCTATCAAAGATGTTTTATATTGCATCCCTTGTGCTTTATTACAATATGCACCCAAGCTGAAGGAGTATTATCATGACTTCCATTTCAGTACTAGCCACAGTATCCTGTTTAACTTGCAACAAAAGACTTCCCTATGAATCATGCTTAAATACGTCAACAGTCTGTATTCATTAGATGACTATATCAGCTGATTAACCTAGAGTATGTTAGCTCACCTGGACTGGGAGTCTTCCTGTCTAGACTTTTTCCCTGTAGGTATCATTCACCAGTCTATCAGATGGAATCACAGACTGTAATCTGGTACCTACGTGGTTTCACCTGTCATGAGTCACAGATTAATTAAAAAACCTAATGATCTAGTCTGAAACAAACACAGATGAATGTTCCTCAAGTGACAGCAGCAAGCCGCAATAAATGGCCTCAGGTGTACAACAATTACACCATGCAATACACAAAACATCTTTGTCCCCATGCTTTCACAGACTTCTACATCTGGATAGTGAGTGTGATAAAAGAGCATTTACGTAAGCCTGACAGCTTTTCCATCTTCTGTGATGAAGTTTGGGAAAGGAATTCCCCCAGACAGAACCACGCCTGCTGGATCTTACGCTCTGAGATCCAGATAAAGTCCCTGAGCTAAATTGAACACTTCCTTCACTTAACTTACCCTTCCTCCACGAGACAATACCAAAAATAAACTGTCTGTATGTTTAGAGAAAGAACACTTGAATGCAGCTTTCACCATAATGTAAACACACATTAAGAGATAAGAATTAATAAGTTTGTGTCTGCCAATGAAAAAAAAAAAACGAAAAAAACACTACAACTGAATTGACTTCATAAATATAAATTAAGCGATATACGCAAGATACCAAATATTCCAGAGATTGTGAAGGACAAGTTAGGGCCAAATTAATTGATAAATTGCAGTCTATACATCTGTAAAAAATGCCTGATACAACTGCTCACAGCTTGAGATTATTTATAGAAATAGGAGCTTTACTTGACAGCTAAAAATGTTACCATTACATATGCCAAAGAAATGAGCACACTATCATAATGAGACAACCAGTCCACCAGTCAAAGTATGGCAATTTGCCCAAACAAGAACTGTAAGTTCAATATTGTTTCTCCTTCCATCAGCAACATCTCAATTATTACAACCTTCCTACCAAGTTTCTACATTATTTCACTTGAAATAGCAAAGAAAACTGAACATAATGGACCCCAAATGATAAACATTCTTATAGCGGTGTATGGAGGCATCTGAAAACATCTAAAACAATAATTTGCCAATAGTTGATTTTTTTTTAGAGGGTATTGTGGGTGACAGTGACTAAAACTACCTGGTATATTGCTGAATGACATAAATTGTCTGAACTAATGAGTAATAATCCCTCCATTGGGTAGCTAATTGGACCCACAAACTTTTATTGAGGCTGTTCATTGCAGACATTTACCTCACAACCAAAGGGGTTTTATACAAGCCTTTAACAGTCCTGGTGCTGGGCTCTGTAAAAGCTCCTATTACAATTAGCCAGGAGGAGGACATAAAAGTTTGCAGTTTGCCAAAAATGGTAGGACAAATGAACAGGACCCTTGATTAAAACTGATTGAACAATTTGTGTTGTAGATTAGATTAAAACATAAGTGAAGAAAGGCCTAATGTTCTGCATGCAACTGGTTGTTGAGTCTGATTGAAATCACTTTCCCGCTATAGACTATTTAGACCACTTCTGCTCAAAATAAGAATAGCAAGAAGCACATAAACTAGAGTCCAGACTAACCAGACTATACCGCTCAGTTATGAAACACCCTTAATTGAAATTACATCATGATAGACAATTTTCTTCTATTATGAAGAGCTACAACTTTCCATAAATGCTTCAGGGTATATAACCTCAATTATTCAATTTAATAACACTCTACATCCAAACAGAGAATTTAAGTTAACATTTGGCTTTGTATCAACCACACAACAACCCGAGGGGCCGACATCTGACAACCATAAACAAAGTCTGGGAGTATCTTCCTCTCTACAGTTGACAGACGAATTTCACCTGTCCTCATAATTCAACAACAGGCCTTAATTTTAAGGTGCGCTCACACCTACAAAGACATCTGTTTGCCAGGGGTTTATGCAATAATACAAGAAAGCAGGAGGGTTAACCTGCCCATTCATTGGAAGCAGATGTGAGGGATCCATTTCCTACTATAATAAGTGGTAATTATAGACGAGAGGCCCAGTGTCTCCGTGTGAAAATACACTGAGTGGTGCTGGTTAATCAGCGTTGTGAGCCGGTCAGGTATACAAAGAGAAGGCAGTGAAACCAGCAGCAGTCTACTCTATGTTACTCATCATCAGTGTGCTAATGGACAAGCCAGCACAAGCCAGTTCACGACCTTTCAAAGGAAAAAAAAAAAAAAAGCAGAAAGAGGATAATTTAAGACTCAGCTTTCACCAGTGTTACGTCACCCCCAATGACCTTCCTGACAGCTTTTTTTTTTTTTTTTTACAGTAAAGGTCTGCTGTGTCAGACAAAGAACAAATACATCAGCATTTATACAAATGTTACCTTAAAATAAAATACACAAGTGTGTCATTTGAATTAATTTATTTGAGCAAACGCTCATTCCAACTATTAATTTCCAGGGGTTGAAAGAGGCCAGGATGAGTCCGTGCAAACACTTAATGTGATGTGAATATTTGAAAAAGTACAACAGATATTTTATAAAATATAAATTGCTGTTGTAAAACTTTCATGCAGTATTTATTGACTGCTGTTCATTGTTGGAATGTTTTATGTGCCTCAGAGATACAACGGGTTTCCTATGACTTATCTCCAACAATGCAGTGGAAAAAAATCTGTTTCCACTGATCTATGTCAGCACATTGTACACTGTCAGTCAAATTTTAAATGCCAGCATCCATATTTTGCATTGAGCAATAGGATGTAGCTGTGCAGCCACTGCACTATTGCAGCACAGTAGAGAGAAATCAGAAACCACCTTTATGTATAATATCAGCAGAATTTTCTTGCAAATATGTCAGTTCTAATAGGAATCAGTGGAATGTGTAGAAGCATTCAGTTTGAGCACAATGCAGTCCATCCAAGTCAAGGTAGTAAAGTAATACATAACAAAATTAAAAGAGTACAGCACCATCTTTGATATGTATTTAATTTCATGTAAGATTAAGCAATGTATCAAATGTATTCAATCAATTCAGGTTTTGTTTTCTGAAAATCATAAAAACTGCCTATATTTCAAACCTTTATTGCTCATATATTCAAAAAGGACCTATTTGCACCTTGGGAATGTGTTTTTCAAGTCATGCTAATAGTTTTAGTAAAGAAAAAGTATTTTTAAATCACGTATCATCTTTTGTTCTTATAGCCAGTAGACAATTGATTAAAAACATAAATTGATCATAAGAAAGAAAAAAAATTGTATTTCTGCCATATATCCAGTTCTTCATGGTATAGCTATATCAGCCATAACATCCAGTCCTACTATGGACGATAAAGTTACACATCTGGGCAACAGCAAACATGCTTATTAGCCTCCAGAAACATAGCAACCAGATCACAACACTATATTCCGCCTGTCTGGTTGGCTGTCTGTGAAAAAAAAAATGAAAAGGCAAGAACAAACAGGTCAAATGGCTCTGCTCCAGTTGTATTACTGTCCATTTTCCATTTTCTACAAGTGTAAAGCCATGGGAAACAGGGCTCACTTGTGTCTGTGCCAGATAATCAGACTGCGGTCTAGTGTTTCGCCAAATTTGAGGCCCAGTGTGGCCCAATGTCCACCCCTTGTACCCGTGACACAGTCATAATAGAGCCTCACAGGTGGAGCCTCCTCACCCTGACACAGCTGAAAGAACCTCATCTATCTGCTCACAGTCCACATAAATCACACAGGCCTTCAGTTCCAGGGAAGAACCATTTAATTACCCTTCTTAAGGCAATAATTGGCTGACTTGGCTGGAGGTGCTGCCTGCATGGAGATGAACAGAAAAGGCGAGGCCATCACTGTCTCTGATGATTACGGAGAGAACATTGAGGGCAACCGAGATCTGTAATTTACAAGAGCAAATCCAATGCAAGTACCCCACATGAAGAATTGGTCTTGAATCAAAAAGATTAAAAAAGAAATCTAAAATGAAGGTCTAAAATTAAACTGAATATCATAACAGCTGGTTGGTGCTTTAGAAAATATCTCTAACAGCTGTTGGTTCTATAAATTACAGATGTATGGAGATGTCCAGCTCATGTAATTTTAATCTAATACGCACTCCAGTATATCATGGGATCATTCTACATCCTCAGCACAGTTCTTCATTCGTTTATTTATTTACATACAGTGGATACACATGCACCTACTTGGAGACTGCAGATTGCAGATGTGTAATAAAGACACTGCTGGTTATAAACAGCTCCCTACTGACTGCAAACTGCCCTTTTCAACTCAGAGCACATGTTGACTGGTGTTTCCACAGAAGTTAAATGTCAAGACAGCGAAGTGACACATAGGCTACATAGTGATGAAATTTCGTCTGTGTTCAGTGAATTTCTACTTAATCTGCACATCTGTCGGTGACTTCCTCTATGCCACCTCCGTTCAAACAGCAAACTGTGACTTTCAGTCGTACGTAAACAGCCCTAGAAGTTCGGATGAGTCGTCGTTCCACGGGATCAACAGATGGTTTGGGTGGAGAGAAAATTATACACAGCCACTTTAGTCTAAAACCACAGAAATTCCCGGGGCCTTACCAACTGTATTACAAGGCCAACCTTCAGCTTCAATAGCCCTGCCAGGTACCGGAAAGACGTGCATGCTGTCAAGCTTCTGGGCACATGATGGATGCTAAGCTTCTTTAGTCAGCATGGTAGTTAAGGAGCCATTCACTGATGCACTTGGCAAATACGCCACATAAGCAAAGATAAAATCAGAAATCGTTCACTCAGCTTCTTCCTGACAGTGACCTGGAGCGGCGTCAGGAGATGTGTATTTGAGAATCATCACAAGATGCAACAGTGATCATTTCCAGCAGTGTAGAAGAAGCTGCGATTTTGATCTAGTGAAACTTAACCACCGGCAGAGTTCAGATTCCACTCTTAAAAACTGTGTGATTTTCACCTCTGCAGCTTCTTACAAGCCCACTCATACCATCCAGTCTACTAGTGTTGCACCTCCCATCCCACACAAGACTACCAAGCATATTTTGGTAGCAAGAGTATCATGAAGAAGATATCAACCATGAAGAAGATATCATCCTGGAGAACGTGCAAAAGAGCCGCAGTAGAATAAATGAAATAGGGGTAAGTAGCAAGACACATGGCAGTAACAAATCATTCTTACTATTTGCTCTTAAATATAGTGCAATAAGTTTTTTAATTAAAGTAAGTATATCTGTCCTGTATTTTCAAGGCTACAGCTTCATCCATTAAGATCAAAACTCTCTATGTCAAAGTCTCCATGGCTTGTTTATAAGTAAATTTTACTTTTCATTGTAATTACAGCATGTGAATCAGTGGGTTCATGTGGGTCTGAATCAAAGACTTCTGCCATGACAACATAGTTTGGCTTGTGGCACGGAACATGCATCTTCAAAAGCAACAAACCTGGATGGAAAGTATTTCTAGCCCAGCTCTGAAACACACTGTGATGGAAAATTCGCATATCACACTCTAGCTGAGAGAGAAAAATAAAAACAAGGACTTGTACTTTGGCATAATTAAGTCCAGGGGAATTCATTAATCCTTAGTTCCACTGTGTTGCTTGCCAAGTCATAAAAACCTGTGAAAACTTCTGTTACAGCTTTGCGGCTACACTGAGCGACCATCTGACACACACTCTACAGCAAATCTCACGCCATAAGGAACAGGACTAGTTCGCTGTGATATGAATGCAGAAAAAACATTGAAATATAAAAAGGTGTGA
>JAPQRQ010000026.1:8169704-8183145 GCA_037367365.1 Apogon talboti | reverse complement strand
CCCCCCACATGCGTCCAGTCCACTGTGGAAGAAGACCATTTCTTCTATTTCTCAATATCCAAAGAGTTTATCCTACCACATTGCCACTTCCCCCCCCCAATTTACGTCAAATTCTGGACAAGAACCCCCAATAACATTTTCTGTGTTAACCATATTGACATTCTTCTTCGTGTGTTTTTTTTAAATGCACAATTTTCTACTACTACAAAAAAATAAATAAAAGAATTTTTAAAAAAATTGTAAACAAATACAAGTCAGTACAATAAAACACAGCACTATATATCATCACATCTAATGTAAATTAGTTTTTAAAAGATTTTACGCTCCTTGCTTGTTATTCACTATATATGCCCTCAAACTACATATTTTTCAGCGCATCATGCCATCCACAAAACTTAACTCAACCCATACTCACACCCAAATGACAGTAATAAGTGTCTTGTCCTTATTGACGGTTGTGTTTTTAATCGGAGCAAAAGTCTTTCCATGTTTGAAACTAATACAACTTGTGGTAGAGACTTAATTAAAACAGACCTTCCAAGCTGTAAACAGTATACATGAGCACTAAGCGCCCTCTAGTGGTTAGAAAAAGGTGCGTAACAGTTGGCAGGGGTGTCAAACTCATTTTACTTCAGGGGTCAGAGCCTAATATGATCTCCAGCGGGACCAGTAAAAATAATAATTAAAAAAAATAAATAAATTAAAAAAATAATAATAATAATAATATAATAACCCATAAATAAGAACAATTCAAAAATGTCTTTATATTTTAGTGTGAAAAAAGTAAAATTACATGACGAAAATGTTTACATGTACAAAATGTGAATAACGTGAACAACCATAAACAACCTGAAATGTCTTAATAAGTGAAATTTTAGCAATGTTATGCCTCAGCTTATCATTTACACATGTGCATTACAACTTAGAGATCACAGTGGATCTACAACTGCACAAAATGTTTGGTAACAGTAATAATACTGGGAAAATTGCACTTCACTTAAGACATTTCATGTTGATTGTATTTGTTCAGGTTATTCATGTTTTTTGTGAAAGGATTGTAAGTTTAACCTTTTTCATATAATTTAACGTATTTACACTAAAGCAAAGAGAAAATTTAATTTGTCATTATTTTTAAGTTATTGTGATAGCATTTTTTGACCCACTTGACATCTAATTAGGTTGAATATGGTCCCTTAACTAAAATGAGCTTTTCATCTTTAGTTGTTATTATCTTCAGTGAAATTTTTCCATTTCACAAATTCATCCCATGAGCCAGATTAGACTCTTTGGTGGGGTCATATGTTTGACACCCATGCTTTAGAATAAAGTGACTTCCCTGTGCAGAGGATACAAAGGTTCCACTCAAGCATCAAGTAAAAATAGAGGCACAATTAACTGCTCTGTTGGTGCCCTATCACAGTTATGCCCTAAATAGAAATGGCACACAGAAACACATGGTAAATACTTGTCAGGGTTTCAGTCAGTAGCTGTGTGGTGGTTTGGTACATGCTGTATGTCGGTGTCCATTCACATAAAGAGTGCATCACTGCAGATTTGGGAGAACAGCTGCTGCCAATTAAAAGCTGATCCTTGAATAGAACTGGAGGGGAGCTGATCTCATTTACTAACTGAAATAGTACAAAAGGGAGATGAATGGAAAAAGGCACATAAAGAGGGTCGGTATAGTGATATTTGAGTCATTATATACCTTTTCATGTGTTACAGATGTGTGTAACAGAAGACAGATAACACTGATGAAAACATGGCCTTTGACAAGAAACAAACTGAGCATGTGCACTTGTAATTCAGGGATAAGCCATATAAATACACAGTGGAACAGAGAAATACCCCACAGGCTCTACTGCAGCGTTAGTCAAATAAACAAACCTTACAGCCTTTATTATAGCCTATGCAGACTATATTTTAATCAAGATCATCATGCACTGAATCACATACAAACTTAAGGCCTTCTTAGGCTCTTGTCATAGACTGGAAGCATCTCGCTGACCACAGTGGTGCGATTTAAGGACTCCTCCCTTGTCTCCCATCAGCAAAAAAAAAAAAAAAACTACTGGAAAGATTGTGTCAAACATATTTAGTAAAAACTGCCCAGCCTGTTATTATAGGTCTCAAAGCCAATGTACCCTTAAAGAAACTGTTACGGTATCATCCTGGTTTCCAGAACTGCCCGCTGTGACTCACAAGTCACAAGACACAATCTATTAGTATTTGGAGTCTAGAAAGAACATAACTGTGTGTATTATGTGTTTTCTTTTCACTGCTGGTGGGTTTGCATTTATGCGTTAGGATGGGGACGAAATAACCAGCAGCAGAAGATGCAATGATGTAACAGTAAGTTTGGGGGCAGTCTACAAGTATCATCATTTGTTCTCATTGTCATTCTTTATTTATTTCGAACATGCAAAGAAACAAAAATAAAAAAAAAAAAAAAAAAAATCAATCAATAAATAAATAAATAACATTAAATGAACAGAATCTGTCTTTGAGTACGAGCAAGTCTGAATTTGCATGGTCGAAAAGGAGTAGGAAGAAGATAAGATGACAAGTATAAGAATAATCTGAATTAGTTTAATTTCTTTGCCTGTCAGTACATTTGTTAGATTTTACCTGAAGACACAGTAATGTAAGTTTCAGTTGCCTCAGTTTAGTACTGGTCAGCTCTGTGTGTTGCATTAGACTTACTGTAGTATGGTGAGTGTTGCCAAGTGGAGCGGGACTTTGCAGCTGTAGAAAAACAGCTGTGACAATGAGCATCAGATCAGCCAAAGAATATAAAATGCTTCCGCTGACAGGGGAGGTAAACGCCCTTGGAGACTCATAACAAATGTAGTTATTCCCGGAGATATATGATGGCACACATTCATATTCTCTGTGTAAAATCTGTTTTTTTAGGAACTTTGTCATACATATTTTTAGTCATTTTGCACATTATAATGGAAAAAACAACTAAGAACTCTAGTTAAGCACTACAGCTACCCCCTTTAACATTTATTTTTTAGATATACATTTGTATAACAATTTTTTTAGACATACAATCATATTTATACTTTTTTTTTAGCTTGCATGCTGCATGTGTAAGTTCTATTTTACTATCAGCTTTAGGTACAAAAATACATTTCACCATGCATTGTACTATGTAAAACTGTGCATGTGATGAATTAAACCTAAAATCTTATCTCATCTTATCTTAAAAAGTAAGCGAGTCAGATCTTTATAATAGCATTGATGTACACCTCAAAACATTTATGAAAAACCGAACATGGCACCAAACACAAGCACACATTAAGCCATGTGTGAATTTAGATTTACAAGATTCACATTTAGATGTATAGCTATGCCCGTCCGTGTCGAACCAGTGCGTATGTGTCCTGTGGTCAACAGGGCATTAGGAAGACAGTCATAGTCAGTCTAACTATAGCTGTGAGTTGCATGTGAAAGACTGTCTCATAATGACATAACATCACCAAAATAAACACTCAAGCATAAATGATATCCATACGTACAGTACATATGTGCAGCCAAACATAAGCACACAGCAAAAACCTGAGCAGGACACTGAAATATCCTAAGTAGTCGACAGCAGCTTGTTACTAAGGAAGGTTATCCTGTGGATGAAATGGATGTTTAATGTTAATTAAATAGTAAACACAAGAAAAACTACAATCTGCTTTAAATCACTTATGATCCAGAGCTCTGACACAATAAAGGTAAAATAGGATTATATTAATTATTTAACGGTCTGATCAGTCCTTCAACAGACAGGTCCTCCCATTTCCCTTAAATAAATAAATTAACAACCTACCTGGTCTAACATTTAGAAATTTTACAGTCTATGGTGTAAAATACACAGTATGTACTGCAGTCGGGTATGTGTAATTACAGGCTACCCGGTTTCTGAAGGAAAGATTGGTTTCAATGTGTCTTATCGAACAACTGACTGCTGTGATTAGTCCACAGAGTTAGATTAGAAGATAAAAGGTACATTTGCTTTAGTTCACTGTCCACCGTTTTCACACAGAGTTATATAATACAGCTTTAACACATTCACACTCACCCACCAAACAGGAAACCACAATCTCATGTATAAACAAGACTGATAGCCATTCACGCCCAAGGTCTGAAACTAATACCTGAGTGGTTACATTTAGAATTATACTGATGATTCATTTCAGTGTAGCGTTAAGGATGTTCTAAATGAGATAATTATTCTATAGCGTTCATAAATAAAAGTCTGGTTTATTTAGTTGTTGGAACTCCACTCTACTTAATAATTATGGTATTCACCAAACTCATCCTTTTTGTATTTCTATTAAATTCCCCAGACAGACACATAAAAAGGTATTCCATTTATGTGTTTGCACAATTTATTCATTTTTTCTTTCAACATGAATTACAAAGATAACTTTGTGATATTTTTCAACGTAAATATTACACATTATGTTGTACATACGGCACCGTGTAAAAGAGACCACAAGTAGGTTTTTAGTTTCAGTATGAGCATAATGATATATAATAATGTAGGTACACATTTCTCAGTCTCTATTAAAGAGCATTAAAAATAAGATAAGATTTACTGAATTAATTTTCTAGTTTTTTACACCAGGTTTCATTCAACACATGTCCACTGTTCTTTACCGTTTCACTCTTAATACTGTTTCCTATAGAAACCATGTACTTTTTAATGCTGTGCTCAAAATTTCCCTCTTTTTTTGTTACGTTTTAATAATGAGACTGAGAAATAGAGATTATGCTCCTCACCACTGTGTAAACACAACACAAAGACTGCACAGTACTGTCGATC
This sequence comes from Apogon talboti, assembly GCA_037367365.1. Lineage (NCBI taxonomy): Eukaryota > Metazoa > Chordata > Actinopteri > Kurtiformes > Apogonidae > Apogon > Apogon talboti. The sequence goes on along the minus strand of JAPQRQ010000026.1, from coordinate 8,178,323 downwards.
TTGCCGGTAATAAATCAATCATTAGATTGATAACCAGACAAGACTAGCACCAGATCAATACATTTATACAGCTTCCATGAGTGAATAAAATACTGCATTTTGATTGATAAAGAATATATTTTAAGATTTGTTGTCATCTACTGTTTTAACATCATTCAAAAGTGCATTTATTTTGATTTGTTGCATTGCTTTCCTTCATCTCCTTGTACTGATTATGGATCTTTTAATTGTTAACAAAGTGCCTGTTGTGTTTTGTGGCGTCTACGTACAACATTGATCAGTAGTGTTTAACTTTAGGCAAGACGCACAGCATTTCAAAAAGGAGGTTGGCACCAGTCAGCGCAGTGTTTCCTGTTGAGAGGAAGGAACGTGTAAATAAGAGCTGTATTAAAAATCCTGTTTGCGTGTGAAATGTTAGCGGTACCTGTGGTGTCATAAGGAGGGGAGACCTCCACGAGATCACATCCCACCAGGTTTAGACCACGGCAGCCTCGGATGATCTCAACTCCCTAAAAAGAAATGAAAGATTTTTAAAGCGACATGTTTTATCCACCCCTGATGGATTTGATCTGTCAAAGGGGTTTCAAATCTTACCAGTTTATGAGGACTAAAGTCTGCACCGTATTTACCTGTATGGGAGTCAGCCCCGCTATCTCTGGCGTGCCGGTTCCGGGGGCAAAACCCGGGTCCAGGGCATCGATGTCGAAACTGAGGTATACCGGACCGTCGCCCATTTGAGTCCTGACCTCAGCCATCAGAGGTGCAAGGGACTTGAACCAACACTCTTCCACTTGGACCACACGGAAACCCTGCTCAGCACACAGACAGGGGCGGTTTTCAGTCTGTCCGTCAACTCTTTTTGTTTTCGAAACAGTCGCAATATGCACAAGACTGTGACCGCCTGCATGCAGAAAATAACCTCACTGTATCTGCCTGATTCAGTGATTGTTGAATTGAATTGCATCTGTAGCATTCTCTGCATTTACAGACTTGCATCTCCTCCTAGGATAAATAACCGCCATATTATAATAAATATAACCGCTTATGCAGATGAGACCTGTCTTTCATCTAATACTGGTTACCCAAGAATTACAACCTACCAATTTTCTTCTCTGATAATCACTTGAAATCAATTAAAACAAATGTGGGCGCTCATGTTAAAAGCTAATTGCTAGCTGTGATTAATTCTGATTAATGTGGTATAGTTCTCCTAAAGCCCTATGTCCTATAACACATAGAGGCAGAATAAATGCTATCACTTTAACTACAGTTAGGAAGAAAATTGAATTATTTTACAGGAATAAACTGACTTTTACACTCTACTGTAGGAAGGCGTTTGTTGAGGCAAGCTTTTCAGTCAGTCCTGGATTAATGGTGAGACATGCATACCTCATACCTCTGCAACCTGTAACCTCCTGGATGTGGTTAAACAACTCTATAAACAATAGATACAATAACTACAGTACTCACCTCAGTGACTTCTATGCCAAAGTTAAGTTTCTGTGAGGTGTGACAATCATTGGATTTTTTTTTTTAATACCTCATTTGACCTTCATATAACACCTCATTACTATCTTTTAATGAACACCCCCATAGAACACGCTCTGATGTTTTTATTCTGCTGCCAACACCACCTGTTTTCACTGATCTTGGAAAATCTAGTTTTACTTCTTGTGCACCTGCAACCTGGAACAGCCTGCAGAAAAGCCTTAAGACAGTATTACTTTTTAAATGAAATACATTTTTTAATTCACCATATTTTAATAATAATTGTTCTTATTTCAAATTATTCATACTTTAATTGGTTTTATTTGCTTTACTGAGAACTCCTTTTAATGTTTGTTTTTGCTTTTATCACCACTGAATACCCATCAGTGTAATTCTTTTTAAAGTGTATTTTAAGTGCATACTTCTGCCCACTCTTTTTTCAAACTTGTTCATACTACGATTTGATGCTTCTTATAGTATTATTATTTTTTTTGCTTTTTATATTTTTCCCCTAAATTTTCGACATGTTCATTCAAAATAAATTCATTCATTCATATTTGTTATATTTTTAACTGTTTTCATTGCCATTAACTCCTCTTCTTGGTTATATTGCAAATGAGGCTTTCAACTCAATAAATAAAGGTAATAAGAATAAGAAGTGAGAGAAGAAGAAAAAAAAACAGAATATCAGTATTTGCATGCTGAGTTCTCTCCTGTACAGACCTGCTAACTTCTAGTGAGTACCTGGGCTCTGCTCCACTCATATGAATCTGCAGAGTAGCCTGTACCACGCAGTCCAATCTGCACCACCCTCTTACAGTCCAGCAGTCCCTCCTCAACGCACCGTCTGAATGGGGTCCCGTGGCCAATCTTTTCCCCCAAGACCACATCACTGGTGTCAGCGTGAGCATCAACGTGGACCAGACCCACCGGGCCATGCCTTAGAAATGCAAGACTGTATGTAAATATTTGTCCACATAGAATGCTGTGATCATGCAATGTAAAGGGTTGTTACTTCTCTGCAACAGCTTGAAGGATTGGGTACGCTATTGTGTGATCGCCACCTGCAGGTAGAAATAGTTTTAACACATGACCTTTGCTCTAACATACAGTAAATTCCAAAAGGCTATTCCACTGGTTAATGTTTGTACAGACATGGCAGGACTGTATTCGGTATGATAGTAAAATTATGCAACACTATCTCAGATCACTGTGACATTCATTCCAAAAGACAGAACAATACATAAAAACAATGACTGCAGATGATGATGGGTATAACATGATCTTCTGCAGTTACATGTTGCTTTTTTTTTTTTTTTTTAAATCACACACCCATTGTCAGAGGGATACAGCCAGTAGCCAGGATCTTTCTGTAGGCCTCCCTGATGCGTTTGCACGTATCCTTCAGGTCATATACATTCACATTCACATCCCCGATATCAGCCACCATAACGGACTCAAAAGGTGCCGCCCTGGTGCCGCTGTTGTATGCCCTCAACAAGGCCGACTCCACTCTGATCTGTCTGGGACCAAACCTGTGGGGGCAAAGGGGAAACTGTACTTTATTTTCTCAGTGATTAGACTCTGAGGCAAATTGGATCTAATTGAATATTATTAATGACATACATGGCCTTATATATGTGATTTGCCGTAGATGTTACTTATTAGTCATTTTTTATCATATTCATGATAAATCCCAGGGTAAATGAAGATATAAGGTTGTAATATTGGACAGAAATGGACACAAAATGGACATGAACAATGCCTATGAACTGACATTGTAGATGTAGCTCTGTGAAGCAGTGTTTTGATAAAGGTTCGGCACAGTAATCCTGAGCCTATGTGGTTCTATGACTGTTATCAGTGCGATTTGGTCCAAGGGATCACAGATAATGAGTGTTCAGATTAGTATTGCATCCTTGCCCTTTATACATCCAGATCATTGAACTACATTGCGCACTGCAGAGGGTGAATTATCTTGTTTTGCAACATTTAATTAATTTTCTCACACATCCTCAGTTCATCTTCACTCCCTTAATTTTCTTGACTAAAATAACCTGCTCAGCTGTTTTAAATCCCATGGTTATTTCATTATTTTAAGTCATTTTAAGTTTTTTGGATAAGAGATTACAGTTGTCCCTTCCAGTGGAGCCTAAAACCCTGAAAGAGCTAAGCAGCTGCTGACAACTAAGACATCTACTGATCTAAAATAACTTTTTAATCACTACTCCTATCACTATAGTTAAATATATCAGGTAAAATGCATTTTTTCAGATTTTCAGCAGCGTCAGATATGACTTATGTGGATATTTGGTCATCTTCTGCAACATTTATTCACAAATACAACCCATGTAGTTTGACAAATGCTAGTGGTTGTAGATGATAGTGTTTGTGTTTAGGTAATGACATATATTTTTGCTGGAAAAATTCACTTTTCTTCCGTTTTCTTTGTAGTGATATGATGACCTTTGAATTTACTCTGAGCTTTTATGAACATCGACATGATCTGTAAATTAAATATGGGAAAATGCATGCTTTTCACAAAAAAAAGCAAAATGCAGAAGCTAATATTATAACGAATGCTGACAAATCACTTAGGAATAGTTACATGTAGAGAAAGAAAAATTGGAAAATGCCACAATGATTGTCCTAGATCTTTATCAGTTAAATATGTTTTGTCCTGTCAACAACAGAAGGATGTATATATTTTCAGTTACAAAATTAAAACCATAATAAATGGTGATAAACCACTTGGAAATGATTGTGTGCAGAGAAAATTAATCTGGAAGCTGCCAAAAATAGCTCTACAACAAAGAAAACATAAACATAATAATGCAACATAAAAACACATAAAATCAAGCATAATCCCATCATACATGAGTCAGACAAGGGTAGAGAAAAGTGCATCAGAACAACAAAAATATGCCATAAAGCACATAGATATTGGATAGAATATACTGTATATTTATAAGTCCATACAGTACAATACAGTCTGCAGCTATAAAATGCCCTACATTATTACCACATATAAAAATGCATTTCCCATACGGTGCCATTTTGGAGTGATTTAATTAGAGCTTCATTTATGGGAAGTTTACATGTAACCTTATTGACTCTCTGCACAACAGCACCTGGCTCCAGGTCGGTTGGAGGTCCCAGTGTCGATTGGGACGCCGACAAACGCCGCATCGAGTCCGTCTGCGGTCTCCTGGAAGGGTAACTTGGCCATGGTGGGGATCCCCGACACCCGCGCGACAAACTCCGCACTGGGAGGCACATTGTAGCGTTTCCCTGAGCACTTTCTGCTGGGGGTTCCACTCAAAGAGTCTCCACACAAAGCCACAGTCTGCCGTGGACGTGGAGCAGACGCCGGAAGACAGGGCAGGAAAAAAGTAAAGCGACCTGGATTGAAGTTTCTGCACAGGGAGAACATGTTTACTAGACGGTGGGAGTATCACATGAAGTCAGGAACTGGAGCGAAAGGGCGTTTGGACATGTGCAAAAACGAGCTCGGATTTTTCTGTGCTGTACCAGCCTGCGTACGGAAGTCGACAAATGACTTGACTAATAAATTATATGTAGTTTAAATATATGGTCAGTTTTTGTTGTGTAAAGAACTACTGTATATAAACAATAAAAATAATTACACTGCTTAGACCGACACATAAACGTGCTACTTTCTTATCGCGTCTTAATTTAGTTTTAGAAAGTCCTACATATATATGAGAGCCTGAAAGCCGCATGAATCCACATAGCAAGCATTGGGAAATAGGACATACTGTAGCTGTGTAAACTTAATACAGGCCCACACTAGGGGTCAGCAACTTCTACAATCTAAAGTTTGGACGCGAGAGAAAAAAATATGTCTGGAGCCACCAAAAACATCTTCAATCTCAAGTTGGCTCTGCTGTGAACTATTAATGAATATATGGTGAATTAACTTTGCATTTCCATTACAGTCATACAATATTTTGTGCATGTCTGAAATTGTACCCAACACACAATACTTAAAAAAACAGGCATTTATAGGTTTACTAATAGGCTTACTTAATGTAAATTAATGTAAATTGGTGCCAGGCCGTAACACATGTCAAAATTACTTTGGGCCCACAACGATCGCAAAATATTAAGCAGCATTAAGCAGTATTAATGTTAAGCAAACAGTGGTGTAGTGGAAATCTGACGTCAAACTCAGAGCTGCGTTTTGTTGGGTTTTTTTACTTTTGAAGAAGGGTCAGTACCAATACAGAGTCACCAAGATGTCTGTAGTAGACTGACATTTGCATATAAGGAGTAGTGCTTTTAAGCATGTGGATTAACAACCACTCAGTAGAGGGGACCCTCCCTGACAGCTGTATGAGACAGACCACAGCATCCACAACTAGATAAATGAGACTTAAAGAGACTACAATATGAGAGAACCAAAATTATGCAAAACAAATACTACTAAGATATTATAAAAAATAACTTCATGGTATGATAACAAAGTGAGGAATCATAGATGTATGATCTAAGGGTCAAGTAATGGGTTGTGCGAAACAAAAAATGTCTTAATTTACTGTTGAATGTGGAGCAGAGAGAGAGAGTGAGTGTGTTAAAATTAACCCTCAAAGACCTAAATAGTCACTGGAGACAAAAAGCATCTACCGACACAAAATATTTAATAACTGTTAAACCATTAATCCCATTAATACATGTAAATAATTCAGGTAAAATGCAATCAAGTCTCAGTTTTATATTTTCATCAAATATGACCCATTTGGACGTTCATAATCTCTGTAGTGAACATGGACACACCGTCATGTTCTGCAACATTGATTCACTGGTAAAACCCATGTAATTTGACAAATGACAGTGGTTGTGGACACTTGCTTCTTGTTCAGTTAATGATATATTTTGTTGATAAAGTCTCTTTTCTTCATTTTCTCCATTTTGATATGATAACCTTTTAATTAGCTCGGAGCCTTTATGGACATCCACATTATCAGTCAATTAAATATAGGAAAATGTCTGATTTTGATTGAAAAATGCAGAAGATAATTAGAATAAATTGCAATAAATCAGGAAAGATTAGATTTAGAGAAAAAATTTGTGAATTCTGGGTCTTTAAGGGTTAACTTTAGCAAATATTGTTTACCATGGATTATCTTTAAGTTTCTGGCTGACATATTTAATAAACAGAATAAGAACATTTGCAAAAACGTCAGTATAAAATGACCGTGACAGCTCATGAGTGTCATGTGCTGATCACCAGAAACATTTCCAACAATAACCACCTACTGTCAGTCAAGAGCTAATACACATTCATTAAACCTCAACTGATCCACAGCTTAATTCTAGTTCTCAGTTTAATCCGCCGTTGACATGAACTCAGAGCATAATGACGCCTCTTGAGCCAGGTGGAGCTGCACAAGGTCTGCTCCATCTGTCGCAGTACGCCACTTTTTCACATCCAGTATCTCGACCCCAAAACCTGATTTGGAAGTGCTGTTGGTGATCTGCGTGTGGAACAGTTATTGCGGCTGCAGATGGAGGAGGGTTTAACGCACTACACCTGTCCTCCTCTAGAGGCAGAGCGCAGGGCGTCGGCAGATCACTCCGAGACTCCGAGCATCTCAGACACACACTCTCCTGACTTGTCTCATTACATTGCATAATATCGACAAGCAATCATGGTAAGCTTGATTTTTTTTTTTGTATTTCTAATTCTAAACGATTTCTTAGTAACCTATTCCCTTTATTTGAATAGAAGCTGAAGAATAGTGTTTAATATGGGATTTCTCTGAGGTTGTTCTCCTTACTCCATTACATAACATGTCTGCACATTGTTACATCTTCAATATTTGACTGAAAATGCATTTAGTTACCCTGCGTTGTAAGAAATTGCGCGAACTGTTTTATTTCTGTGCTACAAACGCCTAATCCTCTTCCCACATACCTCATTTAAATCAGCTTACATTGGCTGGCCACTGGCTTCGCACTTATTTATGTTAACCTTTACCCAATTTTTTTTCTTTTTTTTTTTTGGAATGGAGATCTTTGTAGCCTATATGGAATTTTCACCACGTATCATGTATTATTTTACTCAAAATGCTATTTTCTTGGTGTAATGCCGTGTTAAATGAAACCACCCCCTCTGGAATATGTTATTTGCATATACTGTAAACAAATATAACCGTTTTATGCAATATAACCCTAATGAAGTATGTGGCTGTTTAAGGAGACAGAAGACTGCAATGTGTCTGACCTAGATAATCTGCTCACCCTACAGTAATCCAATGCGCAGTAGACGTGGTTTAATGCCACAGAGAGACTAGAAGAAATAATAGACTCCATCACAGCCAGACATGCTGTAATAGAAACTAGACTGAGTCCTGTCATGGAGAAAATGGGAATTAAATGAAGCAGTCTGAAGTGACCTCTGTTATACTGCACTGTTTAATTTGTGGTGTATGATGTAATATATTTTAATGGTTTAGTTTAAAGGTATAGCTCAAAAATACCTTTCTTTTTCTGAGAATCTTAGTGTGACAGGTTGTATTGTGTGGAGCCATGTCCTGTTAGATGCACATTTTCTTCATTTTAATTCTTAACGCAGTAATCAGTTCCCAAGGTCAACAGGGCCAGGTTTAGGCAAATCTTTAATCCAAATCTTTATTTGCTCTACAGCGTGAGTGTATCTCCATCCACGTCGGTCAGGCAGGCGTCCAAATTGGCAATGCCTGCTGGGAGCTTTACTGCTTGGAACATGGGATCCAGCCAGATGGTCAGATGCCCAGTGATAAAGCCATCGGAGGAGGAGATGATTCCTTCAACACCTTCTTCAGTGAGACTGGAGCTGGAAAGCACGTGCCCAGAGCTGTCTTTGTGGATCTGGAGCCTACTGTCATTGGTAAACACCCACAGACACCATGGTTCTGCTGTTACAGAATTTCATGAAATCAAACGTTAAAGTTATTTGTGCGTCAATCTGTCTCCAGATGAGGTGCGTACTGGGACCTACCGCCAGCTGTTCCACCCTGAGCAGCTGATCACTGGTAAGGAGGATGCTGCCAACAACTATGCCCGTGGACACTACACCATCGGCAAAGAGATCATTGACCTGGTACTGGACAGGATCCGCAAACTGGT
>JAPQRQ010000026.1:8150889-8168389 GCA_037367365.1 Apogon talboti | reverse complement strand
ATGGAGGAGGGAGAGTTCTCTGAGGCCAGAGAGGACATGGCAGCTCTGGAGAAGGATTATGAGGAGGTCGGAGTTGACTCCATTGAGGGTGAGGGAGAGGAGGAAGGAGAGGAATATTAAACATCAACAGAAAGAGGCTGTAGTTCAACAGGAACCAGTTTGTTTCAATGTATTCTTAAAAACAATATCACACTTAAATGTGTTTGCTATGAAGATGTAATTTGACTGTGTATATTTATACATATGTATATTTATACCCAATCAGATTATATTTCATTTTGGCAACATACTTAACTTCCAGTCAAAGGGATTAGTGTTTTTAGTTAAACAGAAGAAATGTGACTAAAATCTTTCTACTTTGAGTAATCTTGATTGTTGACGTGTTTAATGTTGATTTGATCATGTTCCAAATAAAATGTCTGTATTATATAAAGTTGCCATTGTGTCAATTCCTGAACCATTTCTGTATTTTACTGTTAATCCAATGATATGAATCAAGTTTCATATCATCATCAAATCAGGGCATTCAATACAATGTATAATAACTGTATTTCATTTAAATATCAAGTTAAATATCGTACCTGTGTGATGCTCAGTACAATACAATTGTAGCAGCAATACTGATAGAAACAAGACAGGTGAAATAAAGACAATGACTTACACAACCCACTCAGGTACTTTTATTCTGAAATACAGCTAGGAAATCTACAATATATCCAAAATATTTCTCACTTCTCCCAAGGAACTGTGCATATGCACATGATATCTGTATGTACTGACCACATAATCATTCTTTAACCATGCACGTCATGCTTGAACTGACAAGGTTTCCCCACAATTTCTGATAAGAGACAGGAAGCATGAAGGGGTTAGTCACTTGATTTAAAATAATTTACTATTACAAAACTTTAATAAAGTGTTTTAGAAGAGCTGGCAACAAACCACTGAAGGTAAGCCTCAACAGCAATCCCGAAAAGTGCAAACATGGACATAAAGTGCAAACCACATGAACAAAAAAGATAAGCTCAACCACATCCTAAGGATCGGCACTGTGTATAATCAATGATGAACATCATTATGAGTGCATGTTTTTTTACCTGCATTATATTCTGAAGAAGGTTTAAGTGACTGTTTTGACTTTACAGCCACACCCATTTGCAAGGACATTCTGGGAAATGCACATGAAAGTGTAATAGGTATGACTAGGAATCCTAATAGATATGAATTACAACACATTCTAAGTCTAAATTATTGCTTTAAGTTGCAGATTATCTACAACTGTATGAGTGAAGTGTTGGTGGAGTTTCCCTGTAAGTCCTTATGTACTTCTACATAATCAGTAGTAATGAAGAAATCACGTATGACTATGAAAGCAGCTTTAAAGCAGATTTTAGTTGTTGTATGACAGACAGTTAATCTATGCAGACAGTATGCAGGCCTGATGATGAGCTCGTCCGTAGACAAGGAAACCGACAGCTGTGCGAAGGTCCTCCAGGTCCAGGTTGGACAAGAAGCTCCTCTGAAGTTCCGCCTCCACGGTGTTCCCGCTGGGTCCACTACAGCCCTTGAGAAGGACCACAGCAGACTGACACAACAGCCAATCAGCCAGCTTTTTCATACCAGCGCTATCCTGATTAGCAAGGGCCCTCCTTCCCCACAGGCTGAGATGTAGCATGTTAGCAGCTACACGAGCACTGGGTCGCTATAGAACACAAACACAGTGAATGTGAGTATTGTGGCTTAGGTCATTAATCGACTGATGGTAGACCATAAACAGACAGAACACTTTAACACACCTTGTTTGGGTTCCTTCTTAGGAGAAATCGGATCACTAACTGCACATCAGCTGGAACACTAGAAGGCAGAGGAGGAAGCTGTTTCTCCTGGTAATTCCTGCTCTCGAGTCCAACTGGTCGGTAGAATGGGTTATTCTGGCCGAATATCTCAAACGAGATGGCGCCCACAGTCCAGGCATCTGCCTTGCAATAGTCAATCACCACACCGCACCCTGGGACGGCAGTGACCACCTTTAGGGACAAAATGGTTGTGGTTAAATGCGTAAATTTTCAGGTAATTAATACTGAGAGTAGTAGTAATGATTAAACAGGTTTAAAACAAAATGATTGTTCTTTACTAGAATACCAAGTACATGCACTTTTCTTTCTAACCACAGAGGAAATAATTCTATTCCATTATTACTACTATGGGACACAACCTTCATTTTTTTATCAAAATTATTTTATTAAGATTTTTCTGGGTGGTTGCATGACCAAAGTTAAACAAACACATACTGTATACACTCCTAGAAAAGTCTATCTGTGGGTAAACACATATGTATACAAGGCTTACAAAAGCAGCTGTAACTGTCCACTCTTGATGTAATTCAACCAAGTGCTAATAAGGGCTTAAATACTAAAAGAAACCATCAGTCCCTACCTCTGGTGCCATGAGAGAAGCATTTCCTCCTCTGTTTACCCACATACTGTCGAAAGGCAGCTGCAGACTCGAATCTCTCTGTGCCAGGCAGCAGCCAAAGTCAGTAATCACCAATCGAGGGCAACCATCTGTTTAAAAAAAAAAAAAAAAAAAGAGGTGAAACAAAACCTCAAATTGATGTAATTAATGTGTTGTAACTGCTCTCTGATAGGCTCAGCAATCCAGTTGTCTTTTTTTTTACCCGAGTCAAACTCCACCAGCACATTGTCTGATTTGAGATCTCTGTGAGCGACACCCTGTCTGCACAGATGGTCGACCCCCTCGAGGAGCTGCAGCATCATCAGAGAGGCATGTCTGCGGGTGGGTGTGGACACTTCCAGGTACTGTCTCAGCGTGCAGGGATAACTATAGCACAATGTTGTGGGGAAAAAACAAAAACTAAGAAAGTGCCTTCCACTGATTGAGTATTACAATCACATCCTGTATGAGATTTAACCAAGATCATGATGGCGGGTCTTACTTCTTCATGACCAAAAAAAGAGTACGATTGTTTCCCAGACCATCGGGGTTAAGCCTTGCTGGCAACACATCAGGATATTCTTCCTGAGCACCTGGGAGTAATGGGACGTCCGCTGTGAAAGCCCGGTACACTCTTATCACATTAGGGTGTGCTGACACTCTTTTGGGCAGGACTCCAAAATGTCTGCATGTAAAAAAAAAAAAAAAAAAAAAAGCTGTTAACATATCCCTTTTGCACCCTATTCAATAATGAAGAATAACAGCCCACACATACATTACTTACCCATCTAGAGTAATTTGCTCATTTTCCTGCTTTAAGGCCAGGGGCCCTGCAGGCACCAGCTCGTGTGACATTGATTTCAATATATCCTCACTGGATGACCCTGCCTGCAAACAAATAGTGTTGAAAACTTCCTGTCAGTACTGATTTTTATCAGTTTTCCAAAAGCAGACCTCCTAATTCCTTAAGTTATAGAAGTAACCGCAGAAACATGTTTTTATGACGATATACCCACCCCAAAGTTCCACATCATCTTGATAGCCAGAGGGAAATTTCTCAGGGAGCAGCATGTCAGAGAATGAGGCCTGTCCCCCTCTTCTGTATCTTCTTCCAGCTGCACTATAGAGCATTTTGGCTTATTCTGTTTAGGAGGGGCAAACCTTGCCGCAGCTTCATACACTGCTGCATTGGAGCCTTTCCCAATCTGGTTCCCAATAAGGTAATCCTCCAACTTGTATCCAGAGGGGAATGGCTTAAGAGGAGTTGTGAATCTTTTCTTCCTGAATACATCCTGGGGATTCAAATAAATATTTCTGAGATGCAGAAAGAGATACATCCAGTGCTTTATTAATTAATCTTTGCTTTTACAAATGTGTTCAGTAAAATCTGATTTACCACCTCGGTAAAGTTTTGATATAATTTGTGAGAGTGGCAGTGGATCTGTTGCTCTAGATGCATCATTTTTTTCCATTAGCAAGCACTTACTAAAGGGTATTATATCTTTATGTAAACAATCATTTGTAGTTTTACAAGTGAGGGTAGATGTGGGCTTATCACAATCATACATGATGTCCATGTTGCAATTAAGTAAAATAATCATGATTTGAGAGTTTCTTTGGGAGTCACAAGGATGGATAGGATTAGAAACGAGCACATCAGAGGGGCAGCTGAGGTTGGATGGGCACCATGGGGACAGATGGGGAGAGGCCAGACTGAGATGGTTCTGACAAACGCAGAGGGGGGATAGCGAATATATTGATAGAGGGATGATGAAGATGGAGCTACCAGGCAAAAGAGGAAGACCAAAAAGGAGATTTATGGATGTAGTGAAGGAGGACATGCAGGTACTTGGTGTGCAAGAAGAAGCTGCAGGGGATAAGGTCAGATGGAAGCAGATGATTTGCTGTGGCAACTCCTGAAGGGAGCAGCTGAAAGTTGTATTTTTTTTTTTTTACACCGTGATTATTTCATATAATTGTGATAATCGTTTCCATTAAGCTGTATATGCAGTTTGATTAAACTTTAAGAAATAATCATTTATATATTTATTTATTTATTTGCACACAACAACAGATCAGACATTTGGACAAGCATAAAAACAGATTGTGCTGGTGAGATTGATTACCATCGAGTAACTGCTCTTGTACCATCTTACTGTGCTCCATTCTTATTTTGCCATAAGTTGGTTTGAGAATCACAGTTTGATTTTGTAGATTTGGTAAATACTTCAGTAATGTTAATTATTTTTTCAGTAAAAGAGAAGCAGAAAATACTTCATTTTATAGGTTTCAAAATTCTTTGCCAATATATGTTTTTCTTTGTATGGTGTATGTGCACCATGTATATATATCACAATTATTTGAGTGACAATTCATTGTCTACTCAAATTTCAAATTAGGACAGCAGTAACCAATCAATATCACTTATTATTACAATGTCATACAATTATTTGCTTCCACTTTAAATTGTGATTTATGGTCCGGAGTGAAAGCAGACAGCATTTTCTAGTGTTAATTTTTTTTAATGAGGAAAAAAGAAAACAATCAAATGATGAAAAAAAATCTAAATTACAAACGTCTTTACTCAAAATCCCATTAAAAATGTATAATTATTGATAGAAGTTTGCAATGTGATCATCAGAGCTGCTGATCTCTAAGGTCTAAGGAAAATGATCTACATATTAAAAGCCAAGTTGCCTCTGTGTGCGTGCGTGTATGTTTGTCCGCTTTCTAACTCAAAAACCGGACAGAGCTGGCCTTTACCGTTTGGAGAACTTATGTATTTTGGGTCATGGATCAGACTGGCGAAAAAGGCAAGTTGACACGACCAATATTTTGGGAGATATTAGTAATTTTGGAATACAATATCCTTACAATCACGTTGAATCAATTGAAGTGAGTTACCTAGCAACAGATAAACAAGAGGGCCACGTTGCCATGGTGTCAAATTTCATGTGCAGAAACAAACATGCCAGCTGAGAGGTTCTTTAACTAAAAATACTAGTGGAATTTACCAAAAAAGTAAAGGAATGAACTGTATCAGAGGATCTAGAAGCCGTGGTTACCCACAAGTCAACGCGTTAGTCTAGATATATTAATGAAATTGGATGTGATGTAAAAATGTAACACAATAATGATCAGTGTTCTCTGGCTCATCATCACGATAAATTGAGTCTCAACAAGATCCACGACACACTACTCCCAAAGTGACAATACTTTGCCATTTTTAAGAAAGAGAAATGTGATAAAGAAAATCATTAAATAGGGGTGATTTCTTATACCTGGATCTCTTGGCATGTCGCTGCACTCTTCCGGTCATCCTCCAGCTGTTGTTCAATGAGTCCAATTCCAAGACCAAAAGCCAACAACACGGCCCTGTTTCGCGGAGACCCACCGCCATACCACCTCCGGACTCCAGCGGCCTGAAGCTGAGCAGCCAGGCCCCTCAGAGAGGTGCGGTAGTACCGGTATCGAGACGGCAGGAAAGCCTGAGGCTGAACGGTGCGGACCGACGGGCCTACACGAAAACGGTCAGCTCGGAGCTTTGCTGCGACTCGACCCCCGGACTTAAGGAGACCTAGCTGAAAGACTGACCGCCCTAGCTCCAGACCACGGTTAATGGCCTGTCTCACCGACATTATTCACTCCAGGGGTGAATTTAAACCAGTATTTTGCAGTCTGGTTGGATGACCCAGTGGAGCTGGGTAAAGTGTAAACAATCTCAGCTCTTACTGAGCATGCGCGGCATACTGGGCATGCGCAAAAATATGTTCCTCTCAGCTTGTACTGGTAAAAGCAAAAAAATTAAGAATATTTTTTTGTTTACTTTATTATTTATTTTTTAAAAGTAGTTAATGCGCTACTTTTTTTTATATACATTTTAATGTATAAAAACGTGCCATTATCTTTGCTGACATGCAGGAGGCTAAAGCGCCAATAGGAGGCGCTGCCTGATCATTGACATATAATTACCCATGGGGGGAAAAAAGTAACAAAGGAAAAGTAGAGGCACAAGATGTTTGGTTTATGTTAGAAAGCAGTGGTTAACACATGAAAACATACAACGAAGGAGGTTTAACTGTGTGGAATTTGGGGTAATTCCTATTTGAACAGTAATGGATTACCAAGAAGCAAACACAGACACAATCTACTTATCTTTATTTTATCTCTGCAGATGGTTCAGCCGTCCTCTCTAGCCCTATCGTTACATTTAGGAGACAGGAAAACTACTATATAACCTACTTGTTGATATCTTGTTGTTTTTGTTTTTATTTGTTACAATATTGTTCAAATAAATAAATAAATAAATCCATGAAAATTTCAAGAACCCAACAATTGGTTAACTTTTACAGATGTAATGTGTGTCTGATTTTTGTACTGGAGAAAAGACAAAGGATCACAGTTCACTAAAATGCTATTATTACTGACAGCTGTAATGCCTTCATTGCTATATTACCTTTAAGTAATGGGGGAAATCATGTGGATTGATATTATCCAGATTAGCAGATTGGCTCTAATGATTAGCACAGCCTTCTATGGAGGTTATCACACTCCTACAGTTTGATATAGGGGGCTATTTATTAGACTTTTACTGACACCACTACCATCAATGCAACCAATGAAAATATTAGATACAATGAAAAAACAACAATAAAATTGGCTTTATTTCTGATTTGTATAATAAACAATTAAATGTGAATGTATTATGTCCTTAGCTTTATATAGTCTACCCAAACAACACTGTGAAATGTGGCTTAATTTAATATTCCAAATCAAATAGTATTTCTGACTAACCAGCTTTATTAATCAAACCCTACAGTTATAGATATTAGCTGCTCTATATAGACTAGTGCAGCTGTTTTTGAATCACCTTTCACTGTTGCACAGATCATAAATCCAAATCATAGGGTAGTGACCAAAATGACTGAATTATGTTCATACCGCCTTTCAGTTAATTTGTTAAGCATTTTTAATAACCCATTTAATCCATCTGATATAATTTCTCACTTTGGTGTAAACCCCAGGGAAGTATGGGTTTGCACAGCTGATTCCCCAGGAGACAATTCCCTCCAGTTTACCACTGCAGACAAGTGGACCACCTGAGTCGCCCTGTGAAACACCAAGAGAGAATACACAATGAACATCACATAGTGCACTTACAAGGTCCATGATATTCTACTGAAAATGAAAACCTAGTTAACAACATCACATATACAGTGAAATCAAATAAAACATTTCTTATCATGTAATGGGAAGTGGCTTATTTTAATGCTATAACATAACAAGTAACATGCATTTGGTAGGTTTGTGCAAGTAGATTAGCATTACTGTATGCATGGTTTAGCTAACTCTTTAGAATATTAAATAGGTTTTATGTATGCAAAGTGGTGAAAATTGAGGGAAAACATACAATACACAGAGAAAATAAAACTGTACATCCAAAAAAAAAAGTATTAAAAACACCAATAAATAAATGTCCCTGTACCTGGCATGAATCTTTGCCACCATATGGAAATCCAGCACATATCATATTGGAATTGACCCTGCCCCAGTAGTAACGAAAACATTTCTCATAGAACATAACGTCCACAGCACGTAGTTCATCAGAGAGCCGTCTGCTGTAGATACTTGTCACACCCCAGCCGCTCACTGTGCAGATACTGCTGTCTGTAAGTGGCGGAGTGTTAGAGTTCGGCAGTTTAACTTCCTGGACTTGGGCATTCAACACTGCTGGCTTGCTCAGCTGTAACACAAAAAGTTATCACACCATCTGTTTGCTCATCAGCCAATAGCAGCAATGAAACTGTCACAAGTACAATCAGGAATACGAGTTAAGAGTGAATACACGTATATACAGTACATACATTTCACTTACCTTGATCAACATGGCATCATTGTTGAATGTCCTCCAGTTATAGTTGTGCCTGTATATCTTTGAAACATTGAAGACTTGTTCAAATCCCTCGTCTTGTTTCATGTTGTGCTCACCTAACACAACCTGCATCTTGCTACTCCTGAAGACCAAAACGGGGTGTATCAGATTTGACATTTTTTATAAAATGGTGGGAAAAACAGTCCATGGCTGTTTTTGCTAAAACAGAGATCCATTTTGTTCTCATTTTAAAATTTAAAACAGTGTTAGTCTGAAATATCAGCTTCATTACTTACGGTATCCAGCAGTGGGCAGCAGACAAAACCCATTGACGGTCGACCAGGGTTCCTCCACAAAAGTGTCTTCCAGTCTTTTTAAACTGCAGGGATGCTTGATATTTAATAGAGTTTGGTATGACCACTTGTCCCCCAATGATCCTTTGTGCATATATCTCTGTAAACAATAAGAGTGCAATAGGTGGCGTATTCAGACAGCTCCTTGTTTTTTGTAGGTTAGCTCTTTAAGTAAGTGTACAGTTTTGAGAAAGTTTAATGGTAATGTCACACAAGAATAATTCTGTAACTCCTGCTGTGCATGTGTATTTTGTCTTTATTACTGGTATTGAGTGGATGTCCTTTTAAACCCTGTCTGTAATACAATAACACAAATATTTCAGTTGTGACTAGTAAACACGCACCTGATACAGCAAAAGCCAACAGAAACAGTCCAATAGATCTTCTAAGCAGAGACATATTTTTTCCAAACGCCTGTAATGTAAAACATGAATTTGTCAGTTGTTATTGAATGTTGTACAATCTGGCTTAAAAAGATTAAAGAAAAGGTACATTCATAGTCACAAGAACAAGTTTGTTCTTGGTGTATGTGAAAGACATGAGTGATACAGAGAGCTATGTAAAAAAAAAAAAAAACCTTCACAAGCTTCTTGTTTTGGTCAAAATATTAAAACAATTACAAAATTCTCTTTCAACACCATGTTGAAATATTCCAATTGAGTTTGGCTATGGAAATGATTTCAGAAAATATTATTTTTGGGTCTTTTTGACCTTAAATTCAAGAAAACCCTTAATAATAATTCAGTCAGTTCTAAATGAAAATCTACTTACCTCAAAGCCCAAACACAGCAACCAGCAGAGTTTCTTCAACTGGCGGAACAAATGGTCCTGTCTGGCCTTTATAATGTAACTGTATCCAAGGCAAAATCTTTTGTTGAAATTATCTTTTTGTCTTGTTTTGTACTGTGACCATCTCACGCTGCAACAATGAAAGTGACCTACTACATGACAAAGATAAGGGGTCCACTTGTATTATCTGTTTCTGAGCTCTAGATTTCTGCGCTCACCATGGGAAATGAAGCTGGTGGAAAAAGGAGTGGCTCCATACAAACACCAGTTCTAGTTTACTGTCAGAGGGGAAAAAAAAGTTTACTGTCGAGTTAAAATTCACTGAGTTATAATGCATATTTGTGTTCTTGCTGCGGAGGACAGGTTAAAACAGCTGCATTTGAAAATTTTATTCTTATTCTCGAATTAAAATGCTCCACCATAATAAGAAATTTTATGAAAAACAAGAAGCCAGGTAAAATCCATAATTGATATATCACTATCAATGTGATGATATAGACTTATGCACTATATGTATCATGACACACAAACAAGAACTGTAAAATCTTCTTTGCAGTTCAATGCAAAATATCAAATTCTGATTCACCTCAACAAACATGTTCTATGTTCTAACAGTATAAATATTGTCAATACTAATACTCACCATTATTAGCGATGACTCTACATTAATATTTTTTATTTGGCTGATATATAATGCATGCCATCAGCATCCTTCCATCATCATTTTTACATTCTCTGGAAGTACAGATCAAAACATTTCTCAAGACCCAGTGACACCCTTGACTGTCAGTGTCTTCTTTTTCCCCTTCATAAATTCATCCTGTGGGCCAGATTAAACCCTTTGGAGGGCCAGTTTTGGCCCGCAGGCCCTATGTTTGACACCCCTTGTATAGACCCTATTTAAAAATAAGCAGTGGATAATAGTTAATGAACGAGGCAAATGACCATCTCAGTTAATTAGAAATTACAGGACAATCTTTGAGCTCAGTATTGTTTTATTTGAAAATGTCTCCAAAATCACAAATTTACCACAAGGGCTAAAGGGGTTTTGAGCCTCTTTCTGAGTGATGAAAAAAATCTCTTATAAGGTTTGTTTTTTTTTCCAACAACAAGAGAACAAAAATGATCCCTCTGTTCCAGGAGAGATAGACTGGACAATAGGTGTCATGTTGACAATAATTCAGACATATACAAAGAAAATTCACACAAAAAAAACACGTACAACGATGAATGTGCAGAGTATAATTGAGGAAATGGTACGCAGAATTTCGACATCATCTGTGGACATGACTTGGGACAGTTTACCCAGACACTCAGAGAGCTCAAACATGGCACCGTGTCCACTCAAAGGGAAAAACTAGCTCCCACAGACAGAAGGACAAAGACGATCTGTGGAACGGGAGAGGAGCAACAAAGAAGCAGATGCAGAAAAACAAGCAGAGTCCTCTAACTTCAAAGTATATGGCATAAGAGTAAATGTCTGGTTTGAAACTCTTGAGTCCTCAACCAGATCTGATGGCACCACACCAAACCAACAGTAATCTGGCAGTGACATCGCTTATCTTTGTGTACAGACGTTCCACCGCTGAACAAATAAGGGAAAAAAGCCAATGAACACATGATACTTGTTGGGTCAAACAATTAAAAAAAAACGAGAGTTGCTTCGTGGAGCTGCAAGGACTGTGTGTTAATTATCTGCTTTTTAATAATGTAAATGATTTTTCAGTAGAAGTTGTATGGAGGAAGAAAACTTTAGAGTCAGAAGGTAATTTATCCCTTGTTCATTGCAGGTTTAAAGGAGAATTTTAAGCTACATTTTGTCTCACCTCTAATTTGCTGAGTAATTGTTTTGTGTCATTTCATTGTGTTTATAGCAGCGTGTAAAAAAAAAAAGGATGGGCATTCCTTGATTAGATTCTTCCTGATTTCATCTGAATTAGTTTTTTAGTTTTTCCCTTATTTGTTTTAAAATCTCTTTTCCATTTTCAGTCTTGTGTTGCTCCTATAGGTACTGAACAAGGAAGACAGGGCGTATCCTAAGACACTTCATTTCCATTTCTTCTTGAAAAATCCTAAATTCCCAGACTGGTAGGAAATGTAATCCTGCAAAGGTGTTGTGTTTCTGAATTCCCAGAGTGTACCTCTACAGGGAGGTGTCAAAGTGACATCAAGTATCAAACGAAGGCCTACCAGGATCACTGAGACACCCTTTCACTCAGTGTCACATTGCTGTGACAGCCTGTCCACGCTGCCTCATGCATTACATTGGACTAATTTTCCTTTGATTTCACACATCTTCAGGAAATCAGGAGACCCTATCTTGTGCAATAACTTGGTTCCAGCCACAAGAGGGCAATCTGCTGTTTACCAGAGTACCCTAAGTAGGGTGGCCATTTCCCCAACACCAAAAAGGAGGACACTTTGCGGCATTTAGTGAAGACGGAATAATCGCAACATATAGAACTCGAGTGTATTTCCCACTACAATACAGTTTTGTCCATGATAACAATGGTATATGGTAAATAAATTTGCCTTGCCTTGCCTATTTTGGCTCTATCTTGTGAACGGAAGGTCGTAGAGACACGGGCCCAAGACTGGCATGTTCAGAAGGGCCAAATTATGTCGCAGGTCGAAGTCTCTAGGATGTTCGGTTCCAGAGATATTTGGGGTCAAATTTCGTCCAATAGAAATTAATGGGTGATTAGAAAATGTGAAACCGCGTGTATTTCCTCAAGGCGGCCAAGAGATGGAACCAGATAGGCGCTTTCCATGTCAGTAGGGTGGCCATTTCCACAACACCAAAAAGGAGGACACTTTGCGGCAATTAGTGAAGACTAAATAATCGTAACATATAGAACTCAAGTGTATTTCCCATTACAATACAGTTTTGTCCATGATAACAATGGTATCATGATAGAGTGATTCTGAGATACTCTATTCACTGTAAGACAATTTTATCTATGATATGTTATGATGTGTGTGTAGCAGAAGAGGGAAAATGTCCCAGATAAGGTGAAAGGTATTTGGTCACAGTATTTGTATTTATTCAAAAATGACAACTGACCTGAATCTGTTTATCAAAGTGCACAGAGCACATAAAATTTAGGATCTTAACATATTAACCAGTTAATTTAACATAAAAAATAAATAAACAAGTAAATGAATGCCAAAAGTACATGTCCAAGTTAATAATAAGCATAAATAACTTGTTTTATGTAAACAGAGAATAAGGAAAAACAAAACAAAACACTGGATCAGTGATTCAGTTTTTATGAGCCCTTCTATGCCCCCCTTTCCTTTGTTACCTACATCTATATCACACCGACAAAGAGTGCAGAATGCATGTAGGTCACCTTTGCTACTTTTGGAAATGAACGCATGTTCTTTTGTCCACTCTGGATTAAATAACGTGAGGATATGACATCGCTAGGCTAGCTCATGGGGGCTTATTTACTTTTTCAACCAATGATATTAACAGACATTCATTTGACACCACCTTCAGCCAAATCAGTGCTTTTGCCAATCTTTAGTTAGACTGAACGTCTTAAAGGATTGGACGATATGCTGCGTTGTGTTTAAGTGCAACTCAAAAAAGGAGGATAAACAAACATCCGGCTTGAGACTGCGCCGGATGGACAGGACTTTCAAATTCCAGATTTTCCGGCCTAAAGCTGGACGGATGGCCACCCTAACCCTAAGACATCACCATGTCACCACCGAAAGAAGAGGAGTGTGCCCTTTTTTCTCCTTGTTTTATCCACATCAGATTGAATCTCATCCACAAAATAGCTTCTTGCCACTGCAGATCTAAGGAGAGTTCTAAATCTTCCAACTCTGTCAACCTTTACAGAGTACGTGTCAATTATATTCCTGTTTTTGGGTGTCACTGGGCATAAATTACGTAATTGCATTTGAGTGTATTGTCATTCAACTGATTTGATAGCATACAAAAATTCTACCCTTGTCTCTGCTCTGGTCTGTTTCAGACTGTAGAAAAAGTAGCTTATAACAGGGTAGATTTAGCTGATGATGAGTATTTTGAGACAAGTAGAGGGATTAAATGCATGACTAACAACTATTATTATTATTACTCTGTGACTCAACACAGAAGTGTTCCCATAGAGATGGGAAACAATAAATCTCTATATCTTCATTTTTAACCTCTTGATTTTTTTTTGGAAATATATCTTTATTCATTTTCACATTTTACAGAGCACAACAACCCCCCCTCCCAAAAAAAAAAGAACAGCACATCAATAAATCTACAGTATCACAGTCCTGACAACAACAAGTTAATACACTACAAATTAATAACCATATGACAAATAAAAAAAAAAAAACAATGACAAATGTATGTAATGATGAAAAACAGCGAGATCAGTCACCGCCTTGAAGAAATTTCAACACAGGGTCCAATATCTGGTCAAACACGTCGCCTCTATCATGATTACAATACCTTAGCCTTTCGAGATGTAACGTGTTTGCCAGTTCCCCCAACCAAAGGTCAAATGTGGGCACTGAGTCCTTCTTCCACACTGGGTTGATCAACTTTTTAGCGATCACCATACCAAACAAAAGAGCTACTTTCTCATTTTTATTGGCTGACGGTGAAGCACTGGAAACCCCAATGATGGCAACAAGTGGATCTGGATCCCAATGCTTCCCAAAAGCCTCTGAAAAACAATAAAAAATATTCTTCCAGAAAGAGCAAAGACAGTATGACCAGAGGGTATGCGTCAAATTACAGATCGCAGACTTGCAGTGATTGCAAATTGGCGACACATTAGTAAAAAAGCTATTTAGCTTCTCCCTCGAGTAGTAGAGTCTGTGTAGTGTTTTAAATTGTGTAAGGTTGTTCCTGGTGTTGATTGAACAGTTGTGTATATTCTTTAAACATTCATCCCGCATCTCATCAGTTAGTGTTACCCCCAGCTCATCCTCCCATGACCTCTTAATTCCAGTCATATCTAATACAATCCCATCATACAAGATCTTGTAAAATTTGACACTTCCCCCCTACTGACTGGATCAAATTTATTTATCGTCTCATATCTGATTAAGACGCCAAAGTCGGACACTTTTTCCTGACATAGCTGGGTTTGTAGAGGTCAGGTCATCTGATGCAGCACTCCATCCCTCGCCATCTGGGTCACATACGTAGCTGTTACATAGCCTAGAGGTGTGTTTGAGGTCATTAACCTGTTAAAAAACAAGTGATGGAAACACAAACCAGATAAGGTGGTAAAGATGATAAGTAGTAGTGATATCCAAACCATCTTCTATTGTGTTGCAGGGCACTAACATGGGTACCAAAAGCATAAATAATAGCTCTTTTAGGACGGTAAAACCACAAATCACCATGGGCTCTGTATGGTTTGTATTATCAAAAGCTGCATGAAAGGTTTATTGTGAATCATCCGAACAAGCTGAGAACTGTCACAGTTTAGTCTGAACTGTGGATCACCAAATAGTGAACTTAATGAACATAATAACATAACACCTTCACCGGTGGAGAAGAAATATAGAAATTTCGGCCTTAAATGTCGCTACTTCAGAGCTGTTTCCAAGTCATGAAAACAACAGTAATGCATCCGAATTGCTTTGGTGTTACTTGTCAACAGATGGACGGGAGACGGACAGAGTCACTCACTACTCCATCTATTGGTCACATGCATTCACAGTAAAATTTCGGGCCATAGCGGTGAATAAATTCGATTCATACCTGCACAATACAATATAATACGTGAACTTCTTTGACCTGATTCTGAGGTCTTTTATAAACACTCTGATTGCACTATTAAAATAGAAACACTATACAGCGCCTTTAACTCCAGTGACGCATTCTCTGGCATCAGGTTAACCCTTTCCTTACTTTTAGGTTGAAATTTTTATGGCTTTTCTAGTGACAAAATCTGTGTTGAAAATGATCTACCTTTCAACATACACAGCTGGATCGATTCAGATACAGCTATTGTATATATAACCACCTTTGAATTGTTTCAATTACCTCCTTAAAGAAAGTGAAAGGGTAGACGACGTGATTTTTTTTTCATCGTTCCAGTTAATAGAAACCTAATCCTGTATACATCAAACATTACTGTATACAACAATGGCTCTTTTCCAGGTCTCTAAGCATAATATGGTAATAATACTGGGTTCATTTTTGTTGGACTTCCTGGTTGCAATTGTAACTTCAGTCAGTGTTTTAAGATGAAATTGAATAAGGTTAAATTGGAAAGTTGATGCTGAGTCACCGCTGCTGACAATACTGATGGAAACTCCGATAAGAATCTAGAACTAGAACTAGAAACTAAGATTATTGTCACTTTTCCTCTGAAAGAGGAAAAGTTGTCATAGATGCCTTATTTGCAGATGACCTGTTGTGTACATTACCAGGGCAATGTTTTGTATTTACAGGATTTACCACTCAAATCACTTAGCGACACTTACTATAGTGACTATCTGATCCAGACCACACAAACAGCAGCAAAGATTACACAATATTTTATTCAGTACTTCTTTACTGTGTGTAACAAAGGTAGATTAAGTCATGTCACATCAACTATGTCAGCTGTTACAAACACATACATGAAAACTGTTGTGATTTTAACCTAGTATGTTGCAGTAAAAGATGAAGTTTTACACCCACCTGCCTGAGTTTGACCTATTTTACCTACTGATTTGCAAATGAAAAACATTTGGCCTACCATGAAAGGGGATATATAACAAAGAAGACCCAGGAAAGTTGAGCATCTAGAATCCTATATCAGATAAACAAGGGACAATATTGCTCTCCCAAAATTCCAGTAACTGGTGTCATCAGATCCCAGAAATGTATAGTGTTTTTAGAAGAACAGGGGTAAAGATGACCCTGTCCCACTGTTTTTGAGACCTTTTGATACCATCCATGTAAAATCACACTTTATCCATTTTGTCAGTTTAAATATTTGATATGTTTTCCATGTTGTTGTGAATAAAATCTGAGTTTCCGAGATTTAACTAATCATTGTATTCTGTTTTTATTTACATTTTGCCCAACATTAGTGGGCAAAAAGAAGGACTGGGGGGATGTCAAAGAATATGAACACAGTAGTTATGGATTTGTGTGAAGTTTTATTCAGCTTTATTCAACTTTTTTCAGCTTTGTTCAGCTTTAGAACTATTAAAGTACACCTGCATTTTTTTTTCAAGTATTTTTTTTTTCCATGTAGGACTTTTGGTTATTAAATACTCTGCAAGAAATGTGTTTGTTTTCCTGCCAGGGCATTTCATACTTCACGAGAAACTCAAGAGCAGAATTACTGGGAAGCCTTCCACTTTCCTGCATTAACCCCGCCCACTTTCTGACCAATCGCACAATAGCTGTTGGACACCATACGAGAAAAAAGCTGTGCCCAGATGATGTGGCTCAAACATGCTCAAAGAACTGCCAAACCAGAAAAAAATGACATCATTCTTCACTCACAGTCCTGGGAGGAATAATACATTTCTGTGTTCTAACAGAGTGTGCAATATCCTTTAACCTCACATACCTGACATTCAACCCCATAACCTATCCACTTGACCACCACTGAGCTACTGAATTTAGGTCCTATATTTCCTACATAGCCTAATAGCTAAGTAGTGTTTGATCTCATATTCCACATATGGAAAAAACTAAATTAGCATAATTCTGATTTGCTATGGGTGCCGAAAATTGTATCTTGGGGTGAATTTGAAATCCTCCAATGAGAACGTGGCTTCATATCATCTACTCTGCCAAACTGTTAGCATCCACATACTGTACACGTGCATTTTACTGGCACCCTGCAACTAGTAAGTAAACATAATCATGCAGGAATAGTTATAGCTATAGTTAAAACAACTTCAATAAATGTTCACATGAACTACAGGACACAGGATGAGTATTACACCATGATAAATTTAACTGATTTTTTTTTTTCTTATCCATTTTTGACTCCGGCTTCCTCCCACCATCCAAAAACATGCACTGATAGGTTAATTGGTTAATCTAAAAATGGCCCATAGGTGT
>JAPQRQ010000026.1:8124354-8135545 GCA_037367365.1 Apogon talboti | reverse complement strand
TTTGGGGCCCTCTGCTGAGGCTGCTGCCCCCGCGACCCGGACCCGGATAAGCGGGAGAAGACGGTACGGTACGGAAAAAAACAAACAAACAAAAAAACCCCCAATAAGACTGCAAAACCTTAAGGGATCAAAAATGTGGCAGGAAAGTTGTATTTCCTGTTGGTGTTCAGCCAATGCGTGAAGATGGCAGAAGATGGTACATTGGCCACATGGACGTATGATCATTACTAATGCTAACCCTGCTTTACAGAAGCTAGTTAGCATGAACCCTGTTAGCATGATCCCAAGCTAACGTTTCGGGGGGGAGTTCTACTGCACATGCGCCATTTATGATGAGAGTCTGTATGTAAATCAGTAATATTATAAAGGTAATGAATTACCTTTAACCAAGTAGTGCCAGGTATAACAAACCCCGCCCCTTGCACGTATCGTAGCTTATTTTGGCATCAATCCAGCTGATGTCATCACGTCTACACATGTGCTGATGTCAGCATATTAATTGGCTCTACAGTACATATATGCCAAGTTTGAAGTCAATTGAAACAAATATTGATGTTTTTATAGACATTTAAAATGTTGCCCATTATAAGGAAATGAAAAAAAAGGGTTAAAAAATTCATAAAAATTTAAACTTTGTCCTACTTTTCCCAAAATATAATAATATCTGCTCTAGGTCACTTGTAATCTATAAACCCAATTTGGTATGAATTGAACCAATAGTCTTGCTATTGTTAACAAACACAGAAACCGAACCAAAAACAGTACCCTTTGCCTCCCCTTTGGATTGCGGGGTAATAACAGTAACAAATAATCTTTAATGTATTACAGTTTGGAAGTAACTTGCACAACAGTGGTGAAAGCATAAGCTGATAACTCCTCACTCCGTCCAAGACTCCTGGTTCAAGTGAGAACGATGATTGAACAGAACAGAGTCATTTCCGCTCTTGTGCCCCTCGGCTGCCGGATAGCACTTCCAGCTGGAGATGGCAGACAGATTACATCTCATCCGTATGCAGAATGCAAGAGGCGCTGTCACCCCCCCCCCACCACCACCCCTTGCTGCCAGCCAGTGATTACTCGTCGAGGAGAAGGAGGGGTGGCAATCAATACGGTGAAAGAGAGACTGATGGGATATTGGAGTACACCACCCTGATCTAAAGAGATCCATGTTACTGCCTGGCCAATTCAGAACACAGACAGGTGTTATGAGGCTGCAGAGCCCCAAGGAGAGGCACGCTTAGTTATTTGATAGAGTTTTTGAGTGTCAGGGAAGGAAGAGCGTGATGTCTGTGCAGAGGCTGATGTCGTGATACAACTTGTGCTGAGACCATAGATAGATAGATATTGATTGATAGCTAGTTCTCAACTCCTGTCCCTATCTGGGTTTATACACAGAGCTACACATAATAACTAAGAGGGCACACTAATGGAAATGACGACTTATCTTTATGTTTTTCACTTTCTACTCTAAACAGTGAAAGACAAGAGACCAGACTTAATTTCCACCCTCACAGGTTCGCAGACTCTGAGGTGCATTCCTGGTAATTCCCTGAGGGTTTAGGGCCGTCCCATGGAAAACTGTTAAGTGGTTTAGACCATACGATGATCACACACATTTAGAGTCCTTTGTGGCCACTTTCTTTAAGTCGGCACCTTCTGGAGACTTTACTTGAGGGAGTAATCCACAGTTTATCGCGTAATGATGTAACACTTGGGGTTAGCAGTGAAATCCCTGAGGCATTAAAAAAGATAAACAGGAAATACAGTGATATTTACAAAGGATTTCAGATGGATCACTGAAATACATCAAATCAACAATAACATGATGTGATTACACACCAGTTCATACACCATTTATTTATTTTACTTTAATGATGTTTTGATTAAGTTCTGATTTGTCAGTTCTTGTCACTAAATACCTTTGCTTTGACAAAAAAAGATTATTAAAATATAACTCCCTTCTGAGCTACTTTTTCATTTTTTCTTTGCACCCTCTATGCACAAAAATAAGAATAAGTTCACCAGCACCATAAGTGCATAGTTACAGCTCCACCATGTTGGACTGAAAAGTGTTTTCATAAAACCACCATAATTTTGCTGTCTTGTAATGTGTGCGGAAATTACCAAAAATAGTCACTTGCCCGATAAAGGGTTAACAATGGATCATAAATACAGAAGTATAAAACATAACTACATAAAAATGGCAAGAACATGTTCCTTTGTTGCCAATTATCTTCTGTAGTACATTTGATTTTGCCGTTTCTATTTTGGTAAAAGCTGATTGCCTCACATTTAGATCTAATATGTGTTATTTTACAGCTGCCCTTCACCATACTCCTAGTTACTCTGTTACTGTCTCGCCTTGGATGCATTTGACAGAATCTCCGGGGCTAAACAAAATACGTGAAGCTTTCAAAACAGAGCAGCTTTTCAGAAAATGACAGTGAAGGCCGTCAGACAGGCTTCTTTTCCATTATTTTCTGAGCCTGGTTGTGTAAGGACGTGAGGTTTGTGATCACAGACGGTTTATCATCAGACTGTTGTACACCATGGATTCAGAACTTGCAATTGTTTAACTTTATTTCTTCAATCTGAGCTCTATTTTACAAGAAAAACACATGGAAATGGTTTGGTTTGTTTGCTTTTTATTTCCAAATCCAATTAAAAAAAATGATTGTAGCAGGAACTGAGAGACATTATCCAAATACACAGTTAAGATTAGCATTAGACTCTGAAAATATATGTGAATTTCTGTGTTTTATTGACTGTATTTGATTTCGGTTACCGTATTTGCAGCACTGCTTATATATTTTCTTGTTTTACTACTGCTACTACAATTCTTTTCCCTGATGAACAGCCGAGACATCAATGATGAGCTTACATACACATCATAAATAGCAATTAAATACAGATGAATTACTCAGCTTTGCATTCTGCACTGGAATTGGTTTGATTTAGCAGCACTCCTGGTCACTTCATGATGATGCTTAATTACCAAATAATTTATTCCGTGACATAAAGTACCAGAGCCACTGCCAAGATAGACTTTTATTCATTACCATTTGAGTTCTCTGCAGATTAATAATCATTCAGCCTTTGGGAATACTGTCAGCCTTCTTCGCACGTGGGGAACAAACAAAGCCCCTTGTAAACCACAGCTACAAAAAGCTGCTATTCAGAGGTATTGCCTAATTCAATAATCTATGTCTGGCTTTGAAAAGCAATTAAAAAAGAAGCACAGACTCCACTGGTTGCGTAAGAGTTTCAGTCAGGGGAAGTGCATTGAAATGAAGCTTAACCCTTGAGACAACCCAATTCAACGTGTATATAATCTGCAGATCTTTCTTATTAACGTGCACAAAACTGAAGTGCATTCTGCTGAGAGTCTTTTAGTGGCCACTTATGAGGGTGAAACCGAGCAAGATGAAAACAAGTGTATCTGTCTCAGCAGGAAGAGCATGTCCCAGCACGCCTCTGGCTACACAACAAGGCTAATGGCTTCATTAGCACAGGGCACTAATTAGGATTAACAATCCTTCACCACAACAAGCCAACATCCCTGCACTTAAACTTATGTCTGTCTCATCTCATCATCATATGCTCACTGTACTTCATTCTGTGGAAGTGGACAGTTTATCTATTTGGTTAAATTAGCATCATCTCAATCAGTAACTCCACGTATTAGACAAATTAAAACTTGCTTTTTAAGAAGCGTTTGAAGAAGCCGCGCAGTAGATGATTTTACTTAGCTTAAAAAACAGCTATCCTCTGGACAGGCTTGTTTGCTATCCGCCGGTCAGACGCGGGCTGTTTTTTATCTAAGGATAGTGAAATCCATGCCGAGGCTTTACCGCCAGCTGCTGCGCTATCATCATTAAGTGGAAAACTGTGGCCCCCTCTGGGAGCATCCGTGAATCCATCATCTCCTTTCAACTTACTCCGTGGTTGCAAAGAAGATGCTCTGTTTACTCTAAGGTCTTTCTTCTCATGTCATGTGTTTCACGAGAGCCCTGAAGGAGAGGTAGCATCTGTTTCTACAAACAAATGCCCCCGCGAACCTATGAATCAGTGACCAGTGACAACTCCATTTATCCAAAACCTCAAGTAACCGGTCTTTTTCATGTGAACAGCCATCTGACGGGCCAGAGATGGTCTTTTTAAATATGCCACACTGTGCTGATGTATGAGGTCGGTGGAGATATTGCAGTTGCAGCTAAATCCCAAGTGAGCGCGTTGAAAAGCCTTGATCTTGTCTTAATGTAGTATAAATGTGCTGAAACAGTGCAAATAGCATGGATCAGGTGTAAATTCAATAAAATGCTTACTGTTTCGGAGAATATCTGCTGTAGTGAGATGGACGGTGATTCCTTTTGGCAGCTGATCTCTGCCAGAACCTTGTTTTCTTCTACTGTGTTTTCTATAAGCTGCACAGACATTTAGGCTGCTTTTTATTCATGAAAAACCCGTCATGGTGCAAACTGGGCTCGCGCCCGCTGTCCAAAAAGTCTAAGATCGATGTTTAATTTCATCAAATGCATGTTTTCTGGCAGTAACAACAGTGCGTACCCTCAACGCTGAATGAAGATGGTTGGTTTTCCTCAAAATAACCTTCCTTTTTTCTCTGGCGACTTTGTTCTTTTCAAAGTTACTTTTTGTCTGTTTGACCTTTCTCAGATTTCAGACAAATCCAGAGGAAATATTACCCTCCAAGTTTAAGCAGGGAGTCTCTTCTGGCCATGTTCCCATTGTCCATTATAATTACCCTTTATCATCTGGGTGAAAGAGACTATGTATCACCGCTGTAACCTAAAGCCAAGTGCAAATCGCATTTTATAAGCTGTTTTTCCTCCATACTTAATGCGTTCTAATTATTACTCACTTTTACAGTAACTATTGCTGCTTGCAGTGTCTTGGAGGATGACATAACAGCAAAAAACAACTTACACTTTTGTCTAAGAGTGAAAAATATGACTTTTTTGGTTTATGTGTTATAAATTTGATCTTGTTTGTGGTAGAGACCATACGATGAAATCTATCTTTATCAAACAATAGGAACTCACAGAATGCCTTATGACAGGTAAAAAAAATAAAATAGGATGTGAAATATCCACATACGCAAGAAGAACTGGATGCATTTTTAAAACTCTGCTGTCAACGTAACAAACTAAACACATCAGAAAGTTGGGTGAAGTATCACTCTCAGCGCCCCTCTGCACAGTTAATATGGTTTTAATACTTGCTGGTGTATTTATGCGATGTCTCGGCGGTTGGAGTATTGTAGATTGAAAACACAAGTCATGAGCTTGTGTACTGAGAGCGTCAACATGCACGTGCGTGTGCATGTTCATAAGAGTGTGTCTTAGATGGTAGAGGAAAATTGCAACCCATTTCTCTTCCCCGCCTTTCTACACTAATGTCTCACTTGGGCTCCCTCACTCAGATTGCTCATTTTCCAGCCGATGCCTTTTAATAGGAAGTCTGCACTGTGAAACTGGACAATTGGTGAAACCCACTGAGGATCATTTAACAACAGGATCAGCCCTCTATTTGGGCTTGTACATCATGAAAGTGAAAGAGTGTGACATACATAAAGTGGCTTTTTTATATTCCTTGTGTGTTAGAAGCTATGACCTCATCACATTATGCTATTAAACTGTGAAATAAAGATCAAATATTATGCTAAATACCTCAGAAAAGATTATAATATATGTCAGGAAGACATTTTTAACATTATTAAAGGTCCACTAATCAATTTTAGCGCCATAGCGTCGATAATTCTCCATAGACTTATCACCCGACTCTTTGTATTTCTGGTCATTGCTTTTGGTTTTATCGTCTGCAGCCTTGTTTTGGCTCGCTCCCACATTTCCTGACAGGGTAGACTGCTGTTTTCGATTTAAAGCCTCTAAAAACCCACAGTTTGCTTCCTGCCCACCACCACATGACAAATGACAAACATAGCAAGAAACCAGTGAAAAAATGGGAAAGTAGGAGAGAGATTGTTTTCCTCAGAAGTTGGCAGAAGCTGAAGTAGAGCTTGACTGGAGGAAAAAAAAAACCTTGGCTATGAATGTAACAGGTTGGTGAACATGTGAGTTTGGATGAATATTAACATCGCTCCATGCCCTCAGTGCTAACACAGTATCTGACAAGTGTAAAAATGCATAACATCAGTTTTAAAAGGCAATAGTAGGTGCTATGTGTACGTAACTTAGTCTGAATTATGTTTACATGCATATTGTTATTCTATTAATATTGCAAATATTCTGAATACGACAGATGTTATGTAAACAACATATTTGGTTGTATATTGTGCAGCATTTTCCATTTAATGTAGTGTGGGATATGGAGATATTATTTATGTTTTGTGAGGATTCTTTTGACGTGTAGACAGTGTATTTGGAAAATGAATCTAATTTACATGTTTTACCAGTTTTTACAAGTTGCAACATACAGTACGTACTCTGTTCTCTGATAGAGACGGATGATCCAAAGAAAAATACAAGTTTCTGGTCAGAAGGAGAAACACACTGTGGTGTATGGTTAATGGAGAAAGACTGCCGGTATCTTGAACATGCCTGTTTATTAAGAATAAATGAATATAACTTCAGCTACAACATAGCTTAGCGTGCTCTCCATAGTCCGTATCCGGAAAACCAACCACCCGTCTTCTTCTTCACTCATCAACACGGCATGCAGCAACATACGCTCAGGAAGAGTGCCGCCCAGTGGCATAAAGAAGTACAACATACAAATGACAGAACACAACATCTCCTCTCTCTGTAAAAGATTACACTCTCAAATAAGTGTTAGTAGTGAGCAATAAATCAAAATGAAATCATTAAGATAAAATTTACGTACTCTCTCAGTATTTTCTATAAAATTAGCACAGAAAACTTTAAACAAGGCAGCTGTGTAAGGCACATTTTAACACAGAAAAGTGCAGATTTATCTGAGGCGTATTCTCTGCTCAGCCCTTATGTTAACATCATAACTCAACATAACCAGTAATTTTAACCTTGTTGGTTATATATTTCTTTAACTATCTTAGTCAGTTCACTCTATAATCTCGACTTGAAAATAGGACAGGTTACGGTATAACATAGTCCTTGTGCCATTTAGGCTTGTACTTAATACGTGGCTGTTTGTGAGAAGTGTAATGGCTAGTATGGCCACGTGGCAATGTGGGAGTTTCACAGTTTTGTCCAGCCACCGAAGGGAAGTAAGCAAGGTGAGCAGCATTCCAGATCTTCCCATCACTCAGGAGGAAAGTGTTTGGGCGTACCCTCTTCTTCACAGTTGCAGGAGCAGTGAATCTAGGATGTGCTTTAGGAACATGGTGAGGTTTCCTTATCCTCACTCTCTCCCCTGGTTGGAAAGAAGGTGGTCGTGCACCACGTTTAGTATTGGTGTAATGCTGCATTTTGTTCTGTTGTTTCTGGACTTTATGACGAGCAAAGGTGTCCAGCGATGTCATGGCAGATGGCAGGGGAAGAATGTCCAATTTGGTGCGCATTTTCCTGCCATAGAGAAGTTCATATGGTGTGGTAGAGGTTGTCGCATGCGGCGTTGCACGGTAGACCTGTAGCCAGTTCATAACAGTCTCTTGCCACGGTTGTGACTGTTGGATGGCTGTCTGAATGCAGTTTTTTAGAGAGCGATGAAATCTCTCCACAGCTCCATTAGCAGCTGGGTAGTAGACTGACGTTCTGTTATGAGATATTCCTCTCATGTGCAGGAATGAAGCAAAAACTGCAGAAGTAAACTGCGGTCCATTATCTGTGATGATGGTCTCGGGATTACCATGACGACTGAAGACAGAAGTCAAGAAGTAAATAACATCATCAGCAGTGGCTGTATGTGAAAAAGCTAGTTCAGGCCACTTTGAATAGTAGTCTGTGAGTGTGATGGCAAACCTGCAGGCGGGAGCAGCCGTGTCAAAGGGTCCTACAATGTCAAGTCCAAGTTTCTTCCAGGGTCCATCTGGCAGTGGAACCGGTTGGAGAGGAGCAGGACGAGTGCAGGCTGTTTTATCATTAGACTGACAAAGAATACATGAAGCTATGCAGGACTGTACATGTGAATCAATCTTCGGCCACCAGTACAGGTCACGCAGGCGTTGCTTCGTGCGAACAATCCCCTGATGACTCTCATGTGCCAGTGTGATCAGTGTAGGCCGAAGTGAGGCTGGTGCAATGAGTCTTGATCCTCTGAGTATGTAGTCATCCTTAACTGAGAGCTCATCTCTTATTTTGTAGTAAGGAGCGAGTTCATCACTCACTGATTTAATAGAAGGAGGCCACCCACGTAGGATTTGTGAGCGTAGGGCTGACAGTTCAGGGCAGGAGGAGCAAGCAGAGTCAAAGTCAGCCACTGGGAGGGCGCTCAGAGTAGCAGAAATCTGTGCCACCATCTCGGGTTCAGCATCTTGGGTGGAGTCAGGGTGTGCAGGCAGGGGCAGACGTGACAGACAATCAGCTGTGTAGTTCTGTGAGCCTGGGCGGTAGATGACGTCATAATCGAAACAGAGTAGACGTGCAGACCAACGAGCAACTCTCATTCCAGCCCGACCAATACCTTTTGTGCTGAGCAGTGTAGTTAATGCTTGGTGATCAGTGCGAAGAATGAAGCGGCGTCCCCACAGATATGTTCTCCATTTTTCAGCAGCCCACACACAAGCAAGTGCTTCTTTTTCAACCGTAGAATACTTCCGTTCCGTGTCAGTAAGTGTACGGGAAGCAAAAGCCACCGGTTTCTCTGTTCCATCACATTGTATCTGAGTAAAAACAGCACCCAGTCCATAGTCACTTGCATCTGTGGATATCACAGAACGTAGAGAAGGGTTGAAAAGAACAAGTGCAGGACTGTCAACAAGGAGCTGTTTCACTTCCTCGAAGCTGGTTTGTGCTGCAGGAGTCCATGTAAATTTATCCTTGTCACTGACACACGCACGCATTGGAGCCACAACTGTTGCAAAGTTAGGCAGGAACTTTGAGTACCAGGACACTAGGCCCAGGAAGGACCTCAGAGTAGCAGCATCTGAAGGGGGTGGAGCTTTTAGAACAGCATCAGTGTGCTCTTGGTCAGGAAGGATGCCATTTTCAGTGATGGTATGGCCAAGGAAGCGTAGAGATGACTTCCTGAAGTAGCATTTGTTGTTATTGAGCACCAGTCCAGCTACTTTCAATTTCTGAAGAACTGTGTTGAGGTTCTGATCATGTTCAGCAGGAGTGGTGCCATAGACAATGAGATCATCCAAATAATTTTGGACACCTGGCAGGTCTTTGAGAATGTCCGCCATCATCTTCTGAAAAGCGGAGGGTGCAGATGCAAGTCCATATGGAACTCTACAAAATCTGAAAAGTCCTTCGTGTGTGATAAAGGCTGTAAGATCCCTGCTATCTTCATGGAGAGGCAGTTGGTAGTAAGCATTAGCAAGATCAATAGTAGAAAACATCTTTGCACCTTGAAGGTTTGCGAACAGTTCCTCCATATGAGGTAAGGGGTAGCAGTCGGTGATAACAGCTTTGTTTGGTTCACGGAGGTCTGTACACATCCGTATTCCACCAGTTTTTCGTCCTGTAACCACGATAGGGGAGACCCATGGTGATGCATCAATTTTTTCAATGACGCCAGCTTTCAGTAGGCGGTCTAGTTCTGCTGAAACAGAAGCCCTTATAGCAAAAGGCAGACGTCGTAGTTTCTGGCGTATTGGTTTGATGTTAGGGTCAATTTTTACCTTGTGCACGAAATTACGTGCGCAGCCAATGTCAGGAGGAGCAGGAATACAGGAGGCATTTGTAGAGGCAGTGGTTAACACAGGAGCAGGTGAGTCGGTAGACAACCCTGAAGCAGGTGGAGCAAGGGTCAGGACTGGAGCAGATGAAGCAGTAGTAGGGGGAAGGACAGTATTGCCTTTAATACAGATATCCAAAGCAGCCATGAGGTCTCGTCCAAGCAGAGGGGTGCCTTTTCTTACCACAAAGAATGTGGCTGTTGCAGTTATGTCTCCTCGACTTACTGTTACTTGTAAGCAACCAAGCACAGGAATTCGTCTTTTTGTGTAGGTCACTAACTTACTAGCAGGTGCAAGCAGTGGTATGTCACAGAAGTACTTATCATATATGTGCTGGGGTAAAATGGACACTGCAGAACCTGAATCTACTACCAACTCATGCTCAGTAACAAGTGAAGCAGGTGTACTGATGTTAATTTTGCACAGTAGTGACTGTGGAGCATGAGAGTGATCCTTTAAGTACAGTACTGTCAGCTTAGGCAGCTTTATCTCACCTACAGCAGTGGACTTAGATGAGCGGCAAACACGAGAATAATGTCCGACTTTATGACATGACTTGCATGTGACCTTGGCAGCAGGGCATTGAGAAAAATTAGCAAGATGTTTATCAGATCCACATCTGAAACAGGTGCGGAAGGATGTAGCAGTGGCACTTGGAGACTTATTTGGACGAGAAAACTGTTTGTTTTTCTTTTTCAGTACCTGTGGGCGAGGTTGCACAGCCTGAACTGAGACACTGTCATCAGCAGCAATCGCCTTGGCTTGTTGAATAGCAGATTCCACTTGTGTCGCAATTGTAACTGCTTTGTCAAGCGTCAGATCTGGCTCAAGTAAAAGTCTTTCCCTTATGTTGGAGTTGGTCATATGTTCAATCAGCTGGTCACGAATCATTTCGTCTGTTTTGTCCTCAAATCCACATTTTGAAGCTAGGTCGCGCAGTGCGGCCACATACTGTATAATAGTCTCATGAGATGCTTGTACTCTTTTTCTAAAGACATGTCTTTCCAAAACAACGTTAACTTTCGGCTTGAAATGCTTCTCTAAAGCAGCGACAGCAGTAGCAAAGGTTTCACCTGTATCCGGTAATGAGTAGAAAATCCGCTGTCCCTCTGTACCGAGGCAGTGGAGCAAGGCAGCTCTCTTCCGGGCTTCAGGCCAAGCATTCCCCGTTGCATTAATCACCAGTAAGTAGTTGTTGAAAATCCGCATCCACATATCAAGATGCATCGGCGGTTCCCCCGGGCAAGGCAAGAACATCGGCGGCGGAGGCACGTTTCCAGCCATGATGTGCAGTAGTAGAAAAATGCAGGCAGCAAAAAACAAAACACGGAGGTTCACTCGTCGCCAAAATGTGGTGTATGGTTAATGGAGAAAGACTGCCGGTATCTTGAACAT
>JAPQRQ010000026.1:8087190-8098548 GCA_037367365.1 Apogon talboti | reverse complement strand
ATAGATAGATAGATAGATAGATAGATAGATAGATAGATAGATAGATAGATAGATAGATAGATAGATCGATCGATCTAGTAACTACAACTATACTGACCTAATAACTGCTCTGTGTTTGAGTCCCTTACATATAATCAGATTGACTACACAGACGTACACAGGCAGACATTATACAATGTGTGCTTAATGTGCGCTGTTATAAAAAAAATCCCAGCTGTCATCCTTTTGACAGTTCAGCATCAAGAGGACACATATGATGTTCTTGTCACCTCTGGTACTCCTCCCATAAAGCTGCTGTCTCCATCTGCTGTCTCTATTTCTGTCTGTCTGCGATCCACGTGAATGTGTAGCGGTCGAACTGAAGTCATTACGTGTCTGACAAAAGTAAAGCAGAAAGGAAGTGGGAACTCAATGTGGGCGGAGGGGGCAGCGGTTCCACGAGGTAGAGAAAACAAGGTGACTAATGTTGAATTGTAGCCCCGAGGACAATTCTGTTATTTGGATGGGGGAGAAAACAAGGTTGCACCTTTTTCTCTCAGTAGCCAGCGTCACATTCTTGTAGGCTAATCATTCACATGTCAGGTTGAATATGTCAGAGCGATTTAGCCGCAGGAGTTTTCTGTGGCAGCTATTCCTGGTACACTCTAAGTTTTTGATGCTAAAGTTGTAATTCAGTTGGATTCTATGTAAACAGAACTCAGTAGCATGAAATATTCTACAACTAATGAATAAAAATAATTGGAGGTGCAGATTTTTTTTTTTGTTTATGCACATAATTTAACCCCTAAAGACCCAGTTCTACTTTTGTGACTGTTATATTAGTATACTATTATATGAATCTGTCTGTAGAGTTAACTTTTTATTATAATTTATAATATTATCCTCTGTATTTTGCATTTTTTCAGTGAGAATCATGTATTTTCCCATATTTAATTTACTGATCAGGTAGATGTTCATAAAAGTGCATATTGAACTTGAAGCTTATTATATTAGAAACAGAGAAAACCGAAGAAAAAGTGACTTTTTCAGTAAAATCTACCATTAACTGAACATAAACCAAGTGTCTCTGTCCACTGTCATTGATCCAACTCCATGGGTTTTACTGGTGAATGAATGTTGTAGAAGATGATGGTGTTTACATGGTAACTACGGAGCTTCTGAACATCCGAAAAAGACACATGTGATGCTGTTGAAAGGCAGAAAAACTGCATTTTAAAGAATTATTTACATGTAGTGATAGGGTTAGTGGATCAACAGGTATTCAACATGTTGGATCAGTAGATGCTTTTAGTTGGTAGTGGCTCTGTGGGTATTTATGGGTTAATACCTTCTTACACAACTCACCAAAGCAAGTTCTTAAAGTTTGCTGAAAGGGCAAAAACACAACTGAAATGACACAAATCACCGTAAGCCAAAAGTGGACGCATGCAAGCTTCAGACTGACTGTTCTCAATAAAAACAAAAAATACTTGGAGGTCGGCATCAGGATGAAGGCTGGAATCAAAACGGGCATTTAGTGACCAACAAAAGGGATTTAATATGTGGTCTAGTGCTCCAAAAATACAATAAAGGCATTAATAGTCAGCGCAGAGCAGCTCTATTTACACTAAAAACATCAACTGAAACAGAATAATGAACTGGTTATTTGTTTTATAGCTCATAGGTACTTTAAAAAATTATGTACCACTGAATTTTCAATGCATCTAAAAGGGAATGAAACAAGTCAAAGCTTTGTTTTGACCATTTGGATGGCTCACATTATTATAATCCAATATAA
The DNA here is from genome assembly GCA_037367365.1 of Apogon talboti. NCBI lineage: Eukaryota > Metazoa > Chordata > Actinopteri > Kurtiformes > Apogonidae > Apogon > Apogon talboti. The sequence continues at coordinate 8,096,771 of JAPQRQ010000026.1, read as the reverse complement.
AGCCTTTATATAATATAATATAATATAATATAATATAATATAATATCATATCATATCATATCATATCATATCATATAGCACTTTTTATATAACATAGCACTTTTTTATATCACATAGAACTTTTTTATATATTGAGACTGAATATTTGACAACTGTATTTATTTTTTATATTAGTCGAGAGTCATGCAATTAAATTTCATTCAAGTGCACTGTTATTTTGCATGTGTCCTGGAATGACAATGAAGTGATCTATCTATTTATTTATCATCAACAACATGGTGACAGAGGAACCATATTACCAGTATGTGATTTATTTACCCTTTTTCAAAAAGTGATTTTAAAAAGACTCAGTGTGAAACATGCTTCCTGCTTATTTTCACCTCACGTATTTATATGCCTGTTTGTTTACTACTTATAGCTTCTATATATATGTGTTCCTTCTCACTTCAGTAAACACATACTGCACAAAGGCAGAATAAAATAAATGCAACGGCTATAACCCACAGAATTATGAGGGAGTGCCCGTGAGCCACCTGGAGGCAGTGGAGACGGTCTTGCCCTGAGCCGACCTTCCCAGCTCATGGTTCAACTGACTCTGCATACAAATCACAGTCTCTTCACCAGTATTTTGCGGCTGGCTGTATCTTTCTCATGACTGTATTCACAATATGATTATGCACATACAATTCCCTATAAACAGCTCTACATTGTATTGCTGTAAATGTAAAATTATGACAGAGTTAGCTAGGACAGATGAATCAATCTAAACCTAAACAAGTGATTAAAGACATTTATTAAACTATGACACATAATAATTTGATAGAGATCTTATGATTACATATGGATTAAATCAAATTAAGACACTGGTTGTTGTTGTTGTTGTGCATCAAAAAAGAGTATGAGTCACTAAATTTATTAAAATGAATCAAGGTGATGAATCATTTCAAAGCTGATTTTAATGGACTCGTTCCAGTGCATATTTACCATAATTACATCATTAGCATGATATATTTCGTAGAGTTTGTTTTTGGTTTCTCAGGAAACGAATGCTATAGACACCTTTTTTTCCAGAAAAAAATGGGGGAATTTCATAAAATACAATAGAAATGTCAATCTGTAATTAATTTGTTTTAAGTTTTAATTTACTGATGGAAGTCGATAGAAGTCAAAGAAAATATTTTGAAGGTTTTCACTGATCAAACTAAATTTTTTTCGTATTTTGTCATTAAAAGTAGTGAGTCAGTCATTTATTTTTCCATGTGTTTAATCCTGTGGAGAGTCACAGGGTTGCTGAAGCCTATCTCAGCCGCCAACAGCAAAAGGTGGCGTACAACCTTGAAATGCCACTAGTTCATCATAGGGTTATATAGACCCATCAGCCATAACATTATAACCACTGGCAGGTGAAGAGGTAATAATTTGGATTATCTCATTACAATGGGACCTTTCAGTACGTTGGATATATTAGGCAGTAAGTGAACATTTACCCCTCCAAGTTGATTGTGATGGAAACAGCAAAAAATGGACAAGAGTAGGGATCGGAGCAACTTAGACAAGGGAGAAATTGTGATGATCAGCATCTTCAGATCATTTTGTTCATTTCCAGTGTAAAGTGGTTTATACCTGCAAAAAGTATCTAAAAAACAACCGCATCTCAACCAATGGAGCATCTATAGGAGCAGAACATTATTACCACCTGTCTAGGTTCCCCTTTTTCCACAAAAACAGCTCTGACCCCAGGCCTAGACTCCACCACACCTCTGAAGGTGTGCTGTGGGATCTGGACCAAGACGTTACAGTAGATCCCTGAAGTTCTGGAAGTAGAGAGGTGGACCTTCATGGGTCATTTATTTGTTCAACACCTCCCACAGATGCTCAACTGTGCTGAGATTTGGATAATAATAATAATAATAATAATAATAATAATAATAATGGATTATATTTATATAGTGCTTTTCTATTAACGCTTACTCAAAGCGCATACAATGGATCCATTATTCATTCACTCTCACAGTCACACTCTGGTAGTGGTATACTACATTTGTAGCCACAGATGCCCTGGGGCAGACTGACAGAAGCAGCCAATTCACACCTAAAGGCCCCTCCACCCACCACCGAACATTCACACATACATTCATACACTAGTGTGAGTAGCAGCACTGGAGGTAAGGTAGGTGAAGTGTCTTGACACACAACAGCTCATGACTCAGACAGAGCGGGATTCGAACCGCCAACCCTTCGGTTATTGGACGACCCGCTCTACCTCCTGAGCCACAGCCACCCATGATGTCCTTCCTTTGTCCATTTATGGTCGGTACTAACCACTGCAGGCCAGGAACACCCAACAAGACCTGCAGTTGGAGATGCTCTGGTCATCACCGTTATAATATGGACCTGGTCAAAGTCACTCAGCTCCTTTTGTTGCTCATTTTTTTGCTTCTAACACATCATCTTCAAGGACTAAATGTTCACTTGCTGCCTAATATATATAATCCAACTCAGTGAAAGGTACCAATGGAATGAAATTATCATCATTATTATTATTAACATTTCTCCTACTAGTCATCAGAATGTTATAGCTGTCCAGTGTATAAAGTTATAAACTAATGCTAAAGTCATTTTCGAGCTGACAATTGTTGTACAACTTTCTGTCCATTCTTGCTATTTGCAACAGTGAAGCTGCTCAACAACCTATGGTCTGATTCTACTCTTCATGTTTTCCCTGAAATACATATGGACTTCCTGGGGAAATATGTCAAACTGATGGTAGCATATGCTGCTATAAATTTCTGCATTCTGCATTGATGTTACCCTCATACATATGCAGGTCAGCCATGTGGGCACTGGTGCAGCTCCAGACCGTCACAAATGTTGCAGCTTTCACTGATAACAGTCTGGATGGTTTTTTGATCTTTGCCTCGTAGAAGGTGGCATCTGTTTTTCCTGAAAAAGCTGAAACATGGACTTGCCAGACCATAATACATTTGGTTGACAGGTCCAGAGAGCTCTGCAGCATTTATACATATGTTTTATATAGGACTTCCTCCTTATACGAGTAATACAGATTCAGGTTACTGTTTTCCAAAATACTCCAGAGCACATGTGACTATATACATTATAACTCACTGAAATGAACCTGGGCCACTTCAACCTTTTCACAATATTATGTACTGTGGATGGTAACAGACCTAAATTCATTGAAATTTTGCAATGAGAAATATTCATTATGAGATGACCTGTTCATTGTAGCATCATATAGAATACTGTCACCTGTTTACTCTATGAACTTAGTTTTTGTCACCACTTTTTCAGTGTTGCAAGCATCAAAATCTAAATTGGGTTATATCTACAAAAAGCAATTCAGCTGGTCGATGAAAACACTGAAAACCTTTTCTTTGTTCTCTTGTCAGTCAAATAAAAGCTGCAAGTGAAAAAACAAATATAACTTTTCAGGAATTAGGCACTGAAATTTACTCAGGCTATTATTTGTTTTACTCATATTATTTTTTCTTAGATTTTCATGCAAATATACATTTTATGTATTCTCTGCCATCTTTCAGTATGAGTTAATGTACAACAGTAGCACTGCATTATAGAAATTCTGATCAAAATGTAGTACACTTGGTGTGCTAATTTTATAAATGGTAGGAGGCAACAAATGAAACTTTTTGAGCATACGTCAGAAAATGTCCTTCATATAAAAGCAGCCGGCCTTTTATATAGGGGACATTCAGACATGTGGATAATAAAAGGTGGAGTGCAGCTGAATGCACACACAAAACAGAGCCTGTGCTTTGTAAAGTTCACTGTCCTCTATGAAAACACTGTGTAACTACTGCTTATTGTACTGCTGTCCTAGTTCAATAGTGCACTGTGTATTGGGCTTTAGAGGGGATTTACTGTCAAAGGACTATTATGAGACATTTGCTGATGAGGACAACAGGTTGTAGCTATATGTGTGGTTAAAGTATTTTCAAATGGTCCAAATCAATTAATGAATGAATGAACCAATATACCTGCTCTTAGTCCATTTGTTGTAGTCAGAAGCCTAAATTTATACATTATAGCTTAATAATGCTGCCATTAGTGTTGTTTTACTGCAATTATTCCAAAATAGAGAGTAAATAGTGCCATTTGCATTGTTGTATGCATGTTTTCACTGTACGTGTCGTTGTTATGTACTGTATTGTTCCTATAAATTGTTCTCTACTGACACCTGGTGGCAGACTAGGAGATTGCAGTTCCGTGTTTTCCTGGTGTTTATGTTTTGAGCTGTGCAGCCGCAGCTGTTGTCAAAGGTTTGTTGACAGAGGAACGACTGTTTATACCGGTTTGACGAACTTTGTGACAGTGGTCAGTACAACAGGTTACAGGTTGCCGAGTTTTGTGACCTGTTGCTGTAGCTTCAGTATGTTGTGTGATTGAAACTCGCTAGCTAAAGGACAGCTAGCAAGCAGCTAGCTAGCTAATTAAGCTAACCGAGCTAGCCAGGAAGTGTGAGGAGTTACAAGGAGCTAGTTAGTTTGATTGTTAACTTAACTCTTATCTAGTAAGTTTTGAGGCTCTATTTTGAAGCTAAATGATGACCACACACCTTTATAATAGTTCCTGCTGACTAATAACATATCATGTGAATATACATCTGTAATTATACGTTGGATGTCAGTAAGAATGAAGGTCCTGTTAATTTAGCAATGTGTAGCATTCTTTTGTTTTTATTATCATTGTAGTTCAATTCATATCATCTTTTCAAAGCTGTCACATTTCTTCATAGCCATCTCAATTTCTTCTCATTTAGAGTTTGTCTGCAGCTTATGTTGTCATGAACATTTTGTGAAATAACAGTAAACATCAGCAGTAACTGATGGATTATTCCTACATAAATGTAACTTGTCACTTATGTTTTTAGAGCTGATCACAGGATGGACTCGAGTGGAAAACCCTCCACTGCACAGATCGTGGTATTAGCCACCAGCTCAGCTCTAACAGCAATATTTTATTCAATTTACAAGAGCAGAGCCACAACTGTTGCCAGATTAAAGGTCAGACAGCAGCTTTGTTTGTCATGTGAATCGGTTGCACATAGAACAAACCTGTTTCATTCCAGTTGTTTCCACAGGACGCCAAGAAAATATCCATTGACCAGGATCTGAAGAGCATCCTCTCTGAAACCCCAGGAAGATGTGTACCATATGCTGTCATCGAAGGTATCTTAGACCACCTTGAAAGAATAAATAAGAATAAAAGTGACTGTTTGTGTATTATTGCTTATTCATTGCACTCTGCAGGTGTTGTGAAGTCTGTGAAGGAAACACTGAACAGCCAGTTTGTTGACAACTGCAAAGGAGTAATTGAAAGGCTGACCCTGAAAGAGAAAAAGATGGTGTGGAATCGCACCACTCATCTCTGGTAAGATGAGCATAATTCATACTGAAAACATTATAAATTTGGAATATAATTTAAAGCAGGATGAAGCTCCGGTCCTATTACATTGAAGTGACAGTTTAATAAATGTAACTTATATTTAACAGGAATGACACAGAGAAAGTCATCCACCAACGCACCAACACTGTTCCCTTTGCCCTTGGGTCCCATGATGAAGACATTACTGCCACTATACGTGTTATACGCCCACTAGATGCTGCTGAGTTGGACTTAGAAACTACCTACGAGAACTTTCATCCCACAGTCCAATCACTGTCCAATGTTATTGGCCACTTCATCAGCGGAGAACGCCCCAAGGGCATCCACGAAACGGAGGAAATGCTGCGTTTGGGAGAGAACATCACAGGAGTTGGAGAGCTGGTCCTAGATAACAACCTGATCAAACTCCAACCTCCCAAGCAGGGATTTTGTTATTTTCTCAGCCGGCTGGACTACGAATCCCTTCTGGGGAAGCAGGAGAGTAGTGTGAGACTGTGGAGGATTTTGACTATTGTTTTTGGTTTCGCCGCCTGTTCAACACTTCTCTTCATCCTGTGGAAGCGGTATGTGCACCACAGGCAGAGTAAGAAGGAGAGGAGCATGCTTGAGGAGTTCAAAGAGCAGCAGAGGAAACGTATGCGCGAACTCAATATAGAGGAAACCGCCGTGTCCCCGACCAGCTGTACTGTCTGTCTGAGCCGGGAACGGTCCTGTGTGTTTCTAGAATGTGGACATGTTTGTGCCTGTACTCAGTGCTATGAGGCTTTACCAGGGCCAAAAAAATGTCCCATCTGCAGGGCAGTGATAGACAGGGTGGTTCCCCTTTACAATAGTTAGTATGAGGGTTGTATTAAAGAAAAAAGAAGAAAAAAACAAGTCAGCATTGTCCTATCATGGTATGCTAAAGCTGTCTGTTCAGGCTTCAAAGGGGTAATATCTTCTCATTTTCCGCTGTCTATATTTTTTCATTTCTGCAGAGTGATAAATAATACAGGATCTCTTTGCTGAATCACTTAATTCCATTTCCTGCAGAATGTTTAAATCAGATTTGGAACCTGTAACTCATTTTTATATAGAAAATGAAATCGCTTCTTTCATCTTGAGACAAAATGAGATCTGTCCTCAGACACTTGCGCATATTGATAATCATGTCTTTTCATAACTCTTTGCATTCGATTTGGTAAATGTGCAGATTGTTCTTGTCTCCTGTCTGCTTTGTCCTTTTTAAATATCATTCTCTGGTATTTAACAGACCATATGGTTCATTTAAAGCTGTGTTTTGTGCTGCATAGACGAGACACAAGGAGAGGTGGCTCTTGGTCCCCACTTTTCTCTGTAATTGTATAATGTCTCTGACAGGTTGCCTCCTTGTTCTGGAGAGGGAGCACGCTGACCCCGTCCTGTTATTTTTGACTTGGTTCTGGGTGTCTGCTGATGTAGAAATGTGGAGCAGGTGCTAAGGCTCTACAGGTGTTCAGTCACAGCCTGTGGCAGCACATGTAAAACTCATTAAAGAACACTACAGACAGCAGCGGCATCTGTAATATAGAACACCTATTGATTGTTTACCATTGGCTCGAAGAAGTATTAAGTGGTTTTAATGTCGTGGCAAATTAATCATAAGCAGAAAGCCTGTAATGATTATGTTTTCACTTATCGAAAGATGGAGACATTGACCAGGAGAGGGGGTTGTCTACCTATGAGGGAAATCTCACTCATTCAATGTTCTAAAGCATGAATGGCCGTGGAAATCTAATGCCATATCGTGCTGGGCGCTTCAATTTGACCTGGCTATACATTGATATATTTGGAAAGTATGGTCAGTGTGAATATTAATGTATTAAAAGTCAGTTTTAGTTGGAAATGATTTCTTTGCATCGTGTGGAGTCAATTATTAACTCAGTTTATTACATGTAAGTGCTGGCTTTGTAGTTAATACTTGTCCTCAATGTCAGACTCACATTTTCTGTTTAATGCAGTAAGGAAATGTAAGACCCCCTTTAGAGGAGCATTTAAGACATTTTAGTTACACAATTGAAAAACCAAAATGGAGACACAGTAGAGGCCGGAGGGGGGGGGAAATGCCCCAGCACGATTCAATTTCAGGCCAGTGTGGCTGATTCAACGTCTCCAGAGGAGGCTGTCTTATGAGAATCTGAACATAACAATGTGCTTTGTACTTCCAAATCATTCTGTATTATTCACAAAAAATACCATTTTTTACCTTCTGACATCATGCCAAGAAATCTCTGATGTATTATTTAACATTGCATTGAGACCTTGGCATTACCATTACATTGGTATGCAGCAGCAAACCCACAGATACAGTTATCCAGGAGTGTGCACATACTAGTTGGTCTATGAAAGAACCTGAACCAAATGTCAGATGTAATCAGGCTGTAAGTCCATTATGCACTTACATTGCAGCAGTTGTACTGAGGGCACTAAAAGCCTTACAAGTGCCACTGTAGCATCAGGTCCATAACTGATGCTAAGATTCTTAGAAATATCCTGGTAAAACACATTATTTCTACAGAGGTGACGCTTAAAAATCGTCTGTTTTTGTGTCAAACTGAAATTGTTGATGTTGACTTATTGGAATTGACGTATACTCTAAATACAGTATTTTTTACAAGAACGCCTGGAACTCAAGCACTGCTACTACAGTATAGGACTTAAGAACACATCACTAGTCAGGCATTAACAAACCACTCAGACATGAAAGCAGCGGTTCTGATACAACACCATGGAAACCCATGTATCTCCATCTAGTCCTACAGAGCATTTAGCAGCAGGAGCCGTCACTGACAGTGAGTGAACCATCAAAGACATTCCCTCTATTATTTCCCACTTAAGAGTTCTGAATTTCAATGCCACGTGACGACTGTGCAAAAGCTGTACAATACAGACGGTGCAGACGCTTAATGATGAAGTTAAGATGTTGCATTTATTGGAGAATGAAAGTCATTTGCAATTTAAAAGACATCCGATCACACTTTCCTGCACATGACCCACCGGTCCACCACCGGTTGGCCCTAATATTGAAATCAAGAATTCACACAGCGCTCCGGTCTGACCCTCAAAACAACTTGTCAGATTTGTTTTATCTCAACCAAAGATGATCCCAGACAATCAGACAGTCAGATTAACTATGCAAACAAAGCCTCAGACTAAATGCCCATCTGAAAAGCAAATGTAATGTGCTCTGACAAAGCATGGAGACTGGCCGCTAATTCTTTAACAAATGCGAACGATCCACAGTCACCTTGGTTGAAGCGCACTTATTTAGATGTAGCGCTAATGAGCAAAGCACTGGAGGCTGTTTATATATTCAATCAAAGCCTCAGTCCTGACGTATTCACTTACATTGAGCTTCTCATTGCACTCAGAGCTCAAATTATACAGTACAATGTAAAAGTCCTAAAGCCAACATTTAAAGTTTGTTGGTTTAGTAAAGTTATAATGACCTCACATATGCATTTATCAGTCTCTGTATTAAGATATAATCTGGATATATGGGAACATGTACAGCAGTAAAAACAAAAGTTTCAGGAAAAAAACAGCTTCTATAAACCAAAGAAGTAGTATTTAGTTTATTGCATTAATTTTACTGATGTTTTATACCAGGTTTCATTCAACAAGAATTCTATAGCTTTTATTAAATCATTATTTTTTATTCTATATTGTTTGTTTCTTTGCACTAGCTTGTTTTTTGGACTATCTTTATGCATGCGCACTTTTTTCTTGTACTTTATTCTGTAGCTGTATTGACCATTGAATTTCCCCGTTGCGGGATCAATAAAGTCTAACCTAATCTAATCTAACCTAATGTAATGTAATGTAATCTAATCTAATCTAATCTAATGTAATCTAATCTAATCTAACCTAATGGAATCTAATCTAATCTAACCTAACCTAATCTAATCCAATCTAACCTAACCTAATCTAATCTAACCTAACCTAATCTAATCTAATCTAACCTAACCTAATCTAATCTACCCTAATCTAATCTAATCTAATCTAACCTAACCTAATCTAATCTAATCTAACCTAACCTAATCTAATCTAATCTAATCTAATCTAATCTAATCTAATCTAATCTAATCTAACCTAACCTAACCTAACCTAATCTAATCTAATCTAATCTAATCTAATCT
>JAPQRQ010000026.1:8075991-8086195 GCA_037367365.1 Apogon talboti | reverse complement strand
ATCTAATCTAATCTAATCTAATCTAATCTAATCTAATCTAACCTAATCTAATCTAATCTAATCTAATCTAATCTAATATAACGTAACGTAACGTAACGTAATCTATTTTAATCTAATCTAATCTAATATAATATAATATAATATAATTTAGTCTAATCTAACACGTCAGATGTTTCTAACTGTTTGTGCTGCTTCTTGTCATGGGGTCAGGGGTCACACTAAATACTGACTTTATACTGAATACTAATACTTTTATGACCCATTCAGTGTGTGTGTGTGTGTGTGTGTGTGTGTCTTTTAAGGCTGTGCATATAATCCCTCTCTTTCTTGTACCTGAAGAAAAGAGAATGAGACATTAGCACAGCACTACATTTTTTTAATACAGCAGGATATTTTAAATAGCCTCATTTGGAAAGGTGCAACTACATTAACTGATGATGCACACTAATAACTTTTCTCACTAAGAATGGGCATTTTCTTTTCAGAGCATGTTTTGAAAATAGAAGATTCATTTCCTCTCTGTAGGATCCTCACCGCGTTCTGTCTCCTGAAACCTTCAACCCATGTTTACTTTGACCACACTGTGCACACATTCCCCCTCTCCGCCGCCTCCTTTTGTTGTAACCTGTGCAAAGACGAGGGATTTGGACGGTCTTTTGATGACAACTCCCTGAGAAATATGACGAACCAATATGTGCTACAGTCAGTGTGTTCTCCATCCACATCTGCCGTTTTTTTTCCTGAGGTTGAAGCAGATTTGAGTTCTTAAGTTCACTCCAGCTCCTAAGCAACACAATGCAAAGAAGTAGTAATTATATCATGTATATTTGGAAGCATACAGACTAACTATGATTTGTTTTTGTATGTTTTATAATAATCTCTGGCATTTCACACTTTATACAAACAAAAAAATATCATCAGGAAAAATATAGTCTACCAATGCAAGATATTCCAGGCTTGCTTTCCATTTTCATTCCTCCAGAGAAGCAGCAATTAGAGCCTGTGGACTGCCTGTTAGAGATAAACAAGTGAATATATCAGATTTATGATACAAACTAAACTTAGAACATTGTGTCTGTTCCTGCTGAGGGAAAAAAAACTGTACATATTACAAGTTCATTTTAAGTGAATCAACTAGCCTCCTCTTACTTTTATGAGAACTTTATCCTCACCTCACCTTTTAAAACTTTCCATAGCAACGCAGAGAAAAGTGCATCTGTTATTTTATTCATTTCAGAGCGTGAAAACTAAGATTAGTAAAAATCACTAAGGTTCAGTCGGAAGCGCATGACGCTGTGAAGACGCACGTGTGATGTTCCCAATTTAAGGTAACCCGGTAGAACATGAACGCTGAAATTACCTTCTGTGTAAATTAAGACAGAGCCCTGAATTTGGTGCTTGCGTCAGCCTCTATAAATGCTCCATGCAGATTAATGTTTCCAAAATAGATTTCGTCTAATAGAATGATTGCAGAAAAGTTGAGCTACAGTGACTGGAGGATCTGCGTCACCTACAATTATGACAGACATGGACTTTTTTTTTTTTTTTTTTATGTGGCCACACAATTATGAGAAAGCAAAGGTAAATCTGGCATTGCGCTGATAATAAATAAGTAAATGAGACACACAAAGAGTTAATTCCCTTTGCAGAAAATGGGTGATGATGGAAAAACATCAGTAGTTACCATGAGAACTTAACTCTTGTACCCCACAGTTTAGATATGATTATTTTATTTTATTCCATAACCGAACCCTCAATCAATTTTCAGCCAGACAAACACAATTATTTACTGTATGTTCATTCTGTCTGTTATTTATATGCACATTAAACTGTCTTGATATAATGGAACCAATTATGTTTTGCAAAAGTCATGTATCTCACATGTGAACTGAAGATACACTATATGGACAAAAGTACTGGGACGCATTGAATTCAGGTGTTTCTTTATACAAAATATTGACAAATGTCATAACGCAGTTTTAAATTATAATAAGTATCATAAATATTGATGTTTATATATCTAATCAGCATGAACAGGATATCTTCTGAGCTGTAGCCATGATGTGTCACAATATCTTTGTACGTGTAGTTTATAAACATCAATATTTCCTTAAAAGTTTAATGGGAGATTTTTCTTCCTAAGTGAGATGTAAAGAAAGCAGATGGTTAGTTGAGACAGGAAAATTATTATTTACACTCAGAGCAATGTAGAGGTAGAACATTTAAAATCACAGTCATGGGGAAAAAAAACTATGTTGAGAGAAATAAAGTAAAAAAAAAAAGCTCTGAGGCATTTTGGAAGCAGAGATAACAGTTTAAACAAAACTAACCAATGCAATGTAATGATATTCATCACAATATAAAACTATATTATGACATTTGTCATTATTGTTTTGTATCCCAGACCCCTGTTAGAAAAGAAACACCTGAATTCAACGTGTCCCAATACTTTTGTCCATATAGTGTATGATGATTGCATGTGGAATAAATAAGTGTTATAACATGTATGCAAATATATAGAAACATCAGTTGCACAGCATTGTTTTTTTTTTCTTTTCTTTTTTTAATGTGTGCTATTCAAAGCATTGTATAACATCAGGAACTGAGTCTTCTTTGATCTCTGAAGCGTCGGCGAACAGTTATTAGCGCCACGTTAATGAGGTATCATTTTTCCTGCAATCCGTTTTCTGTCACTCTTAGTGTCCGTTCCTCCCTCATTCACCGTTTTCACTGTAATAGGGTGGGTTTTATAAATCATATTCGTCATGCGTATTAGTAGTACCTCTCAGATCTGAAGTAGCTGTAAATACTACGCTGCCTTTTTGTTGTTAATGAGATATCTGCTGTGTGATTCAGGCAAAAATAAATAAATAAATAAATAAATAAAATACACCCTGGGCTGTGTTAATGTCACCTTAACATCACATCACCTACTGCACCAGATTGAATCGTACAGAACGTCTGGGCCCACTTGAAAAGACTGGAATAAATGAGCGGGTACTCTATATCCTGTAGAAGTGTGACTCAACATCTAAAGTGACTAAAATAACCTGTTCTCCACAGCGGCAATAACAGTAAAGGAAACTTAACCTTTTGGGTGGTGAATTCTTTTATTACATGCACCTGCAGAGCTGGTCATAACAATGACAGTTATAAAGACACTACAGAAGCTTTCAACAGCCTCAAACAGTCAACAATCATTTATAAAGGCACACACTGCAAGTTGAAAGATACTGCACCATACAAATGACCTAGTACATAAAAAATACAAGTCATTACAATAACAGCTGCACTCACGACAGCAAATACGCCACAAAAATAGTACTATAGAATAACTACGGTGTCTAAATTCAGAGTAAAATACTGCACCACTGGCTCCACTGTGGCAATCCGGTCATTTAACACCACAACACTTCATGTTCATGCAGGAGGATTTTATGTAACTCAGCCTGAGTGAAAAAAAGGAATAAATACCTGAGTAAAGCAACATTGAAATGGGACATTTAAGTGGAAAAAAAAAAATCAATAGTGAAAGATGCTTTAATCTGCCACAAAGAAATGAAGAGAAGTTTAAAGCGAGAGAAAAGAAGAAAAAAAAACAAACAAACTGGGATTACCCATGTTGAGTACATGTGAAACACAGCTACATTTTCTGCCGACTTGAAACCTTAGTTAGGCACTTGCGGTAAATGAGCTGTGATCGTGACAGAACTAGCGGAGGTCTTTGATCTGATATACGGAGCAGAAACTGTTGATCGCTGCCCTCGGGTCTGTTAGTCCCTCTCTGAAACCCCTAATGCACGACTGAAACCTGCAGACCCAAAGACAAACACATGTGTTGAGTGAAAAAATAGAAAATGCATGTACCATTGAATAATTAACGGTAAATTCCATGCCAGTGGGATACGCATTCATAGATTCCCACCTAAGCCACACTTTTTTTTTGTTGTTTTTTTTTTAAATCAAATCATAACACACATTTTAGCATATTTTGCATATTTTTCTGTATCTGCTATGATCCAAAAAATGGCTGATATTAATAATAACACCATCATGATAACAAGCATTAAAAAAGAGCCAGGTGATGCTTTTGTTTTGTTTTTTTTCTCCACAATGCAGTTAATTTAGATATGCTGAAAAGATCTAAAAACAGGATGTGTGTACGTGTCATTGAAACAAAATGTTTTGCAGCAGTCTCCCCAATAACATCAATATGATGACAATAAGAGCTTTGTTCAGATGGTCATGGTCAGCGGTCCGGCATGCTACTAATTTGATGTTTTCATCCCTTCATACACTCGGATTAGACCCCTTGCTAACAGGGATCCAGCTACAGTATATGGCACCAGTGAGGTAACAGCTTGCACATAGTGCCTCTGAACAGCCTGTGATATGTTTGGAGGAGTAACACACAAAAAGAGGAGAGGATACACTTTTTCACGACTGCGACAGCAAAAGTCAGACTCCAGAGGACAAACAGCTGAACAGAGAAGAGTACAGCCTTAGTTAGCATAGTATCATATGGGATTAAGTACTTATAGTGGTGAAGTCTCAGACACTGTTGGGGTTGTAACAGAGCATGTTAAGTTGCAGGTTTTCATCCCAGTGTCTGAGGATGATGAAGAGCTGGTTGGCTGCGGCTTTGACAGAGGCTAAGTCCTTGCCTTCTGGGATGTCCTGGGCGCCCAACCACATGCTGGCCTTGGCGGCAACCATTTCCCACTCTATGAAATAACTGGCAGAGCTGTGCTCCAGCCAGGCCAGGGCCACGGCCGTAGCCCACACCATGCTCTCTGGGTCTAGCATCCTCTTTTGGACGCTGTTGGATGACGCCGTTTCCGTGGCAGAGCCGTGCCCGCTGTCTCCCTGAGAGAGACTGGACGGAGGGAGCTCGGCGCCGGTGGAAGGGCTGCCCTGTGAAGGAGGACCCACATCCGTCCAGGTGCCCTTGGACAGATGGGAGGGGCTGCTGACGCTGCGCTCCGCTGACTGTTGGTATAAATCTGCCTCGCACGGCGATCTGCGCTCGTCGTCGGCGCTGTCGGCACGGCGACTGCTCGAGTGAGACAGGTGACCCAGGCTGGTGCGGTGGCTGAAGAAGGGGGACGTCCACTTTAACTTGTCCATGGGTACGTTGATGGCGTCACACAGAGCTGAGTCCAGGGGGAATGCACCACTAGCCAACTGCAATAACACCTGTGGAAAGAGTTGAACAACAATATGCACATATTATTATCCAAAGAGTTGACAGTCTTTAAATACACAGGATGGACTGTTCACCATTAGGAGCGTCTCAATAAAAATAGTAATAAAAGTAGTGGATGATGAAGTAGCATGGCATCATGGGAGTTATTTCCCCACCAGTGCCAATGAAATTCTGACATAAGTCTGAAGCTATATTTACATATAATACCATGTATTATATTCACTTTACCTTCAGTGATGTAGTTACATTTCAGGCATTTCATTCTAATAATGAATGTGCCACATTAAATGTTATCTTGGACATAATACAATTGACATGTGACCAAATGATGGTTATTACACGTTGACTTTGAAAACCTGATGCATTTTATAAGTATATACATAAGTCGGTGCATGATAAAATATAGGCCTGGGGATAGTTTGATATTTTAATGCTGAGATTTGACATATTATAGTTTTAATTACAACTGTAGGGTGCTCGTCAAGGCACCCCAAAAACCTCATTCTAACTTGCAAATTCCTGTTCTGCGAGACGAAAACAAAAATGACCTTTTTGACTGGAAGTTTGGGGACACATTATTTGACGACACGCTGTGACACAACTGTTCAACACTGACTGCTCCGGTCATCAGTTAAGGCTGAAGTGCGTTTGCTCATTTAAAATGAAAGGGCAAATATTTAAAATGTTTTTTTTTGTTTTAAAGGCAAATAAAATTCATATTATTCATATATTCAGAGCCTGAATGACATTCTACTCACACTGATGGTAAGCCAGTCACAGTGAATATCCATATATAGCTGGATATGATATATTACCTCCTCATCTGACCTATGGTACATTTTTTATATTGTATTATCATTTTATTGTATTAGTTTGTCCTCTTTGCAAGGGATGAGATGTAATTTTAACTGTTTTGATTGATTTTCTCAATTTTAGTCAAGACTATTTTTAGCTTTTAACTATCTCTTATTCCTGTTTTAACTTCTTTATTTTTATCTTTTTATCCTTTCTGCTCTCTCATTATGTTTTAGATTTTATTCTCTATGATTTTAATGTAATTTTATGCCTTTGTAAAGCACTTTGAATTGATTTGTGTATGAATGGTGCTATATAAATACATTTGCCTTGCCATGCCTAATGATGCACAGAAAGCTAGTGGTATTGACTCAAGGGCCTGCTAAAACATGTAAACATGACATACGCCTGAGCTCTATGGTCTATTTAGAACTATTAACAACAGCTGCGAACTGCTGCCGCTCATTGTTCAACCTCCACTCTTACAGACTCAATAGATTGTGACAAACTCCTCTCTCCAGGTTTCCACAGTCACTTCAAATTTGGGTCCATTAATAAGAAGCAGGTTGACAAGAGCGTTCGGCGTGAGTTTGACTATTCGCCCCACTTCAGGTGCACCGGTATAGATCTGCTACCCACCAGAGGAATGTAGTCTTTGTTCTCGTTGTCACTTTCTCCGATTGAATCGCCAGACTTGCTGTGTGATCGACACATGAAGCCTTTGGCAGCTCGAGTCAGGAGACGAGTCCTGCTGAGGGCCAGTCTGAGCAGAAGATGGAAGGTGGCGGATGTAAATAACAGTATTAATCTCTGTCAAGGAACATGTATAGAAATCCTGCACACTAAGGTTTTTAAAGGCGGGAATGCCACTCGATTTATCTAGTGCTTGTGACAATAAGAGCGTGGAGTAAGGCGGAAATAAGACACGCTGAAGCGCGCATGTTCGCTTTGTCTCGGCTACAGAGGCAGATTTTTGTTGCCAGCCAGTTTTCAATCACCTACCTGGCAGAGAAAAGGCTCTCCACCGATTTCTGCGATTGGTCAGAGGTGACAGATGGACTCCTTTGGGAGACTTAGACACAGGCAAACATAGAAAGTTAGATGAGGGAGGGAGGAACGGAACCAGGCAGTGACATTTTCAGACAATGTGCTGTTTGATTCTTCACATAAGTCTTACATAATAAGGAAGTAAAAAAAAAAAAACAAAAAAAAAAAACACACTTGCTGAAATGCACCATTAAGAGGAGAGAACATGTATTGACGTGGTCATCTCTCCTCTTTATGTGTAGTACTTGTTCTTGTATATATATTTTGGTGTTCAGTTTTTTAATAGATATGATTTGTCAGTAGACGCCATAAAATTCTGCATGTCAACCAGAGAGACTAAAATGTCAGTAATCTCACGTTTCACATTTGAAACAATAAAAGGATATTTCCCAGAAAATGACAACAAACTGCAACACAATTTATGATGAAGGTCTCTCTGGAGGGAAAAAAAAAAAAAGATGAGCCGCTGTAAATCCACTGGCTGACTGTGCTGCATATTACCCTCTGTGAAGCTACATCGTTCCCAGCTGGAGGAGGGGGTGCTGCACGGAGACGCTCCATCCTCTCCAGCTACGACAAAAATTGGACAGACTTATAGGACTGAAAATGTAAATTGCCCTCTTCACATAACAAACACTTAAATCTAGCAACAAAACCCGACCATTATATTCCTCTAATTAAAAATAGATAGTTGAGAACGTCAATAAATCTTTTGCCCACGCTTCTTTTTTGTAAACCGACAGCGCAAAGCAGATGCGTGTGCATGTTGCTAGTCTTAGCTCCTGCTGTTGCTATGCCACTGCTGGAAAGCAAATTAAAATATTTGTGCCCTTTTGTGGAAGCGGGAATATTTTTCATATACAACAGGAATGTTTCTAAACGTCTGTGGTGTCACGGACGCTGCTGGTGACGTTTTCATATCAAGAAATCATGTAAATAGATGTAAATATATGCACATCAGTCCCTTTTAAAGGCAGAAATATCATCCTTATGAAATCTTGCCTATCTTTACCCCTGCACAATATTCCTTTTACATTAAACTGGTATTTCCAATAAAATCTCTCTCTACTTTTATAGCTCTTTTATTTACTCTTTCTACTCCACTTCACACTTATTAATTTAAACTTCCTTTGGCTGTGGGGATATTTTGGATCAAAGAAATAAATGTGTAAAATTCAGCTTACTGTTGGGTGGCAGCCCGTCTTCAGCGTCCTCAGACATACCACCAGACTGAGAGCGACCCAGTCCGATGGAGTAGCCTCGGTTCTTCCTGCTCCCAGACCGAGAGCTGGAGTGGGAGCCTCTCTTCAGTCCTTCACCTAGAAACATTTTAGAGCAGCATCACAGCAACGTTTTCAATCTGACCCGTAGTCTTTAGAGTACATTGACAACTGCTTTACTCTTGTCAAACAGTAGGACTTCTTCACATTAAATCCGTGTGACTTACCAGGGTTGATGTATTCAATACATGTGTGCAAATACTCATTAGTGTCCAGGTCGATAGGGACAAATGCAGTGTATTTGCTGAGTATATTGCAGGCCTTGCTAGTGTGAACAGCATATGTCTGGTACCTCCTCCCAGAACCTGTGAATTATACATTTATTACACAACTTAGAATGACAAAATATTACATCATGCACACACATAATATTAAACATAATGTACATGATTTCAGTGGTAATGTATTCAATGCAACCTCGTCAGTGCTCACCATGCTCAATCTCACACTCCCTATCCCCCATGTGCTCAAAGTCGTTTATAATCGACCGCCCGGCCAGGTGGTGGAAGGTCTCGTTCCACAGCTCCTCGTGAACCTTCTCCTCGCGTTCCCGTCCACTCAGGTAGGGTTTGATATCAAACACCACCTCCCATTTCACTGATTTCCCACACAACAGTCCAGACACCACGGCCTTGCAGTCACCTTTGTGGTGGTTGATGGCGCCCAGCTCTGACGTTTGGCACTCCTGCGGTGTTTCCGCCTGACATAGCTGATGCCCGTACCCATCTGAATCGCAGAAGAGGAAGCCGTGTTTCCATGACCATGCATGTGGGGAAACACAGTGTGATACAGACACAAACCCTATACACATTTTCCTCTTTTATAGATGGCAGACAAAGACCGCCAGTGGGTATAGAAATTAATTATCAACAATAATATTTATCGCAAGGTCAGACGTTCATGCAGATAATGTATTGGAATACCTACAAGATATAATAAAACTGCTGCAACAAATGATCACAATTAACAGTGTCAAAAATGTAAGAGCATTCCAAAAAAGGCAGTTTAAAAGTAATGTCTCAAAAGGAACTCCATTTAATCTTCCGTCAAGTGCATTCCATTTAAACTTTGAACTGGTACTTAAAAGATGAGAAAACCCTTATGTACTGTACTTCACTGATAAATACAATCATTACTGCTACTACAACTGCTACAAAGCAGAAAATAAGGCAAATTTGCTTTGAGCTATGTTATTAATATAAGAAAAAAATTAATTCAATAACCATGCAACAAAATAAAATCCCATATTTCTATCTCTTGAATATATTACCATTGAATTTTTGATATTCAAATGTTCTCACCTACTGCAACAACACTCTGTTTAACCTGCTTGAATGGACATTTAGCTGTTCTTGTCAATATTTGCTGCTCAGGTTTCTCAACCATTTATCTCCTGGATATTTTTTTTTTGTCTTGCCTTTCAGTTTAGAATAGACAAACCTTCCTCCCTTAGGATGTCAGTAATTTCAGTTATGCATTAAACCCAGTAGCAGTTCTCAAATGAATTTTTCTCTGTATTGACCCTTTCTTAAGTGATTTATCACCACTTATTATACTATTATCCTCTGTATTTTGAATTTGTCTCATCGAAAATCAAATATATTTTCCTATATTTAATTCACAGATCACGTAGATGTCCATTAAAGCACAAATTTAAGTTGAAGATTATTACACAGAAACAGAGAAAACTGAAGAAAAAGTTACTTTTTCAGCAAAGATATAAATACCGTAACTGATAAATAACTTCTGGTGAATCAATGTTGTAGAAGATGACAGTGTTTCCATGTTCACTACAGAGCCTCTGAATGTCCAAAGGGTCATATCTGATGACCATGAAAAGACAACAAACTGCATTTTACACCAATTATTGACATGG